>CM019826.1:77495054-78695054 GCA_009763385.1 Coix lacryma-jobi var. lacryma-jobi | reverse complement strand
GATCCGATGCTGTTGAGATAAACATGCATCCGAATCTTCCAATAGGGATAGTTCGTCCCATCGAAATAGGGAGCCTTGCCGTTCCCTCGATCCATGTTGCCCTTAGGATCCAAAACCGATTAAGGTAGTGTAGATCCCTTAACCGGCTCCGATACCAATTGAAGGACCGGATTAGCGACCAGAGGGGGGGTGAATGGGAGCCTCAAATTCAACTCATCAATAGAGTGACCCTTGTCCCAGAAAATCACCCCAAAAGCTAAGACTCGAAATGACCGAAGAGTTCACGACCTACGAGTAGGTGGATACCCTAGGAGATGTCCTAGAGGTACAGCGGAACCCCCAGAGAAACACCAAAGCCAACTGCCAAAGCCTCAGAGTAAAACTGCACAAATAGCAGAATCACGGAATGTCCGGGGTCAGGATCCCGGGATGTCCACCGTTGAAGCCCGGACTGTCCGCGACTGAGAGCCGGACTGTCCGCCGACCAAGAACCAGAAAACGGACTGTTCTGAAACAGTTCTGGTCAAGTCTCGGACTGTCCGCGGGTTTGTACCTCGGACTGTCCGTTGTTCACTCGACATTGAACAGTCACAGGGCTGCGCCTAACTGACTCGGCCAAAACCCGATGCGCAGACTGTCCGCCGTTCAGGTCGCGGACTGTCCGCGACTGCACAGAGAACACGAAACTGCACGGGTTGAAAACCAAATCCGATTTGATCTCAACAAAAACGAAAGGGACTTCGATCAAACTCCTCCCAGATGTTCCTCTATGTATTGGGGTGCTGATCCTAAGAAATCATCGCACCAAACCAAGTCTATCAAGAGAAATCCGAGGATCACCAGAAAGGGGGAAAGAACGAAGAACGAACACGAAATCAACCCGATCTATGGACTCGTGAGGTTAGGAGAGAATTCCTTTGGTAGAAAGAAGGAGCTCACGACCAAGAACAAATTGATTCAAGTGGAATCGAAAATCATCTCACGAGGAGGGAGAACGAGGCAAATCCCCGGGAGATGAAAAACCAAAACATGAAGAACACAAAGCACAAGACACAATTCGATTCGATTTCAGCCGAAATTCCTCCACACGAGGAGACAACGAGAATACGATCTCGTTTCCTCAAAAGATCCAAATACACAGAAGTATGATTCCCGTCTCTGCGGATCGCTTGCAGCGAGGTATGATTAGAACCTAAGCGGGGGCTAGAGAGAGAGTGCTCAGGAACAAATGACAGCCAGGATGGAGAGAGAGGAGGGGTGCCTCTCTTATTTATAGTCTAGAACAATAATCCCCTTCTACTCCTAGATACAAGAGCGAAGCGGCCAAACCTAGGGGTATCCCGGTCCAACTCTGCTTGATGGCGATCCGACGGCCACGCGCCCATCTCATCCTTAGCTTCGCCTCGACGCAAGCCTCAAGATGTCGCCACGTGCCACCCTTGTCGACCGTCGCGCCTACCTCGTGGATAGCTTTGCCGTCGCGCCAGCCTCTCCACGCTGCCACGCGTCGACCGTCCTTTTTGCGGACCTCCCCCTGATTTTGAGGCCGAAACCGGGAAACCTGGGCCTTCCCCCGGTTTTGAGGCTGAAACCGAGAAACCTGTCCCAAACCTGGAATCAGAAACCCACGCGCCCAGGTTTTGAGGCCCAAACCTGGAAACCGTCCTCACCGAGTTTTGAGGCCCAAGCTCGGAAACCGGCCACCCCGAGTTTTGAGGCCCAAACTCGGAAACCGTCGAGGGTAGCTTTTTGAGGCTCAGCTACCGAGCCCGCGCCGTAGACGAGATGTGGTTCGCACACCCCGAGTTCTAGCACCGATGCCGGAGCATGTTCGGCCTCCACGCCGGGCACAGTGCATTCGCCATCCTTCTCGGCCTCCCGCCAAGTGTCATGACGCCATCACCTTCCTCCCGACTTGGCCGATGCACCGCACATCCCCATGTACTCTTGCTTGTCAACGCCACGTGCCAGCTACCACAGCTGGTCCTCAGGTCTCCCGGTCCGTCGGTCCAAGCTCCACGTCTGCCCTTCACCGCTCCAGGTCCGTCGGCATGGCACGTCCCTACTTGACCTTCACCTCACCTTCAACCACTGCCCGAGCTCCGCACCTGCACATCAATACAGCCAAGAGACATGTTGCCCGTTGATCGATCACTCATCACTCAGGAAGGGAACAACAAGGGCACATATCAACCATGTGTTTGCAAACACCTTATCACCCACAAACAAGCAGACAAGCAGAAACATCGAACAAGAAAATCAAGAATATTCTGCAAAAGACTATCAATGAATTTGGGACAACATGGAGAAGCATGCTATCAGATGCACTGTGGGCATACAAGACTGCATACAAGACTCCAATTGGTATGACCCCATACCAACTTGTATACGGCAAGACATGCCATCTGCCCGTGGAATTGGAGCATAGAGCACACTGGGCAATAAAGAGATGGAATATGGATTTGCCCGCAGCTGGAAGAAATAGGAGAATGCAGATATCTGAACTGGAAGAATGGAGAGAGAAAGCCTATCACAATGCTAGGATCTATAAAGAGAGAACCAGAAATGGCATGGCAAGAGGATCAAACAAAAGGAGTTCCATCCGGGAGACAAGGTTCTTATTTTCAACTCAAGAGTCAAGCTCTTTGGCCATTGTAAACTAAAAAGTAAATGGGAAGGACCATTCCTCGTGATCGACGCCGCAACGCATGGAGCTGTCACGCTTCAGGACACCGACGACAACATCTTTAAGGTAAATGGCCACCGTCTTAAAGTTTTTCATGAACATGATCCTGTAGAAAATGAAGTAGACATGGTAGAGTTCAAACTATTCACAACCTAAAACCTACAAGTCTCTTCTCTTCATTGCTTGAACCAAATCCTAAAAGCTACATGTCCTCGATTTCATGTCATGGTTCAAGAAGTTATAGACTAGACTTACCTTAGGCTTTGAGGTGGGGCCCACAGACCCTAGTTAGGGGGTCGGGCGATCCCTATATGGGGCCCACCTGTAACAAGGGTTGCATAATCCCGTAGAGGGGCTCGAGCTGGGGACGTGACCGCGCCAGACACCCACCAAGGGGGTCGGCCGATCCACCCACCTGCAACCCTCAATGCACAGCCGCTCGGGTGGTGGACGTGACTGTCCCGAAGTCCCACGGAGGGGGTCGGGCGATCCCACCGAGAGGGCCAAATGGACCCAAAGTAGCGAACTGGCCTAGGAACGTCGTCCTGAACAAGACCATGCCAGAAGCACCCAATGGAGGGGTCAGGCGACCCCGCCTCGGGGAGGGTCGACGCACAGCTGAGTTCACCGCGGCGAGGGGATAACAACCCCCGGAGATGAGCTCCAAATTCAAAATCTATGGGGTCGGGCGATGGCCCCATACCAACACGGGCTCTGTGAAGTTACGAGCTTTCCGCGGCGATCCCGTGAAAAATCGGCGTCGTTGTCGCCCGCAGCCGCTATTTAGCCTTGCACCCCTCTCCTTCTTCTTCCTACTCGTAATTCCACACAGCCAGAGCCTCCTAGCCTTCCCTGCACTCTCCACCGCGACCTAAAGCACTAGCCATGGCACCCACTAGCAAGCCTACGCGCCCTGCAACATCCACGCCATGACGGGCTCTTGCCGAAGATCTAGAGCAAGCCCTCGCGATCAACGTGATCGATGCGGTGCCACTGGCCATGGTACCTCCACCAGGGGGGCTGGTCGGGCCGAAGGCGGGGTCGCCCGATCCCTCCAGGGGTCGGCCGACTACCCCCTGTCCATCCCCTCGCGCTACGACATCGTCCCGCTCGCTGACTACGAGAAGGGGGATCGGGAAATCCCGTGGCCGCTCCATCACGCCGACAAGGCCGACCACGGGCCAACTCGCGCTGAAGGGGAAGGCCCCGCTGGAGGAGAGCCCGCGCGCAATCACCACGACAACGGGGAGTACGGAGTACACTTCGTCGTACTCCCCGTCGACGCCCACGTTCGGGAAGACCCATCGGATCATGGCCGGTGGGCATGGCCAAGCGAAGGTGCTCGTCCCTTCTCTCAGCACGGAAGAGAAGGGCGAGCTGCGGGAGTCCCAGGCTCCTATTCGGCGGAGGATGGACCCTCCGTCGATCAAGGGGCAGCCGGGACAATTCGAGGAGGAAGATGAGAAGACGGATCTGGAGAGGCTGATGCACGTCACCTCCACCCTGCAAGCAAGGAACAGGGTGTTGGAGGAGACAGTGTTAGAGTTGAAGATGGCGAATAAAGACTTAGAAGATGACTTTCGCCATCTTAGGATTAGCACCTCTGCGAAGCTCAAACGCTTCGCTAGGGCTATGGGGCGGGATGACCTCCTAGACCCCCCGTCTCCATAGATATTTTAGCTTAGGTTAGAATAAAGTTTCATCTTAGATTTATTTCTTTTGAATTTCCCTTTTAAATTTCCAATGTATTTCCCTTCTTAGAGAATAAATAAAATATATTTCGTCTCTACTGTTCTGTTTGCCACTAGTAGAGCACCTTGCATTTTACCATTGCATTATATTCAGAGTTCATTTATGGAAAAATTCAAGTGTGTGTGGGGGGGGTCGGACGACCCCCAAATTTCATCACTGAACCACACTGAACTGCTGAGCACAGGCTGACACGCTGCAGTGCACAAAACAGAGGTAAGAAAGGGGTCGGGCGACCCCCGTTTTCTTGAATTTTTGAAAAGTGTTTTTGCAGATGTAAAACTGAATGGAGGAAAAAGCAAATGGCAACGAAAACCACCATTTGGTGGGGTCGGCCGACCCCACCATGGTGACCTGGGCCCACCAGCTCACCTCTGCACAGTAAGCTCAATAGTGTTGTTTTGTTCGTTTCCCCTTTCTCCTCTCGGTTCAAGCACTTTCACACTTATTCCATATTCTGAATAAAATAAAATAAAAAGCTACAAAGTAACTTGAGTTATGATATGCTAAGAATGTTAATGACATAAAACCATGTTCTTACATATGTTTATACTCATGGGTAAACCAAATTAGGAAACCGTATTGACTAAGTTGTTGTTAAAAGTTAGATAAATCATGGCTTAAGACTCAAACCTGTTTCAACCGTATTGACTAAGTTTTTGTTAAAAGTGAGATAAATCATGGCTTAAGACTCAAATCTGTTTTTGTTTAAGGTGCTTAGAGATTTGTTTTTTAAAATATCTCAAAACCATAGTATCATTTACTCCTCTATAGTGAGAAATACCTACCAAAACCATACATATGCATACATGATCAAAACCTTTACACACATGCTACTTGTTTTTGTCTTGAGTTTGGTCAAACCTAGTTGACCCAACTCGAGAATTTTGTCATAATCCCAGGATCAAGATCACGTACACACCATCTATATATGCAACTTCTACACTGGAAGTATGCCTGCACATGCCATTCATTTTCACTCTATAGATGATCCGTACATTAAAGTTCTACAATATCTCTATCTCTAACTCTGGTTAGTAAAAAGAGACATTAAGGCTAAGCAAAAGAAAAAGAAAAAAAATTGTGGACACATGAAGGTCCACTATAAAAAAAATAAAAAAAAATTGTGGACACATGAAGGTCCACTAAAAAAATATATGGACACATGAAGGTCCATTGTTGAAAAATGCTAGCCATGTCTCAAGGTAAAATAAAGTAGAGAGAGAGATTATATTAAAGGAGCATTCTAGTCCACATACTTTCCACACACATGCACATCTTGATCTAGGATTTTGACATTCTTCTCCTTTGATCATTGTTTTGATTTTACAATATATGCAAAACAGGTATGCTACTTTGTTTATCCCTACCAAGCTCCACATAGGCCTGATAGATTAGGATAAAACAAAAATAAGGCAATCACATGCTATGCCTTGGTGAGGAACCAAACACCTATAAGAGTGTCTTGAGAGTACTATATGAGGAGTAAGCATGAACTATGTGTTTTCCTTTCAAACTGTCCTAAAAACTCTAAGTACCAAGAACAAGAATTCAGGGAGATGACTTTGCTTTGAGATTTGTTCCTTTTCTCAACATCTAAAGGATATATGATAGACATTACCACATAACCCATTTGTATAAACTATGTTAGGAATGATGCTTTTATGATCATTATTATTTTAAGTATGTAATAATCACTTGTTCACTTTCTCTAACCTTTACTCGAGGACAAGCAAAGATTCAAGTGTGGGGGATCTTGTTGACGGAAGTTATAGCATGTTTACCTTATCAAAATACCGTCAACAGGCCTCGGTTTCAAGGAAGTATAGCATATCATGAGCATATTTATCACTAATAAGTTCCACTTGTACTCTTAGCTTGTGAACTTGTAGGAGATGGCAAGATGAACAAAATGAGGCCAGGTGGGCCCACCAAGGGGGTCGGCCAACCCCACCTTGGGGCCACCTCGGCCTGGGTGACATGACATGATCCAAGAGAATCATGTTCAAGCCAATATCAACCCTTGGATCAAACATGTGCTTTTACTCAATGGTGCAAGAGGAGAAGCACATGGATCCATGGGTCCACACCGAAACCAAATGCAACCATCATCACAAGACTTGCTCCATGACATGCGGGGTCACCAAGGGAGAGAAGAAGGTCGGCCAGCCCTGTCATAGGGGGGTCGGCCGACCCCCCCTTTGTGGGGCCCATCTGCACTGTTCATCAGGATGACATCACCACCTTCTAGAAGATGTACCCCGGGCCCACATGTCATAGAGTGGGTCGGCCGACCCCATGGTGAGCTTCATCCTAGTCGGTGGCAAAGCACATGTTTCACACGTGAACAATATCCAAGCCATTCATCAAGGTCGGTTGCTATGGCGGTTTGATCCAATGGCCAAGGAAGGAGAGCACGCGGATCGCTAACGTGGCACCGGAGTAGCCGCTACTCCACCTCCAAGCTATAAATACCCACCTAGAGATCTTCATTTGTATGCATTCAAGGAGAGAAAGTCTATTTAGTAGCTTTAGTGTTAGAAGAGAGGGAAGGGAGTGAGGAGTTCCACGGAGGAGTCCCGGCCTGTCGGGAGTCTTCTCCAAGGTGCGCCTCAGCGGATGCGATTCTTCTTGTAAGTGTTACATCTGAGTCCTTCTAGTATTTAATATTCTGGTCTGGTAATTTAAGTTTACAGTTCTTTTACTTGGCACATTGCTTTACTTTGTTGAAGTGCCCTAGGCCTAATAAGCTTAGCTTTAGAGTAGTAAGATTAGTGTAGACGTGGTGTCTAGGCTATATCTTGCCAGTGTGGACTTCTTGTCGCACTTGTGTAGACGCTGTTGACGGTTCTTAACAACATATTTCTACCGCCAACATGACCCATAAAAAGGAAGAAAGTCACATATTCTACTCACATATACCTTTACCGCTAACCAATTTCCACATGTATTGCAAAAGTATGTTTTGTAGACCATAAACTTGTATACAGGTGGAAAGCGGATAAAAAGGCGCAATTTGACACGATCAAATGCGCAAAACAACAAGAGGAATAAAAGCCCATACAAAAGTGCTACAAACTTCAACCAGATTCAGACTCAGCACGACGTTTCAGGCCAAATGGGCTTTGGCCCAGCCCACAGGGGCCCAGCCAGGGGGCGGCGGGGTCGGCCGCCCCCCTGGAGACGCCACATGGGCACCGCCTTTGCAGAGGCGGTGCAATCAATGCCCCTAAGGCGGTTGTCGGTGCTTTTTGCAGAATGCCCCCACCGAAACCGACCTCAAGGCACTATATAAGGAGGGGGGGAGGAATATCAACAAAGCATCATTCCTTCATTCCTCAAGATGTAGTCCACATCAAGATACAAGAGAAGATGTAGAGAGGAAGAGCTTCACTCATATCCTTAGCCTTTAGGTTAGGAATAGAATAGGGAGCGAGATAGAGAGTAGAGTAAGAGAAGTAGCAAGTGACCGGCTCCATCCCCTAGTTGCACTAGTCGGGAGGCCGAAGCATTGACTACTTCCTGCACTGTACCTCTGCAACCCGACTTACTACATTGGAGTAAGAAAAGGTTGAGTTCTACTTTTGTTCTAGTAAGTTCTTGAGCATTGTTATCTTGTTCTTACAATCTTGCGGGTTCGTTGTCCATCTTTTGGTGGATACTCTAGTAGAGGAACCTCTGAATCATTTGGAGGGGTTCCTGGCCAACGCTAGAGTAGTAGCTAATAGCGTAGACGTGGTGTCTAAGCTAAGAGCTACCCTCGTTTGCCTCGTATCCCACGGGTGAGGGGTCAGCGGCAGGTGGTGACAGCCCTGTTTGCCCTTAGTTTCCCCCATGTTCGGATACGACGTAGAGCTATAGGCCGGAGTTACTTGGCAGACCAGGTATAAGCCGGTGCCCGAAGTAAGGTTGTGAAAACACGTTACCTTGTTTGAGGCTTCTAAGCATTAGAAGAACCTCGTTACCCAAGTCATTCCCCTCTTTTCTCTCTAGGGTTTATTAGATCCGTGACCTTGAACACTTCCGTTCCCTAAGAAATTACGATACCCTGTATACCACCGGGTGAAATGCTACAACGGTATTTCCGTGCGCTTGCGGACTTTGGCTGCTTCGCTAAGATTTACCAACTATCGTGCGGTATATGCTTGGCATATCACAAGGCAATGGCGCTATCCTTGTGGCATGTTAAGAAATACTGACACGGCACTTCTTGGCGCTTTTGCTGAGGATAGCTTAAAACCCTATCTTCTGTGATTGCGTTAAGAAATGTCAACAAGCATTTCTAGCGCCGTTGCCGGGGATGGATCGTAAGGTCCATTCTTAGTAACGACGTTAGTAAATGTCAACAAGCATTTCTGGCGCCGTTGCCGGGGAACGGTTGTCGTTTTTAGTCTCTGAACCTAGTTGCCCATGTATCCTTGTGTTGAAAAAAAATCTTTATCTTTTATCCTATGAAACACAAATACCATTCCCGTAAACCTACCACCATGAAGCTGGATTCAAAGCCAAACCCTTTTTGCTTCATCAGAGGAGTTCCACAACCCAACCACACCTTGTTTGAGGAGGCAAATTGCTTTTTCTCGTTCACTTCACACTTGGGTGAAATTGAACGACCTTTAACCTCGCTCAAACCAAAGTCATGTCCCTCTGGCCTAACAATTGTTGTTCTCGATGGTGGCCGAGAATCAACAAGTGGTTCTGCATGACACATCTTTGGAGAATAAAAACTCCCCTGGCCAAGGACATGCCCGAAACAACAACCCTAGAGACCAAACCAGATTCCACTTTTGAGCATGTTAACCTTACTTTTGAAACGTCTCATGTTTCATGCTCAACCATGGAGTCTCTAGAGTTTGTTTTGTTTCGGACCATATGCATCTATGTGGATCACAACCATTCCTGATACTTGTTGTCTAACTTTTCAAGAGGATGGTTGTGGATGCCTATGTTTTTCATAGACATTGCAAACCCCGTAGTCGCATGATGGTGTTGACCTTGCAGCTTGAACGCTTGTGCTCAATGTTCGGTGGTGTAGCTGGGAACTACACCACCATTAATAGCTGCAAGACGAGATTCCCATGGTCAAGCTTATGACCCTAATCAAAGCACTGCCGGGAGATACCCCGGATTATCATAAAAAAATAGTTATCATGCATAAATTCCTTCTAAAAAATAATAATAAAAACTTGCAAAAAAAATTAATAAAATATGAAAAAGAAAAAAAATCTTATATTGCTTTTGCATGAACTCTTGCAAAATGGGTTTGAAAACATTAAAATAAAAAGAGGCATGCATTTAAAAAAAATATAATAAAATAAAGTAAACACCACCTTTCCTTTTTAAATAAAAGCAAGTTTATATTATCAAGTTAGTATGCACCTTCGGGTATTCTTGTCACTAACCATTTCAGGTGGAGACTAAGAAGAACAAGGATGCATACAAACAATAAGGAGCTACATCAACCTTAACCTTGGATGACCCTCGGTGATGGAATACACTTAAAGGAAACCCTAACTCAACACTCAGCTTTTACACAAAAGTTCAAGTGTGGGGGAGGACGACAAGAACATCATAAACACTAAAGGTTATGCTAGCTCACCTTGCTAAAAAAAAGGGGGAAGAAGAAGGACTTGGGCCATCACAAACGCCCATGTGCCTTCCAAAAAAAATGAAAAAAAAGAGATTGAAAAAATATATATTTATATATCTAAAAAAAAGAGAATTGGAAAGGAAGGAGGAGCAGAGTGGTCTCATCATGATCCACCTGACTCCACCTCGTGCATACAAGTCTTGGTACACTTATCATCTCATACAAGACTTGCATCGCCATATTCCACGACCTTTGCTGATGACATCAAGGCCCATGGTCTATACACATTACTCGTGTATGTGTGTGTGACCAAAGCCTTGGTGCCCACCTGAGTACGATCTTCAAAACACCGCTACAGCTGGTTCAAAATTCAAGACTACAGATGCTGCCGATAAAACACACTCAGGTATGCAAAGGTAATAAATGTTCACCAACCCATTTGCTCATATTTGTCCCTTTACTTTTAAAATTCATGCTTCCTTTTCTTATGCCATATGCTCTAGTTTGGATGGATTCCAACGATACATCCATAGGCTCTTTAAATTAAGCATGGTGCTTAGGTTAAACTAGCCTCCTTTAATCAAGTTTAAACATGGTGTTTAATTTTGATTAATGAACTTTGAGTTGTTGACATAAATAATAGAAATAATTCTTTTGCTAGAGATAAACCAAGGCTAGATTTGTGCAGCATGCTTTACCTTAGCCTTGTTTGAGTTAAAGAAGCTTGGTGAACAAATAAACTCTTGAAAAAAAACTCTCTCGCTTTCTCTTTTCAAAATAATGGCAACCTTTTTTGATCCATGTTCTTATGAGCTTTGTGTTTCTCAATTACCCTTAAGCATGGATATGTTCTTTCTCTCTGTTGCTATCAAAAAAAAATTTATGATGATAATAATAATAATAAAATAATAATAACTTTAGCCAATAAAAAAATTAAAATTTTGGGTTCTCGGTAATCAAGCCGATAGAACCTTTGCTTGTTGTTGTTTGTTTTCGTTTGTTTAATAAAGACAGGTACAGGCACAAGTGTGGGGGAGATCTCTCGAGCATAAACTCACACGAACTCGAGATCTCCCCAACACAGTGCACAAACACCATCTGAACCATCATGCGAAGGACAAGTATGAATTCAACTTTTACAAAACGCCTTCATCTTCAATGGTGGTTTGTGCAACTCTACTCTCATGTTGTTCCTAAGTTTTTAATTTTAAAATAAATAAAATTAAAGATGCAAAACTTTTGGACATCATATAAATTCCACTCTTATATGTGATGTAAGATATGAGCTTCTTCCTCGTTGAAATGATGAATAGTTGCTCTGTTTTATTTCTCACCTATGCCTAGCTTATAACTTAGTTTCCACCAAGATTTGGGTTTATTGGTAAATAGCTCACTTAAGAACTTGAAACTAGTGGGATGCATATGCTTACTCTAGTCTAAAGTTGTTGCTAGTTATGACTTGGTATAAACAGAGAATTGCTATGACTTTGTTTTAAGAAAAGCGTGACATCCGGTGAATTATTTCAAAAAAAAAACTTAAAATTCAAAAGTCCTCATATGCTGCTTATACTCACATTGAGCTTTGTCAAATTGTTGTGACCAATGTTGTAGATTCTTGTCATGTACTTATGATTTGAGATTCACGCACACTTGTCATCCATCAAATAAAACTCTTGTCAATTTTTCTTTCTCAAAGAGAATTCAAGAAGGAGCTATGGGCTATGCAAAAAAAAATGATGAATATCCATGTCAAAAGGCATGTTGGAAAAAATGGGCAAGTGCCCGCTGTAGAATTAGGGGTATGCAAATACCCATAGAAAAGGAAAAAAATGAATATCCATGCCAAAAGGCATGTTGGAAAAAATGGGCACGTGCCCGCCAAAGTAGAATTAGCCGAAAAGATAGCCCATACTCTCAAAGGAATTCTAAAAGAGAAGAGACTTGACAAAGAGTTCAAAAAGAACAAAAATATACCACGCACTTGCACATCTCAATCAAAAGTTTATGACTTGCATCTCCAATGGTTCGGTTTTTGACTTAGCAATAAATGTGAAACATTTGAGGAACTTACTTTGATTTTCAAAAAAAAAACTCCGGATTAAAAGCTGCTCTAAGAACAAAAGAAAAGCATCTCTTTGAAAACCAGTCTGACATGCAGCAACCAAGGATTGGAGGAGGCTAACAAGCCCCACAGGTAACAAGGTACAAGGGTGAGTAATCAACCAGAATATTCAAACCCTGGTAGACACTTTGGTATAAACCTGGCATTAGTGAAAAATAACCGGCATGGAAGCAACTCCTGATCAACAACCATATCCTTAGCTTTTGCTCGAGGACGAGCAAAGGGTAAGTGTGGGGGAGTTTGTTGACGGTTCTTAACAACATATTTCTACCGCCAACATGACCCATAAAAAGGAAGAAAGTCACATATTCTACTCACATATACCTTTACCGCTAACCAATTTTCACATGTATTGCAAAAGTATGTTTTGTAGACCATAAACTTGTATACAGGTGGAAAGCGGATAAAAAGGCGCAATTCGACACGATCAAATGCGCAAAACAACAAGAGGAATAAAAGCACATACAAAAGTGCTACAAACTTCAACCAGATTTAGACTCAGCACGACGTTTCAGGCCAAATGGGCTTTGGCCCAGCCCACGGTGGCCCAGCCAGGGGGCGGCCGCCCCCTGGAGACGCCACGTGGCCACCGCCTTTGCAGAGGCGGTGCAATCAATGCCCCTAAGGCGGTTGTCGGTGCTTTTTGCAGAATGCCCCCTCCGAAACCGACCTCAAGGCACTATATAAGGAGGGGGGAGGAATACCAACAAAGCATCATTCCTTCATTCCTCAAGATGTAGTCCACATCAAGATACGAGAGAAGATGTAGAGAGGAAGAGCTTCACTCATATCCTTAGCCTTTAGGTTAGGAATAGAATAGGGAGCGAGATAGAGAGTAGAGTAAGAGAAGTAGCAAGTGAACGGCTCCATCCCCTAGTTGCACTAGTCGGGAGGCCGAAGCATTGACTACTTCCTGCACTGTACCTCTGCAACCCGACTTACTACATTGGAGTAAGAAAAGGTTGAGTTCTACTTTTGTTCTAGTAAGTTCTTGAGCATTGTTATCTTGTTCTTACAATCTTGCGGGTTCGTTGTCCATCTTTTGGTGGATACTCTAGTAGAGGAACCTCTGAATCATTTGGAGGGGTTCCTGGCCAACGCTAGAGTAGTAGCTAATAGCGTAGACGTGGTGTCTAAGCTTAGAGCTACCCTCGTTTGCCTCATATCCCACGGGTGAGGGGTCGGCGGCAGGTGGTGACAGCCCTGTTTGCCCTTAGTTTCCCCCACGTTCGGATACGGCGTAGAGCTATAGGCCGGAGTTACTTGGCAGACCAGGTATAATCCTGTGCCCGAGGTATGGTTGTGAAACACGTTACCTTGTTTGAGGCTTCTAAGCATTAGAAGAACCTCGTTACCCAAGTCATTCCCCTCTTTTCTCTCTAGGGTTTATTAGATCCGTGACCTTGAACACTTCCGTTCCCTGAGAAATTACGATACCCTGTATACCACCGGGTGAAATGCTACAACGGTATTTCCGTGCGCTTGCGGACTTTGGCTGCTTCGCTAAGATTTACCTACTATCGTGTGGTATATGCTTGGCATATCACAAGGCAATGGCGCTATCCTTGTGGCATGTTAAGTAATACCGACACGACACTTCTTGGCGCTTTTGCTGAGGATAGCTTAAAACCCTATCTTCTGTGATTGCGTTAAGAAATGTCAACAAGCATTTCTGGCGCCATTGCCGGGGATGGATCGTAAGGTCCATTCTTAGTAACGACGTTAGTAAATGTCAACAGACGCCTGGTGGTAGGGTGACAGACACAACCAGTGCTTGGAGTTCCTCTCAAGTGTTGTAGGCAAGTTGGAAATAATAGTTGGGTAGCAGAATTGCCGCCTTAGTAGTTGTTAGGTGGAAAACCTTTTAATCAACTACTATTTCGTCTTTCGCCCCAAGTAAGGAATGAGGTAGTAAACCTCAGTACTCTTAGAAAACTAGTACCAGATATTGATATTAGGAAGACCTCTCTATCCCAGTTATCATATACCCTTTGATCATCCTTTGATGACCCTACTTCTAGTTAATCCACTTCACGTTCCTTGTGGAAATACGATACCTGGAATACTCCCAGTGAAAGGCTACAATTGACTACCGTACACTTGCGGTATATCCGTTTGCCACTTCTGGTGTCAACAAGCTTTTTCTAGCGCCGTTGCCGGGGAACTATAGCTGTGTTAGCCAGAACAAAGTCGTTAAAGTTATCGTAGTTTGATTAGAACTTTTATTTCATAAATCAATATGGATCAAACAACCCTTTTTGACTACGCTGCTCCATCGGACGCTGAGTTGGAGCCGCCTCGTTCATCTCATGCCATTTTGGCAGTTCGCTATGAGCTTCGCCCCAGCCTCATAGCGATGGTTCAGGAGAATCCATTTTCGGGAGAAGCAGATGAGAATCCTTATACCCACCTACGTGATTTCGAACAACTTTGTTCCTGAAATGACCTGATTTTCCACGAAGGGAAAATCCACAGAGTCAAGTGTAATAAAACTCTTTTGAGTCAAATTACCCGATAATCCAGTCGAATATCCCAATCCATACTTTGATAATAAATGTACTAAGTACGTTATTACATTTATTACATCGCCACATGGCGGAATCTTAAATATATAACATTCGGAACAACTTGTAGTAGACGAAGAAGCGTGATCGAACTCCACACTCGAGCGTAGAAGCGAATCCCCTATTCTTCGTACTACTCGGAGTGGTACTCCTCCTCGGAACCTGAAACCTCAATTTTCAGTACGATTTGTACTGGCCACACTTTCTCATCCTATATGATTCATACGTGGTAGTGGATGCATCACGTAAATGAAAATCAGACCGATTAGGCTAGGTTTTCCAATGCAGAATAGTATAATAAATGTATACGTTTATCATGTTTCACCACTTCACCGTATCACCATATCCATCACCATTCCCATACACACACACTCTCGCTCAGTCGACAGAGGCCAGCTCCCTCCTAGCCTTGTCTCAACGGCCCGCAGTCTCACCTGACTCACGGCCGGCACACTCTTACCAAAGGGAGAAAAGAGAGACTCTCACTAGTCGGAAACAGGTCAGGGAAAAAGGTCCGCGGCCAACGAATTGGCCAACGTATCGATCGATCAACCATACACTCTACAGAGGTTCTACAATATCCACAAGATCGCCAACATCAGCACCCCCGATGTGCCAAGGCGGATACCGGTCGCTTGCCAGCCTAGAGTAATGCCACCCTACCACTCAGCCCTGGAATCACGCCAAGTCTGTCTGGGATGGCTAATTCTGTGAAGTCACGTTCCCTCTCCCGAAGTGGGAGCCGTGATAGTCTCGGAAGGGTGTGGGACTCCATACCCGTACCTCCCTCGCACTCTCTCGCCTAGCAGTAGTGGCATTGCTCTACCAGGTAGTCCGACCGTCCCCGTCCATAAGGAGTGAGTGGCTTGTAAAGGTATTTCCCCATGGTCCAGATTCCGCTCCACCTAGGGTGACTAAGCCGGAATGTCTTCACAAAGGTTTTCATTATCCGTGCCACCACAACACGCTCCTGACCCGAGTTCCACCAACGGCTCACACCGGGGTCCTCCTCCAGTCACCACATAACCCGCCACAGGTTCTTATCACATGGGCTTCCAGATCCGCCCCATGGCAAGACTCGCACTAGGCTCGTCATGTATTCCGGCCTGGTCGACACAACCCTCACCACCATACTCACCCAAGACACATGCAGCACACTCCCCGATATTCACCATATAATGTCATGCACCAGTTTCCACCAAAGCATAATTAAGTATAGTAGAGATAGTGGTATAAATTAATGGGACCCCAATAGCAGGGTAGCAGGGGATGGGTTACGTCAAGGTATGGGCTTACAAGCAATTCTATCATGCAAGTCTATGCAGAGCATCATTTAAACAATAACCAGAAATATAGTTTAGCATGCGTAATGGGATCTATGAGGTTGGATGGGCTGTGGCACCTTGAGATCGGTCGTCGCCTTATTCCACCTTAGCGACTTCTACAAATTAACACAGAGAACGAATGAAAATCCGAAAGATTCAAATGCACTCAAACATGGTATCATTGGGTAGATCTTGATTTTATATGAATTTAGCAATTTGAATCACTATTTTTGGAGTTCGTATAAATTAGTTATGAATTTCCGAAGTTTAATCTATTTTCTGAAAAAGTGAAATGGCCGGTTTATCCTGGTGCTGACACATGTCGCGTTCTGGTTGGACGGCTCGGCTGCAGTGATTGACAGGTGGGTCCGCGTGTTAGGTTGACTTGGTCAACGTATGCTGACGTCAGCATGATGTCATCTCTGGGCTCGGAGTGGGCCTGGCGGGCCGGGCTTGGGCCGGATCGGGCCGCCACGTGTCGTTCTTTCGTTGCGCCATGTGTCAGGCTCTGGATTGGGCTAGGCCGAGTTTGTCCACAGTGCTATGCACTAGGCGTATTGTGGACGGCTCACATGTGGTCTATGGACCACCGCATGGTTCACGGTGAACCGCGTCCACTTCCCCTTCTCCTTCTCTTGGTTTACATGAGCTTGGTTCATGTGCACGCGCGGTCGGCTCAATTCTTCCCCCCCTTTCTCCTCTGTTTCGGTTGCGGCGGCGCCCGACCGGCGGCGAGCTCGCGCCGGCGCCCTGCGTCACCCTCACGGTTCTGATTTCGGCCATCATCGTGACCGCGTTTTCTCGTCCAATCCAACTGTGACCCCAATTTCTCCTCTCTGGGTGCTTAGTGGCCGGCGTAGGTGACATGGCGGTGATCTGCGGCGGTGCTACGCCAATTGGGTGTCTCTGACCCTTACCGAAGGATTTCGCACGCTTGGTCTCTTCTCAATCTTATCCACGGACTACCGAATCATACGCATGGTGGTCAGAAACCCTCGACAGAGACTCCATGGCTATGGTGGCGCTCGGCGGGTCTCCGATGAGCACCCGGTTGATGCGGTCTTGGCGTTTTGGTGCCTCTCAGGGTAAACCAACACTTCTAATAGCTTTGCTTCGTGACTAGCGGTCCCAAGGGCACTTCCACGGCTGGGTTCAAGGCTTATGCAGACAGGAGCGACGGCTTGCCACCGCTTGTCAGGCCGCGACATCGCGCATACGATCGACATGGGTGTCTCACTTGGCTCTGATCGATTATGAGGCGCGCATAGGATCCACACCACTACCGCGATCCTGCTCGGCTCATCGGCTTCCTCCCTCGGGGTCTGTGGTGGTCGGAGCGTAGTTTCGTCGCAGCTTGCCAGACCGCGGCGTCGCGCGTGCATATCGGCATCGCGTGCATGGCCTCTCTTCTCTCGGCTGTGTGTTCAGTTCATTTGGGGCTCGGGTGCGCGTGCGTGTGCGCGTGTATCCTGGACCGGCAGAGGCCCTGGCCAGCGCGCCCCGGTTCAGAGCGCCATGGTCGTCAAGAGGTCTGGGTTGGCAAGGGGCATGACGGCAGCTCAATGTGGTGGCGTTGGCTTAGGATGGCGGTGCAGGGCGATTTGAGGCCATGTAGCTCCGGTAGCAGTGTCGTGCAGCGCCTGGTTCGCCGTCGTGCTCCGCTCGCTGTTCCCTTCCTCGCCTCCGACAGGTTCTGCGGCGGCGCGCCGTGCGATCCGGCTCCACCTCTCCTCCCTTCTCCTTTCCTCTCTTCTTCCGGTGGATTGGTGTGGTGAGGTTGTTGCGCCATGGCGTGGCGATGCTAGTGAGGGGACGCCAGGGAAGGTTGGGATTTATAGCCGGCGGCTCGTGCCATGGCGGACGGTGATCGGGGGCGCCCGCTCGATCGGAGGGCCACGAGGTGCTCAGTGTTTGCACGACTCCAATTCAAACCGCGGGGACCAGGCTGGCGAGTTTGTTAGAGCTGGTCGGCCGAGGTGGCGCGGTGGGGGCCGCCTCCGTCACCCGTGCTCTGCTCCTAGGCGTGGGGAAGAAGAACAGGAGATTGGGGTCGCTGACGATTGGGCCCCGGCTGTTAGCGTAATTCGGTCAAGGGTGAGGCCGCATGCGTGCGCCTATCGGGCTGGTCGCGCGATCGCGTGTTGGGCCGTGCGGGCGCGTGTGTGGGCCACGTGGTTGCATTTCGGTCAGGCCAGCCTGCTTCCCTTTCTTGCTCTTTTCAATTTCCATTTCCATTTATTGTCTATTCCATCATTAGTTGGTGGATGGTTGTTAATTAGGTTTTTAGGTTATGATTCCACGGTCATTTTAGTTTTGTTTGAGTCCATGAGTTTGTCATGCCTAAATTTATATATGGCACATTTGTATTTGTTTACTTTATTTCATTCAAAAATCCAAGAAGAACCAAATCACATATGCTTAACATCTTGATTAGTTAGGTTATTTATAAATAGACTTAATACATTTAGCTAGATTGCTAATGCTCATGCTAAATTGTAATGCACATGTATAATGTAACACTCATCATGCAAGGTTTAAAGAAAGAAAAATTTTGTAGTTGGAAATTTTGGTGTGGGAAAATTTGGGTTGTTACAGTCCTCCCCCCTTAATAGGATCTCGGCCCCGAGATTAAACTAATACATACCCACGTTGCTTCCATTTCAGTGTGGTTGCTCCATTGTACTTTGCACATCCCGATAGTCTAGCTTCGGGTCTCCTTGGTGTCCCATCCCAATATCTTGACTGGATGTTCTTTTTATTCAAGTGTCTCTTGTAAATCAAGCACATGAGTGGGCACAGCTTCTTCGGGTACTCGCAAGCATTTGCGTAGCTGGGATACGTGGAATACAGGATGTACCCCTGCTAACTCCCCGGGTAAGTCTGTCGACGAAATATGGTCGATAGTCTACCGAGGTGTATGCCCAAGGTAGTAGATTGAGCGGCGGAGGCGTGCGAGACGTCTGCAAAGCGTAAACACAGGGACGAGAGATGGTGATTTAGACAGGTTCGGGCTGGCAAGTCGCCGTAATACCCTACGTCCTGTGTTCTGGTGGCTGGTTTGTATTATGAGATCGGGTGATCAGATGTGTTTTGAGGGAATCCATGCTCGCCTTATATAGCCGGGGAGCAGGGTTACAACTTGTCGTATCCTAACAGATTACGATCGGTTCCTTTTGGCAAGGAACCCGGGTCTATCTATTTGGACCTTCCTTGTCGAGCAAGTCATTAGGAGAGCCCTTGGCGGCTACGATAGCTTGGTCGCAGGCCACAAGGTCTTCTAGTTGGGTCGTATCCTGCCGAGTGACCCAAGTCATGCCATGGGGGTATACGGGTGTAATATCCCCACAGCTAGTCCCCGAGCACTTTGCATCAATTGCGCTGGGCGTCGTGAAGTCTTTCGAGCAGGCTGGGTCTGGTCGTACGTCAGTGCAGGTGTCTTCCGACCAGGTCGCCTGGTCGTGGTTGCACTTGTAGTAGGTTTCCGACCAGGTTAGGCTGGTCGCGAACGTAACAGCCTGAGCTGTAGCCGAGGTTCAGCCGTGTGGAGTATTCTGTCATGTCCTGCAAAAAGGATGCAAGGTGCTGCAAGAAAAATTTTAAAGATCTTTCATCTGGTGAAGTGTATCCACTTTGGACGCAGCTGGACACCAGTAGCCGATGGCATTCCGATTGAAGTCCGAGCTAGTCCAGATCGAGCTATAAAAAAGAAAAAGATGTATAATACATTCACCGCTAGGTGAAGTGTATCCACTTAGTCCCCGAGCTTTGGGGTAGGTGGTGTAGGCACGTGGTACCAAGCTTGTAATTTTCCTACATGAAACAGAGTCATTTTTACGGAAGAAAAAATGACATGTGTACACGTAGTCCCAGGGCCTGCTGTAAGAAGCAGCGTGGTTCTGGTAGCAGGGCCAAAGAAAATGTGTTAGTATAAGTATGAGGGTCTACAGTCCCTGAGGATTACTGTAGCGCCGACCAGGAACTGCATAGTTTACTGTACCCCTGAAATGAATATGAGTACTAACGGGTGAGGTCAGTCCCCGTGCATTAGTATCGCGTATAACGGACAGGCCGTTTTGTCAAACCAATGGCCCAACGGCCCATTAAGGCGGATGCAGAACGGGCGCGCGCGTGCGGTTGCCGCAGGCGATGTGGCGGTTGTGGGCGTGATGGGCACGGGTTCCCAGGAACCCTAGAGCCAAAGGGTCGGGCCACACCGTATAAAAGGGGAAACAGACGGCGGTGGTTCCCCACTCGTTCCTTGTGCTCTCGCCTCGTAGCCCTCGTCTCCTCCGCTTCCTTCAAGCGCGCGAGCGATTCCGAGCACGAAAACACTGTAGCCCCAGATCTAGATCCAAATCGCCACCTCGTCGTCATCAATGCCGGGCGGAAAGCGCACTCGCGGAGGCGCGACGAAGGCGAAGAAGGCGACGAAGGCGGAATCTGACGACCGCATCGAGGTGCCGAGCTGGGCGCGCGGGTGGACACGGAGTGTTCTCCGCCGGGAGAATCTAGAGGAGCTCGTCTTCGCCGGCCTGCTGCTCGATAGCGTCACCGGCGGCTGGAGGAAGGCGTACCTGGAGGATTGGCCGACGCCAAACACTTCATAGCTTGTCGTCTTTGAAGCTTTCTTCCGGTGTGGGTTTGGAATCCTGGTCCACCCCTTTCTCCACGGGTTGCTGCAGTACTACCAGGTCGCGCTGTGCAACTTGACCCCCAATACAATGTTGCACATAGCGGTCTTCATTCATTACTGCGAGGCATATCTGGGCATCGAGCCCCACTTCGACCTCTTCCGCCACTTCTTCCGCCTGAAGATCAACGGTACCTGTAACACCCCAGGTGTGTGACGCCAGTTGAGCAGTCAGTTTGAACACAAACATGGTCTGTCAGGTGATGATCGAGACATGATTTCTAGTATTGTCAGTGATGACTGAAGATTTGGAATCAACCCCAGAAATAGAGCCTCTGTTTAAATTATTCCGGAAATAATTAGCAGCACAAGTAATAATGATTGCCCAATTTTGGAATATTCAAGATTATTGCTAAACATGACTTTTTCAAGTTCCCTGCTTCAGTTCGTATCAATAGTGACTGGTAGAAAAGTTTGGCAAAATTTGGAATCAATAAGTCACATGAAATGACGAGTCGCAGCTTTGCCTGTTCTGGCTGATTAACTGAAGAAAATCATTCAGGTTCAACCAAGTCTTGCAATTATGCCCAATCAATTATTTGTGGACTCACGAGCAAAAGTTATGAAAGTTTTATGTTGAGCAGACGACCAGAAAATATTCCGACCGACGAGAGACCGTAATCTGGATCCTACCGGGTGACCGCTTTGACCGGAGTTGAAAGGTATTTTCGGGTGTTCGCATGTCAGTGCGCCTTAAACGAAAGTTGTAGTACAGATCGAAAGGAACAAATTTCGTTTTATGATTGAGACCTGGATCGGTGCCGGAAATAGGGAAAACGAGCTCGCGAGATAGGGTATAATGCAGTTTTCAGGTTTCAGAAATAAGTTAAGTCTGTACTGCGAAATCGAAATTTCGGTCACCGCGAAGCTGCCGTCGACGATCATTACCGGACAAACGATCCGGAATTTGACTGAGCGCCTTTAACGAAAGTCGGAGTACTTGTCGAGACGACGACAACAAAATTGGTTTCGTCGGGATCAGAGTCCGTTTGATGAGTATTTGTAATTTTTGAAAATAATTGAAAGTTTCCGGAAACCTGCCATTTTGGGAAAGAAATTTTACAGGTCGCGCCCCTCGTCGCGAGGCCGCGCCTCCTTCCCATTGGCGCAGAGGGGCGGTGCCCTCTGCCGCGCTCCTTTCCCTCGCCCACGCAAAAGACCGAGGCCGGTCTCTTCTTTCCCCTCGGTCTCTCCACATCAAAATCCCCCATGCCCTCCTTCTCCTCCATAACAGCAGTGAGGCAGCACCTTGTTCTTTCCCTCAACTTCCTTCAGGCGCCCCTGCAGGAGTCCGCCAGAGGCCGCGAACCCCCCTGGCGCGTTGTGCCATGCGAGTGGCCCTTCCTGGCCGCAACCAGCAGGGAGCGTAGCAGCAGCATCCAGCGGCATCAGCACCGAGCAGCAGGCGCAGCAAGCGGCAAGCAGCAGCCCTGGCCGCTCCTCCTTTCTTCCTTTTCTTTCTGTTTTTCTCCCTTCGCTGATTTTTCCCTCGGAGCGCGACTGGCCGAAGCCGCGCAGAAGGCTGCGGTCTCCTCTGGCCGTCGGTGCTGGGACAGCGGTCCGCAGCGACCAGAGCGGACACCAGGAGCAGCAGCTAGCAGAGCCCAGCATCCAACACCCTAACCCTAGAGCCGGTCGTCCCCTTCCTCCCTGCAGAGGCCGAGCATTTCCCGTCGTCTTCCGTGGATTCCCGTGAAATCCATGGTGAGGACCATCCAGTAAAGCTGAAACTCTTTCTTGTTTCACTTTGCATAAATGACATGACTCAAGTGTTTGCTAACTAGTCCTTGGTTGATTTCTGCACGTTGTAGGGTCCCGATGCAAAAAGGTTTCTCTGTTTTCGTTTTCCTTTAAATAGCAAATCTGGTTCCATGCTGTAAAATGCGTAGTAAATCGTAGGAATATCGAAAAATTGCGAGTGAGGACTTTTTGGAATCCTCGTGAAGAGTACTGTCCAGTGAATATTTTATATATGGGCTCTTAGTGTAAAGTTTGTACTGTGGTGATTTATTTATGTTAAATAGCATTAAATAGGGATAAAATGATATCTGTTGTTTTATTACTTAGATTGCTGTGAAATTTTTATGGTAGGATTGTCATGTGATATGTGTGCTGCGGTAAAAACTTCAGAGTTTTTGATGCAAGTATGATTTAGTTATGTATTTATTTTGCTTTGAGCTCATTAAATGAATTGTGGCAAATGTTTGCATGTAAAAATAGAAAAGGTGGTTCCACTGCTTTTCTATGATGTTGTTTTAGCTTGGATAATTTTATCATGGCCATGAGTTTACAGAAAATATGATTTGTAGATTTATTTTGTTCTCACATGCATTTTTGTGAATAAAATTTGCCCTATTTTTAATAAATAAATTATAATACCTGAACATGTAATATTTTTACAGTAGTTATGATTTGGTATTATCTATCATCATTAAAAATATGAGCCCCAAATTATATGTTTGCAATGTCACTTAAAAATAATATCTATGTTTGTTAATTCTTTTAATTAATGAAAGTATAGTGATAAATGAAAATGTATATGTTGAAATGATTACCTTTGTTGCATGTTAATCTGAGATAAGTATTGTGTGCTCATGTTTATAAGTGTTTGATGATGTTCATAGCTCATATGTGTGCTCACATGCTAATCAAATAAGTAATGAAGTAATTTATTAATATGCTGAAATTGCTGCATGCACAGTTTCTGTAGTGGTGATTAGTTCGTAAAGAAAATAATATTTTCTGTAGATGTGTTCTATATAAAAGTTGTAGATAACTTCTTTATCTTGTTTGTCTCCCAGTATTTACAATTAAATTACTTGAGTACTTTTATACTGTGATGCATTAGGTATAGGAGTTGTTTGAATCCTACTTGATGCATTACCCTTCCTTGATTATTGTTTACACCTGCCTTGTTATCCTGTACTTATTTATAATGTAGAATTGCTTAGTCTGCTTAATAAAAGTAGTAATTAAGGATGTTCCCGTAATACCCCTGGTGGGTATTTACCGGATCACGGTTGGCTATATTTGCTATCGTGGAAAAGAACCTAAGTAGTAAAGAAATACGGTCAACTGGAAGGCAAGGCACAAGTTTGGAAATGCGGATACATGGGTATATGCCGAGTCTCTGAGTGATGAGTGATTGTCAACTGGGATGATGCGCATGTTCTTTGGCTTATGTTGTGCAGGTGTCGAGCACGGAGACAGTGATCAGAGGCAAGGTGAAGGTCAAGTAGAGACGTGCCGTGCCGATGGACCGAGAGTGGCGAAGGGCGGACGTGAGGCTTGGACTGAGGGACCGGTGGCCCGAGGATCAGCTGTGGTGGCTGGCAGCCTGGGACAGCGACGAGCGAAGACTTGCGGTCATGTGTTGCCTAAGTCGTGGACTTGGGGACACGTGTCGGTGGACGGGGTGCACGGGCGGCGTATCCCCTCTACGACGTCGGTTTGGTGGTAGAGCCAGAGAAAAACCATCGGGTGGACGGTTTCCAGGTTTGGGCCTCAAAACCTGGGCGCTACGGGTTTGCTGAGTTTGGGCCTCAAAACTCAGATGCTGTTGGGCTGGTTTCCCGGTTTGGGCCTCAAAACTGGGGGTTGGCTGTGAAGGCTGGTTTCCCGGTTTGGGCCTCAAAACCGGGGGTGCGACGTCCAGGAAAAGGACGCGGAGCGGTGGCGGCACGTGGCGGGAATCTGGAGGTTGCGTCGAGGCAACGCTACGAGTTGTGCGGGCGTGGCCGTCGGATCTACCTACCACCGAGTTGGTCCAGAATAACCTTAGGGTTTAGCTGGTTCGCTCTGTAAGTAGAGAGGGGTAGAATAGGAATAGAGTAGGAATTAGGAATAGGTTAAGTAAGGGGAGACACCCTCCTCCCAAATTATCTCAGTTCATTTGCTCTTTGCACTTAGGGTTTCCTGCTCTCCCAATCCCCTGCTGTAGCTAGCTGAGATCCGCAGAGAACCATACCTCTGTGTACTGGAGATTTTGAGGAAGTGAGGCCGTATCCTCACTGTTGTAGCGTGTGCTAGCCACACGGTTGCAGATCGATGTGTTGATTCGCGTTTTGTTCGTGTTCTTCGTGTTCTTCGTTTCTCCGCGATTTTCCCGTCACTCGATCTCTATCCCTACTGCGTCTTTGTGAAATCCGTTTGAATCAACTTGTTCGTATTTGAAATGAGATCATTTCCACTGAAGGAATTTATCTAACTCCTTGCGAACAAGTAGATCGGGTTGATTTCGTTTTTGTGGCGCTTTTTCGTTCATCCTCTTCCCCTTTCGATTTCCCGGTGTTTGATTTGTTTTGAGTGGATGATTTCTTGGGGATAGTCTCCTAACTACTCCGTGATCATCCTCTCCAAGTTTGGGAACGTGGGATTTTGGTTTGAATCGATTTGGAGAACATTTGGGTCAAGGGCGACCGAAATCGCCCTCACTGGGTGTTGGCAGACAGTCCGCCACCATAGGCGCGGTCAGTCCACGCGTCGGGGACTTGGCTAGAGCAGTGGCCACGAGTCTCTGCGTTTTTGGTCTCGGTTGACCGGCGGACAGTCCGCCGGTGTAAACCGCGGAAAGTCCGGGACTGTCCAGGGAGGTTCCAGCAGAGTTGTTGTTTCTCGTTTTCTGTCGGCGGACAGTCCGCCATCCCCTCGCGGACAGTCTGCAGTAGGGGCGGACAGTCCGGGACCCCAGGGCCACACAGTCCGCGGATTGGCTGAAGCCTCCGGTTTTGTGCGTTTGCTCTCCCGGCTTCCTCGCTTGATTTTCGGACTTCTCGTTTGGCCTTGTAGTTGACCAAGGAACCTCTCTAGGTATCTTTGCTACTTGTTAGCATCGGTATTTCGAGATTTCTTGACGTAGCCGTCTATCTACGTTCGAGACTTGGTTTTTGAGGGTCAAACTTGTTCGAGTGCTTTTGCCGTTTGGTTTACAATCGCCTTGTGGTGCCTCGCTGTGATCCTAGGGATCATCCACCCTCTTCCAAGGGTCGGGGGCATCACGTTCTCGGTCGTAGCTCTTGGGGGTTGATTTTGGGACAATCGACCAAAGTTTTGAAAGAAATTTTTGAGCTCCCATTCACCCCCCCCCCTCTGGTCGCCTTGCTAGTGCTTTCTCGGTCCTTCAATTGGTATCGGAGCGGGTTAAGGATCTTCCACCTTAACCGGTTCTAGATCCACAGAAGGCGACATGGATCGCGGCGTGGGCAAACCGCCATTTTTTGATGGGACGAACTATGCGTATTGGAAGATAAGCATGTTGGCCTATCTGCAGAGTTTGGGCGCTTCCATTTGGGATATTTGCAACTCTGCCGATTACGTTGTCTTGGCTGCTCGTGTGACTCAGCATCAGATCGATGAGCACGATACCAATAGCCGAGGACGTAATGCTCTTTTCTCATGCTTGAGCATGAGTGAGTTTGATCGTGTTTCTCACCTCGCTACAGCTCGGGAGATTTGGGCTACCCTCATGCGCTTTCATGAGGGAACCTCTCAAGTCAAAACCTGTCTCTACGAGTCGTTCAAGCGAGAGTATGAGAACTTTCGACATATGCCTGGCGAGAGCATAGAAAGTTTATTCGCTCGCTTTCAGGTGATTGTCAACAGGATGAGGGCTAACAAGGAGTTGTTGCCTTTCGACATTCTTGAGAGGGCTTTGAAGCTTTTGCATACTCTTGATCGGTCGGTGTGGGATTCCAAAGTTCAGGTGATCATCGAATCACCTAACTATGAGACCCTCACGTGCGACGAGCTCTTCAGTAAGCTCAAGTCCAGTGAGATTGATGCCATGGCGAGGGCTTCTTATGAGAATCCTTCAGGCCCGACTATGGCTTTGGTTTCTGGCTCTTCTGCTAACCCCTCTAGAGGTTTTGCTTTGCATTCTCTTCTTTTTGTCACAGAGGAGCAGTTGGAGTCTCTGGGAGACGACGAGTTGGCTTTGCTTGCCAACCGGTTCTCGCGGTTTCACAACAACCGCTTGAACCGTCGCCGCGGAGGAGGACGCTCGGGATGCTACGAGTGCGGCGACCCTGACCACTTCATCGCCAACTGTCCCAAGAAGAACAAGCATTCTGGGAAGGGCCATCGTGGGCACAAGTATGACTCCGGCAAGCGCAAGGAGAAGTACGTCCCCGCGAGGCACAAGCGGAAGGGCGGCTTCAACAAGGAGTACATCAAGACCAAGTACTTGGAGAAGGCCCAAGCTGAGCAGCGTGCGTTCTTCGCCACGCTCAGTGACGTCGATGACTCAGACGACGACTCCGCTTCTTCAAGCGACGACGAGTCCGAGAAGAAGAAGAGGATCGAGAACAAGCTCAACGACCTCTGCTTCTTCGCCGACGACGACGGCTTCTGCACCATGGCTCTTGGTGATGAGGTCGGAGGCGACACTCCTCGGAACAACGACGACAACTCCCAGGTATCTCTGACCCACGACGAGCTTTCCGCTGAGGTCGAGAAACTTACTGCCGCGCTTCTTAGTCAAGATAAGCTACTTAGGCGTGCCGCTAGAGAGCGCAAGGAGTTTAGGCAGAAGTGGGAGGATACGGTGAAGGAACTTGATTCTGTCAAGTCCACCGTGGTTGTTACCGATGAGGAGGAGTGTGAGATATGCACCACACACATGACTGACCTTCTCACCTTGAGGAGCAAGTATGTTGTGTTGGTAGGAGAGGTGGATGAGCTCTGGGCTAGACCCATGCTGTTGGGTGCGTGCAAGACTTGTCCTGTCTTGCAATCTGAGTTGGCAGAGAAGAATGCCAAGATTGTGTCTCTTGAAGAGGCCAACTCAGGTAGCACATGTGTGGCTAGGTGTGTTCTTTGTGAGGGCCTGGAGATGGAGATAGCTAATGTGAAGCATGACAAGATGCAAACCGAGGAAGAAAACACATACCTTCAGACCATATTGTCATGGGTGTCTTGTGGTGAGCCGCAGCTCGGGATGATGATCTCCCAATTCAAGCGAGCTGCTGGAGGTCCTGGTGTAGGATTTGCTCCGGGTGTTGATCTTTCTGCTTTTGGGAAGATTGGAGAGTCGAGTGGTCTTAACCCTTGTGAGAAGCCCAACTCCACCACTACTCCCAAACTTACCAAGCTTCCACCCAAAGAGCCTCTCAAACCTAACACCAAGGATGGAGTGTTTGAGGAACCTCCAAGAGCTCCACCCAAAAACCAAGTGTGGCATCCCAAACCCAACCACCTCAAGAACAAACTGGACACCATGCCATCCATCCAGGAGGAGCTTATGCCACAGAAGGGCAAAGTGATCCACACCCACTACCGTGAGTACCAACAACCCCCTTTGAGAACGGTGAGGTACCATTGTGAGCATTGTGGGCGAGATGGACACTTGAGTGAGTTCTGCTTTCGGCGCAAGAGAGAGGTGCGTCGTGCAAAGGAGATGAACAACCCGGACATGTACCATCCTTTCCATGATGTACATGTGCCGAATGTTCAGAGGAGAGCTAAGAGGAGAGCTGCTAGGCCCAGAGGTCCAGAACCTCAAGTTCCCAGGCCTAGACAGAGGAGAGCTCCGAGGGGAGATGCTAGGCCTAGAGGTGCAGTGCCTCAAGTTCCTAGGCCTAGGCCTCGTAGAGAGCATGCCCAGCGGGAGCCTGCTGTTGTAGGCTATGGACCCCGTGGCGGTGGCTTTCTAGTTGAGCGTTTTCCCCCACCGCGTGTTGAGTATCGCGATGGATGCTCCTCCCTTAGCGGACCACGATCTTCTAAATGTGGTGATCGCTTCCTTCGTAGGTGTGCTAGGAATGGTTTTTTCGCTAACCGTTCTTTTGAGCAGCCGGCCCAACACTGGTATTCCCCTTACTTCACTAACCCCAGTGTTGGCCCGTATGCTCATCCTATGTCTTTTTATTGATGTAGGTAAAACGATTGGAGAACGTTTGGTTGGTGGATTCCGGGTGTTCGAGGCACATGACCGGAAACACCAAGTGGTTCTCCAGTCTTAGTCCGGTCGTCGGAAAGGAGTATATTACCTTCGGCGACAATAGCAAAGGTAAGGTGCTGTCTCGTGGGTCTGTGCGAGTTAATGAGCACTTTGTGTTGCGCGATGTTGCTCTTGTTTCTAACTTGCATTTTAACCTTCTTTCTGTTTCGCAACTTTTTGATGACCACTATGAGATTCGTTTTAAACCGAATCTCAGTCGTATTTTGGACCCTCAGGGCAATCTTGTTTGTGTGATTTCGCCCTTTGGGAAAGTCTTTCGTGCGGATTTCTCGGAGTCTTTTGGCATTTCTCGTTGTCTTGTGGCTGGACCTTCCTCTTCTGATCTTTGGAAGTGGCATAGGAGACTTGGACATTTGAGCTTCGACTTGCTTGCAAGGCTTAGTTCACTTGGCCTAATCCGAGGATTGCCCAAGTTATCTATGGAGAAGAATCTTGTTTGCCACTCTTGTAGACACGGGAAGATGGTTGCCGCTCCCCACCATCCAGTGACTCAGGTCATGACCAAGCACCCTGGAGAGCTTTTGCACATGGACCTTGTTGGTCCGGCTCGGGTGAGCTCGGTTGGGGGGAAGTGGTATGTGCTTGTTGTTGTTGATGACTTTTCGAGATATTCGTGGGTCTTCTTTTTAGCTGAGAAGACCGAGACTTTCTCCTTCGCTCGCAATCTGATTTTGCGTCTTCAGAACGAGTTCCCTTTGAACTCGATGCGAGCTATTAGGAGTGATAATGGTTCCGAATTCAAGAATTCGGATTTTGAGAAGTTTTGTAACTCTTTGGGTTTAGACCATCAGTTTTCTTCTCCCTACACACCGCCACAGAATGGTGTTGTAGAGAGGAAGAATCGGACCCTTGTAGAGATGGCCAGGACGATGCTCGATGAGCATAGGACTCCTAGGCGATATTGGGCCGAAGCTATGAGCACTGCATGCTACATTTCCAATCGCATTTTTCTCCGAGCTTTCTTGAAAAAGACTTCTTATGAGTTGCGTTTTGGAAAACTGCCCAAGGTGAGTTATTTTCGAGTTTTTGGTTGCCACTGTTTTATACTCAAAAAGGGCAACTTGGACAAGTTTGAGTCTCGTTCTTCTGACGGTGTGTTTTTGGGTTATGGCACTCACACTCGAGCTTATCGCGTACTTAACCTTAACACTAACCGAGTCATGGAGACATCCGATGTCACCTTCGACGAGACCATGGTTTGTCCTTCTTCTCGTTTTGAGCGTGCAGGTGATCACGAGGTTGGCGAGCCTCTTTTCGATGATGAAGAAGAAGGTCCTGAAGGGATAGATGACCCAGCACCTCCTCCACCTGCTGTGCCGCTAAGAGCGGCTTCTATGACGACTCACGGCCCCGACACCTCATCTTCGTGGGGGCCGTGGGACGCGCCACCTCGAGCGGTACCCTTTGTACCCGAGGAGGCACCAGCTGCTGTTAAGGGGGAGGCCACTTCGGCAAGGGAGGCGCCATGACACATTCAGCGCCAGCACCCGCCTCAGCAGATGATCGGCAGCATAGACGAACGCGTCACCCGGTCAAGGCAAATCTCTCACTTTGCTCATTCTGCATTTGTTGCTGATTTTGAACCCCGGGATGTTGGACACGCTTTGACGGATCCGGATTGGGTCAATGCCATGCATGAGGAGCTTGAGAACTTTGAGATTAATCGGGTTTGGGTTCTAGTGTCTCCACCTTCTGAGTGTCATCCTATTGGAACAAAATGGGTTTTCAAAAACAAACAGGGAGAAGATGGACATGTTGTGAGAAACAAGGCCAGACTCGTAGCCCAGGGATATAGTCAGAAGGAGGGGATAGACTATGAGGAGACGTTTGCTCCTGTAGCTCGTTTGGAGGCAATTAGGATACTCTTGGCTTTTGCTGCATCCAAAGGTTTCAAACTTTTTCAAATGGATGTCAAGAGTGCCTTCTTAAACGGCTACATAGAAGAGGAGGTGTATGTTAGACAACCCCCCGGTTTCGAAAATCCTAAGTTTCCAAACCATGTCTTTAAACTTCACAAAGCTTTGTATGGTTTGAAACAAGCCCCTAGAGCCTGGTATGATAGGTTGAAAACCTTTTTGCTTGCTAAGGGTTTTAAAATGGGATGTTTAAAACGCTCTTTCTCCTCAAGCAAGGCACTGATACTCTCTTGGTCCAAATTTACGTGGATGATATCATTTTCGGTGGTTCTTCTCATGCATTGGTTGCCAAGTTTGCAGATACTATGAGCAGGGAGTTCGAGATGAGCATGATGGGCGAGTTGACGTTTTTCCTCGGGTTGCAAATCAAGCAATCCCGGGAAGGGACGTTCGTGCACCAGGGCAAGTACACCCGGGACATTTTGAAGAAATTCGACATGGGTGAGGCCAAGCCTCTTCTGACACCCATGGCGACCACGACGGCCCTGGATGCGGACAAGGAGGGAGAAGCAGTGGACCAGAAGGAGTACCAGAGTATGATTGGATCGCTGCTCTACCTGACGGCGACACGCCCGGACATCCAGTTCGCGGTGTGTCTGTGCGCGCGATTTCAGTTGTCGCCGCGCACTTCTCACCGTCAAGCGGTCAAGCGCATAATGAGGTACTTATCCTTCACTCCAGAATTTGGGATTTGGTATTCTGCTTCCTCCACCCTCTCGCTTTGCGGTTATTCTGATGCCAATTTTGCTGGTTGCCGTATTGACCGCAAGTCCACTTCTGGGACTTGCCAGTTTATTGGTTCTTCTCTTGTTTCGTGGTCTTCTCGCAAGCAGTCTAGTGTCGCACAGTCTACCACAGAGGCTGAGTATGTTGCTGCGGCTAGCTGCTATTCCCAGTTACTCTGGATGATGGCCACTTTGCGTGATTTTGGTCTGAGCTTTTCTCGTGTTCCTTTGCTTTGTGACAGCACGAGTGCGATTAGCGTTGCTAAGAACCCCGTGCTGCACTCGAAGACCAAACACATTGATGTGCGCTTTCATTTTCTGCGAGACCACTATGAGAAGGGTGATATCGACCTTCACCATGTCGATACTCATCATCAGTTGGCTGATATCTTCACCAAGCCTTTGGACCAATCAACTTTTAATCGGTTGAGAGGTGAGCTTGGTGTGTGTTTCCCCTTTTAGATGGGGGAAACATTTTTGACTCTTGTATGATACACTGACTTTGTGTTTTTCAGTTGTTTTTGCTTCCTTTTGGTTTCTTCATGCATCTTTGCATTTTAGCATACGCTTTTACATTCTGAGCTTCATGAATATAGTCTGAAGAATGTAACTATGCTCTGTGTAGTCTTTGCTCCAATGCTTTATGTAGATGCTATAGCTTATGCTCTTTCTGATCACTGATACATACTGTGAGCTGAGCTATTTTTTGAATGGTGAATTTGATTAATGAACTTAAAACTTGAAAATGTTCACCATTGAGATATGCAACTAGCATGTGTAGAATGTGTCGAAGTCACTTATGCTATCTATGTATGCTAGGTTGCTATGTCTCTAGTGTTGAGTCATTCACTTGCTTGGTATGTCATATTCTGTTTAAAATCTGAACCAAGTTAAGTGAATTGAAAAGATCGAGATGGGTTTGCTTGTTAACACCTCACAGTTTTGAGACTATTTCTCATTGCACTTTGAGTTAAACTTGAGTCATGTAGTGTATGACCGAAACTGTTGCTTTAAGCTTCTGATTGCTTATGCATAGGCTTCGCACAGTTGGAAAGTTAGGCAATAACAAGCATTCAACCTCTCGCAGTCACATGTTGTTTTCTGAACTTGTGTAATTTCACCGCTGCAACTCCGATTAAAACTTGAAATCACAAGTATATGCTTCATTTTTTTCAATTGTATCAGCATGATGATTGAACTGTGCTAGGGGTAGTTCACCTTGTATACATGTTTAGCACTTGTTTGACTTCCTGTCTATCCATGTCTGTGCTATTTTGATGGTGAATACCTTTTCGGCTCAAAACTGCTCTTTGTGCTCTAATTTCAGACTTAGTGATCAGTTTGAGCCTTTGCTAGCATTCTGTGCATTTTCTGAGTCATCGGATCAGAACTCTGTAGAGCATCTTTGCACTCTTTTGAGTATACTCCTGAAGCTCCTAACTTGCATTTTGACTCATATGCATTTTGGAAGGGGGAGCATTGGTTCTTGATAAGTGCATTTTCAACTAAGGGGGAGAAAATTGCAAATCATTACCCTCCGTTTGAACTAAGGGGGAGCTTTGGTTGTTTGCACTATTCGAGGGGGAGATTTTGCTGCTTCCTATTGGCCGTAAGGCATTGGTATCGAGCTTCTTTGCTAGTTGTGTTGAGCCTCTGTGCCTCTATCTTGAGGGACTAGCATTTTGCTTTGATATTTTCAATTGGTATTTGCTAGCGGTGTTGAGCCTGTTCTACCTCTTCTTGAGGGCTAGCTTTGCTTTGCTTGGTCGCGTCGAGCCGTTGCCCATGTCTTTGGGGACCAAGTTGTCTTGCTCTTTCCACTTGACCTTCTTCGGCTTTACTATGCTTTTGGGTCATTTGGTTGAGTTCTCCCTTCTTCTCCTTCTTCCTTCTTCTGCTTCCATTATGATTTGTGTTGGTAGTTGGCAATGCACTCATCAAGGGGGAGATTGCGGATACATGGGTGTATGCCGAGTCTCTGAGTGATGAGTGATTGTCAACTGGGATGATGCGCATGTTCTTTGGCTTGTGTTGTGCAGGTGTCGAGCACGGAGACAGTGATCAGAGGCAAGGTGAAGGTCAAGTAGAGACGTGCCGTGCCGATGGACCGAGAGTGGCGAAGGGCGGCCGTGAGGCTTGGAGTGAGGACCGGTGGCCCGAGGATCAGCTGTGGTGGCTGGCAGCCTGGGACAGCGACGAGCGAAGACTTGCGGTCATGTGTTGCCTAAGTCGTGGACTTGGGGACACGTGTCGGTGGATGGGGTGCACGGGCGGTGCATCCCCTCTACGACGTTGGTTTGGTGGTAGAGCCAGAGAAAAATCATCAGGTGGACGGTTTCCAGGTTTGGGCCTCAAAACCTGGGCGCGGATGGTTTCCGAGTTTGGCCACAAAACTCGGGCTGAGGAAGGTTTCCAGGTTTGGGCCTCAAAACCTGGGCGCTGCGGGTTTGCTGAGTTTGGGCCTCAAAACTCAGATGCTGGTGGGCTGGTTTCCCGGTTTGGGCCTCAAAACCGGCGGTTGGCTGTGAAGGCTGGTTTCCCGGTTTGGGCCTCAAAACCGGGGGTGCGACGTCCAGGAAAAGGACGCGGAGCGGTGGCGGCACGTGGCGGCAATCTGGAGGTTGCGTCGAGGCAACGCTACGAGTTGTGCGGGCGTGGCCGTCGGATCAACATACCACCGAGTTGGTCCAGAATAACCTTAGGGTTTAGCTGGTTCGCTCTGTAAGTAGAGAGGGGTAGAATAGGAATAGAGTAGGAATTAGGAATAGGTTAAGTAGGGGGAGACACCATCCTCCCCAATTATAATACCTGAACATGTAATATTTTTACAGTAGTTATGATTTGGTATTATCTATCATCATTAAAAATATGAGCCCCAAATTATATGTTTGCAATGTCACTTAAAAATAATGTCTATGTTTGTTAATTCTTTTAATTAATGAAAGTATAGTGATAAATGAAAATGTATATGTTGAAATGATTACCTTTGTTGCATGTTAATCTGAGATAAGTATTGTGTGCTCATGTTTATAAGTGTTTGATGATGTTCATAGCTCATATGTGTGCTCACATGCTAATCAAATAAGTAATGAAGTAATTTATTAATATGCTGAAATTGCTGCATGCACAGTTTCTGTAGTGGTGATTAGTTCGTAAAGAAAATAATGTTTTCTGTAGATGTGTTCTATATAAAAGTTGTAGATAACTTCTTTATCTTGTTTGTCTCCCAGTATTTACAATTAAATTACTTGAGTACTTTTATACTGTGATGCATTAGGTATAGGAGTTGTTTGAATCCTACTTGATGCATTACCCTTCCTTGATTATTGTTTACACCTGCCTTGTTATCCTGTACTTATTTATAATGTAGAATTGCTTAGTCTGCTTAATAAAAGTAGTAATTAAGGATGTTCCCGTAATACCCCTGGTGGGTATTTACCGGATCACGGTTGGCTATATTTGCTATCGTGGAAAAGAACCTAAGTAGTAAAGAAATACGGTCAACTGGAAGGCAAGGCACAAGTTTGGAAATGCGGATACATGGGTATATGCCGAGTCTCTGAGTGATGAGTGATTGTCAACTGGGATGATGCGCATGTTCTTTGGCTTATGTTGTGCAGGTGTCGAGCACGGAGACAGTGATCAGAGGCAAGGTGAAGGTCAAGTAGAGACGTGCTGTGCCGATGGACCGACAGTGGCGAAGGGCGGACGTGAGGCTTGGACTGAGGGACCGGTGGCCCGAGGATCAGCTGTGGTGGCTGGCAGCCTGGGACAGCGACGAGCGAAGACTTGTGGTCATGTGTTGCCTAAGTCGTGGACTTGGGGACACGTGTCGGTGGACGGGGTGCACGGGCGGTGTATCCCCTCTACGACGTCGGTTTGGTGGTAGAGCCAGAGAAAAACCATCGGGTGGACGGTTTCCAGGTTTGGGCCTCAAAACCTGGGCGCTACGGGTTTGCTGAGTTTGGGCCTCAAAACTCAGATGCTGGTGGGCTGGTTTCCCGGTTTGGGCCTCAAAACCGGGGGTTGGCTGTGAAGGCTGGTTTCCCGGTTTGGGCCTCAAAACCGGGGGTGCGACGTCCAGGAAAAGGACGCGGAGCGGTGGCGGCACGTGGCGGCAATCTGGAGGTTGCGTCGAGGCAACGCTACGAGTTGTGCGGGCGTGGCCGTCGGATCTACCTACCACCGAGTTGGTCCAGAATAACCTTAGGGTTTAGCTGGTTCGCTCTGTAAGTAGAGAGGGGTAGAATAGGAAAAGAGTAGGAATTAGGAATAGGTTAAGTAGGGGGAGACACCATCCTCCCCAATTATCTCAGTTCATTTGCTCTTTGCACTTAGGGTTTCCTGCTCTCCCAATCCCCTGCTGTAGCTAGCTGAGATCCGCAGAGAACCATACCTCTGTGTACTGGAGATTTTGAGGAAGTGAGGCCGTATCCTCACTGTTGTAGCGTGTGCTAGCCACACGGTTGCTGATCGATGTGTTGATTCGCGTTTTGTTCGTGTTCTTCGCGTTCTTCGTTTCTCCGTGATTTTCCCGTCACTCGATCTCTCTCCCTACTGCGTCTTTGCGAAATCCGTTTGAATCAACTTGTTCGTATTTGAAAGGAGATCATTTCCACCAAAGGAATTTATCTAACTCCTTACGAACAAGTAGATCGGGTTGATTTCGTTTTCGTGGCGCTTTTTCGTTCATCCTCCTCCCGTTTTGATTTCCCGGTGTTTGAGTTGTTTTGAGCGGATGATTTCTTGGGGATAGTCTCCTAACTACTCCGTGATCATCCTCTCCAAGTTTGGGAACGTGGGATTTTGGTTTGAATCGATTTGGAGAAGATTTGGGTGAAGGGCGACCGAAATCGCCCTCACTGGGTGTTGGCGGACAGTCCGCCACCATAGGCGCGGACAGTCCGCGCGTCGGGGACTTGGCCAGAGCAGTGGCCACGAGTCTCTGCGTTTTTGGTCTCGGTTGACCGGCGGACAGTCCGCCGGTGTAAACCGCGGACAGTCCGGGACTGTCTAGGGAGGTTCCAGCAGAGTTGTTGTTTCTCGTTTTCTGCCGGCGGACTGTCCACCATCCCCTCGCGGACAGTCCGCAGTAGGGGTGGACAGTCCGGGACCCCAGGGCCGGACAGTGCGCGGATTGGCTGAAGCCTCCGGTTTTGTGCGTTTGCTCTCCCGGCTTCCTCGCTTGATTTTCGGACTTCTCGTTTGGCCTTGTAGTTGACCAAGGAACCTCTCTAGGTATCTTTGCTACTTGTTAGCATCGGTATTTGGAGATTTCTCGACGTAGCCGTCTATCTACGTTCGAGACTTGGTTTTTGAGGGTCGAACTTGTTCGAGTGCTTTTGCCGTTTGGTTTACAATCGCCTTGTGGTGCCTCGCTGTGATCCTAGGGATCATCCACCCTCTTTCAAGGGTCGTGGGCATCACGTTCTCGGTCGTAGCTCTTGGGGGTTGATTTTGGGACAATCGACCAAAGTTTCGAAAGAAATTTTTGAGCTCCCATTCACCCCCCACCCTTTGGTCGCCTTGCTAGTGCTTTCTCGGTCCTTCAGGAAACTTGGGGCAGTCCGTCCGTTGGATTGTGTAGGATTGTATCGATGTTGGCCCTCGTTCATTTTTGAACGCGCCCTTTTACTTAGGGATATGTCGGTGCCGTAATCATCGACCCCAAAGCCGGTTAGACGCTGTTCGGGCCGGAATCAACCCGAGTCGCACCCTCTAGTATGGAAATGCGATCTACCGCGGGAGGCCATCGCTAGGTTCCAATTGGGCGGTCCGTGCTTGAACTGCGACGATTACCACCACGAACAAGCATTGAGCGGTTACCCAATGCATGGACCCGACGGGGAAAGTGGGGGTTGGTATTAAAGGTCTTTCACCAGCTGGTTTGGAATTCGATTCGAGTCGCCGTCTCCCCCGGTTAGTGGGAAACTATGGCGAGCTTCACCACGATACAACTCCATGTGACATTTGTTGGTTCAACTAAAATATTGATAAGCAAACCTGATATGGTATTATGTATTTGTTTGCTAGACTCAAGTGAGTGCTCTAGTACAGGTGCAAAACCTAGAGTTCAAGGAATAGGATAAAAGATGACTGCTCATATAATTAAATGATGAAACCCTTTATCTCAAGCTCCTTTTGCAAATAAAGTTAGGCAGCTCCACTGTTTATATCAGCCTTGCATACTCCTTGGTGTCTCTTTATTTTTGGTTTATGACGGGTAAGTCTAGCTGAGTACAATCGAGTACTCAGGGTTTATCCCACCTTGTTGCAGGTGAAGGTTAGGTCTACCGGATGGTGATGACCAGTGCCGGTGGGCTCGGCAATTCCCTACTTCTTCTCTTTATGCTGTTGTTGGAGGATGTCACTCAAAGCTAGCAAAGTATTTGAACTTATGTTATGGTATTCATTTCAAAGCTATGTTGTTTCAAAGTATTTCAACTTGTATTATTATTTGTGAACTCTATTGTAATTTTATTTCCACTGCAAAGCTCCGTGGACGTGATTTGTATTTGCTTGACCATGCGATCTTGGCTGAGATGTTGGAAAAGTTTGAAATCCCTCAAGATTTCACGGACTACCGGGTTTATATGGGCTCAAGTGTGCTAATTCAGCTGCTCCGGCAGAGGTTTTCGCACTTCTGCTCTTATAAATTGGTCGGTTCTGTCACAGCTGGTATCGGAGCAAGGTTAAGCATAATACTATCATGTGCATGGTTTTAAAACAAAGTTTTTGTTTTGAAAAGCCTATTTTATCTAAAAACCTTTAGCTAGTAGGCAAGTTTGTCAAAACCTAATTTATAAACTATATGCTAGCGACAACCTCCAGTTATGCCCAATTAGGACTTTCAGGTGGCTTAGTTAAGTAATACTAACTTTGGGGGTTTTACTTTCTTGCAACGACACGTCGACTCAAAAGGTACGTATAGATGACCGCACTATGCTACCCTGTGGTCTAATGTTGGAGGTGGCCCTCACATATGATGTACTCATATATGTGGGGTAGTTGAATTTATTTTATGCAACGTCGCACCTACGCTCAGGTAAGTGTGAGTTGTGAGAGCATGACCAAACAACCGTTGGTCCAGGGGAGAGCTAGTTTGGTACTGGAACCTGTACTCGTAAGCACACGAATGCGAGTGAAGGTATTTAATTGCGGGAGTAATACTATTCTGATGGGTGCATATACTACTTACGTGTATACTGGGTATGCACCTAAGATAGTATCTAGATTTAAATTCCTGCAATGTATTTATATCTGTTATGGGAATGGGCTGAAATGAGATTTTCTGCAGGTACACTAACCTCGAATGCGTATGCATAGTTGACGACTAGTTATACCGAGAGTGCGTGTTATGCCACCGACCTAGAACGTGATTGCCACCTCAGGTTGGCAATTTGTGAGGACGTGTAGGACGAGCATGCATCTTGTTTGTGCTTTCCTCATGAACATGCTTCTCTCACCTTTATTCTAAATAAGAAACAACTTGTTGTCAAGTGTGACTAATGTAATGATAAAACATGATGGTTGTTTGTGCATAGAAATGTTTGCCCACCTTTGTTCCTGTAATGATGATGTTTGTTGTGAACTGGTGCTCCAATTATGATGTGCTAAATTGCATGAAAAAGGTGAGAAGCACTTAGTTGTTTGATGTTGTATGTTGATCTGAACTAGATGTAATGTGGTCTTGTTCTTAATGGTTGGTAGTGTGCAATGTTTTATATGGATGCTCCCTTGTTAGCTAAATAAGTGATTGTCTTGCTCTATATAATATGTTTGCTAGAAGAATGGTTAGACAATAAGTTCCTGATGACTAGGAGTTTCCCCCTAGGTTGAAATGCCTTGTTGTAACCAAATGACTTGTGTAGTGTTGTTCTACTTGTGTGGTAAAACTATGTTAAAGTTTGCGATTTAATGTTTTAAGTTAGTTTTGTCTTGAGATGCTTCACCTAAGGAAATAATAAAACTTACTATTTGAAACTGTTTTGTATGCAGTTTTGTTTGGGTTTGCTAAATGCTTCCTAAACTTGTTAAATGTGATAATGAAGCTAAGTGTGTCCAAAGGTTACAATTCTAGTTTTGTTAGCTTTGTGTTAACATGCTCTAGCAAGGAAATATGTACTAAACATGTTGTTTAATTGCTTTTCCATGCTATAATAATGTAATTCTATGCATGCTTACTTTTCTTGCAATAATGAGAACTAGAGTTATATGAATTAAAAGTTTGTGAAAATAATTTTCATAGCTCTCTAGTATCATGTTTATTGTAAGAAAAATATAAAACTTGTTGTATACAACCTTAAATAGCTTAAACATGTTTCAGTTGTTTTAAGTATGATTACTTGCTAGACTTGTGTAGGCTGCTTTATTTACTTCAAAATACTAAAATGCTTGTAGTAGCCTACTGAAGGCAGTAGTGAGCTGCTCTAATCTTCCAGAGTTCTCTGGGTATAGATTAGAATCGCTCTCTATTTCACCTTCCTATGTTAAGAAAACTAATAAGTGCATGTAAAGAATTTAATTTGGGCTAATCATGAACTTCTCTAACATGTTTAAGATGTATACAAACTATTTTCATACATGGTTATGCCTAGAATTATGTTCTTATGTGCACCATGCTTTATAATTGCTCTCTAATCTAGTTTTAATCCTCACTAGTGATATGCTTGTAAGAACTAAATGCTTGCAACTAATTGAAGTGGGCTGCAATCTTAGCTTTTATAGCGTGTTTAGAATGTTTTCAAACTGTTGTTATGCTTGGGTGTACCAAAAATTAAGTTGTTGTATGTGTCTTGTTAATTGCTGTTACCTAGTGTCTCCTTATTCCTTCTTGGAATGTAGACTAGCATGAGCTTGTTGCTTGTTGTTAGTTTCTTAGACTAAATAAGTGAATTGTTAGCTTTAAGTGGTGAACAGCTTATAGTTAACAAAGAAATATGCCTTAGTTTGCTTGGTGTGTTTGCTTTTAGATAAATAGTTATGTTCCAACTTAGTAAATAGGAAATAACATAATGGCAACATCTGTTTACCAAGTTTTGCATGTCTATGTTTGTTTATGTGCTTTAGATAGACGCTTGTCTGGTCTGAGCTTGGTAATTAGTGTTGGTTGCTTAAGCTATTTGTTTGTGTCTTCCAATGCTTGTTAAGGCTATGTGTAGATGTTCTGTTATCCAAGTGATGCTTTGGTTAGTCAACCTTTGTCCTCGGTGAGTACATGAGTGGTATGTCAACCTTCCTCTAGAATCATGCTCAAGCCCTCTCGACCTTCTGAGATGCCTCGAGTAGAACCTTTGTTGCTTAAGGCCTGTGTTTGTGTGTCTAGTTTGATGGTTAAGAATGTTTGTGCCAACGACCTGTACCTATGTCTGTCCATGCCTTTTGTTTGACCAGCTAGGCCAAGTTAAGCTTTTCAGAATCTTGGATCCGAACCGTGGTATGCCTATGCTTTTTGTGTATCCATGTCTCTGCCTAACCTGTAGACCCAAGCTTGGCCCCTTTTCAAGTTGCCTAAGCCATGGATGTTTTGTACCCCTTGCTGTAAAGGCCCTTGTTAGTTTGACCAGCCAAGTTAAGTTCCTGCTAACCTCAGCCTTTGATCGTAGTTTGTCTTGCCCAGTTATGGAGACCACGCCCAAATCCTTGTTGTATCCTCTTGGTTACCCTTTTGTTGTTTGGACCAAATCAAGTTCATGTAATCCTTCATCTTGTCATAACCTTGATGTCCACAAGGCGTATCCTTGATGTCTTGTGTCATGTTTTGTTTTTGAAATCACCTCCTTTGTGATTTCCATACCTTGTGATCATCCTTGTTTTGCTAGCTTATGCCTTGCATGTGATGCTCTCTCCATGCAAGATTTATTTGCGTCATGTAAGATTTCTCATCAGTTATGGATTCAATAATGATGTCTTGATTATGAACTAATGGTGCCGCGACGAAACCGAGAGCCTCCTGTGGCTGCAGACACATGGTTGTGCTGCTCGGCACGCGCTGGTATCGTGGTTTCTAGTCGAGATTCATTATGGAAACTACGCCAATGTGTTATCTCTCGTGAAGCTTTCTTCTTGTTATCTTCTATATTCCATCAGAAAAATCCATATATCAGATCAGATGTGGCAGTGTTTCTTTTGAAGTTGCAAAGAGGATGACCTTTTCCAGAATCAGTCAGTAATGAAAGCGGTAACAGACTATAAGAGGTGGTAGACAAAGAACTCTATTTGAGCAACAACAATGACCGAGCAACATATATGGTTGTAGTCAAGTAAAGTGACACATAATACTTAAAATGGATAAGTACCAGCTGCGGGATAAGTAACAGCGATGGTGTGTTATTGGATAAGATACTCGAGATCCAAAAAGTTTTCTGTCTGAACTCAATATGAATATTTGTATGATGATGATCTTGTAGTCAACCTGATCATCCTAGATGTGTCTGATTCTCTGTGGACTTTGGTGGTGATCGTGTGCATTGATATTCAGCAGTGCTTGTGGTAAGAGCTGAAACGTTGGAGCTTTTTAGTGTTGAGAGACAACTGATTGGTTTCATCCATGGAAAGGCTAATATCCAGTTCAGAAATGACTCTTTGGTAGCTATGAAGGCTATGTCCCGCAGAATAGTGTTATATCAGAAGTCTGTGAACCAACTAATGTTGTTTGTGGTACTCGTACGTCCCAATTTCTATTGTGTTCAAGCCAGCTTTATCTTGGAAATATTTGAATGGTAATACAAGATACTATACCAGTCTAGTAACTCCGAAAGAAATATACCTCGAGTAAGAACTATCTGGTAATACATCAGAGTACTTTGGGAAGATTTATTTTGGATTCTGCTAGATGAAGAATGAAAAGGACAGTCAGAATCAATCCCTTATTCTTGAGCAGACAAGGTACTCTACAAAATCAACTCCAAGAAGTGCAAACTGATGACAGAGTAAAGTGTAAAACAACATATTCCAGATTATGTTCCTGCATTGCTAAATAAATTTGAGAAGGTTGCCCCATGACCAAAGTAGTTCAACAACTCAGTTCCATCGAGTTGTAACTACATCATGAAAAAGGATGATGATTGACCTGCTTAATAGTAGAGAGATTCAGTAGTTTGGTGTTTTTACCCAAGAGGTTGCATCAAATTCAACCTAAGTGACTGTCATTGGTTAAGAGATGAGAATTCATGTAAAGAATGATCAGTGAAGGCGTAGAATTGGTACAGTCAGCTATCACATTCACCGCTCTCTCAAGAGACTCAGATAATACAGTGTTATTGTTGGTAGTTCTTAGCTTCACTAAAGATAGAGCTAGGCAACTATCCCCGGTAACGGCCCGGGAATGCTTGTTGGCACTTGCTAACGTTGTTACTAGGAGTAGACTATGGAGTCTATCCCCAGCAACGGCGTCAGAAATGCTTGAAGCAAGACCGGTCACTATACCTAAAGGAGTGGAGCTAAAGCAGCTATCTACTAATGCCAAGCGGGGTTGTCAATCCTGACACTAGTAGGAGCTAGCTAGAGAGGATGCAATCTACTAGGAGGAGATTCTGCAAGCGCACAGAACTATCATAGTAGCACTTCGCCAAGGAGTACCAGGTGTTGATTTATTTGATCCCAAGGGAAGGCTAGGATGGTGAATGAGTTGAGTCAAGGAGGGCATGAGAGTCGAAGAAATAAGAAAAAGGAAAAGGGAGAGAAAGGATGGAAGGCTAGAAAGAATGTATGGGTGGATAGGTAAGGATGAAGTGGATGGCTAAGGTAAGGTGGATGAATAAGTAGATAAATGGAATAGGATAACTAAGGGTAACTAAGATAACTAACTACTACTAACTACTCCTAGATAACTACAAGCAAGATAACTACGAAGCAAGATAGTTACGAAGCAAGGCAGGCAAAAGACAATAAAGCAACTAAGTTGAGTATAGTTTTATTCCTATCTTGTCAAGTATCGAGGCGTACTAGCCTTTACCACTTACTTAGGTTGAACTCTAGCACAACGAGCCTTACTGTTAAACTGGGCCAACTACGTGGTGGAATTCAAGGCGCACGGGGCTGTCACCACCTGCTTACTACCACAGCTATCCGGGGGTCCGGACATATCTGAAGGTAAGTCTATAACTAAGCACCACGCTTAATTATATTCTAACTGTCTCTACCCTAGCTTTGAATAGAGACACCCTTGCGGACGTCAGAGCAAACACTTGACTTAATAAGATAAACACTAAACTTACTAAGCAACCTATTGGCAAAGATCAAACACTAAGCTCACTAGAGATTAACTACTATGGCTAAGTGAATTGAACTGTAGGATAGCTACGCACTCAAGCAATCATTCAAGTATACCACTCAATACTGATAAGTAGAATAAAGTAATACTTGAAATGATAAACTAGAATATAGTAAGTGCTTGAGTAACAAGAGCAAAACCTGAACTGGAGATGAAGGAAGACTCTTCCCAGCTCCAGAACCGATCACTCGCACACCTCTACTCTTGAGCTAAGCTTTGAGCAGCGCTACCGCGAGGGCGAAGATGCCTTGCTCTACTAGCTACCTACTTGCCTAAGCTCTCTAAGCTTCTAACCTAACTCTCACTTGCTTCTCTTGCTTGAGTGTTGCTTGATGTGGGATGGTACTGGTGGGTCCATATGTCCAAATTTGGTTCAAATCCTGCATTCAAATAAAATTCTATGGACATGTGGAATTTGGTTAGATTGAAACCTATTTTACTACATTTCATGCCTTTTTGGTGGACTTTAGGGTCAAATGTTGATGGTAAAACAGGTATTTAAGGACTGTCAACAAGCTCCCCCAAGCTAACCTGTTGCTCGTCCTCAAGCAACAATGCGGTTTAAGCATTGAGCATGAAATGGATAGCAACTTAAGATGTCCGCAAGTGCATATTGTATAGTGAGAAATAACTTAGCATATATCATAAATCATAGCAATGTGGGGCTTGTAGCTTTTCACTTCAAACATGCAAGAGTGAAATAAAGCAGTAGATAGGAAACTTTTATCTTGCTCAGGTTTGACTAGGATTATGTCTGGAGGTTTTTCAAGGTTTTCAAAAGATAACAACTTGCTTAAGTCCTCCAAGATTCACTCAATCACTCAATGGTGTTTAAATCCTCACTTAGGCCAAAATGTAGCCTCTCCTATTTCTAAAGAATGATATGTGGAGTTATAGGTAGGCTAAGAACCATGAGCAAATTGCCTGATGTTTATTGCTCAGCTAGACACTCAGATCATAAGGAGCAGCAAATCATAAAAAATGATCAAGATGTGCATGTGTGGTTATGTGAAAGTGTATAGAGAGATATTTCGTAATCCTTCCTAGTTAATTTCTGGGGTCTAGAGCTAATGATAATTCTCTTTCTCTCTCTCCCTTTTTTTTCAAATACAAAGTGAGTAGACAAAAGATGTGTCCTCACATTTTCTTAGGACATAGTCCTCTTTTGAGCTACTTTGCTCACTTTTTTTTCACAGGACATAGTCCTTTCTTGAGCTACTTTGCTCATTTTTCTCTCTCTCTCTCTCTCTTTTAGCTCTAGATTTCCCCAGACATCTATAGGAAAGGATTTTTGAAATGAAAAAGGGGAAGAGGGAGAAATGCTTATTCCCAGTGTAGGAAGAAGCATAAGGCTAGCAATGGGATGTTTGGCAAGGTATTGCATATCTCCGATGTAGAGAATAAGCAATTTATTTGGTGGTTGCAAACTTCCATTGTGGAAAGTAGGCAAATTATGGTGGGTGTACGTGAATCTTGATTCAAAAGATATGATAAGCTTCTCTACTAAGATCTATGAGGTCTAACAAAGCTCAACGCAAACAAAGCTCTTTGCGGTTTTGACTAGTGAATAACAAATATTTGGCTGGTGGTAGGATGGGATAAAATCTAGGAGGAACTTTTAGCAAGGTTTTCATAATTTTTAAAAGAAATCCTCCAGATTAGGTCCTAATTTCACCTTAGCAAGTTTAAAGAATTACTCCATTTCTTAATAACTTTATTCACTAAGCATGATTTCAGTTAAAGCATGTGCAACCCACAAAAGCTATAACTTAGATAAGACCAGTTATTCAAACCATAACAATAGCATTTGCATGACATATTTCAAATCTTATTCAGGTTTCAACTTGTTTAAGCAGATATTATCAGTTTTATTCATGGAGTGGTTATTTAGGCAAGCATGTGACATTCAAAAGATATAGAATTTAGGAACTGAATGTAAAGTGTAGGCTTGAGACATACCTTATTGGAGCGGGAGTCTCCCCCAAGCTGGCTTCTTGCTTGGTGAAAAGATCTTCTTCATCTCAGTCGGAGCTCTTGTTCTCATTTTATTAAAAAGGAAACTATCTAATGTTGTGAAAAAGGGAAACTATCCTATTACGATATTTTATTATTCTAACTAAGTTAACATATACCTATGCATAAAACTAATGATAACTGTTTTTTTTAGTTTCGTGCATGACATATGTTATTTATTCGAAAAGGGAAAATTGAAGGGAAAAATTAAAAGTAAAACCATACCTTAGGTCCATGGAGTTTCATCCTTATCGGGTGGATCTTCTTCCTTGGGCACTTCTTCTCTTAGTACTCCATCTGGTTCTTCTTGTTTTGGCACCTCTCCCTTGTTATGTGAATCACACAACTTAGAAGGTGGTTCTTTCTTTCTGTTCCACCTTGTTCTTGGCTGCCTCTTCTTGGTACGAACGAGTTTTGCTATCTGCATGTTAGCGGCTTATGCGGGACCACGGGAGAAGGAGAATATTTCCTTCCTCCCTCCTAATGTCATTTGTATTTTACCACTTCCCACATATATGCAAGCATTAACAGTATTCAAGAACGGTCTACCTAAGATTAGAGGCACATCTTTCCGATTTCCCATATCTAGTATTATGAAATCAGCAGGAACATAGGAGCCTCTAATATGAACAGGTAAATCATTAACTATTCCTTCTACATAGCAAGTGGATTGATCAGCTAGTACCACATAGGCAGATGTGGATGACATGGGTGGAAAGAACGAGTTTTCATAGAAATCTTTAGATAAAATGTTCACACTCGATCCTAAATCACACATGGCATTTTTAAAGACTTCACCAAAGATTGAGCATCTAATTATGGGACTACCAGGATCACCCTTTTTAACAGTCATGGTTTGATCTTCATAATAGTTAAAATATTTTATTTCAACCATATTAGCAGTTTCCATGTCAGGTTTAGTAGGAATTTTGCCAGATTCAAAAGATGGTATGATAGCAGCAAGTTGAGCTAATTAGGTTTCTAACATCTTATTAAAGCTAAGTTGATTTTTCAGAACAGATGAGAAATCTTCGAATTTAGCATTTATATTCTTAAGAATTTTATCATTCGCCATTAATCTCTCTTTCAAGAAATCAGTAGTTTTACCTTGTGAGTGAACTAAATTCTTCAAGAATGAGAAATTATCAGAATTATGAAAATTAGAGCGAGGGAATGAATTGTTACCTTGAGAATTGGATTGCTGATTCCATCCTTGATTCTGTTGACGGAAACCGTTACTGTTGTTGATGAAGTTCAAATCTTCATGTAGCTCGGGGCAATAGCTCCCAGAATGTCCAGTTTCTCCACAGACTTCACAAGTCATGTAAGATTCCAGAGATTGGACACTCTCTTGTTGGTTCATCTTCTCACAGCTGTTCAGCTTCTTTGCCAGCAGGTCCATCTTGGCCACGATCATGTCGGCCTCCTTAAGGGAATGCATACCTCTCTTACGGGGCTGTAGTCTTTCGTCATTCCATCCTTGGTTTGCCACCATCTTCTCTATGAGAGCCTTAGCATCTGCAATATTCAGGGAAAAGAATGCACCACCGGCGGCGGCATCCAAATGGCTTCTAGAGAGTGGGGTTAGGCCATGGTAGAAGTTCTGGATCAATAGCCAGTCCTCCATACCATGGTGTGGACCAGCAGCGACATACTCTTGCAACCTCTCCCAAGCCTCGGGAATAGATTCCTCGGCTTGTTGCGTAAAGCAGGAGATTTTGTTGCGAAGAGCATTCGTCTTGCCCATAGGAAAGAATTTGGCGAGAAAAGCATTGGAACACTTGTCCCATGTGTCTACAGCGTTGCAGTCGGTATAGAACCATTGCTTCGCTTTTCCTAGCAAAGAGAAAGGAAAGAGACGAAGACGGATGGCTTCTTGGGTTATCCCCTTAATGGTGAAGGTGCCGCAAATCTCCAAAAATTGTTGGAGGTGAGCATTGGCATCCTCATGAGCTTTGCCACAGAACGGGCTAGCTTGGACCATCGTGATCAGAGCCGGTTTCAACTCAAAATTGAGGTTGGCATCGATCACGTCTAGTTCTATCGCTACATTAGCGGTAGAAGGAACAGAAAATTCACGAATGGTCTTGTTGGCCATCGTGAAGGTAGAATGAGATAAGAAAGAAAGAAGTTGAAGAGGATGAAGGAAAAAGATAAGAAGAACTAAGGAAAGAAAGAATGGGGTAAGATGGGATTCGCTAGGCGGGAGCTTAAGAGAAGATAAATTCGACACGGACTCAACCGATACACCGATTGCCTTCCCTGGCAACGGCGCCAGAAATGCTTGTTGGTAGTTCTTAGCTTCACTAAAGATAGAGCTAGGCAACTATCCCCGGTAACGGCCCAGGAATGCTTGTTGGCACTTGCTAACGTTGTTACTAGGAGTAGACTATGGAGTCTATCCCCGGCAACGGCGTCAGAAATGCTTGAAGCAAGACCGGTCACTATACCTAAAGGAGTGGAGCTAAAGCAGCTATCTACTAATGCCAAGCGGGGTTGTCAATCCCGACACTTGTAGGAGCTAGCTAGAGAGAATGCAATCTACCAGGAGGAGATTCTGCAAGCGCACAGAACTATCATAGTAGCACTTCGCCTGGGAGTACCAGGTGTCGATTTATTTGATCCCAAGGGAAGGCTAGGGTGGTGAATGAGTTGAGTCATGGAGGGGATGAGAGTCGAAGAAATAAGAAAAAGGAAAAGGGAGAGAAAGGATGGAAGGCTAGAAAGAATGTATGGGTGGATAGGTAAGGATGAAGTGGATGGCTAAGGTAAGGTAGATGAATAAGTAGATAAATGGAATAGGATAACTAAGGGTAACTAAGATAACTAACTACTCCTAGATAACTACAAGCAAGATAACTATGAAGCAAGATAGTTACGAAGCAAGGCAGGCAAAAGACAATAAAGCAACTAAGTTGAGTATAGTTTTATTCCTATCTTATCAAGTATCGAGGCGTACTAGCCTTTACCACTTACTTAGGTTGAGCGCTAGCACAACGAGCCTTACTGTTAAACTGGGCCAACTACGTGGTGGAATTCAAGGCGCACAGGGCTGTCACCACCTGCTTACTACCACAGCTATCCGGGGGTCCAGCCGTATCTGAAGGTAAGTCTATAACTAAGCACCACGCTTAATTATATTCTAACTGTCTCTACCCTAGCTTTGAATAGAGACACCCTTGCGGACGTCAGAGCAAACACTTGACTTAATAAGATAAACACTAAACTAACTAAGCAACCTATTGGCAAAGATCAAACACTAAGCTCACTAGAGATTAACTACTATGGCTAAGTGAATTGAACTGTAGGATAGCTAGGCACTCAAGCAATCAATCAAGTATACCACTCAATACTGATAAGTAGAATAAAGTAATACTTGAAATGATGAACTAGAATATAGTAAGTGCTTGAGTAACAAGAGCAAAACCTAAACTGGAGATGAAGGAAGACTCTTCTCAGCTCCAGAACCGATCACTCGCACGCCTCTACTCTTGAGCTAAGCTTTGAGTAGCGCTACCGCGAGGGCGAAGATGCCTTGCTCTACTAGCTACCTACTTGCCTAAGCTCTCTAAGCTTCTAACCTAACTCTCACTTGCTTCTCTTGCTTGAGTGTTGCTTGATGTGGGATGGTACTGGTGGGTCCATATGTCCAAATTTGGTTCAAATCCTGCATTCAAATAAAATTCTATGGATATGTGGAATTTGGTTAGTTTGAAACCTATCTGACTACATTTCATGCCTTTTTGGTGGACTTTAGGGTCAAATGTTGATGGTAAAACAGGTGTTTAAGGACCATCAACAGTTATCATCAGAGAAAGAGAACTGCACACATGGAACCATATGTAGCTTCTATCAATTGCTATCTGATCGAGTAAATATTCACTAATGGTATACACAGTGGTTGTTGGTCAGCCAATTCCTTCCCAGTCTCGAAGGAAGTTGCTTTGTAATTATATCAACCAGATGAAGGTCTAGTATTTTTGGCAATAATGTCTTGGATTCTTCCCAAAGTAAAAGTACAATTTTGGTTTTCCCTGTCAACCTAACAGTGGTGTCTTGAGTGTACCTCAATGTTCGATTTGAATCAGCAAAGGAAATTCTTCGGACAAGAGTAACACGAAAATGACTTGAAAGATCAGAAAGTTGTTCTATTCCTGACAGTTTCTTTTCTGCTAAGAAGTCATTATATCTTGAGTTGTCAGTCGCCACTAAGGATAAGTTATATGTTTCTCTTCCCTTGAAAAGTCTTTTCGTCCGGAATCTCGGGACGAGATTCTTTTAAGGGGGGAGGGGTTGTAACACCCCAGGTGTTTGACGCCAGTTGAGCAGTCAGTTTGAACACAAACATGGTATGTCTGGTGATGATCGAGAGATCATTTCTAGTATTGTCAGTGATGACTGAAGATTTGGAATCAACCCCGGAAATAGAGCCTCTGTTTAAATTATTCTGGAAATAATTAACAGCACAAGTAATAATGATTGCCCAATTTTGGATTATTCAAGATTATTGCTAAACATGACTTTTTCATGTTCTCTGCTTCAGTTCGTATCTACAGTGACTGGTAGAAAAGTTTGGCAAAATTTGGAATCAATAAGTCACATGAAATGACGAGTCGCAGCTTTGCCTGTTCTGGCTAATTAACTGAAGAAAATCATTCGGGTTCAACCAAGTTTTGCAATTATGCCCAATCAATTATTTGTGGACTCACGAGCAAAAGTTATGAAAGTTTTATGTTGAGCAGACCACCAGAAAATATTCCGACCGACGAGAGACCGTAATCTGGATCCTACCGGGTGACCGCTTTGACCGGAGTTGAAAGGTATTTTCGGGTGTTCGCATGTCAGTGCGCCTTAAACGAAAGTTGTAGTACAGATTGAAAGGAACAAATTTCGTTTTATGATCGAGACCTGGATCGGTGCCGGAAATAGGGAAAACGAGCATGCGAGATAGGGTATAATGCAGTTTTCACGTTTCAGAAATAAGTTAAGTCTGTACTGCGAAATCAAAATTTCGGTCACCGCGAAGCTGCCGTCGACGATCATTACCGGACAAACGATCCGGAATTTGACTGAGCGCCTTTAACGAAAGTCGGAGTACTTGTCGAGACGACGACAACAAAATTGGTTTCGTCGGGATCAGAGTCCGTTTGATGAGTATTTGTAATTTTTGAAAATAATTGAAAGTTTCCGGAAACCTGCCATTTTGGGAAAGAAATTTTACCGAAAAATTGCCTGACACTCTGGGTTGCGTTCTGAGGTCGCGCCCCTCGTCCCGAGGCCGCGCCTCCTTCCCATTGGCGCAGAGGGGCGGTGCCCTCTGCCGCGCTCCTTTCCCTCGCCCACGCAAAAGACCAAGGCCGGTCTCTTCTTTCCCCTCGGTCTCTCCACATCAAAATCCCCCATGCCCTCCTTCTCCTCCATAACAGCAGCGAGGCAGCACTGAGAATACATATGATGAATGATTGACTGTGTTGAGGAAGGTTTGAGGCTTTTACCCGGTTGAATCATTATCTTGCTATGCGCTTAATGTTATGACTAACCGGTGGCGTGAGTTGTGTGGTGTTTATGTGTTGGTGTGTGTGTGCAACATGTGTCTCTTGGCTGTGTTGATGTGCAGGTGTGGAGCTCGGAGACAGTGGTCTATGGCGAGGTGAAGGTCAAGTTGAGCCGTGCCGTGCTGACGGACCGGGTGCGGTGAAGGATGGGCGTGCCGTGCGGCGGACGTGCCATGCCGACGAACCGAGCGGTGAAAGGCGGACGGGAGGCTTGGACTGAGGGACCAGAGGGCCAGAGGACCAGCTGTGGTAGCTGGCACGTGGCATCGGCGAGCAAGAGCACATGGGGATGTGCGGTGCATCGGCCGAGTCGGGAGGAAGGCGCTGGAGTCGGGTCGCTTGGCGGGAGGTCGGACACGGGCTTGCGTGCGGCGCAAGTGCCGTCGGCCAAGTCAAGGAGGATGGCGAAGGCGTTGTGCCCGGCGTGGAGGCTGGACATGCATCGGCATCGGTGCCGGTGGTCGGGGTGTGAGAACCACATCCCGTCTACGGTACGGGTTCGGTAGCTGAGCCTCAAAAAGCTACCATCGACGGTTTCCAGGTTTGGGCCTCAAAACCTGGGGTGGCGGGTTTCCGAGTTTGGGCCTCAAAACTCGGGGTGGCCGGTTTGCCTGGTTTGGGCCTCAAAACCAGGGGGTTGGTCCGAAAGGACGGTCGACGCGTGGCGGCACCGAGAGGCTTGTGTTGCGGCGAAGCTATCGGTGAGAAGGCGCGGCGGTCGACGGTGGCGGCACGTGGCGACATCAGGGAGGTCGCGTCGAGGCGAAGCTACCTGATGTGCGGGCATGGCCGTCGGATGAAGATTGACCGGTTTGGACGGTTGTACCCCTGGGGGGGTATTTGGTCGAGTGCTTAATGTAAGGGCGTTTGTGTCATTGGACGTGCGCCTATATATATGAGGCGGGCTGCTAGGGCAGCCGTATCCTTGGCAGACCAGTGGTGGTGTCTCTCTCATTTTGTTCCTGTGAGAGTAGGCTAGGGTCAGGAGAGTGGGCTCTTGTTCCTGAGCTTTTCGCCATCCAAGCTTTGATCTGCTGGAGTGGCTTGTAGCCCGTACACCAAGTGCTTAATGAATCATCCATTCCTCTGAGTCCAAGGATCAAATTCGTGCTTTGATTTGTCCTGCAATTTTGTTCTTCGCGTTTGCACGTTTTCCCTTCTTTTGTTCTTCACGAGAATTCTTGTTTCGAGGGAAGATTCGCAAATCCGTTTGAACCATCTTGTGTAGCTTCGTGAGTGTCTTCTTTCTACCGAAGGAATTTCTCTAATACCTCACGAACTCACAGATCGGGCGGATTTAGTTTTCGGGTAAAGTTTTCTCCCTTCCCCCTATTTTCTCCGATTCACCGATTTGGAGTTAGGTTCGAGCCATGATCTCTTAGGAGTAGCTCACTGACATCCTTGTGACTCCACTCACCAAGTTTGATCCCTAGAGGATTCGTTTTGGGTGAGTTCGAGTCGAATCAGTGGACGAACAGGGTTCTGTAGGGGTGACTGGACACTCGGATCGTGATGACCGGACGCACAGTTCAAGAGTCCGGTCATTGATCTTGTCACGTGTTGATTCTGTTACACGACCGGACGCTGGACTGAGGGTGCGACAGGACTCACTGAAGGCACTGTTCATTGCCCCCTCGGTGCTTGACCGGACGCTCAGTTGTAACGACCGGACGCTCAGTTGTAACGACCGGACGCTTGTTCCCGTGAGTCCAGTCGTGAACAGAGAGCTCCCAAATCGGGTTTTTGGCGACCGGACGCGTCCGGTGTTGACTGACCGGACGCACCCAGGGTCCGGTCGAGCCAGCCTCGCGCAGCAACCCTCGCGAGCGTCCCGAGGCCTTCCCTCGACTCTTGGGCGAATCGAGCCGAGGCCACCAACGCTCGAGGCTTCCCCGAGGCCTTTCCTCTAGCCTCGGACGAGCCGGAGGCTTTCCCGAGGCCTTTCCTCGAGCCTCGGCTGAGCCCTCGAGCCTCGGACGAATCCGAGCCTTGGCCTCGGGCGAATCGGACGTATCCCGAAGGCCTCTTCGTCAGCCTTGGCCTCGGGCGAATCGGACATTTCCCGAAGGCCTCTTCGTCAGCCTTGGCCTCGGGCGAATCGGACATTTCCCGAAGGCCTCTTCGTCAGCCTCGGCCTCGGGCGAATCGGACGCTTTGTTTCTGTTGACCGGACGCGTCCGATCGATCTTGACCGGACGCTCCAGTGAGTTCGGTCAGTGCAGACGGCGCACGTTTTCGTCCATATCTTTTGCGTTCGAGCTCCGATTTGAGATCCGCTTTTTGCGTTGGATTTCTAGGGTTGTCTTGTGTCCCGCTGTGCTTCTAGGAAGCATCCACCCTACATCTAGGGTCGTGGACATTAGCAAGCTCTAGGGTTTGCTCTTGGGGTTGATTTTGGGACAGTGGCATCTAGTTTCCGAAAGGAAATTTGGAAGCTCCCATTCACCCCCCCCCCTCTGGTCGCTTTCGGCTAGCTTCTCGGTCCTTCAATTGGTATCGGAGCCAGTTAAGGATCTCTCTACCTTAACCGGTTCCGGATCCGCGAAGGCGACCCTTTTGAAAGCGGTTCTGTTTCCGACTTTGCTTGTCGAGGTGTTGAGCTTGTGTTTTGGCTAACACTAACGGTGCTTTTCGAGATGGCACCAAGTTCTTCTTCCAGTGTGTCTTTGTCCTTAGGTTTGAGTCTTGGACATATGATCGAGGACGACTTTTTGGCAAGAAGGAGGAGTACGACTCTTGAGGTGGAACGTGAGGTGGAAGCTTTGCTGGACTTCCTAGGAGATGATGAGCATTCAACGGAGGATCGTATACGTGAACTTGGCAAGGCCAAGAAAGGTACACTTCTCGCTAGTCTTGGGATTTTGTCCCAACGATTTGAAGCTTGTTGTGATGATAACCTGAGATATGATGAGCTTTGTGATACCTTGCATAGAAAGATCAAGAAGTTGAAATGCTCCATTGCTAGGTTGAAATGTGGCCTTTTCATTGGAAGTCTAGTGCTTCTTTACCTTGCACCTCTTGTAGTGACATGGTTAGGAAGAATGATGAGCTATGCTTTTCTCTTGCTAGCTTAAAATCTGAAAATGAAATGTTGAAATCAAATGCTTCCATACCATGTCTTGTTTGCTTTGACTTGCGCAAGGACCTTGTTTATGCTAAATCTGAAATAGCCTTGCTTAGGTCAAAAGCTTCTTTACCATGTGTTTCATGTGAGTCTTTGCTTGCTGAAATTAATGAATTAAAATTGACTCACACCACATGTGTAGATAAACTTGAGCATGCTAGGGCTGAAATTGATGAGATAAATGCTAGGCCTTGTAGCTTGTGCTCTTTGAATAAAGATGCTTGCCTTACTTCTTGTGTTGATCATGATTCTTTGCTTGATGTTTCTGGTGATGTTTCTTCCACCGATTTCATTTGCACATCATGCATTGATTTGGAAAAAGAAGTTTTGGCTTTGAAAGTTTTGCGCGATGATATGAGCGCCAAGTTGGTTGAGCACAATGATACGAGTGCCAACCTTGAAAAGGAGATTGAGCTCTTGTGTACCACATATGCCGAGTGCATTAGAGAGGAGATGGAGAATCTTAAAAACACTCCTTGTGGTACTTGTGATCGCCTCATGTTTGAGAATGAGGTTTTAGCCAAAAGGTGCAAGAGCCTTTGTGCTAAGTCGTTTGAGTCACGCATTTCTTGCAACTCCGATGTTGATGCTTCTAAAATTGCTTCTTTGCAACCGGAGTTGAGTTCTTGTGTTGCGCGTGAGTCTTTTGACATTAGCACTAGTGCCAAGGTTTCGGATAGCTCTTTCATAGCTACTCCTAACCTTGCTAGTTCTTCGAGTGATGTCCAAGGGACTTCTCTTGACAAGGGTGCTTCTCATATTTTTGGGACTCGTCCTCCCAATCCGGTTTTCCATTGCACCTTTTGCAAGAAGGATGGACATTCATTCGATTTTTGTTTTCGCCGTGTCAAGCACGAGCGGCGAATTCGAGCTAAGGCTTTTAGGAAGCCGCGTAGCCTTTCCCATGGCACGTGTGCTCCTAGCATTGGCACCAAGTTGGTGGTTGATGCTTCTTGTTCTAAGTCCCAAGGGACTTCTCACTTGTCGGAGAATGGTGTGCCTGCCAGTAGGCCTTTGTACCATTGCTCTTTTTGTGAGAAAGATGGGCATCAAGAAAGCTTTTGCTATCGGCGTGCCAAACGTTTGCGCCAAGCTCGCTCTTCTAGGAAGATGGTGATTCATAGCCCGTCTCATGGCATGAACGCTTGTGCTCCTAGTAAGAAGCCCATTTTTGTTGATGGGATTTATGACTCCTTTTCTAGTGGGATAGGTCATGGTCGTGGACATGCTTCTAGTGCTTCTTCTCTTCGTCCACGTCATGCTGTTCATGATGCTTCTATTGGTTCTTCTACAAAGACCTTGGAAGATGTTTGCCTTTTTTCCCGTGGTACGACTCGTTCTTCTCCTCGAGTTGTCCTTTTGAGGAATGCTTCCAAGGGTGTTTCAAAATCGCTTTTGAACCAGCATTTGCATCATGCTAACCCACATGAGAAGTTGAGATCTGTGACCAAGTCCTGGATTCCCAAGTACATGCTTGCTAACCCTTCGGGATCCAAGGCTCGGGTTATTTTGTCCTCTTGTGTGTAGATATGAGGACGCGGGGTGGAGGACATGCGCCGAATGGAGCTTGATCTTTTAGATGTGATCAAGTTTTGATGGTTCTCTGCATCCCGCTTAGATTTGCCTCCAAAGAGGTTTGTATAGCTTGGTGAGCTTTCTTATACACTCATACCTTGTTCATCCATGATTTATGTCTTGTGGTATGAGATGGTTCTTCATGTGCTTACTTGTATAGCTTTTACATGTACATTTTCTTTTGTATCATGTTTTGCTTTAGTCTAGCATGTGCTATCTTGTATATCATGTCATGCTAGCTTTGTGTATAGCTTTTGTGGATTATCCACTTTTCATGCTAGTCTGTGATCCTTATGAACATTATGCCATGTTTTACCATACCTCTCCATGAGCTTTACTTGTAAAGGTGTGATGTTCATTAGGTGTCACTTTTCAGGTGCTAGTTTCGGTTAGCTACATGTATCCTGTTGATATGATTAGTTTGAGCACTAGTCTTTCCTCGATTTTATCATGTTACATGCTTTTGGATCTATTGCTATCATTATCTTGCATTGTAGCATGTGTTGAGGTTTAGGCTGCGTTTGAGTTGATCATGTCCTTAGGATGCATTTTGCCCCATAGTGCTTTATCCTGTTGCATGGTAGTCTTGTCTAGTTTGGATTCATATCCCCTTGCGGTATCATTCATGGGTAGACCTCTTTTTGTTGAGAGCTTACCTTATGCTTTTATGTGACTAACCGTTTTCGTGGAGACCTTGAGGTCACACTAGACGAGACAATGCCTTGTGTTTTCTTCTGCTTTTGAGTGTGCAGGAGAACAGGAGCCTGGAGAGAGCATTTCGGCTCACGGACCCAATCCCACTTCTTCCACGACTTGGGGTTCCGTTCGAGCAGTTCTCCAGTGAGCACCAGCAGCACCTGGGCGAGCGACAGCATCAGGCGAAGGGGAGGCGACTTCGGCGAGGCAGGCGCCCCGGAGTTCAGCAGCATCAGGCGTCCCCTCGGGCATCACACCAGCAGGCGGTCATGTGCTTCATGAGGTACCTCCGACACACTTTCTGAGTTCGGTTTTTGGTACACTCCTTCTTCGACCCCTTTTCTGCTGTGTGGTCTTTCCGATGTGGATTTTGCTGCCTGTCGCTTGAGCATTTCCTGGCTCTTCGCTTGTGAGCTGGATGTGTGTTTCCCTTTTAGTTGGGGAAGCATTTTGCTTATTGTATCATAGTTGGTCATCTCCGATACCCTTTTGTTTTGGGTGTTCCTTTTAGGCTAGTTTTTGCTTTGTCTTTGATAGACTAGCTTTTGCATGCATTTCATCATGTACATCTTGCATTTTAGAGCTTCATGTATATAGTAATGAAAATAAGACTATGCTCTTTTTGGTATGCCCTGTTTATTCATGATGATGCTTGTAGCTTAAGCTCTTTTTGATCACTTGATACATGCTATGAGCTAAGCTATTTTTGCAAATGGTGAACTTGACTAATCAACTATGAAACCTTTAATTTGTTCACCATTGAGATTGGCAACTAGCATGGGTAGGATGTGTTGAGATCACTTATGCTATCTTTTGTATGCTAGGTTGCTATGTCTCTCGCACTGAGTCATTCACTTGCTTGGATTGTTCATATGTACATTGTGCTTAAAATTTTGATCCAAGTATTACTGAAATGAAAAGATCGAGATGGGATTGCATGTGTCAGCACATCACGGTATCGAGACTGTTTCTCATTGCACATTTGAGTTAAACTTGAGCCGTGTAGTGTAAGACCGAAACCGGTGCTTTAAGCTTCCGATTGCTTTTCTTGCATAGGCTTAGCCCGGTTGAAAAGTTAGGCAATGACCATGCTTTTAACCTCTCGCAATCACATGCTTTTAAATATGAACTTGTGTGAATACCGCTGCAATCTCCGATGAAAATTTGAAAATAACACAAGTTTATGCTTCATTCTATTGCATGATGATTGAACTTTGCTAGGGGTAGTTCACCTTTTATACTTAAGTTAGCACTTGGTTGATTTCCTGTCTATTCATGCTAAGGGCTATATTTAGTGGTGAACTCCTTTTCAAATGGCTTAAAACTGCTCATATGCTTAATTGTTCATATTTTGTATTCATTTGATCAGTTTGAGCCTTAGCTAGCATTTGTATTGGTTGCTACACTTTCAGGGCAGCGCCCCATTGAGCATCTTTTTATTCTGATTGCTATACACTTGAAGCTGTTGCATTGTACATTTCATGCATTCTACCTTAGTGTGCATACCCCCAGCTCCGATATTCTTTGTGGTCACCTTCAATTGGTTTCGGGCTCTTTTAATGCTTCTCACTGCCCCCATATGCTTTTGGATGACTTGTCTTGTGTTTGTGTCAATTTTGTGGAAAATGTCAAAGTCCCTCAGCATGTTCCCTTTTGTCAAGGGGGAGAAGCTGTTTTCAAGGGGGAGCTTAAGTGTTGGCACAAAGGGGAGAGTCATGCATTTTGGGGAGAGCTTTGAGCGAGGGGGAGTTTTAGCTCTTTTGGTTTCTTCTTCAATTGGTATCTTCACTCGGTATAGCTCTTTTATGTGTTCCAATTGGTATCCATCTTCCGGTATGGAAAGCAATTGATGTCTTGAGCTGTATTGCCTAGCTTTTGTATATAGGCTTGCTTTCTGGGGGAGTCGCTTTTGTCTTGCTGCTTCTCCGCATGCTCCGAGTGTTTGTGCTCCATTTCGACTTGAGCCTTTTCTTTGGGCTTTTTCAATTGGAATTGAACCTTCCTTGTGTTCCTTCATTGGTACGCTTCGATTGGTTTTCCATTGGTGCGGAGCATGTTTGGCCGTAAGGCATTGGTATCGAGCGTGCTAGTTGTGTTGAGCCGTTTTGCCTCTGTCTTGAGGAACTAGCTGTTATCACCAATTTGTGGCTGATTTTGAATGGTATCAAATTTTCTGCTAGTTGTGTTGAGCCTCTGTGCCTCTATCTTGAGGGACTAGCAGTTTTGCTTCTTATGCGCTGTTTCAGCCTCATTTGGTGTCGAGCCTTGAGCTAGCGGTGTTGAGCCCTTTTCTGCCTCTTCTTGAGGACTAGCTCATTTTTGACTTGGTTGCGTCGAGCCGTTGCCCATGTCTTTGGGAACCACGTCTTTTGCTCTTTGTTGAGTTGTTGCTCCGATCCTTCGCTTGGTTGCGTCGAGCCGTTGCCCATGTCTTTGGGGACCAAGCTTTCGGTGTTGGTATCTCAAACCATCTCTTGTGCTTAGTTTTTGTCAATTCAATCATCAAGGGGGAGAAATTTAGAAACCCAAGTAAAGGGGGAAATTTAGAAACCCAAGTAAGGGGGAGTAACCCAAGTGAATCCAAGTGGATAAGTACCTTGGTTTCTTTTTGTGATGATTGTTTGACAATTTTTGAGATTAGTTTTCGAGTGCCTTTTGGGATTCATGAAACTCTTGTCTTCTCTTGACTCTTCGGTTATGTGGAGGCTTTGCCCGCTTTTCCCATTTCTTTTGGGACCGAGAGCTTTTATTTGGAGTATTCATGATCCACCCTCTCTCAAGTGGCCTTGTGTTTACTTTTACCTAGCTTTTGGGCACTTGAGTGAGACTGGCCTTCAAACTCTTCCTTTTTGATTTTATTGTCAGTCAATGCATTCATCAAGGGGGAGATTGAGAATACATATGATGAATGATTGACTGTGTTGAGGAAGGTTTGAGGCTTTTACCCGGTTGAGTCATTATCTTGCTATGCGCTTAATGTTATGACTAACCGGTGGCGTGAGTTGTGTGGTGTTTATGTGTTGGTGTGTGTGTGCAACATGTGTCTCTTGGCTGTGTTGATGTGCAGGTGTGGAGCTCGGAGACAGTGGTCTATGGCGAGGTGAAGGTCAAGTTGAGCCGTGCCGTGCTGACGGACCGGGTGCGGTGAAGGATGGGCGTGCCGTGCGGCGGACGTGCCATGCCGACGAACCGAGCGGTGAAAGGCGGACGGGAGGCTTGGACTGAGGGACCAGAGGGCCAGAGGACCAGCTGTGGTAGCTGGCACGTGGCATCGGCGAGCAAGAGCACATGGGGATGTGCGGTGCATCGGCCGAGTCGGGAGGAAGGCGCTGGAGTCGGGTCGCTTGGCGGGAGGTCGGACACGGGCTTGCGTGCGGCGCAAGTGCCGTCGGCCAAGTCAAGGAGGATGGCGAAGGCGTTGTGCCCGGCGTGGAGGCTGGACATGCATCGGCATCGGTGCCGGTGGTCGGGGTGTGAGAACCACATCCCGTCTACGGTACGGGTTCGGTAGCTGAGCCTCAAAAAGCTACCATCGACGGTTTCCAGGTTTGGGCCTCAAAACCTGGGGTGGCGGGTTTCCGAGTTTGGGCCTCAAAACTCGGGGTGGCCGGTTTGCCTGGTTTGGGCCTCAAAACCAGGGGGATGGTCCGAAAGGACGGTCGACGCGTGGCGGCACCGAGAGGCTTGCGTTGCGGCGAAGCTATCGGTGAGAAGGCGCGGCGGTCGACGGTGGCGGCACGTGGCGGCATCAGGGAGGTCGCGTCGAGGCGAAGCTACCGGATGTGCGGGCGTGGCCGTCGGATGAAGATTGACCGGTTTGGACGGTTGTACCCCTGGGGGGGTATTTGGTCGAGTGCTTAATGTAAGGGCGTTTGTGTCATTGGACGTGCGCCTATATATATGAGACGGGCTGCTAGGGCAGCCGTATCCTTGGCAGACCAGTGGTGGTGTCTCTCTCATTTTGTTCCTGTGAGAGTAGGCTAGGGTCAGGAGAGTGGGCTCTTGTTCCTGAGCTTTTCGCCATCCAAGCTTTGATCTGCTGGAGTGGCTTGTAGCCCGTACACCAAGTGCTTAATGAATCATCCATTCCTCTGAGTCCAAGGATCAAATTCGTGCTTTGATTTGTCCTGCGATTTTGTTCTTCGCGTTTGCACGTTTTCCCTTCTTTTGTTCTTCACGAGAATTCTTGTTTCGAGGGAAGATTCGCAAATCCGTTTGAACCATCTTGTGTAGCTTCGTGAGTGTCTTCTTTCTACCGAAGGAATTTCTCTAATACCTCACGAACTCACAGATCGGGCGGATTTAGTTTTCGGGTAAAGTTTTCTCCCTTCCCCCTATTTTCTCCGATTCACCGATTTGGAGTTAGGTTCGAGCCATGATCTCTTAGGAGTAGCTCACTGACATCCTTGTGACTCCACTCACCAAGTTTGATCCCTAGAGGATTCGTTTTGGGTGAGTTCGAGTCGAATCAGTGGATGAACAGGGTTCTGTAGGGGTGACTGGACACTCGGATCGTGATGACCGGACGCACAGTTCAAGAGTCCGGTCGTTGATCTTGTCACGTGTTGATTCTGTTACACGACCGGACGCTGGACTAAGGGTGCAACCGGACTCACTGAAGGCACTGTTCATTGCCCCCTCGGTGCTTGACCGGACGCTCAGTTGTAACGACCGGACGCTTGTTCCCGTGAGTCCAGTCGTGAACAGAGAGCTCCCAAATCGGGTTTTTGGCGACCGGACGCGTCCGGTGTTGACTGAACGGACGCACCCAGGGTCCGGTCGAGCCAGCCTCGCGCAGCAACCCTCGCGAGCGTCCCGAGGCCTTCCCTCGACTCTTGGGCGAATCGAGCCGAGGCCACCAACGCTCGAGGCTTCCCCGAGGCCTTTCCTCTAGCCTCGGACGAGCCGGAGGCTTTCCCGAGGCCTTTCCTCGAGCCTCGGCTGAGCCCTCGAGCCTCGGACGAATCCGAGCCTTGGCCTCGGGCGAATCGGACGTATCCCGAAGGCCTCTTCGTCAGCCTTGGCCTCGGGCGAATCGGACATTTCCCGAAGGCCTCTTCGTCAGCCTTGGCCTCGGGCGAATCGGACATTTCCCGAAGGCCTCTTCGTCAGCCTCGGCCTCGGGCGAATCGGACGCTTTGTTTCTGTTGACCGGACGCGTCCGATCGATCTTGACCGGACGCTCCAGTGAGTCCGGTCAGTGCAGACGGCGCACGTTTTCGTCCGTATCTTTTGCGTTCGAGCTCCGATTTGAGATCCGCTTTTTGCGTTGGATTTCTAGGGTTGTCTTGTGTCCCGCTGTGCTTCTAGGAAGCATCCACCCTACATCTAGGGTCGTGGACATTAGCAAGCTCTAGGGTTTGCTCTTGGGGTTGATTTTGGGACAGTGGCATCTAGTTTCCGAAAGGAAATTTTGAAGCTCCCATTCACCCCCACCTCTGGTCGCTTTCGGCTAGCTTCTCGGTCCTTCAAGCACCTTGTTCTTTCCGTCAACTTCCTTCAGGCGCCCCTGCAGGAGTCCGCCAGAGGCCGCGAACCCCCCCTGGCGCGTTGTGCCATGCGAGTGGCCCTTCCTGGCCGCAACCAGCAGGGAGCGTAGCAGCAGCATCCAGCGGCATCAGCAGCGAGCAGCAGGCGCAGCAAGCGGCAAGCAGCAGCCCTGGCCGCTCCTCCTTTCTTCCTTTTCTTTCTGTTTTTCTCCCTTCGCTGATTTTTCCCTCGGAGCGCGACTGGCCGAAGCCGCGCAGAAGGCCGCGGTCTCCTCTGGCCGTCGCTGCTGGGACAGCGGTCCGCAGCGACTAGGACGGACACCAGGAGCAGCAGCCAGCAGAGTGTAACACCCTTGGCCGCCGGCGAGGTCGCCGTCGACGTGAGAGACAAGAGGATCGCCGGATTCGGCCAACGGAGCAGAGAGGAACCTCTGTCTCTCACGATATGTGTATTGTCTCATAATAATGATGATAGTCTGTTACAGAGCCGATACAAAAAATAAGGCCTAGTGGCCTGCTGCCCTGGGGCTCCACAAGTCATACACGATTACATTTACATATAGATAGGCTTCGCCTTCTTCCAAGGAAAATGCCTCCGCTACGTTTACGCTGTTGTTGTGACATGTCTCCCCGCCGAAGATTGTGCTTGTCCCCAAGCAGGTGCCGACGGAAAGCGTGCCTTCAGCACATGATAGTCCTCCCAAGTTGCTGAAGTAGCCGGTAAACCAGACCATGTCACAAGGACCTGAGCAATAGCATTGTTACCTTTGCGGACTAGACGACGGTCTAGAAGCGCTGTTGGTACAGTATCCATAGCCTGCAAATCAGTTAGCACAGGAAGTTTGGAAAAAACAGGTGTATAGTTTGGATGGAAAGCCCTCAGTTGCGAAATGTGGAACACCGGATGGATCCTACTGTCCTCGGGTAGAGCCAAACGATATGCGACCTTGCCAATCTTCTCCAAAATGGTGTAGGGGCCAAAGAACTTGTAGGCCAGTTTTGGAAAGGGACGATTAGCCACGGAGGATTGAGTGTATGGCTGCAATCGAAGTAACACCTGATCCCCCACCGAAAACTGCTGATCAGTTCGGTTCTTGTCAGCCATGTTTTTCATTCGATTCTGTGCTTGAGCCAACCTTTGGTTTAAGACCTGCAGATGCAACTCCCTGTGTTCAATGAGCTGGGTATCTGAGGTGGGTGCATCTGATGGTAGGGTTGGTGTGGCACCGAGGTTAGGATCATATCCATACAATGCCTTGGATGGAGAACAGCCCAGGGAGCTGTGAAACGCTGAATTATACCATAATTGTGCTAATGACAGCCAGGATTTCCAGGTTCTTGGTGAGTCTTGCACTGAGCATCTCAAGTACATTTCCAAGCACTGATTCACCCTCTCGGTTTGCCCGTCTGTCTGGGGGTGGTATGTAGTACTGAACTGGAGGTTGACTTTATAGAGTTTGAATAATTGGCACCAAAATTGACTGACAAACACAGGATCTCTGTCAGTTACTATAGATTGTGGCAGTCCATGTAGCTTGACTATATTATCCAGGAACAGCTGGGCAATCTGTTGAGCAGTATAAGGGTGTCTAACTGGTATGAAATGAGCAAATTTTGTAAGTCTATCTACCACCACCAGAATTACCGAATACCCTTCACTCTTTGGTAGTCCTCAATGAAGTCCATGGAGAGTGCAGTCCACACACCATCAGGAATAGGGAGGGGTTGCAACAATCCAGCTGGGTGGTGATTAGTATGTTTTGTATGTTGGCAGATATCACATTGTTTGATGTAATTCTCAATATCTGATCTCATACCTTTCCACACAAAGTGCTGCTTCATTCTGTGATATGTTGCATTGGTTCCAGAGTGGCCGCCAATGGCACTAGCATGGAAGCTAGCGATGAGTCTGGTTTGAAGGGCAGAGTTCTGACCAATCCAAATGAGATTGTCCTTCCTGATTAGGCCTTTGTCTAACTGATAGCCTTTTTCATTCGGGCTGTGGATGGCCAGCTGAGTGAGGAGTTCTTGCGCTGTCAGGTCAGTAGCATAGGAATTAAGTATCTCCTGAACCCACTGTGGTTGGACTATTGACACAGCTTGGAGTGCCATCATATGTGCAACCCGAGACAAAGCATCAGCTGCGAGGTTGTCCTTCCCTTGCCTATGAACAATTTTGAAGTTAAGGCCCATCAATCTGGTCATAGCTTTTCTTTGGAGATCTAAATGCAGGTTCTGTTCCTTCATATAAGCCAATGATTTGTGGTCAGTTTGAATGATGAACTCTTGTCAAAGCAAGTAGGGTCGCCATTTCTCTACTGCCAGTATGAGAGCAAGAAATTCCTTCTCATAGATGGAGAGTTGCTTGTGTTTGTCCCCATGTGCTTTGTTAAGATAGGCTATAAGTTGGCCTTTTTGCATTAGGACTGCACCTATACCATCCATGCAGGCATCAGTCTCAATGGTAAACTGTTCTTCGAAGTTGGGCAAAGCCAAGACTGGTGTAGTGGACATTGCTTGTTTGAGTTTCACAAAAGCTTGCTGTGCTGATTCAGTCCATTTGAATTGTTTGAGTCGTAATAAACTGGTGAGTGGTTGTGCAATGATTCCATACTTCTGCACAAACTTCCTATAGTAGCCAGTTAACCCAAGGAAGGCCCTTAGCTCTGTCATTGTGGATGGGGGAGGCCAATTAAGCATTGCCTGAATCTTGGAGGCATCTGTAGCCACTCCCTGGTCAGAGATGATGTGCCCTAAGTATTCCAAACTGTGTTGTGCAAAACTGCACTTAGACATTTTGAGGTACAGCTTGTTAACTCTCAAAGCTTCTAGGACTTGTTGCACATGGATCAAATGGTCATCTAGAGTAGGACTATATATGAGAATATCATCCAGGAATACCATGACAAATTTTCTAAGGAATGGACTGAGTACTTGGTTCATAATACATTGGAAAGTAGCAGAAGCATTTGTCAGGCCAAAGGGCATCACCTTGAATTGGTAATGGCCATGATGTGTTTTAAAAGCAGTTTTGTATTCATCCTCTGGGAGCATTCTCACCTGGTGGTATCCTGACTTCATGTCCAGCTTGGTAAAGTACTTGGAACCAGCTAGCTCATCTAGGATCTCATCAATAATAGGCATGGGGAACCTATTTTTGATTGTTAGGGCATTCAACTTTCTGTAGTCCACACAGAATCTCCATGTACCATCTTTTTTTTTACCAAGAGCACTGGGGAGGCAAAAGGGCTGTGACTGTGTGATATGAGACCTTTTTCCAACAGTTCCTTAACTTGCTTCTCAATTTCTGTTTTATGTTGAGGACTATAGTGGTAAGGTCTTGAATTGACAGGCACTGCCTCAGGATGGAGAGGTATAGCATGATCATAACTTCTAGATGGAGGCAACTGTTGAGGATCATTGAATACATCTGCATAAAGCATAAGGAGATCCTGTATAGCAAGTGGTGGTTGATGATCTGACTGGTCAGTGACTGGTTGTACTATGAATGAGGAGTTCACCATCACATATGCCCAGATATCATTGCCTTTGGATGATTTATAGAGTTGCTCTGCAGAGATGGGCTGCAACTCTGGTGTTGTGTGTTGGATTCCATGTAGTGTGATGTTTCTGCCTTGGTGAGTGAACTGGAGTGTCTTGGCCTCCCAGTCACAAGTCATTGGGCTATGAGCTTTCAGCCAATCATAGCCTAAGATGGCATCATAAGGCAAACTGTCCAATACTATCATATCAGTGGTGAAAGTTTTGCCTTGGATGTACCACTGTAGGTTCCTAACCTGTTTGGTAGCATGCATCCATTGACCATTTGCCAATTTAACTTTTTGCTCTCTGAAGGGTACTGTTGATAAGCCACTGATTTGCACAAAATGGGAACTGATAAACGTATGAGTACTACCAGTGTCCACTAATATGAGCATGGTCTTGTTTCTTACTATGCCCTTGAGTGTTATACCATCAGGGGATTCCTTGCCTGCTAGAGCATTAAGTGATAACTGGCAGAAGTCTTCTGTGAGTACCTCTTCTATAGCCATGTCATTGAGCACCTCCTCATTGATTTCTCTGTCTAGGTCATTCAACACTAAGGCATGGAGTTGTGGTTTGTTTTTCTTGGCACAGACCTCGGCATGACCAGGCTCAAATTTGTCACCACAATGAAAACAGAGATTATTGGCTTTCCTGTAATCCCTCAATTGCTTATCTCTCCAGAGACTGCCATATGTGGTTGGAGGCTTGTGATCAGCTTTAGGTGGTGGGCCTCTGTTGGTGAGATTGGCTTTCTGGTGCTTGAGTTTGTTTCTATCCAGCAACGTTTGCTGAATCTTGGCAATCACCATTGCCCTGTTAACTGTTGTAGGCACCTGTGGCTCAACAGCAGCTCTGATTTCATCCTTAAGACCTTCCACATATTGAGAGGCAAAATAGAGATCATCATACTGACAGCTGTGCATATTGACATCAAATTGCAGAGCCTGGAACTTGGCCGTATACTCTTCCACCGACCCTGTTTGCTTGAGTGATATGAGTTCAGTAATGGCTGTTCTGTAATCATCACTACCAAACTCAGCTTGTATTGTGTCACAGAATGACTGCCAGGAGATATTGGAATGTTTGATCTTGTAAGCTTGAAACCACTTAGCGGCATTGTCTTGTAAATGCATAGAGGCAGCCTGTACCCATAGATGTTCAGGGATGGAGTAGATAGAGAAATAATTGAGACAATTATCTATCCAAATCTTGGGGTGATGACCATCAAATGTTGGAAAGTGCATTTTTGGTAATGTATGATGTGGGAGAGTGTTGGATTTGTGTGGATCAGGTTTCTGTTTTGGATATTTGGGGATGGGAGGCTTGAGGGGGCCTTTGTTTCTAGCATATGTTTGGGCGAAGGGGTTCTCCTCCTCAAAGATCACTGACACAGAGTCTTCACTGTTAGACTTGTCTTCCTCATTGAACTGCCTGATGGTGAGCTGAGCGACTGCCTGACCATTAGCTCGATCCTGCTGGGCAATGAACTGCTGTTCTGAGGTGCAATTATCCACCTTGGTACTAGTTTCATGCAATTGTTTCTTCAGATCCTGTTGAATTTCACCAATATCATTCATACGAGTAAATAAGAGGTCAAATTGATCCATCACTTGGTCCCAACGAGACTTGTCATCATCCTGGCTCTTAGACATTTGGTCAAGCAGGATCTGTGTTTGCTTGGATGGTTTTGGTGGAGCCGTCTTGACTGGTTGATGAAGCAACAGGTTTGGATCACTCCGTCCCTATCGCGTGCTTCACCACTTTTCCCAACACATGGAAGTGAGGCGGGATCGAGGGATTTTACACAGAGACAAGCGCTCCGCAGCCCAAATCCACGGACACTTCCCCGCCGAACGCCACCGCACCGCAATTGAACTACGAGACTCCGGAATTTTACACGAGAACAACTGCCTCGCAACCCTCGTTCGTCGTTCAAGGCGTGCTAGAGTAATAGAGGATGTGAGAAGAAGGGATTGGGCTCACAGGGTTCTCGCCGCCAAACCCTAGGTGTCGATGTAGTCCCCCAGTCGAGTTTGGTGTAGCCGTAGTCGGAAGCGAGGCGGATGTCGTCGCGCCGCCGAATCCCGTCACGCCGCCGCCGTGCATCGAAGCTCGCCACCGCCGCCTAATCCCGTCGCGCCGCCGCCGTGCGTAAGGTAGAAGGAGATAGTAGCCGAGGAAGGACCGCCTTTGATACCACTTGTAACACCCTTGGCCGCCGGTGAGGTTGCCGTCGACGTGAGAGACAAGAAGATCGCCGGATTCGGCCAACGGAGCAGAGAGGAACCTCTGTCTCTCGCGATATGTGTATTGTCTGATAATAATGATGATAGTCTGTTACAGAGCCAATACAAAAAATAAGGCCTAGTGGCCTGCTGCCCTGGGGCCCCACAAGTCATACACGATTACATTTACATATAGATAGGCTTCGCCTTCTTCCAAGGAAAACGCCTCCGCTACGTTTACGCTGTCGTTGGGACACAGAGCCCAGCATCCAGCACCCTAACCCTAGAGCCGGTCGTCCCCTTCCTCCCTGCAGAGGCCGAGCGTTTCCCGTCGTCTTCCGTGGATTCCCGTGAAATCCATGGTGAGGACGAAATCCATGGTGAGGACCATCCAGTAAAGCTGAAACTCTTTCTTGTTTCACATTGCATAAATGACATGACTCAAGTGTTTGCTAACTAGTCCTTGGTTGATTTCTGCAGGTTCTAGGGTTCCCGATGCAAAAAGGTTTCTCTGTTTTCGTTTTCCTTTAAATAGCAAATCTGGTTCCATGTTGTAAAATGCGTAGTAAATCGTAGCAATATCGAAAAATTGCAAGTGAGGACTTTTTGGAATCCTCGTGAAGAGTACTATCCAGTGAATATTTTATATATAGGCTGTTAGTGTAAAGTTTGTACTATGGTGATTTATTTATGTTAAATAGCATTAAATAGGGATAAAATGATATCTGTTGTTTTATTACTTAGATTGCTGTGAAATTTTTATGGTAGGCTTGTCATGTGATATGTGTACTGTGGTAAAAATTTCAGAGTTTTTAATGCTTGTATGATTTAGTTATGTATTTATTTTGCTATCAGCTCATTAAATGAATTAAAATGAATTGTGGCAAATGTTTGCATGTAAAAATAGAAAAGGTGGTTCCACTGCCTTTCTATGATGTTGTTATAGCTTGGATAATTTTATCATGGCCATGAGTTTACAGAAAATATGATTTGTAGATTTATTTTGTTCTCACATGCATTTTTTGAATAAAAATTGCCCTGTTTTTAATAAATAAATTATAATACCTGAACTTGTAATATTTTTATAGTAGTTATGATTTGGTATTATCTATCATCAGTAAAAATATGAGCCCCAAATTGTATGTTTGCAATGTCACTTAAAAATAATGTCTATGTTTGTTAATTCTTTTAATTAATGAAAGTACAGTGATAAATGAAAATGTATATGTTGAAATAATTACCTTTGTTGCATGTTAATCTGAGATAAGTATTGTGTGCTCATGTTTATAAGTGTTTGATGATGTTCATAGCTCATATGTGTGCTCACATGCTAATCAAATAAGTAATGAAGTAATTTATTAATATGCTGAAATTGCTGCATGCACAGTTTCTGTAGTGGTGATTAGTTCGTAAAGAAAATGATGTTTTCTGTAGATGTGTTCTATATAAAAGTTGTAGATAACTTTTTTATCTTGTTTGTCCTAAAATTTCATGATTTTAGGCCAAGTGGTTTAGGAGTTATGAATTGTTTGGACAGATTAAGTTATGAATCATGTCTTTGTGTTAATAGAAGAGTTATAGTGTTTTTCATAAGCTTTCTGTATTGTCTTGGATCACTATTTTTAGTGGTCTAGAACTTGAGTTACATGTGTTTAAAGTTAGAAGTCAGAATCTGTCCAAGTCTGGACAGATTTAATCGTTTGAGTTAGTGAGCCTTGATAACTGCTTAATCATCTTGAGATGATTATAAATAAGTTGTAGATAACTTAATAAGCTTTCTAATAACTCTTATGTCAAGTCTTTTAGTGCTTTAGATATCTAGTTATAGCTGTTCGAAGATGAATGAAATATTCTGACCAAAGTTGGACAGAAATGCTTGTCTGTTATGTTTGGTCTTTTTAATTGCTAAATCATGCTTAAGTGATAATAGCAAAGTTATAGATAATTTCATTAGCTTTCCAGAAAGTCTAGAATCACCTTATTTGATATGTGTAGCTCTAGTTATGGCTATTTTAAGTACATGCTATGTTGCTGTCCAAATTGTGTAAATGAACCGAAGTTGATTGCTATGGCTTAATATTGCTTATGTGATCCTTGATTATATGTCATGATTTGATAATGTTTAGATTGTGCATTCTATGTTGTTAAATTAGTTCACCTAAGATATTATATGGTCATATCACATAATGTTAATTAACTTACTTAACTAAAGGATGAGATATATGTGTGCATGCATGTGTTTCCGTGGAGTGATGTATGTAATGTAGTTTTGATTGATTGTTATAGTTAGGCACTGCGAATGCCTATTGAACCGTGTGTCACACTTTGCTTTAATAATAACCTGCTGGAGTGATCATGCCATGATGTGTGTTAGAGCTATGCCTTCTTTTCGTAGTTATCCTGATTGCTTATGCGAGGTAATTAGTAAAGTTTTTGTTGTGCGCCTTATGTTTGCTTCATAAGCGTTTCCCTGCATTCATACGCTTGCATTGTGCATCTCATTTAGGTAACGGTAGATACCTCGTGAAGGACGTGATGATGAGGTTAAACCTGAAGACGGTGTTTGGTGGATTATCCCGAAGATGTGGAGTTAAGCAAGTGCTACAGCCGAGATGCTCGCCAAGCGAGTATCACCTAACAAACACTAACCTAGTGTTGGTTCTCAGGCAAGCCCCGGAGCATTCTAAGTCTCCCAGTATTTACAATTAAATTACTTGAGTACTTTTATACTGTGATGCATTAGGTATAGGAGTTGTTTGAATCCTACTTGATGCATTACCCTTCCTTGATTATTGTTTACACCTGCCTTGTTATCCTGTACTTATTTATAATGTAGAATTGCTTAGTCTGCTTAATAAAAGTAGTAATTAAGGATGTTCCCGTAATACCCCTGGTGGGTATTTACCGGATCACGGTTGGCTATATTTGCTATCGTGGAAAAGAACCTAGATAGTAAAGAAATACGCTCAACTCGAAGGCAAGGCACAAGTTTGGAAACTTGGGGCAGTTTGTCCGTTGGATCGTGTAGGTTTGTATCGATGTTGGCCCTCGTTCATTTTTGAACGTGCCCTTTTACTTAGGGATATGTCGGTGCCGTAATCATCGACCCCAAAGCTGGTTAGACGCTGTTCGGGCTAGAATCAACCCGAGTCGCGCCCTCTAGTGTGGAAATGCGATCTGCCGCGGGAGGCCATCGCCAGGTTCCAATTGGGCGGTCCGTGCTTGAACCGCGATGATTACCACCACGAACAAGCATCGAGCGGTTACCCAATGCATGGACCCGACGGGGAAAGTGTGGGTTGGTATTAAAGGTCTTTCACCAGCTGCATTGGAATTCGATTCGAGTCGCCGTCTCCCCCGGTTAGTGGGAAACTATGGCGAGCTTCACCACGATACAACTCCATGTGACATTTGTTGGTTCAACTAAAATATTGATAAGCAAACCTGATATGGTATTATGTATTTGTTTGCTAGACTCAAGTGAGTGCTCTAGTACAGGTGCAAAACCTAGAGTTTAAGGAATAGGATAAAAGATGACTGCTCATATAATTAAATGATGAACCCCATTATCTCAAGCTCCTTTTGCAAATAAAGTTAGCCAGCTCCACTGTTTATATCAGCCTTGCATACTACTTGGTGTCTCTTTATTTTTGGTTTACGACGGGTAAGTATAGCTGAGTACATTCGAGTACTCAGGGTTTATCCCACCTTGTTGCAGGTGAAGGTTAGGTCTGCAGGAAGGTGATGACCAGTGCCGGTGGGCTCGGCAATTCCCTACTTCTCTTTATGCTGTTGTTGGAGGATGTCACTCAAAGCTAGCAAAGTATTTCAACTTATGTTATGGTATTCATTTCAAAGCTATGTTGTTTCAAAGTATTTCAACTTGTATTATTATTTGTGAACTCTATTGTAATTTTATTTCCGCTGCAAAGCTCCGTGGACGTGATTTGTATTTGGTTGACCATGCGATCTTAGCTGAGATGTTGGAAAAGTTTGAAATCCCTCAAGATTTCATGGACTACCGGGTTTATATGGGCTCAAGTGTGCTAATTCAGCTGCTCCGGCAGAGGTTTTCGCACTTGTGCTCTTATAAATTGGTCGGTTCTGTCAAAGTACCGGAACGTCGGACATCGTCGGGTCGGTGTACCTTCAGCTGCGAGATGGGATGGCGGAGAAGTACATCGCGATGCCGCTGCCTTCAAAGGCGATGGAGTACAAGCCCAAGTGGTTCTACATCCATCAAGAGGCGCCGAGGCCACCGTGCGACCCGGCCTTCGCGCCGAAGGTGTTGCCGTCGTGGTCGGAGCGTCGCAGCGCTGCGGCAATGGAGCAGGTGGAGGAGCTCCTGAAGTTGGTCGACAAGCAGCGCGTCGACGGGGTGGCAGTGGCGTCGAACATCATCAAGAGGCACTGCCAGCCCTGCAAGGAAAGGGCGCACCTAGCGTACGAGTACGCTGGGGACGCGGAGGACTAGACGCGGGAGGTGCCGGAGGCCCTGTCGTCGGAGGAGGTGTGCCTGCGGGTCGAGGCACTATTCGACCTGCAGAAAAGGAAGAGACTGGAGTACATGCGGAGGTCGTACTCCCTGGAGTACCATCCGCCGAAGGTCAGTATCTTTGCCCTGTGTGTGTTCGTTAAAATGCATAAGTAGATACTCAGTGTCGAAAAGTGTAACACAGGGTCGGGCGGCGTTCGTGTCGCAAGCGCCGTCGAAGGCATGGCCGAAGGGTGTTGACCCGCCGTGGGATGGTGTCGACGACGATGGTCACGGCGCGGCGGAGGTCGACGTGGAGGAGATCGAAGACAGCGGGGATGAGGGGAGCCGAGTCCCCGAGCCCGGTCCGGTGGGCGGCGGGCCCGCACTGACCCGAAGGGAAAGCGCCAGGCCGCCCCTGCAAAAAAGAAAAGGAAGGTGTTGCTGGAGACCGGTGGCGCCTTCGCCATTGACGAGGAGGCGGCGAAGCGTCGCCGCGTGGTCTTCGATTGGTCGGACGACGCATCTGACAGTGACGATGAGGTCCCACTGAGTGCCCGCTTCGGGCAGGGATCCTCGGCGGGTCATGGAGCGGCGGAGGCGAAGCCGAAGCCGAAGGAGACGCCGCGGCGGGCGTCAGAGACCCGGGGGTCATTTGGCGGGGCATCTGGTGCGCCCAAGCCGCAGGGGGAATCCGCAGGAAGTGGCTCGCGTCCACGCTCTCGTCGCTTCTCTCGAGAGAAGAAGGTGTCGGGCTTGTAAGTAGCCCCTACTCATCTTATGGTTCTTACCCTGGTCGGATCTGAATGTTGACAATGTATCCATGCCCTTTGCAGGTCGGCGCATGCAACAAATGTGCCGGACACCGAGGGCAGTGGTCGACGGGAGACAAGCCCTCCGGTGGGGGCGAACATTGGCAGATCGGCGAAGTCGGGCGCGCCGGAGGAGGTGTCAGAGGCGACGGTGGGCGTCGAGGCGTCTGCAGGCCCCGAGCCTCGAGGGGCGGAGGAGCCAGAGGCGTCCGAAGTCACCGAGCCTCAGGAGGCGGAGCGACGGGCATCCCCAACGCCAGGGGGAAGTTCTGGAGGTGGCGTTGCGGCCGGTAGTGCTGCGGCTCCGGTGGCCTGGTGCTTGGGTCGTCACGCCTAGGGGACGAAGAGGAAGGTGGCTCCGCCTGCCTCGCTGGAGATCGAGGAGATCGAGCGTCCGGAGGAGGACCCGCATCGGCGTCCTGTTCGTCGCTTCCGCGTTGATGGCGATGAGGTCGTCGAGGTTGATGATGAAGCAGCGAGCGCGGCGACGGACGCCGTCATCGGAGAAGCATCGAAGTTGCTGGAGAAGATCCAGGTATGCACGATTACCTGTTGTTGTTTACCTTTAAATGGCCTTTGTTTATTCTAGTCGTCATTCTCCTGCAGTATCTGTTGAAGGTCGGGGAGGAGCGTAAGCTCGCCCTTGACCGGATGGCGCCGATGGCCGAGGAGAACGAGCGGCTCCAGGCGGATGTAAAGCGCGTCGAGGGCCAGTTCGCTGGCTTGGAGGCGCATCTGGAGGACGCCCACGCACGTTCTCGGGAGCTTGAGGAGATCGTCCAGCAGCAGGGGCAGGAGAACTTCCAGCTTCATCTGCGGGCCGATAAGGCCGATGAGTTCGCCGCACGTAAGTCGATGATGCTATACTCCCTTTTGCTTAGTACGCCATCTGGTCGAAGTCCTGAATCTGGGTGTTGTCTTCGCAGAGGCGATGCAGGTGGGCGAGGAGAGGCGTCTCCTGGCCGAGGAGAAGGCGAAGTACGACGAGGAGGTGCGGAAGTGGCAAGCCATGCACGCCGGTAAGTCTCCTTGGTGAAGCGTGGTCGGAGGTGGTCATCGTCTTACCCTTTGCTTTGGCGTTTGCAGTTTACCGGGAAAACGTGAAAATGCAATTTGCAGATCTACAGCGGCGTATTGATGATTACCATGAGCGCTTCTGGTCGTTGGCGGAGGAGGTGGCACCGTTGGTGTAGTGCATTGATGAGGAGCCTTTCTTCCCGCCAGAGAAGGACCGGCGGATCGGCGACCATGTCGTCCAGAAGGCGCTTGGACTGTGGGGGTGCTTCCAGGCGTACACCAAGGCGGTGGCGCAAAGTGTGGCGGCTCATGGCCTCGCCATTCTTCGTTCGCATTATCCGCGGATGGTGATGTCGAGGCTGGGCGCAAGCTTTGCGGCGAACACGTCGGAGGCCGAGATGGAGCGCCTGGAGGAGGAGGCCGAGCCTACAGCCGAAGCCCTTGTCGGGGGTGTAGACTTGTTTGGTGTCGGGCACCGGTAATTTGTAGGTTAGGCGTTAGTCTGTAAATAGACTCTTGGGCAAACTGAAATGAAACTTGAAGCGGGTCGGCGTGTTTCATTCGTTCCCCGAATTCCGCAGACCCAGTAGTCGTGAGCCGTAGCGATGAACAGTTCGACCTTGGGTTATCCCAAGATCCGTAGCATAGAGCACGGAGCTCGTTTGCGCGTAGGAGTCGAGGGCGTCGCCCAAGGGACCGCTGCTGGCATCCCATAGCGTAGAGGGCGGGTGCTCATGCACGCGTAGGGAGGTACCACGGCCAGGGTCTTTTCCGACAGGCTGGATCGTGGCGTGACACGGGCGAATGGCGACCATTGTCGAGAGCATGGGTGGCACGAATGCGAGGCACTGAGCACACATCCTTCAGAATTCTCAGCCCAAGTTAGCCTTTCCTTCATAGCGCAGAGGGCGTGAGCACACATCCTTCAGAATTCTCAGCCCAAGTTAGCCTTTCCTTCGTAGCGTAGACGGCGGACGCTCATGCACGCGTAGAGAGGTCGGGACGTCCCCTGGGAGAACTATTGGCCACCGTAGCGCAGAGGGTGGGCGCTCATGCACGCGTCCGATTGTGACAATAGCCTCGGCTCTGAGTTTTCATCGGTATGAGTCAGGCTGCTTGAAGGCCGAATGGAGACCGTGCGCATAACCGGTGCATACAGGCACTGGGCGTATAGCCTCCGGAGGTCTCAGCCCAAGTTTAGCCCTCCCTTCGTAGCGCAGAGGGCGGGCGCTCATGCACACGTAGAGAGGTCGGGACATCACTTGGGAGGACTGCTGGCCACAATAGCGCAGAGGGCGGGCGCTCATGCACGCGTCCGGTGGTTACAGCAACCCCTGCTCTGAGTCTCCATTAGCGTCAGCCAGGCTGTTTGGAGAAATTGGCGAGTCATCCGGAGACGAGTTGGAGAAGTCGGCGAGCCGTCCGGAGACGGGTAGAGAGGTCGGCGAGCCGTCCGGAGATGGGTGGAGAATTCGGTGGGTCATCCCTTAAGCGTAGAACTTTCTGAGGTGCTCGATGCTCCAGGAGTTAGGTACGTCGATGCCTTCAAGGTCAGCGAGACGATAGGCGCCTGGTCGCGTGACCTCCTTCACCGTGTACGGGCCATCCCAGTGGGAAGATAGTTTGTGGAGGCCGTCGGTCTTGAGTTTCCGTTTGAGGACGAGGTCGCCAACGATGAAGGATCGGTCTTTCATGTTGCGGTTGTAGTAGCGGCGGACTCCTTCGAGATACTTGGCGGTGCAGAGGCAAGATGTCAGGCGCTCTTCTTCTAAGCGATCGAGGTCGTCACAGCGAGCCTGGTTGGAGGCTTCCTCATCGTAGTTCTCAACGCGCGGAGAGCGGAAGACGACATCGGCAGGGATGATGGCTTCGGAGCCGAAGACCATGAAGTAAGGCAAAACGTTGGTATTACGACTGGGTTGAGTCCGGAGACCCCAGAGTACGGAGGGGTGCTCGCGCATCGAGCGACCAGGGTGCTTCTCGTCTTTCTGGTAGAGGTGTTTCTTCAGTGCGTCGAGGATCATGCCGTTGGCACGTTCGGCCTGGCCGTTTGCTCGAGGATGGGCGACGGAGACATATTTGACGAGGATGCGGTGGCCTTCGCAGAAATCCCAGAAGACGTTGCCGGTGAAGTGGGAGCCGAGGTCGGTGATAATGGAGTTCGGGAGACCGAAGCGATGGATTATTTCGTCGATGAAGGAGACGGCGTTTTCGGCGGTCGCCTTGGTGATTGGCTTTGCTTTGATCCATTTGGAGAATTTGTCGACGGCGACGTAGATCCACTTGAAGCTGGTCGGAAGGGGCCGATCATGTCGAGTCCCCAGCAGGCGAAGGGCCACGATGTCAGTATTGCTTGAAGCGACTGCGCAGGAACGTGGGTTTGTTTGGCGAAGAATTGGCACCCCTCGCAGGTGCGTACGAGCTGTTCGGCGTCAGCGACCACTGATGGCTAGTAGAGTCCTGCGCGGAAATGAAGGACCGGATTGGCAACCAGAGGGGGGTGAATGGGAGCCTCAAATTCAACTTGTCAATAGAGTGGCCCTTGTCCCAGAAAATCACCCCCAAAGCAAAAGACTCGAGACGACCGGAGAGTTCACGACCTACAAGTAGGTGGATACCCTAGGAGATGTCCTAGTGGTACATCGGAACCCCCGAAGAAACACCAAAACCAACTGCCAAAGCCTCAGAGCAAAACTGCACAAACAGCAGAATCGCGGAATGTCCGGGGTCAGGGTCCCGGACTGTCCGCCATTGAAACCCAGACTATCCGCGACTGAGAGCCGGACTGTCCGCCGGCCAAAACGCAGAAACCAAACTGTGCTGTAAGTCTGCTGGACAGGTCCCGGACTGCCCGCGGGTTTGTACCGCGGACTGTCCGCCGTTCACTCAACAGTGAACAGTCAGGGGACTGCGCCTGACTGACCTGGCTGAGACCCGATCTCCGGACTGTCCGCCGCTGGGGGCGTGGACTGTCCGCGGATGAACAGAGAGCACGAAAACGCTCGGGACAAAAGGCAAAATCAATTGGAACTTCACCAAATCAAAAGGGACTTCGATCAAATTCCTCACAAGTGTTCCTCTATGTATTGGGGTGCTAATCCTAAGAAATCATCGCACCAAACCAAGTCCATCAATAGAAATCCGAGGATCACCGAAATGGGGGAAAGAACGAAGAACGAACGCAAAATCAACCCGATCTATGGATTCGTGAGGTTAGGAGAGAATTCCTTCGGTAGAAAGAAGGGGCTCACGACCAAGAACAAATTGATTCAAGTGGAATCGAAAATCATCTCACGAAGAGGGAGAACGAGGCAAATCTCTGGGAGATGAAAAACTAAAACGTGAAGAACACAGAACACAAGACACGATTCGATTCGATTCAGCCGAAATTCCTCCACACGAGGAGACAACGAGAATACGGTCTCGTTTCCTCAAAAGATCCAAATACACAGAGGTATGATTCCTGTCTCTGCGGATCGCTTGCAGCGAGGTATGATTAGAACCTAAGCGAGGGCTAGAGATAGAGTGCTCAGGAACAAATGACTAAAAGGATGGAGAGAGAGGAGGGGTGCCTCTCTTATTTATAGCCTAGAACAATAATCCCCTTCTACTCCTAGATACAAGAGAGAAGCGGCCAACCCTAGGGGTATCCCGGTCCAACTCTGCTTGTTGACGATCCGACGGCCACGCGCCCATCTCATCCTTAGCTTCGCCTCGACGCAAGCCTCAGGAGGCCGCCACGTGCCGCCCATGTCGACCGCCGCGCCTACCTCGTGGATAGCTTCGCCGCCGCGCCAGCCTCTCCACGCCACCACGCGTCGACCGTCCTTTTTGCGGACCTCCCCCCGGTTTTGAGGCCGAAACCGGGAAACCTGGGCCTTCCCCCGGTTTTGAGGCTGAAACCGGGAAACCTGTCCTTTTGCTGAGTTTTGTGGCCCAAACTCAGAAACCCGCGCGCCCAGGTTTTGAGGCCCAAACCTGGAAACCGTCCTCGCTGAGTTTTGAGGCCCAAACTCGGAAACCGGCCACCCCAAGTTTTGAGGTCCAAACTCGGAAACCGTCGAGGGTAGTTTTTCGAGGCTCAACTACCAAACCCGTGCTGTAGACGGGATGTGGTTCGCACACCCCGAGTTCCAGCACCGATGCCGAAGCATGTCCAGCCTCCACGCCGGGCACAGCGCATTCGCCATCCTTCTCGGCCTCCCGCCAATTGTCACGACGCCATCACCTTCCTCCCAACTCGGCCGATACACCGCACATCCGCATGTGCTCTTGCTTGTCAATGCCACGTGCCAGCCCACAGCTGGTCCTCAGGTCTCCTGGTCCGTCGGTCCAAGCTCCACGTCTGCCCTTCACCGCTCCTGGTCCGTCGGCACGGCACGTCCCTACTTGACCTTCAGCTCACCTTCGACCACTGCCGGAGCTCCGCACCTGCACATCAACACAGCCAAGAGACATGTTGCCCGTTGATCGATCACTCATCACTCAGGAAGGGAACCACAAGCGCACATATCAACCTTGTGTTCTCAATCTCCCCCTTGATGAGTGCATCGTCAACTCTTAGTAACCATAACCAACATAAAAAGAAAGCAGAATTAGATAGAAGGAGAAAAACTCACTCGAGATGTTCAAAAGCCAGAGAAAAGGCTGAAGAAGCAAAAATCGAGATGAGCGAAGCTTGGTCCCCAAAGACATGGGCAACGGTTTGACACAACCAAGAAAAAAATCAGAGCAACAACTCATTAGAGAAAAAAACTCGATCAAAATCAGAGCACAAGACTCGGTTCCCAAAGACATGGGCAACGGCTCGACGCAACCAAGTCAGAAACAAGCTAGTCCTCAAGAAGAGACAGAAGGGGCTCAACACCACTAGCTGAAAGCTTGATACTAAATGAAGACTGCATAAGAAGCAGCTACTGCTAGTCCCTCAAGATAGAGGCACAGAGGCTCAACACAACCAGCAGTAAGCCCGATATCAATCAAGAACCATCAAAACATGGTGAAGACAGCTAAAAGATCGATATCAAATAAAAGCCGAAAGCCGACCCAGAGCAGGCAGAAAAACTCCCCCTCACTCAAAGAACTCCCCCTCAACAAGAGAAGCATAAATTGCAAATTGTCACCATAGAAAGTCTAAAAAATCTCATCATTGGAAACATTCTCCCCCTTGGGGGCAATTTGCAATCAAAAGAGAATGGAAAAGGACTCAAGAAAGTCAAACAGAGCTAGGTCATGTCTATCGGAGTCAAGCAAATGCACATGAGTCAAAAATGCATGTTAGTAGCTTCAAGTATATTCTTGAAAGAGTGAAAGAATGCTCTAAAGAGTGTTGATCCGACTACAAAGCAATAGACAAAAGTGCTAGCAAAGGCTCAAACTGATCACCAAATACAAAATATGAGTGCATAAGCCGAGTGAGCAGTTTTTAACACTACAAACTTCTAACCCTTACACAACGCCATGAAAATGTTGCAATAGGCCCAATTTGGTTGCAAAAGGTACATATTGCGACCAAATCAGGATCGTTGCCAATGGTTGCAAAAAATCACGTTGCAATACGTTCTTGCAACCGTTTCTAGTTTGGCGTTGCAAATGTTATAGTATATTGCAACTATAGAAGATCGTTGCCAAGCGTGGCAATAGGATGTTGTCGCAACATTCACTAGCGTGGCAATTCAAGCACTTGCCACGCTGTCTTCGTAGCAAGAGGTGGTAAATGCATCGATCGTTTGCGTGGCAATAAATACATTTGCCACAAACACATGGTTGCAACTGGTAGTATTTTATTCGTTGCAAGAAAACATTAGTAATTGCCACGATCGCTATGTCGTGGCAATAGTATTATTTTCCACGTAATTTGTTCGTTGAGATATTACCTTTATTGCCACGGTCATTGTGTCGTTGCAAGAGTATCATTTGCCACGTAATTGTATTCGTTGCAAGAGTTCATACTTTTTGCCACGCTCTCTCTGTCATAGAAATAGTATCATTTGCCACGCAATTTTAGTCGTTCTGAAAGATTGTTATTGCCACAAAGCCCATGTCGTGGCAACAATACTATTTGCAATGCCATAAATCCTATTGCCACGAAACTAAATTCGTCGTCTAGTACTATATTGCCACGCATAGCATCTCGTTGGCATAATTCTATTGCAACACTAGAGCATTTGATTTGTGGTGTAATAAATCATCATTGCAAAAATAATGAATCATAACAGAAACAATTGCACTCATATATATTAATTATCATCAATCATTCAATAAGTTGACAAATCATTGAAATTGTATCTAGAATCATAAACCATGGAATAGTTCAGTCACAAGACTTTCTAACATCTATGCAGCTCTATCCTCAGCTTTGTCCTTGCGAGTCACCTTCATTCCTTGTCGACCTAGTGAAAAGAATAAGATTGAGATGTCAGAAAAATATAAGGATCACAAAATTATATGAACTATAAAAAATGCTGGCTGATAACATAGTGTAGTTGTTACCTTCTTTTTTTCTGACTTCTTGTTCTATTCATCAGCTGTTGTTGAGTGATATAGGTCTTCGGTGCCACATTTGCAGTGTTTTCGTTGAAAAGATTTGTATTGACATTATTCGAATTTCTAGTGCAGCGAGGTGTTGGGGCATCTTTTTGCACGGTCAGAATACTTCCTGGCTCAGCCTACAACCATTAAATTATTTGTTCTATGTTAGCTACAGTTGTAGGCACATAGCTCAATAAAACTTAGAATATGCTGCAATAAACTCACTACCTGAAGTAACGCATCTCCATTTTCATTTGCATGTGCATCAGTCCCGTGGTCCTCTTCTATGCTATCATTGTTTGGTGGGGTAATCTATAACAAAAAAATTGACGTAAAAGATGAGGCACCATAATCATAAGTTCATCGTGACTAGATCTATGCAGTACATTTATAATATGTGGTGATTTAGTTAAAAGTTTTAGCTGCAAAAATTACATCTTGCGTTTCAAAGAGAAATTCATATATGTAGTTTATGTGCTCCAAATGTCATGAAATTTTGGTGGTATGTTTCTCATGTGGTGCTTGACATGTGGTAAAAATTTCAAGTTCATTGGAACATGTATTATTGAGTTATTAACTCATCTAGTCTAGTGCTGATTCGGTGTGCAGTTTTGTTGGGGGAATTTTCCCAAATGGAAAATAACCTTTTCTGTGAATGTATTATATAGAAAAGTTGTTGATAACATGTTCATCTAGTTGGTCGTAAATTTTCATGATTTGAGGCCAAATGGTTAAAGAGTTATAATTCCTGCAAAATCATAGTCAAATTCTGAGTTAAACTAGATAGTTTACCAAAATTGATTTAATTGACTCCATAAGCAGTTGAACCAGTTAAAAGTGTCAACATAAAAATTGTAGATACTTAGATCATCTAGCTGTTCTAAAAGTTTCAGGATTTTAGGATAACAGGTTAATGAGTTACAGGTCCTGTACTGTCAGGGACAGAATCTGAATCATTCTGGACAGATTTTAGAAATTAAATTAATTGATCTAGTAGATGAAAGAACCAGTTCTGGGTGATAATAAATAAGTTGTAGAAGATTTCTTAATCTTCCCATAATGTATTTTCACATGATTTTTGGATATCTCTATCTTTAGTTTTGATGTAAATCAATAACCGCACTAGTTCTGTCCAGTGATAATAAGTGTACAGTTCTATGAATATGGTTTATGATAATAACATATTTATTAGTGCTAATTCATATCTCATTTTGACATACTTGTACTCTTGATGCAGAGTGTAGCTAACCATTAAATATGATCTTTCTGAATGGTGTGACTAATAAAAGGACAAAGGATGAAAAATTATCTTCAAATTTTACCTGATTTAAAGTTCCTTTTTTCTGCTGCGCTAGCATATTAAGAAAATCTTGCTTCAATTCTTCTCTCAGTGCTATCTTAGCATTTTCCAGGTCCTCTTGCATCTTTCTCCTATTTTCTTCTTTGTCTGGTTCCCTTCCTGCAACTTCATGTGCAAGCTGATCTTTCAACTTCTCAACCTCTGCTTCATAAGCAATTCTCTTTTCTTTTGCTACAGCTTCAATACGTGAACGCACTTCAATGTTCTCTTTCATAAGTTCCCTGCGAGTTCGATACTTTGCCAAGTATCCACGCCCATGTAGTTTGGATGATTTGACTTGTGTGGTTTCTTTATACGATGACTGGAAAATCATGTTTTCCTCTGTTGATGTAAGTAGTTGTCTACCAGGTTCGTTCTCAATCTCACACATTTTGAAGGCTGCATTTTCCTAAATGAAATAACACAATCTGTTAGACTTGCTTGACACAAACAGTAGGTATATAAATAGCTAGACACAAGATTTACTCACATATACTTCAGCTGACATGGAATTTGACCATTTGCCAAGTTTTGTATGAGTGATCTTCCAAAGAGAAAGATCACTTGGCTCTTCAGCGATAACTTTGTCTCTCTATGATGCCAAAATATAATTCAAGACACAAGTATTGCATCATGCAATGTAAGGACCATATTAGTGTATCTAATAATTACCAGCTGAAAGCTATACTGTGAGAAGCTTTTTGAACCCATCACATGTTGGGTTTTTTGCTGCTGGCGGTTGTTGGAGTTCTGGCTGCTAACCTTGTGCAAAATGACAACAAGTAGTAGGTAATTACAAATTTGGTTGATAAAATTTGTTTGACAAAGTAGAATTTAGTAGAACTAACCTTGAATTTATCAGATGCAAAATACAATAGCAAGTAGTGCCACTCAACAAGGTCTAATTCTTCAGGCTTATTCCGTATTCTCTCACCATAATTATTATAAGCCTTATATGTGGCACTCAGAGCTGATCGCCATCCTTTGTACCAATCCCTGGCAATGTCCCATATTTTCTGTTTTGCTTCATCCTTGTCAAGGTTGACAAAGTTCCACACAAGCTATTTACAATTATAAACAATAAAATGGTTAATCACAATTTAGTTTACGCAACACACGAGTAGACATACAAAAATATAACACAACATACCAATACATCATTTGCAATTTCATCTTTGACACATTGTTGTATATCCTTCCAACTATATATTTACTCCAATTAATGGGGCCCTTTTCCTAGTAAACAGTATGACCTCATCGACAAATGTACAGAAGTTGGGTCCAACTCGACCTTCACGGCTTACTGAAAATTGAACTGAGAGTTTTTGAGTACGTTCCTTAATTCTCTTGGCGGCTGCTACTGCTCCTTTATTAGTGCCACGACCATATTTCTTGCGTTGATTGGAGGCATCTCCTAGCAAAAAAGACAATAATGAACTTGAGCTTTGTTCTAGTTCTGCATTAAGATATGTGAATATTTAAAGATAATGAATGATCACAAACCATTTCCCTCTTCCCTTTTCTTCCTTGCATGGCTCGGCCTATTTGAGGGTGGAGTCACATTGCTTCCATTACTTTCGTCGTCTTCGATTATAATGCCATCATTATCTCGTTGCTCGAGAAATGCCACTGCACATAAAGTTAACGTGTTGTTTCGTATCTTCATATATAACGCAAAGGGAAATGATTTAAGGCTATAAAATGTTACCACCGCAAATAGAAATGCACTAATTTCTCATTACATTTGCGATACTGTAGCCTTACCAAACAGCAATTAAAAGCTTTAGCTCAAAGCAAAACCAGTAGTAAAAAAAGTGGTTGAGAAAGAAAAAATAATTACTAATATGTGGAATGTCTCCTTTCTGCCTCAAATATTCCTTGTATGTGTTGACTGTTTCTTTCCTAAACTCATCCTTCAAATCTGCTAGTCACCAAAACATGTTAGATAAGGTATACTTTATATAAAGCGACTAAGTTTGTAAATAATACAAATATAAATGCAGAAACATAGATGCTGTACCTAAGGATTTGTCATTTTTTAACATCTCGGTTAGCCAGCCATTGTATGCATCTAATGGTTCATCCATAAAGAGATTATCATCTCCTTCTAGCTGGAGCCTTGGTCGCTTGAGGGGTGTTATGCTCACTTGTTGTGTTGTCTCTTTTTCCTGTGAGAGTACTAATCTGATTTCCTTCTCCCTCTCATTGTCTTGGATCATAATCTTTGCATGTTTGTTATAATCGATGGGCTCAAGAGTAGCTACATATGTTCCACACCGCTTCTTGTAGTATAAAAAGTCCCGTACGGCATACCCTAGCTGGTCCTTAAGAGATGTCAAGGTTGTCAATTTTATATCAGCCCTATCTATTTTGAACATTACATACTCCTTATCTGGAAGTCCCCTCTTGCAATGAAAATAGAGAGTCCATATTTCACCGGTGGCACTGCATACATAGGACAATGATTCATAAATATACTTGTTCAAAAAAGGTGAATGAAACAAGATATGAAGAACAAGGAGAACTGGCTTTGTCTAAACAAAACAAGTGCTTAATCTGGAGACAAGCTAGATCAAACATAAAACAATAATAAAACTGTCCTGAATGAACCCAAAAAAAAAACTGTTTGGCACCTACTGCAATGCGCTAATTCTGTATCTGAAATAAACTTACTGAATCTGTAACATGAATTTGGGAAAGAAAAGATAATTCAATTACTCTTCAATTAACACCTACAAACTATCTTCCAATCTTAATTTAGCATCAGTATTTCAAAAGTAAGGAGCCTGAGTATAGAATCCAAAACATTTTGCAATATCAAAGGCCTGCATAGAGCCACTATCTCTCAACCTCAATTAACACCTAGGTGGTGTTTAGTTCGGTATTTTTGGACCGGGAACTATTCATAGTGCTATCAAATCACGTTAGTCTTGATTGGTGTTTAGTTCGTATTTTTCTTCCGCTGTAATAGATAGTGCCGTTTCCCGATTAAATTGCCGCTACATCTCCCAGGCTCATACCAAACAGTACCCTAGATAGTGCATCCGTATTTCAAAAGTAAATTGGCTGGGCCTCATTGGGGTCAGATTTTAATCCATTATCATTCATATCCATGACTATTTTGATAACCTGAATACTTCCATCTATTAAAAATAGTGGATAATTAAATTTATACCTGGTTGTGCTATGTGGACGAGGGATCCCATGTTCATCTTCTAGTTCGAGGTCGGCTTCAATGTATCGACGGGTGCCCAAGGCGGTGGCGTCGTTGCTGGAGTTGACGCACTGAGGATGGTCAGATGTCTTGGTCGGAGGCAACATCGACAGTCCTGGCTGGAGGTGACGTCGGCGGCGTCCTGGTTGGAGGCGATGTCAGCGGCATCCTTGGCGTAGAGGGCGTCGGGGAGTGCTGGATGACGGCTGGCTGCGTAGCCTCAGGGATGGTGATGGCGTGCACGGCCTCCTGGATGGCGTGCGTGGCCTCCAGGATGGTGGCGGCGTGGGCGACCTGATGGCGGCAGCCGTAACCTAGCGATCTACTTTTGGAAGAAAAAGAAAACAGGGTGAGCAGTTACGGCAAAGATATATGGCACGGTGGTGAAAATTGACGTGGTCTCGTTGTTAAAATTTGGGAGCCAAATTTTATGCGGATTGTGTAGAAAAACTATCAAAGTTATTTTCACTTTTAAAAAATACCTTTTCCAATTATATTATGTTACATCTAAGACATGCATGAAACAAAATAAGAAAAAGAAAAAATATGGAATTCTGGATTTTTCAAATTTGTCTCATTAAAATATTCAAAAATTAAGAATGGGTTTAGTTACATAAATTCAAAAGGTGAATCAAAGAATTTTGGTATCTAGTTATTAGTTAAAAAATAATTATTAAAATACAAAAAATGATTGAATAATTTTACTTTCTAATCACATTTGTATTTCTTTAAAATAAAAGAGCTTTTCAACCAACTTAGATATGCCGACTAATGTTGGACGAAAAACTCGTAACTCGCTAACTTGCTGAACTCACATGTTAGTAGCTCGGCTCGAGCTCGACTTGTTTGTATAATGAGGCGACTCATATCTATATTAAGATTTTTTAAAATTTCAATACGTTCAATTTAAAATTATTGGACAAAAAAATATAAAATATGGAATCGTACAATTGAAAAGTTTAGATTAAAAAAATATGGAATGTCGTCCAACCTTAGATACACCGACTAAGGCTGGACGAAAAACATGTAACTCGCTAACTTGCTCAACTCAACCGTTAGTGGCTCGGCTCGAGCTCGACTCGAAACTCAGGTGTCCACTTATAATTACATGGTAAGTAAACGAGGTAGGTCGAGCCACATGTTAAGTAAACGAGGTAGGTCGAGCCCCGTTAACTTCGAAAGCTAAAATGTTGGCTCAGCTCGTTCCAAAGCACAAATGAGTGTAGTGTAGCCGAGTCGGGTGAGGTACCGAGCTGTGAATTTTTCGTCCAGCCTTAGATATGCTGACTAAGGCTAACTCATGTGTACCATCCTGACTCATAAGACACATTGCATACGTAGTATTATCTACCGACTCATAAGATACAATGTAGCAGCAGAAAGTAGTAATAGTAGTCATTGTCGTCATCATTGTAGTAGTCGTAGTAGTAGTTATTGTCGTTGTTGTACTAGTAATAGTAGCAGTAGTGAGTCAAGCCGAGCCACTAACGAGTCAAGAATCAAGCGAGGCACCAAGCTATAAGCTTCTCGTCGAGCCTTGGATACGCTGACTCATGCCGACTCATCTATACTTATACCATATTATGCGCAACTTCATATGAAATATGGAATAGTATAACGAACCCAGCCAAGGTCGCTAACGAGCCGAGCCGAGCTAGCTTGAGGTCGCTAACGAGCGAAACGAGGTAGCTTGAGGTCGCTAACGAGCCGAGCAGAGCTAGCTTGAGCTCACTAACCAACAAGCTGTGTCGAGCGAGCTACCTAGCTATGATCTTTTCGTTGAACCTTAGATACGTCGGTTAAGGCTGGACGAAAAACTCGTTGCTCGCTAGCTAACTAACTAACAAGCCGTGTCGAGCGAGGTGGCTCGATATCCAGTCCTAACGCCAACTCATATGTATGTTGTACTAGGAGTCGTCATTGCCCATCAGACTCAACCGCACATGGGAGCCCAACAACGCACGACCCGAATGGAGCGAGGTACCGAGCTATAAGCGTTTTGTTGTCCAGCCTAACGACTCGGTCTAGCTTGAGGTCGCTAACGAGCCGAGCCGAGCCGAACTAGCTTGAAAAAAATCAATGCATTCAACTTAAAAGATTAGACAAAAGATATAAAATATTGAATTATTGAATTGAAAAGTTTAGATAAAAATATGAAATATAGAACGGAATAAATCCAAAAAAATTGCACTACACACCTAGGGCCTGCATAGAGCTAAGTGCATCACCAGGCTCAACCACACGCAGGAGCATAGTAGCGCACGACCCAAGTAGGCCTAGCGACGTGCACATACAGAGCATGGTATAAAAAGTTTGAGGTGTTTCCATCACTTCAGTTTTTAGGTTGTGTTGCCTCTCCTTGAATATTCGAGGTGGTACTAAAGTTGTAGAACATAGTAACAGCAGAGCAACAATAAACTCGTTCGCGCTAATGGGCCAGCCCACTATTGAACCCATCACACGCCGCAACCTGCACGTTCGCTGCTCAAAATGTACCAATCTATGATCGTAACTTGGGATCCCTCGTAACTTCGCCCCATCGCGAGTCCGCCGTCGTTCTTCGGCTTCTGCTACTTTCCGAGACGGGAGACCGGAGCCAAGCCATCGACCGTGGGCGTTGCCGCGTCGGCCACCGCCCGCCGCCGCCAGCCAAGGATAGCGGCCAGCGCGTTCTATACCGCGACGAGGCCCCCTGCCCGACTCGCCACTTCGCCAGACACGGGACGCCGACTCGCCACTTTGCGAGACGCGGGACGCCGACTCGCCAGCGGCCAGACGCCGACTCGCTGACATCGCCACTCGCCAGACGCCATCGAAGAGGGCCTCGGTCTCTCTTAAAGCTGCTCGCCCACACTCGGCCACTCGCCGCTCGGTCAGTAAACACTAAACAATAGGTAATCATATAATCCTTCTTTTCTCATCGCTTCTAATTTCTAAAGATGTAATTTCTAATTTATATTAAAATATTTCAGATTTAGTAGGAATTGAATGAATGAACCTAGGGTTGCAAAATAAAGAGGACTGCGATAGTCAGTGATGGAGCTCGTCAATTGAGAGTGGCTCAATTGCTATTTGCCGTATTTGGTAATTAAGCCAAAGCCCTACTCAATCTATACTCATGTTGCTCCTTTTTCTTTCAGCTTTAGGGTTTCAGCAAATTCAGAAGAGGATCCACGTTCACCTATTTTCTTTGGAAGTCACAAACAAAGTGCCGCACAGGGTATATTTCACTTCTACTTTATGAAATCTATAGTGCTATACGATGCTAAAAAAAATCTATAGTGTTATACTCATCTATTTTATAAACTTTGTATGTCATTGTTTTATTAATTGTCTTTGCAATTTTTATATACTTGTGTACAATGTTAAATTTATAGCAGTCAGGCAGCAGCCCTGTCATCACGGCGCCCCTCCATCATCGACAAGAATAAAGAGGATCACGTATGTATGCCGTATTATTATAAATCTTTCACGTTCGGCTTTTTTTCTTTCTCCAATATATATTGTTTGTAATGCTGTGATCCTTCTAATTCACATGTGACAGGAAATCCTCGTGACATTTATAATGGCACATGATGAAAATTGGAGGTGGACGTTGTTGCCTCGGTCTACAGCTGAGTGGGAAGCCGAACTTGATAAATTTCTTGGTACTATTTTTGAAGGCACCTATGCATCAGAAACTGCACCGTGTCCATGTTCAAGGTGTCGTGGAGTTGTGTACAAAACAAAATCCAAGGTTCACATGGACTTGCTAACTAAAGGGTTTGACGAGAATTTTGTGAAAGAAAAAAATATTGCTGAACCTTGCAATGATGATTGGGGTGTGAATGAAGGCCTGCCAGATGATGCATCATTTGCCAATAATCTGGTATCCGCATTAATTAGAGGTGCGTCCAGTGGTAACGACAACGAAGAGCCAAATGAGAGCGCAAAGAAATTCTTTGATTTGTTGAAAGATGCGCAACAGGAGTTGGGGCCAGGCTCCCGCCTAACGAAGTTATCTTTCATGGTCAGGCTATTTCAGCTTCAGTGCATGGGTGGCTGGAGTAACAATTCCACAAGACAAGCACTTGAGCTATTATCAGATGCGTTCCCCCCAGGACATTGTATCCCAGACACTCTTCAGAAAGCACGAAAGATTATTCGTGACCTTGGCCTCACATACATTAAGATCCATGCTTGTCTCAACGACTGTGTTTTATTTCGTGGGGCGTTTGCTGATATGGACACATGCCCAACATATGGTGAGAGTAGGTGGAAGAAGGACGACACAAATTTTGATGAGATTAGTGAGTCTAGCGATACTGGTGGAGCAAAGAAGCGCACTCCTTGCAAAATTCTAAGGTATTTTCCACTTACTCCTCGACTACAAAGATTATATATGTCAGAGGAAATATCATCATTGATGCGTTGGCACAAGGAAGAATTGGTCCGTGATGGGAAAATACGGCATCCAGCAGACTCATTGGCATGGCAGCACGTGGATAAAAAGTATAAGAAATTTGCTTCAGATCCACGTAACGTTAGGCTGGGACTTGCATCAGATGGCTTCAATCCATTTGGGATGTTGAATGTTAATTACACTTGTTGGCCTGTTATACTGATTCCTTATAATCTGCCTCCTTGGTTGTGTTTGAAACAACCTTATTGGATGATGTTGATGATTATACCTGGGCCTAAATCTCCTGGAGTAAACATTGATGTATATTTGCAACCTCTGATCGATGAGCTAAATGATTTGTGGATTAATGGAGTTAATACATGGGATGAGAAGGAGAAGAAGAATTTTACTCTACATGCAATTCTGCTATGGACAATTAACGATTTCCCTGCATATGCGATGTTATCTGGTTGGAGCACGAAAGGCAAGTTTGCTTGTCCTTATTGTCACAAGGATACTGATTACTTGTGGTTAAAATATGGTTCAAAGCATTGCTACATGGGACATCGCCGATTTTTGCCCTCAAACCACAAGTGGCGAAGGAACAAGGTGAGCTTCAATAACAAGGCTAAAACCAGAGAAGCTCCAGTGCCGCTCAGTGGTGAGCTGGTGAAGTGGGACTATGAGAGTTTCCAGCAAGTGGCTTTTGGAAAGGATACAAGAAAAAGAAAACAACGTCATGAAGCAAATAGGTGGCACAACTGAAGGAAAAAGAGTATTTTCTTTGAGCTTCCTTACTGGGAATCATTGCTTGTACGACATAATTTGGATGTCATGCATATTGAAAAGAACATATGTGAGAGCTTACTGGGGACTTTACTGGACATAGAAGGTAAAAGCAAGGACAGTGAGAAGGCTCGACTGGATATGCAGCATTTGGGTATAAGGAAAGATCAACATCCAGTGCTCGAAAAGGGCAAGTACACCTTGCCACCAGCGTTATACTCTCTAGGTTATGATGAAAAGAAAATTCTGTGCAAATTTTTACATGGCATCAAGTTCCCTGATGGTTATGCTGCAAATATTAGGAGATGTGTGGACGTCAATGGTTGCAAGCTTTCTGGACTTAAAACTCATGACCTCCATGTAATCTTGCAAAAGCTTTTGCCCTTAGTGGCGCGCAACATATTGCCTGAAGATGTGGTGATCCCAGTGATTGAGCTAAGTAGATTCTTTAACTCACTGTGTTCAAAGGAGTTGGAGTTTTCAGAAATTGAAAAACTGAGCAGTTCGATTGGGGAGACCTTTTGTCGGTTGGAGATGATTTTTCCACCGGCCTTTTTTGATATTATGATGCACTTACCAGTTCATCTTGCTGATGAAGCGAGACTTGGTGGCCTTGTGTGTTATAGATGGATGTATCCAGTTGAGAGGTACCTTCGTACACTTAAAAAATATGTCACGAATAAGGCGCACCCTGAAGGTTCAATTGCAGAGGGCTATATATCTGAGGAGTGTCTTACTTTTTGCTCTCGCTTCTTTGAAGATATTAGTACAAAGCTTAATCGTCCAGATCGTCATGAATGCTCCACTGGTAGTGAACCACCATCTGGGCTAAGTATATTTGGGAGCATTGACTATAGCAGGAAAGGAGGAACTATCGAGAACGTTGCTGATATTGACATGCAGAGGATGAGGCATTATATATTAAGCAACTGTGACGAGGTCAATCCATGGATAGAGTAAGCTATATTTTTAAAATGTATTTTACACTATGCTCATGAATGTATAAAACATATATATATGCAAACTAACAAACTTTTTGTACTGACAATGTGCATATGGATGAGTTGAAGAAAACCGACCCTCGGCGTGCTGATAGAAGACACAAGCAGGAGTTTGTGTCTTGGTTTCAGCGTAAAGTGAGCCTTCCTCCCTAATATATTAATCTGTAATTTGCTTGTTTAGTTTTCACATAAAACATATGAATTTATTAGTCCTCAATATATTTATCATATTTTTTTGATTTAATTTGCATATGCTACTTGTCAATTTATTAGTCCCTAATATATTTTTAAAAATTATTTTAATTTCCAGATCTACACACTTCATGCACAGCGAAAAATAGATGACATGTTTTTTTATCTATCTCGCGGTCCAGACCATCGGGCTCGTGTGTTCAAGAGGTGTTTCGTAAATGGCTTCCTTTTTCGGGTCTCTTCCATAGAGAACTCCTTAACTACTCAAAATAGTGGTGTGTATGTGAAGGGCGATGCAAGTACAGGAGACATGGGCTGGTATGGCGTGCATAGGAAAATCATCTGCCTTGATTTTCCTAGTCAGAAGGTAGTAATGTTGTTTCAATGTGACTGGTTTGATGTCCCTGCAGCAAGTAAGAGCAAATCTAGAGGATACAATAAGGATAAATATGGAGTCGTTGATATTGATATCACTAAGTTTAGGTATTCAGATGAACCTTACATCCTGAGCACGCAAGCACACCAAGTGTTTTATGCAAAAAACGTGAGCAAACTAAATTGGTGCAGTGTCCTTCGAGTATAACCCAGAAACCTGTTTTCCATGCCTGAAGAAGATACTGACAACATGGGCAAGCTCGATTTGGACACAGTTGTTGTAGGAGTGGAAGTATGAATCTTGAGCAACAAAATAAAGATGTTACAACTTGGAGTAGGTCTGGCCTTGATGGAGTTAGTGTTGTTCCTGGTGTTATTAAGCAAGCTCTTGCAGCAGGTATGCCTGAACCTGATCACGATGACCTATTTGATGAAGACGAAGACCCAGATGACACTTACATTGATGATGGAGTTGTCCCTCCATTTAGTATTCTAGGAGAAGATTCTGATGATGAATTTTTTGTGTAAAATTTGCTCAATGAAGAAGTGAGGATACGTGAGCTCAATACTATTTATTTATTTGATATTATTTGGAGACCTGATTTAAAGAAAGAATGAACTTGTAATAATAATTGAATTGTTTCTGCCATTATAAGGCTCTTTCGTCATTCATTTAGCCTAACAATGGTGGGGCATGATTAATTAATATCCAGCATGGCATGGCACTGACAATAGCTCACAATGAATATATAGGAATATTGGAACAAAACTAGCTCGATGCCCAACACCGAGGTCTTGATGATTTCTAGATGACCAATGTCAGTACACTATATACTGATTACTACTACTACTAATAATAATGAGGTGAGTCCAAAATAGCAAATGCATGTACGTAATTCCAAACTCTGTCAGAGTTTTAAAACTGTATAATAGATGAGGATGTAAGTAAGTTCATAGTTTCAGTGGGCAGACCTAAAACTCGCTTTCCGAACTCTGTCCGTTATCTCATGCAGTGGTAGACCAAATTGAGGTATGGTATAAACAGAATTAGGTTGGTTCTCCATTATCGCCAACAAGAGTACAACCAAAAACTCACTAAGTTGAGCAGTAGAAATTTCTGAAAATCAGTTTTTTTTAAAAAAAATTCTTTATAGAATTTGTAAGAACTGAATTATAAGCATGTGAAGTTCTGGAGTTCAAAACCTTCTACAAGCATTTTTTTACAATTTTTTTTAATTTAACCATTGTGGTTTTTTAAATTTTTTACTTATCGCAACTAACGGCAGGTCTCGGGTTCAAAACCTTCTACTAGCTTTTTTTACAATATTTTTAATTAACCATTATGGTGTTTTAATCAAGTGACGTAATTAATAGGATTCAACTCATATGAAATTCTATTGACTAATTATATATATTTTGTTTTATCAACATAAATATTTTATTAACTAACTATTCACAATGATACTGTATATGGACAGTAAACTAAGGTATTGCAACGACTTATGGACGTTGCAAGATAGGTGCTCCATCGCAACCATTAATAAATAGTTGCAATATCTTCTTGATATTGCAACGTAATAAAACTACTTGCAACGCTAAAGCTATCGTGGCAAAACATATCACTTATTGCAACTATCGACTAAAGAGCGTTGCAATATCTTCTTGATTTTGCAACACCATTAAAACTGCCCGCAACGCAAATATAATCGTGGCAACAGTGACCACCTATTGCAACCGTTCTATAATTGGTTGCGATAGTACTTATTTATTGCAACAATCTTCGCACTTAGTGCCACGAAACAATTTGCGTGGCAAAAAATTGGCCTATCGCAACCAACAACGCAAATGGTTGCGATAACACCCTGTATTGCAACCAAATCTTGTCGTTGCGCCAAAAAAATGTGGCAAAAGGGTCAAGTTTATAGTGTAAGCCATTTAGAAAGTAGTTTCACCATCAAAGTAGCACTGGACATGTATAGACAGGGAGTCAAACAAGTGCTAAACATGTATACAAGGTGAACTACCCCTAGTACAGTTCAATCATCATGCTATAGAATGAAACATAGACTTGTGTTTTCAGATTTTATAAGAGAATTTGCAGCGGTTATTAACACAAGTTTAAATTCAGCATATGTGATTGCGAGAGGTTCAAAGCCTGTCATTGCCTAACTTTTCAACCGTGCTAAGCCTATGCATATGCAATCGGAAGCTTAAAGCATCAGTTTCAGTCTTACACTACACGGCTCAAGTTTAACTCAAAGTGCTATGAGAAACAGTCTCAATACCGTGATGTGTTAACAGAGCAATCCCATCTCGATCTTTTCAATTCACTAATACTTGGTTCATTTTAAATAGAATATGAACAATCCAAGCAAGTGAAAGACTCAGAACTAGAGACATAGCAACCTAGCATATATGAAATAGCTCAAGTGACCTCAACACATCCTATACATGCTAGTTGCCAATCTCAATGGTGAACATGTATCAAATTTTAGGTTCATTAAGCATGTTCATCATTCTGAAAAATACAGCTTAGCTCACAACATGTATTAGTGATCAAAAGGAGCCTAAGCTACAAGCATCATCACATATCATCGAGGCATACACTAATCAGAGCATAAGTTCATTCTTAAGAATATAGACATGAAGCTTGAAAATGCAAGATGCATATATGATGAAGTCAGAATCGGAGCCAAAACAACATCAGAAAGACTCAAGACCCAAAAACAAAAAGTCAGTCTATAATACATCAAAAAATGCTTCCCCCGTCTAAAAGGGGAAACACACACCAAGCTCACCTCTCAACCTAGCAAAAGTTGAGAGATCCAAAGGCTTGGTGAAAATATCCGCAACCTGGTTATGGGTGTCTACATGCCTAAGATCAATGTCGCCATTCTCGTAGTGATCATGAAGAAAGTGAAAGCGAACATCAATGTGTTTGGTCTTGGAGTGAAGAACAGGGTTCTTTGCTACACTAATGGCTGAAGTGCTGTCGCAAAGCAAAGGAACCCGACTGAAATCTAGACCAAAATCACGCAATGTAGCAACCATCCATAAAAGCTGCAAAGCACAAGAAGCAGCGGCAACATACTCGGCTTCTGTAGTAGACTGGGCTACGTTGGACTGTTTACGAGAAGACCATGAAACCAAAGAAGAGCCAAGAAACTGACACGTCCCAGAAGTAGACTTACGCTCAAGCCGACAGCCGGCAAAATCCGCATCGGAATAACCACAAAGCGAAAGAGTCGAAGAAGAAGAGTACCAAAGTCCGAACTCAGGAGTGTATCAGAGGTACCTCATGATGCGCTTGACCGCTTACTTGTGGGAAGTCCGAGGGTACTCCTGGAAACGAGCGCACAGACGCACAGAAAACTGTATATCCGGCCTCGTCGCTGTCAGGTACAGAAGCGAGTCGATCATGCTCCTGTACTCCTTCTGGTCAACCGGCTCTCCGTCCTGGTCCGCGTCCATCGCAGCAGTCGTCGCCATGGGCATCGTAAGAGGCTTGGCCTCGCCCATGTCAAACTTCTTCAGGATATCCTTTGTGTATTTGCCTTGATGCACGAACGTCCCATCTCGGGTTTGTTTGATTTGCAACCCGAGGAAGAAGGTCAACTCACGCACCATACTCATCTCAAACTCCCTGCTCATAGTATCTGCAAACTTGGCAACAAGTGCGTGAGAGGAGCCACCAAAGATGATATCATCCACGTAAATCTGGACTAAGAGGGTATCGTTGCCTTGCTTGAGGAGAAACCAAGTTCTATCGACCCGTCCCATTTTAAAACCCTTGGAGAGTGAAAAGGTTTTCAAACGATCATACCATGCTCTTGGGGCTTGTTTCAAACCATACAAAGCTTTTGAAAGTTTATAAACATGGTATGGAAACTTGGGATCCTCGAAACCAGGGGGTTGCCTAACATAAACCTCTTCCTCTATATACCCATTCAAGAAGGCACTCTTGACATCCATCTAGTAAAGCTTAACACCCTTCGAAGCAGCAAAGGCTAGAAGGATTCTAATGGCTTCTAAACGGGCTACAGGGGCAAAGGTTTCCTCATAGTCTATCCCCTCTTTCTGGCAAAAACCCTGGGCTACTAGCCTAGCCTTGTTCCTCACTACCATCCCATCCTCACCCTCTTTGTTTTTGAAAACTCATTTGGTACCTATAGGGTGGCATGCTGGTGGAGGTGGAACTAGGGTCCAAACTTGGTTTTGCTCAAAGTTTTCTAGCTCCTCATGCATGTCATTAACCCAGTTAGGATCAGAAAGTGCGTGTCCAACATCTTTGGGCTCAAAAGAAGCAACGAATGCAGAATGAACAAAGTGAGAGATTTCATACGCTCGTGACCGCGTGACTCGCTGGTCGATGCCGCCGATCATCTGCCGCGGGGGGTGAACTTGCTGAATGCTCCGGGGCGCTTGCCTTGCCGAAGTCGCCTCCCCCTCGCCAGATGCTGTCGCTCCCTCAGGTGCAGCGGGTGCTCACCGGAGAGGTGGCTCAAGAGGACCCCAAGAAGAAGATGTCGTGGGATCGGGTCCTCGAGCTGAAGTAGTCGTCGCAGGGTCGACGGGGCAGCCAGTGGAGTTGGCTCGGGATCACCCCAATCGGCATTCTCCTGCTCCTCCTCCACAAAGATGGTCTCTCCCAGCTCCTGTTCTCCTGCAACATCAAAAGCAGAAGAAACACAAGGCATAGTCTCGTCGAATGTGACCTCGGAGGTCTCCACTATCCGGTTAGTTTCAAGGTTAAGAACTCGATAAGCGCACGAATGCGAAGCATAACTAAGAAACACGCCATTAGCAGAGCGAGACTCAAATTTGTCCAAATTGCCTTGCTTCAGGATAAAACACTTACACCCAAACACCCGAAAATGAGAAACCTTGGGTACTCGTCCAAAACGCAATTCATAAGATGTTTTCTTCATGAAAGCCCGAAGAAAGATGCGATTTGAAACATGGCAAGCAGTGTTAATCACCTCGGCCCAAAAACGCCTAGGAGTCCTATGCTCATCGAGCATCGTCCTAGCCATCTCAACAAGGGTCCGGTTCTTGCGCTCAACAACACCGTTCTGCTGCGGGACATAAGGAGAAGAAAACTGATGCTCGATTCCATTAGAAGAATAGAAAGAATCAAACTAAGAGTTATCAAACTCAGTACCATTATCGCTACGAATAGCTCTAATAGTATCAGGGGGAAACTCAGTTTTCAACTTCAGAATCAAATCGCGAGCAAAAGGAAAAACTTCATCCTTACCCTCCATAAAGAACACCCAAGAGTACCTCAAAAAATCGTCAACGATCACTAGAACGTACCACTTCCCACCCGCTGAGCAAACTCGAGCTCGACCAACTGTGTCCATGCGTAAAAGCTTGTCGGGTCACTTTGTCATCACCTGATTAATAGGTGGGTGAGAAGCAGCAACCATCTTCCCGTGACGACAAGGATGGCAAACAAGGTCCTTTTGAAACTTAAGCTTAGGCAATCCTTAGATTAGGCCAAGTGAGCTAAGTCTTGCAAGCAAGTCAAAACTCAAGTGACCAAGCCTCCTATGCCACTTCCACAAATCAGAAGAAGGACCAGCCATCAAACATCTAGCAGAGCCGAAAGAACGGGAAAAATCGGCTCTGAAAACATGGCCAAAAGGGATGATCCAACAAATAAGATCTCCCCGAGGGTCTAAAACAAGACTCAAACCCTTCTTAAAGCGCACTTCACAATCATCCTCAAGAAGTTGCGAAACAGAAAGCAAATTATAATGCAAGTTAGAAACCAAAGCAACATCCTTGAGAACAAAGTTCTCATTGAGCCGAATAGCTCCATGAGAAACAACCTTACCTCTACTATTATCCCCGAAAGTGATGTATTCCTTGTGCATCACGGGGCTAAGGCTGGAGAACCATTCCTTCTTTCCGGTCATGTGGCGCGAACATCCGGAATCCATAAGCCACATGTTCTCCAACCAAAGTTCCTGCATCAATAGAAGGGCAGGAAGTGAGCATATGGCACAACACTGGGGTTAGTATACTGAGAAGGACACCAGTGCCGTGTCATAGGCCCAGAAAAAGTGTTAGTAGAAACACCAAACTGTCCTCGTCCCATGGATGAATATCGATCACCACCAACCTGAAAGGGTGGTCCGCTATGGAACGGAAAACCTCCAAACTGACCTACTTGTCCCATCTGAGCAAAGCGATCACCACCATACTGAAAAGGTGGTCCTCTATGGGACTGAGCAGCAAAGCCACTTACACTCGGCTCACGATCGTATTGAGGACGACCGGAACCACGACGGGCACGACCACCACCCCGTGGTCTAACTGCCTGGGGCCTAGCTACCTGAGGATGTGCACCTCCAGGCCTAGCACCCTACCTCTGAACTCCCCGACCTTGCACACCATGGAGAGGGTGGTGCCTGGCCTGGTTGTTCAGCTCCAACTCCTTCCTAGCGTCTCTCCTCCTCCGAAAGCAAAACTCAGCTAGGTGACCCTCACGGTGACAGTACTCGCACTCGAACCTCACCACTCTCTTGGGTTGTTGGTTCCTCTGGTTGTGAGGGTTGTTCACTCTGGCTGGCTGCTTGCCCTTCGGAAGGGGATCACTAGAGACGTCAGGAAGGGTGTCAAGTGTGTTCCTAAGATGGTTAGGTTTGGGAACCCACACTTGCTTGTGAGGTGGAGCCTTGGGAGATTCATCAAGGATGCCATCCTTGGGGATAAGCTTGGGAGGCTCAGGTAGGGTGATCTTGGTAAGATTAGGGATAGCAGATGGCTTCTCACTAGGGCTCACTCCACTAAACTCATCGATCTTGCCAAAGCTACTAGCGCCCTTCCCACCTGAAGCAAAGCCTACTCCCGAACAATCAGTTCCCCTCTTGAACTGACTGATCATCATGCCCAACTGCGGCTCACTGCATGACACCCAACTCAGGATGGACCGGAGGTATGTGTTTTCCTCCCCGGTTTGCATCCTGTCATGCCGACAGTTGGCAATCTCAAGCTCCAACCCCACGCATTGCTCACATGGACCGGACAAGGTGCTAACTGAGCTCGCCTTCAAGGCTTCAACAAGCTTGGCATTAACTCCTGCCAACACAGTTCGCAAGCTAGGACAAAGCTTGCACGCACCCAGCAAAGAAGACCTCGCCTTCACTTCCTCCAGCTCCTTCTTCAGGGAGGCACACTCACGACACTCACCCACCAAGTCTAGCCTACTCTTCAGCTCATCATACACCTCGATCAAAGAGGCATAGTTGGTTTGAAGGGTGGAGAAGTTTTCCATGTGTGTGGTGCACTCATCGCACTCCTCCTCATCAGTCACCTTCACTTTGGACTTAGCAAACTCAAGCTCCTTAAGCGCCTCTTTCATCTTGGCCTTAAACTCACCGCGCTCTTGGAGAACCTGTGTGAGTCTCTTCTCCAAAGCGAGGACTAACTCCGCAAAACTATCGCGCTCATCAGTGAGACGATCGACAATGGAAGAGTTTGATACCTCGGAGGCGTTGTCATCGTCGTCATCGCTGTTGGCATCATCGGCGTCCTTCGCCTGGCACTTGGAGTCCTCTTCATCCAGGGCCATGGTGCACAAGCCCTTGGAGGAGTTGCTGAAGAAGCAGAGTCCGTTGAAGCAATCTTCCGTCTTGTGCTCGGACCCGTCGTCGCTGAAGTCGCTGTCGGAGGACTTGTCGGTGTCGCCCTTGCCAGCGAAGAGCACACGCCGACCGGTGTCGAAAGCCCTCTCCAAGTCCTCTCGGCGGAAACTGTCCTCGTTCTTCTTCTTCTCAGTCTTGTACTTTGACTTGCCCTTGCGCCTGAAGTTGCGAGTCTTGCCTGAAGTTGCGAGTCTTGCCAGAAGATTTCTTGTTGTTCTTGGGACAGTTCGCCATGAAGTGGTCTAGATCACCACACTTGTAGCAGCCCTCGCGTGCGCCACCACGCCGGTGATTCAGGCGGTTGTTCTGAAACCGCGAGAACCGGGTGATGACGAGGGCGAGCTCGTCGTCTCCAAACGCCTCCATCTGCTCCTCCGTGACTGTAAGCAAAGAAGACAAAGAAAACAGAGGAGGTGAAGCATCAGCAGAGAAAGTTGATCCACCCATGCCTGAGACCAAAGCCATGGAATGTGAAGATGGGTTCTTCAGCTTGGCCTGAGTCAGGTGATCGATCTCGGTGGACTTGAGCTTGCTGAACAGCTCGTCCACGGTGAGGGTGTCGTAAGCAGGAGACTCAATGATGGTTGACACCATCACCTCCCATACCCTCCGATGCATGGCGTATAGCAACTTGAGAGCCCTCTCATGATCGTCATATGGTAGGTTGGCCCGATTGGCACACATCTTGTTCACAATCGTTTGAAAACGAGCGAACATGGCGTCAATCGTCTCTCTCTCCAACTGAACAAAGTTCCCGTACTCTCGCTTGTAGGTCTCGAAGAGTCTGGTCTTGACCTGAGCGGTCCCCTCGTGATAGCTCTGAAGCTTCACCCAGATCTTTCGTGCCGTCTCAAGCTCAGAGACACGCTCGAACTCAGGAAGGGAGATGCTAGCCAAAAGAGCATTACGAGCCTTGGAGTTGGCCTCATGCTGGTCAATCTGGATCTGACCCACACGAGCCGCAAGGACTACATACTCAGCATTCTCACATATCTCTCAGACAGAAGATCCAATGCTGTTGAGATAAGCACGCATCCGAATCTTCCAATAGGGATAGTTTGTCCCATCGAAATAGGGAGCCTTGCCATTCCCTCGATCCATGTCACCCTTAGGATCCGAAACCTCCCTTAACCGGCTCCGATACCAATTGAAGGACCGGATTGGCGACCAGAGGGGGGTGAATGGGAGCCTCAAATTCAACTTGTGAATAGAGTGGCCCTTGTCCCAGAAAATCACCCCAAAAGGAAAAGACTCGAGACGACTGGAGAGTTCACGACCTACAAGTAGGTGGATACCCTAGGAGATGTCCTAGTGGTATAGCGGAACCCCCGGAGAAACACCAAAACCAACTGCCAAAGCCTCAGAGCAAAACTGCACAAACAGCATAATCGTGGACTGTTCGGCGTCAGTGTCCCGGACTGTCCGCCGTTGAAGCCCGGACTATCCGCGACTGAGAGCCGAACTGTCCGCCGGCCAAAACGCAGAAACCAAACCGTGCTGTAAGTCTGCTGGACAGGTCCCGGACTGTCCGTGGGTTTGTACCGCGGACTGTCCGTCGTTCACTCGACAGTGAACAGTCAGGGGACTGCGCCTGACTGACCTGGCTGAGACCCGATCCCCGGACTGTCCGCCGCTGGGGGCGCGGACTGTGCGCGGATGAACAGAGAGCACGAAAACGCTCGGGACAAAAGGAAAAATCAATTGGAACTTCACCAAATCAAAAGGGACTTCGATCAAATTCCTCACAAGTGTTCCTCTATGTATTGGGATGCTAATCCTAAGAAATCATCGCACCAAACCAAGTTAATCAATAGAAATCCGAGGATCACCAAAAAGGGGAAAGAACGAACAACGAACGCAAAATCAACCTGATCTATGCATTCGTGAGGTTAGGAGAGAATTCCTTCGGTAGAAAGATGGGGCTCACGACCAAGAACAAATTGATTCAAGTGGAATCGAAAATCATCTCACGAAGAGGGACAATGAGGCAAATCTCCGGGAGATGAAAAACCAAAATGTGAACAACACACAACACAAGGCACGATTCGATTCGATTTCAGCCAAAATTACTCCACACGAGGAGACATCGAGAATACGGTCTCCTTTCCTCAAAAGATCTAAATACACAGATGTATGATTCCCATCTCTGCGCGTCGCTTGCAGCGAGGTATGATTAGAACCTAAGCGGGGGCTAGAGAGAGAGTGCTCAGGAACAAATGACTGCAAGGATGGACAGAGAGGAGGGGTGCCTCTCTTATTTATAGCCTAGAACAATAATCCCCTTCTACTCCTAGATACAATAGCGAAGCGGCCAACCCTGGGGTATCCCGGTCCAACTCTGCTGGTTGACGATCCGACGGCCACGCGTCCATCTCATCCTTAGCTTTGCCTCGACGCAAGCCTCGGGACGCCGCCACGTGCCGCCCTTGTCGACCGCCGCTCAGGGTGGGCAAGAAAAACCGAGACCGAAAAACCCGAAACCGAGACCGAAGTATCAGAAGTTTCGGTCATCGGTCATTATATCGGTTTGATGTTTACAAACACCGATTTTTCTACAGCTTATTGGGTCTGTCGTGTTGGCTACCCGAACACCCGAAGTACCCGAACAGACTCATTCTCTACTCGTTCTTATCCCTGTGACCCTGTCCATCTACTCATTCTTTAATCCCTGTTAGATAGAATAGCTGTAGCTTCGTCTTCAACTAAAGCTGCAGGTGCACGACAACATATTGGCCTCTTCAAAGCTGAAAAGGGAGCGCGTCGCCTGGTACAGCGTGCCAGACCGGCATGGGCGAGCGCGTACTCCGTGGCAACACCAGCGTGGCTGGAGGAGTCAGCAGGTGGGAGCATACGACGCTGTGGCCTGTGGGAGTCTGCAGCTGGGAGCCTGCAGGCGTTCTCAATCATGTTCTCTGTATCCGCATCTGCTCGTCTCGGTTACAACCGAAGACCGAATGGGAGAGACCGAACACCGAATCCTCGGTCCACTGACTCTTCGGTGCCAATTTCGGTTCCCAATAGCTGAAGACCGAACTAAACAATGACCGAATAACCCGACCCGAAATATCGGGTAAGACCGAACGCCCACCTTGAACGGTCGCGCCTACCTCGTGGATAGCTTCGCCACCGCGCCAGCCTCTCCACGCCTCCACGCGTCGACCGTCCTTTTTGCGGACCTCCCCCAGTTTTGAGGCTGAAACCGGGAAACCTGGGCCTTCCACCGGTTTTGAGGCTGAAACCGGGAAACCAGTCCTTCTGCTGAGTTTTGTGGCCCAAACTCAGAAACCCGCGCACCCAGGTTTTGATGCCCAAATCTGGAAACCGTGCACGCCGAGTTTTGACGTCCAAACTTGGAAACCGGCCACCCCGAGTTTTGAGGCCCTAACTCGGAAACCGTCGAGGGTAGTTTTTCGAACTCAACTACCAAACCCGTGCTGTAGATGAGATGTGGTTCGCACACCCGAGTTCCAGCACCGATGCCGGAGCATGTCCAGCCTCCACGCCGGGCACCGTGCATTCGCCATCCTTCTCGGCCTCCCGCCAAGTGTCACGACGCCATCACCTTCCTCCCGACTCGGCCGACACACCACACATCCTCATGTGCTCTTGCTGGTCAATGCCACGTGCCAGCTACCACAGCTGGTCCTCAGGTCTCCTGGTCCATCGGTCCAAGCTTCACGTCCGCCCTTCACCGCTCCCGGTCCGTCGGCACGACACGTCCCTACTTGACCTTCACCTCACCTTCGACCACTGCCCGAGCTCCGTACCTGCACATCAACACAGCCAAGAGACATGTTTCCCGTTGATCGATCACTCATCACTCAGGAAGGGAACCACAAGGGCACATATCAACCTTGTGTTCACAGGAAAGCTTTAGGTACCAACGTTCTGGCGGCCGCGTGGTTCCCGCATTCGCCGGCGTGGATGTCGAAGAGGATTTCGTGGCCATCTTCTCTGGAGACGCATTTTTGGAGCACTTCATTTATGGAGTTCTTGCGCATGAGCGCGCCATCGACCAATACATAATTGTTGACGCGGCGAATAAGGCGCTCTGCTTCGGTCTTGTCAGCAGGGACAAGGTTCTCGGAGAGATATTTGATGAAGTCCTCGCGCCAGTCGGACGGCGTTGAAGGAACGACGGTGACCAGTTGTTCTGTCGGCGGAAGTGGAGTCGTGGCGTCCGTAGGTGAGCCGGGGCATGAGTGATCGGTGATGGAGGGCTCTAGCAGGTCGTGGACGAATATGCCTGCGGGGGCCGGAGATCTTGACGACGCCAATTTGGAGAGCTCGTCGGCCGCCTGGTTCCGATCCCGCGGTAGATGATGGTATTCGATGCCGAAGAATTTACCTTCAATTTTCCGGATGGCGGTGCAGTAGGCGTTCATCTTGTCGTTGGAGCAATTCCAGTCCTTGTTGAGCTGGTTGATGACGAGGTCGGAGTCGCCGTACACCATGAGGCGCTTGACGCCTAGCTCGCTGGCGATGCGGAGACCGTGGAGGGCGGCTTCATACTCGGCGGCGTTGTTGGAGGCTGGAAAGAGTAGCCGTAAAGCGTAGCAGAGCTTTTCACCGGAAGGAGATTTGAAGAGGAGACCAGCGCCGGCGCCATGCAAGGTGAGGGAGCCGTCGAAGAAGAGGATCCAATGTTCTGACGCTTCCGGCGCTACTGGAGTTTGGAGATCCGTCCATTCGGCGAGGAAATCGGCGAGTTGTTGGTAGTTCTTAGCTACACCTAGGATAGGGTAGCTAAAGCAGCTATCTACTAATGCCAAGTGGGGTTGTCAGTCCCGACACTAGTAGGAGCTAACTAGCGAGAATGCAATCTACCAGGAGGAGATTCTGCGAGCACACAGAACTATCGTAGTAGCACTTCCCTGGGAGTACCAGGTGTCGATTTATTTGATCCCAAAGGAAGGCTAGGGTGGTGTATGAGTCGAGTCAAGGAGGGGATGAGAGTCGAAGAAATAAGAAAAAGGAAAAGGGGAGAAGGGAAAAGAAGGGATGGAAGGCTAGAAAGAATATATGGGTGGATAGGTAAGGATGAAGTGGATGGCTAAGGTAAGGTGGATGGATAGGTAGATAAAGGGAATAGGATAATTAAGGGTAACTAAGATAACTAACTACTCCTAGATAACTACAAAGCAAGATAACTACGAAGCAAGATGGTTATGAAGCAAGGCAGGCAAAAGTCAATAAAGCAACTAAGTTGAGTATAGTTTTATTCCTATCTTATCAAGTATCGAGGCGTACTAGCCTTTACCACTTACTTAGGTTGAATGCTAGCACAACGAGCCTTACTGTTAAACTGGGCCAACTATGTGGTGGAATTCAAGGCGCACAGGGCTGTCACCACCTGCTTGCTACCACAGCTATCCGGGGGTCCCGCCGTATCTGAAGGTATGTCTATAACTAAGCACCACACTTAATTATATTCTAACTATCTCTACTCTAGCTTTGAATAGAGACACCCTTGTGGACGTCAGAGCAAATACTAGACTTAATAAGATAAACACTAAACTAACTAAGCAACCTATTGGCAAAGATCATTCACTAAGCACACTAGAGATTAACTACTATGGCTAAGTGAATTGAACTGTAGGATAGCTAGGTCACATTCAAGGTACTTGATAAAGTAGTACTGAAAGTAATACTGAAAGTAATGCTTAAAGTAATACTGAGATAAAGATAAATGTACCTCAGATACAAGAGAGCAAACCAGACCAGAAACGCCGGGAAATCAACCGACCTCCGATGCCAGTCGCTCGCACCCGCTTCCCTCTTAGCAAGCTCTACGCTCGTTTTACCAAGGACTTAGGCTGAGCTGTGCTAAACTAAGAGCCGCGCTGTAGCGAGGGCACTAGAGCTATACTCTCTCTACTAGCTAACCTACTTGCCTAAGTTCTCTGAGCTTCTCTTGCTTGTGTGTTGCTTGGTGTGGTGGTACTGGATGGTACAAATGAAGTGGTGTCACTAAGGGGGTATTTATAGCCATGTGGAGTGAAGGGGGTACTTATAGGGGGCAGCCAGCCGACCTAGGGCTAACCCTAGTGGCGGGCGCCAGCCCTAGGTGGCGGCCGCCACCCCCATCACCGTTGGATGCACCGCCTTTGCTTCAACGGCATCCAGGAGCTCCAGAGAGGCGGTGGTTAGGTCGGTTGCATGTCTGAGTAACCGCCATTCGGCCTTGATCCAGGCCATTCCATCCTGAGCCGTCTGATGCCACTGACCTAGTGACCAAGAGCCAAGATTTGGCCTTGGGATGGTCACACAGATCAGTGACGTGGCAAAGGGGGAGAGTTGGCCTCTCCATGTGGCGGGCGCCACATATGGGTGGCGGGCGCCACCTCTGGTTGGCGGGCGCCACCCCACTCGGGCCCAAATGGGTCCTGGTGAGTGGACTTGTCTCCTGGTGGGTCCATTCTTCAAATTTGGTCCAAATTCCTGCATTCAAATAAAATTCTATGGACATGTGGAATTTGGTTAGTTTGAAACCTATTTGACTACATTTCATGCCTTTTTGGTGAATTTTAGGGTAAATTGTTGATGGTAAAACAGGTGTTTAAGGACCATCAACATGCTCCCCCAAGCTAACCTGTTGCTCGTCTTCAAGCAACAATGCGGTTTAAGCATTGAGCATAAAATGGATAGCAACTTAAGATGTATGCAAGTGCACATTGTATAGTGAGAAATAACTTAGCATATATCATTAATCATAGCAATGTGGGGCTTATAGCTTTTCACTTCAAACATGCAAGAGTGAAATAAAGTAGTAGATAGGAAACTTTTATCTTGCTTAGGTTTGACTACGATTCTGTCTGGAGGTTTTTCAAGGTTTTCAAAAGATAACAACTTGCTTAAGTCCTCCAAGATTCACTCAATCCCTCAATGGTGTTTAAATTTTCACTTAGGCCAAAATGTAGCCTTTCCTACTTCTAAAGAATGATATGTGGAGTTATAGGAAGGCTAAGAACCATGAGCAAATTGCCTGATGTTTATTGCTAAGCTAGAAACTCATATCATAAGGAGCAACAAATCATAAAAATTGATCAAGATGTGCATGTGTGGTTATGTGGAAGTGTATAGAGAGGTATTTCATAATCCTTCCTAGTTAATTTCTGGGGTCTAGAGCTAATGATAATTCTCTCTTTTTTTTGGATACATAGTGAGTAGACAAAAGATGTGTGCTCACATTTTCTTAGGACATAGTCCTCTTTTGAGCTTCTTTGCTCACTCTCTCTCTTTTTTTTCAGGACATAGTCCTTTCTTGAGCTACTTCGCTCATTTTTCTCTCTCTCTTTTTTTTAGCTCTAGATTTCCTAGGTTATCTATAGGAAAGGATTTTTGAAATGAGTAAGGAAAGGGAGAGAAATGCTTATTCCCAGTGTAGGAATAAGCATAAGGCTAGCAATGGGATGTTTGGCAGGGTATTGCATATCTCCGGTGTAGAGAATAAGCAATTTATTTGGTGGTTGCAAACTTTCAAAGTGGAAAGTAGGCAATTTATGGTGGGTGTGTGAATCTTGATTCAAAAGATATGATAAGCTTCTCTACTAAGATCTATGAGGTCTAACAAAGCTCAACACAAACAAAGCTCTTTCTGGTTTTGACTAATGACTAACAAATATTTGGCTGGTGGTGGGATGGGATAAAATCCAGGAGGAACTTTTAGCAAGGTTTTCATGATTTTTAAAAGAAATCCTCCAGATTAGGTCCTAATTTCACTTTAGCAAGTTTAAAGAATTACTCCATTTCTTACTTACTTTATTCACTAAGCATGATTTCAGTTAAAGCATGTGCAACCCACAAAAGCTACAACTTAGATAAGACCAGTTATTCAAACCATAACAATAGCATTTGCATGACATATTTCAAATCTTATTCAGGTTTCAACTTATTTAAGCAGATTTTATCAATTTTATTCATGGAGTGGTTATTTAGGAAACATGTGACATTCAAAAGATATAGAATTTAAGAACTGAATGTAAAGTGTAGGCTTTGAGACATACCTTATTGGAGCGGGAGTCTCCCCCAAGCTAGCTTCTTGCTTGGTGAAGGGTCTTCTTCTTTCTCGGTCGGAGCTCTTGTTCTCATTTTGTTAAAAGGGAAACTATCTAATATTGTGAAAAGGGAAACTATCCTATTTTATTATTCTAGCTAAGTTAACATATACCTATGCATATAACTAATGATAACTGGTGATATATATTTTTTTAGTTGCATGCATGACATATGTTATTTATTTGAAAAAAGGAAAATTGAAGGGAAAAATTAAAAGTAAAACCATACCTTAGGTCCATGGAGTTTCATCCTTATCGGGTGGTTCTTCTTCCTTGGGTGCTTCTTCTTTAAGTACTCCATCTGGTTCTTCTTCTTTTGGCACCTCTCCTTTGTTATGTGAAATACACAACTCAGGAGGAGGTGGTTCTTTCTTTCTGCTCCACCTTGTTCTTGGGCGCCTCTTCTTGGTACGAACGGGTTTTGCTTCCTGCATGTTAGCAGCATATGCGGGACCACGGGAAAAAGAGAATATTTCCTTCCTCCCTCCTAATGTCATTTGAATTTTACCACTTCCCACATATATGCATGCATCAACAGTGTTCAAGAAGGGTCTACCTAAGATTAGAGGCACATCTTTCCTATTTCCCATATCTAGTATTATGAAATCAGCAGGAACATATGAACCTCTAATATGAACAGGTAAGTCATTAACTATTCCTTCTACATAGCAAGTGGATTGATCAGCTAGCACAACATAGGTAGATGTGGATGACATGGGTGGAAAGAACGAGTTTTCATATAAATCTTTAGATAAAATGTTCACACTCGATCCTAAATCACACATGGCATTTTTAAAGACTTCACCAAAGATTGAGCATCTAATTATGGGACTACCAGGATCACCCTTTTTAACAGTTATGGTTTGATCTTCATAATAGTTAAAATGTTTTATTTCAACCATATTGGCAGTTTCCATGTCAAGTTTAGCAGGAATTTTGCCAGCTTCAAAAGATGGTATGATAGCAGCAAGTTGAGCTAATTGGGTTTCTAACATCTTATTAAAGCTTAATTGATTTTTCAGAGCAGATGAGAAATCTTCCAATTTAGCATTTATATTCTCAAGGGTTTTATCATTCGACATTAATTTCTTATTCAAGAAATCAGTAGTTCTACCTTGTGAGTAAACTAAAATTTTCAAGATTGAGAGACTATCAGAATTATGAAAATTAGAGCGGGGGAATGAATTATTACCTTGAGAGTTTGCAGGCTGATTCCATCCTTGATTCTGTTGACGAAAGCCGTTATTGTTGTTGATGAAGTTCGAATCTTCATGTAGCTCGGGGCAATGGCTCCCAGAATGTCTGGTTTCTCCACAGACTTCACAAGTCATGTAGGATTCCAAGGATTGGGCACTCTCTTGTTGGTTCATCTTCTAACAGCTGTCCAGCTTCTTTGCCAGCAGGTCCATCTTGGCCACGATCATGTCGGCCTCCTTAAGGGAATGCATACCTCGCTTACGGGGCTACAGTCTCTCATCATTCCATCCTTGGTTCGACACCATCTTCTCTATGAGAGCCTTAGCATCTGCAACATTCAGAGAAAAGAATGCACCGCCGGCGGCGGCATCCAAATGGCTTCTAGAGAGTGGGGTTAGGCCATGGTAGAAGTTCTGGATCAATAGCTAGTCCTCCATACCATGCTGCGGACAAGCGGTGACATACTCTTGCAACCTCTCCCAAGCCATGGGAATAGATTCCTCGGCTTGTTGCGTAAAGCTGGAGATTTTGTTGCACAGAGCATTCGTCTTGCCCATCGGAAAGAATTTGGCGAGAAAAGCACTGGAACACTTGTCCCATGTGTCTACAGCGTTGCGATTGGTATAGAACCATTGCTTCACTTTTCCTAGCAAAGAGAAAGGAAAGAGACGAAGACGGATGGCTTCTTGGGTTATCCCCTTAATGGTGAAGGTGCCGCAAATCTCCAAGAATTGTTGGAGGTGAGCATTGGCATCCTCATGAGCCTTGCCACAGAACGGGCTAGCTTGGACCATCGTGATCAGAGCCGGTTCCAACTCAAAATTGAGGTCGGCATCAATCACGTCTGGTCCTATCGCTACATTAGCGGCAGAAGGAGCAGAAAACTCACGAATGGTCTTATTGGCCATCGTGAAGATAGAACGAGATAAGAAAGAAAGAAGTTGAAGAAGATGAAGGAAAAAGATAAGAAGGACTAAGGAAAGAAAGAATGGGGTAAGATGGGATTCGCTAAGCGGGATCTTAAGCGAAGATAAATTCGACACGGACTCAACCGACACACCGAATGCCTTCCCCGGCAACGGCGCCAAAAATGCTTGTTGGTAGTTCTTAGCTACACCTAGGATAGGGTAGCTAAAGCAGCTATCTACTAATGCCAAGCGGGGTTGTCAGTCCCGACACTAGTAGGAGCTAACTAGCGAGAATGCAATCTACCAGGAGGAGATTCTGCAAGCGCACAGAACTATCGTAGTAGCACTTCCCTGGGAGTACCAGGTGTTGATTTATTTGATCCCAAAGGAAGGCTAGGGTGGTGTATGAGTTGAGTCAAGGAGGGGATGAGAGTCGAAGAAATAAGAAAAAGGAAAAGGTGAGAAGGGAAAAGAAGGGATGGAAGGCTAGAAAGAATATATGGGTGGATAGGTAAGGATGAAGTGGATGGCTAAGGTAAGGTGGATGGATAGGTAGATAAAGGGAATAGGATAACTAAGGGTAACTAAGATAACTAACTACTCCTAGATAACTACAAAGCAAGATAACTACGAAGCAAGATGGTTACGAAGCAAGGCAAGCAAAATTCAATAAAGCAACTAAGTTGAGTATAGTTTTATTCCTATCTTATCAAGTATCGAGGCGTACTAGCCTTTACCACTTACTTAGGTTGAACGCTAGCACAACGAGCCTTACTGTTAAACTGGGCCAACTACGTGGTGGAATTCAAGGCACATAGGGCTGTCACCACCTGCTTGCTACCACAGCTATCCGGGGGTCCAGCCATATCTGAAGGTAAGTCTATAACTAAGCACCACGCTTAATTATATTCTAACTATCTCTATCCTAGCTTTGAATAGAGACACCCTTGCGGACGTCAGAGCAAATACTTGACTTAATAAGATAAATACTAAACTAACTAAGCAACCTAATGGCAAAGATCAATCACTAAGCACACTAGAGATTAACTACTATGGCTAAGGGAATTGAACTGTAGGATAGCTAGGTCACACTCAAGGTACTTGATAAAGTAATACTGAAAGTAATGCTTAAAGTAATACTGAGATAAAGATAAATGTACCTGAGATACAAGAGAGCAAACTAGACCAGAGACTCCGGGAAATCAACCGACCTCCGATGCCAGTCGCTCGCACCCGCTTCGCTCTTAGCAAGCTCTACGCTCGTTTTACTAAGGACTTAGGCTGAGCTGTGCTAAACTAAGAGCCGCGTTGTAGCAAGGGCACTAGAGCTATGCTCTCTCTACTAGCTAACCTACTTGCCTAAGCTCTCTGAGCTTCTCTTGCTTGTGTGTTGCTTGGTGTGGTGGTACTGGATGGTACAAATGAAGTGGTGTCACTAGGGGGGTATTTATAGCTGTGTGGAGTGAAGGGGGTACTTATAGGGGGCAGCCAGCCGACCTAGGGCTAACCCTAGTGGCGGGCGCCAGCCCTAGGTGGCGGCCGCCACCCCCATCACCGTTGGATGCACCGCCTCTGCTTCAATGGCATCCAGGAGCTCCAGAGAGGCGGTGGTCAGGTCGGTTGCATGTCTGAGTAACCGCCATTCGGCCTTGATCCACGCCATTCCATCCTGAGCCGTCCGATGCCACTGACCTAGTGACCAAGGGCCAAGATTTGGCCTTGGGATGGTCACACGGATCAGTGACATGGCAAAGGGGGAGAGTTGGGCCTCTCCATGTGGCAGGCGCCACATATGGGTGGCGGGCGCCGCCTCTGGTTGGCGGGCGCCACCCCACTCGGGCCCAAATGGGTCCTGGTGAGTGGACTTGTCTCCTGGTGGGTCCATTCTTCAAATTTGGTCCAAATTCCTGCATTCAAATAAAATTCTATGGACATGTGGAATTTGGTTAGTTGGAAACCTATTTGACTACATTTCATGCCTTTTTGGTGAATTTTAGGGTAAATTATTGATGGTAAAACAGGTGTTTAAGGACCATCAACACGAGTGCTTGTGACTTGATTGTTTGGCGACCTTGAAAGGCGATGTCGTAGGAGCCGAGCTCGATAGCCCACTTGATGATGCGTCCCGTAGCGTCCTTGTTGCAAAGTATGTCCCCGAGGGGGAATTCCGTAACGACGGTGACCCGTTCGGAGCTTTGGAAGTAATGGCGTAGCTTGCGTGCAGTAATAAGGACCGCGTTGAGGAGCTTTTGTACCTAGGGGTACTGAGTTTTGGAGTCGTTCAGTACCTCGCTGACGAAGTAGCAGGGTCGCTGGACGGGGTAGGTATGACCGTCTTCCTCGCGTTCGACGACGATAACGGAGCTGACGACCCGGTTTGTGGCGGTGATGCAGAGCAGCAAGGGCTCCTTCTCCTTTGGTGCGGCGAGCACGGGAGGCTGGGTAAGGTACTTCTTCAGGTCGGAGAATGCAAAATCGGCTTCGGCGTCCCAGATGAACTTTTCGCCAGCCTTGAGGAGCTTGAAGAAGGGTAGCCCCTTTTCGCCGAGCCTGGAGATGAAGCGACTGAGGGACGCCATGCACCCGGTGAGCTTCTGGATGTCCTTTACGTTAGAGGGAGCTCGCATGCGGAGGACGACCGAAGTCTTGTCGGGGTTTCGGCGAATGCCGTCGCGGCTGCCGATGTTGCCGAGGAGGTTTCCAGACGACACGCTGAAGATGCACTTGTTGGGGTTGAGCTTCCACTTGAACTTGTTGAGGGCCTTAAAGGTTGCTTCGAGGTCAGAGATGAGCGTGTCGGTGGTGCGAGTCTTGACGACGACGTCATCCACGTAAGCTTCATCTTTCTCTGGGATGAGGTCCTTCAGGCATTCCTGGATCGCACGCTGGTACATGGCGCCGGCGTTCTTCAGCCCGAATGACATGGTCGTGTAGCAGAAGGCGCCAAAAGGCATGATGACCGCCGTTTTGATCTAGTCTTCTACCTTCAAGGCAATTTGATGGTAACCGGAATAGCAATCGTGAAAGGATAGAAGTTCGCACCCGGCGGTAGAGTCGACGACCTCGTCGATGCGAGGGAGGAGGAAGGGGTCCTTAGGGCAGTGCTTATTGAGATCGGTGTAGTCAACGCACATACGCCATTCTTTATTCTTTTTTAGTACAAGAACTGGGTTGGCAAGCAAATCCGGGTGATACACCTCTTTTATAAAGCCGGCAGCTAGAAGCCGGGTGAGCTCTACCCTAATTGCCTCCTTCCTATCTGGCGCGAAGCAACGGAGCTTTTGGCGAACCGGCCTGGCAGTTGAGGAGACGTTCAGGGAGTGCTCGACGAACTTCTGTGGAACTCCAGGCATGTCCGCTGGTTTCCAGGCAAACACGTCAACGTTGCTTCGTAGGAAGCTGACGAGCGCGTCTTCCTATTTGGGTTCGAGGTTGGTGCCGATGACGGCAGTCTTCTCCGGAGCGCCGTCCACCAGGGCCACCTGCTTCGTGTCCTTCGACTTCTTGCTGGAGCGCTGGTCGGAGGTCTCTGGGATCTCAAGATCGTCGGGGTGGAGCTTAGCGGCATCGGTGATGCAGTCTTGGGCACCCTGGAGCTGTTGGCGTGTCTCGGCGGAGTTGATTGTCTCCTGCCCGCACTCGTACGCCACTTGGAGATTTGCCCGAATGCTGAGGATGCCTTTCTTTGTTGGCATCTTGAGCACGAGGTAGGCGTAGTGTGGAACAACCATGAGCTTGGAGAGCGCCGGGCGACCGAGGATGGCGTGGTAGGCGGTGTCGAAGTCAGCGACGATGAAGGTGATGTACTCCTCGCGGATGTGGTCGGAGGTGCCGAACTGCACTAGGAGGGTTATCTGTCCAACAGGCATGGATGGTTTACCTGGTAAGATGCCCCAGAAGGGGAAATTCACCGGGAACAAATCCCGCTTGGAGTAGTCGAGCTCGCGGAAAGCCGATGAGAAGATGATGTTGAGGGCGCTTCCGCCGTCGACGAGGACTTTGTGGTAGCGGCAATTGGAGATCACTGGGTTGATGACGAGAGGAAAACGCCCTAGGAACTTGTCGTCCGACCACTAGTCCTCCCTGGAGAAGGTGATGGAGCGCTCCAACCAGTCGAGGTGGCGGACGTTGGCGGGGTCGTCGGTGATGGCCGCTACGGAGGCGATGTCGCGGCGTACTTGGCGTCGCTTCTACTCGGTCTCGATGACGACGTTGCCGCCGAAGATGGAGAGAGTCCTTGCTGGTGCTCGGAAGGCGGGCTCATGTGCGTTGGCGTCCTTGTCCTTGTCGTTGTCGTGTCGAGGCCGCTTGTCGTCGCTGCCGCGGACATTACGAGCGATGGTGTCGCACTCACGCAAGGATTGTTTGGCGCCTTTGTGGAGAGGACAGGGACCATTGAGGAGCTTCTCATAGTCATTGTCGTAGGTACGCTTCGGCCGAGTATTGGTGTTGGCGATGTAGCGACGGTCGCGTTGATGGTGATCCGTCCTGTATCGAGAGGACTCCGGGCGATCATGACGGCGGTCCCGATCATCGCGGTGGTCGCGCTGCCCGGAGCAGTGGTCGCGTCCTTCATTGCACCGTTCATTGCGACGGTCATCATCACGACGGCGCTCCTGGGATCATGACCGACGATGCGGGCGTTCATGGTGGCGATGGGCGTCGTCGGCGTCGGCGTAGGAGTTGGTGATTGTCATTAATTCGGTTACCGTAGCTACCTTCTTCTGCATGATCTTGTCGCGGAGCTCCTTGTGGCGTAGGCCGTTGGAGAACGTGGAGATGGCTTCCGCGTTGGCGATCTCTGGAATCGTGAGGCGCATATTGGAGAATCGTCGGATGTAGCTCCGGAGGTTCTCGTTATGCTCCTGGTGGACGTTTTGGAGGTCGTAGCGCGTTCCTGGCTGGACGCAGGTGGCACTGTATGTTTTGACGAAGACTTCCTTCAATTGCTCCCAGGTGTCGATGGAGTTCTCGGCGAGCTTGTGGAGCCATCTGTTGGCCGAAGATGATAGCATCACGGGGAGGTACTTGGCCATCACGTCGGATCCTCCGCCGGTTGCTTGAATGGCGATTTCGTACGTGGTGAGCCATTGCTCCGGATTGGCCTTCCCATCATACTTGTCCACCGTGGTGACCTTGAAGCCCTGAGGCCATTGGACGGCTCGGAGCCGCGGGGTGAAAGGGCGTGGCCCTGTCGAGGCGTCGGGAGCCGGAGCTTGATCGCGGGCGCGATTGCCTTGGGAGACTTCTTGGTCACGACGTGGCGGCGATCGGCGTCGGCGCGAAGGATGTGGGCATTGTGGCGTCCCGCTGTACGATGATCCAGATGGAGAGGGGTAACGCCCCTTTTCGTTGCACTGCACGACATCAGCCTTGACGTGGGCGACAACCTTCTGAAGTTCTGGAGTTACCAGAAGCTTGGAGAGTTCGTTGTAGACGACGGCGAGGTTGGCGCTTGGGGTTGGGTAGATGGGTGGATCATCGACCCTGTCAAACTCATAGATGAGGTCACGACCTCCAGCATGGTCTCGTTCCCGACGTCGTTCGTTGTCGCGATGCTCCCGGTCGCGGCGCTCCTGGTCGCGTCGCTTGTCGTCACGCCGGCGTTGCCAGTCGATGTTGCGTTGCTCCCGATTGGCGCGTTTGCCTTCCGCTTCATTCGGCGGTGGAGGGCTGTCGGCGGAGACGTTGAAGATGATGCCGCCGCAATACGGTGGGAAGTCAGCCCTGGAATCGGTGGAGATGACGGTCATGGACCGTGTGGAGGTGGAGCCATTTGTCGTGGTAGATCGGGACGCCGAACTCTCCGTGACAGTGTTGCCGGAGATCTCTTGGAGAGTCACCATTCCGACGAGTGGAGATGGAGTCATTCGGTCGTGCTTGCTGGTCAGAGCCATCTAGTCAGAGCCAAAAGTTTGAAGCTAGTCGAAGAGCCGTCGCAGCACCTGGTGTTGATATGTAGGAGCCACACCACGGAGCCCGAAGTGCATGGACGTTGGACGCGAAGTGCGGCAATGAGTCGGATGCCGATCCGATCTGGGGCTGTGGGTGGGTTGTGCGCTGGAAACTCCCAATGGTGTACGTGAAAATTGCTCAAGGCAAGATTGGTCGGAAAGCTATATACGAGCTACCTCGAAGGCGTCAATGCATTCTGCAATTCCTTGGTTGGCTCGGTCGATGGGTTCGATCAGGTCGTCGCAAGGGATGATTCTCTGCGGACGGCGCATCAGCTTGATGACGCTGCGGATGGACGGCAGAGCGTCCGGTGCAGGAAGCTACGCAGATTCCATGATTTCCGGAACAGGAGCACGGTCGCCCACGGTCCAGATCATAGATCCGATCTGAAAAGTGGCGCCCGACTCCGGAAGAACCATGGAGCGAGGGAAAGTAACCGCTTGGCAGATCATGGTGTCGTAGCACACCCCCCCTACTTGGCGTGCCAACTATCGACGAAATATGGTTGATAGTCTACCGAAGGGTATGCCCAAGGTAGTAGATTGAGCGGCGGAGGCGTGCGAGACGTCTGCAAAGCGTAAACACAGGGACGAGAGATGGCGATTTAGACAGGTTCGGGCCGGCAATTCGCTGTAATACCCTACGTCCTGTGTTCTGGTGGCTGGTTTGTATTATGAGATCGGGTGATCAGATGTGTTTTGAGGGAATCCCTGCTCACCTTATATAGCCGGGGAGCAGGGTTACAACTTGCCGTATCCTAACTGATTACGATCGGTTCCTTTTGGCAAGGAACCCGGGTCTATCTATTTGGAACTTCCTTATCGAGCAAGTCATCAGGAGAGGCTTTGGCGGCTACGACGGCTTGGTCGCAGGCCGCAAGGTCTTCTAGTTGGGTCGTATCCTGCCGAGTGGCCCAAGTCATGCCATGGGGGTATACGGGTGTAATATCCCCACAAAGTCCAACTTGTAAGCAAGTCTTCCGATTCTCTAAACAATCTTGTACGGTCCCACAAATCTTGGTGCTAGTTTCCCTTTCTTATGGAATCTGACTGTGCTTCGAAGTGGAGATACCTTTAAGTAAACGTAATCTTGAAGGACCGAAAGTGCTACCAGAAAGCGACTAGAGGGGGGGTGAATGGGAGCTTTAAATTTCTTTTCAGAAACTTATCGCTACTCTCCAGAATCAACCCCAAGAGCAAAGATGATAAGCGTGATGTCTACAACCCAAGAGAATGGATGGATGTTCCCTAGGAACACAGCGGGACACCACAAAAACTTCCCAACCTAAGTTCACGCAAGTCAACAAAGTGACAGGATGGACTTTGGGTAACCTCAACCTAAGTTCACTGAGAATCCGAGCGTCCGGTCAAATCGCGAAGTCAACATAGTGAACGTGTTCAACGACCGGACTCTCAACCCAGCGTTGAAGGACCGAGAATGCAATAGCAAGGCGACCAGAGGGGGGGGTGAATGGGAGCTCAAAAATTTCTCTCGAAACTTCGGCCTTTGTCCCACAAATCAACCCCAAAAACTTCGATCGAAACCGTGATGCTCACAACTCTTGGAAGAGGGTGGATGATCCCTAGGATCACAGCGGAGCACCACAAAGCGATAGCAAACCAATCGGCAAAAGCACCGGAACAAGTTCGACCCTCAAAAGCCAAGTCCCGAACGTAGATAGACGGCTACATCGAGAAACTCCCAAATACCTATGCTAACAAGTAGCAAAGATACCTAGAGAGGTTCCTTGATCAACTCTAGGACCAAACGAGAAGTCCGGAAACCAAGCGAAGAAGCCGGGAGAGCAAACGCACAAAATTGCAACAAACAGCCAACTCCCGGACTGTCCGGACCTGGGATCCCGGACTGTCCGCCCCTACTGCGGACTGTCCGCTATGGGACGACGGACTGTCCGCCGGTCAAAACACCGAACCAACACTGCTCCTTCAAGTCCCCTGGACAGTCCCGAACTGTCCGCGATTTATACCGGCGGACTGTCCGCCGGTCAACCGAGACCCAAACAGCAAGGACTCGCGGCCACTGCTCTGGCCAAGTCCCGATGTGCGGACTGTCCGCGCCCTGAGTGGCGGACTGTCCGCGGTCACTCAGGGAGGGCGATTTCAAACTCCCTTCTCCCAAAACTTCCCAAATCCAAACCAAATCAAAATCCCACGTTACCAAACTTGGAGGAGATGATCACGAGGTAGTTAGGAGACTATCCCCAAGAAATCATCCGCTCAAATCAACTCAATCATCGGGAAATCGAAAGGGGAGGAGTATGAACAAAAAAGCGCCACGAAAACGAAATCAACCCGATCTACTTGTTCGTGAAGAGTTAGATGAATTCCTTCGGAGGAAATGATCTCCAAACTATAAAGAACAAGTTGATTCAAATGGATTTCGCAAAGACGCAATAGAGAAAGAGATCGAGTGACGAGAAAATCATGGAGAAACGAAGAATGCGAAGAACACAAACAAAACGTGAATCAGGTCATCGATCTGCAACCGTGTAGCAAACACACGCTACAACAGTGAGATTACGGTCTCACTTCCTCAAAATCTCCAGTACACAGAGGTATGATTCTCTACGGATCTCAGTAGCTACAGCAGGGGATTGGGAGAGCAGGAAACCCTAGAAGCAAAGAGCAAATGACTGAGATAGAATGGGAGGAGGGTGTCTCCCTCTACTTATCCTAATTCTAATTCCTACTCTACCCCTCTTTAGTTACAGAGCGAACCAGCTAAACCCTAGGGTTATTCTGGACCAACTCAAAGATGCTGGTGATCTGACGGCCACGCCCGCACAACTTGTAGCGTTGCCTCGACGCAACCTCACCGATTGCCGCCACGTGCCGCCACCGCTCCGCTCGTCCTTTTCCCAGACTTCGCCCCCGGTTTTGAGGCCCAAACCGGGAAACCAGCCTTCACGACCAACCCCCGGTTTTGAGGCCCAAATCGGGAAACCAGCCGTCCATCGCCTGAGTTTTGTGGCCCAAACTCAGAAACCCGCTGCACCCAGGTTTTGAGGCCCAAACCTGGAAACCGTCCTCAGGCCGAGTTTTGTGGCCCAAACTCGGAAACCATCAGCGCTCAGGTTTTGAGACCCAAACCTGGAAACCGTCCACTCGGTGGTTTTTCTGTGGCTCAACCACCAAACCGAGCCGTAGAAGGGATGCACCGCCCGTGCACCCCGTCCACCGACATGTGTCCCCAAGTCCTCGACTCGAGCAACACCATGCCCGCAAGTCTTCGCTCGTCGCTGTCCCAGGCTGTCAGCCACCACACCTGATCCTCGGGCCACCAGTCCCTCAGTCCAAGCCTCACGTCCGCCCTTCGCCACTCTCGGTCCATTGGCACGGCACGTCTCTACTTGACCTTCACCTTGCCTCTGACCACTGTATTTGTTCTCGACACCTGCACAACACAAGCCAAAGAACATACGCATTATCCCAGTTGACAATCACTCATCACTCAAAGACTCGGCATACACCCATGTATCCGCAATCTCCCCATTGATGAGTGCATTGTCAACTACCAACACAAATCATAATAGAATAGAGGAAGGAAGGAAGAAGGAGAGAGAACTCGACCAAATGACCCAAAAGCATATCAAAGCCGAAGAAGGTCAAGTGGAAAGAGCAAAACAACTTGGTTCCCAAAGACATGGGCAACGACTCGACGCAACCAAGCAAAGCAAAGCTAGCCCTCAAGAAGAGGTAGAACAAGCTCAACACCACTAGCGTGAAAGCTCGATACCAATAGAAAAATCAACTGAAATTCAAGCAAAACAGAGCTAGCCCTCAAGAAGAGGAAGAACGGGCTCAACACCGCTAGCGAGAAAGCTCGGTACCAACTAAACAAAGCTAGAAATCTGCTGAAGAGCATAAAAGATCAAAGGTGCTAGTTCCTCAAGAAAGAGGCAAAGGCTCAACACAACTAGCTACCAAAAGTGCTCCAAACCAACTGTTACCAGCTCGAGAACGCAGCAGCGAGCAAACTCCCCCTCGAATGGTAAACACAACTAGGAAATCTCCCCCTTAGTTCAACTCGGAAAGGTCCCCCTTAGTTGAACATAGAAGGCACTCATGATTTGTCAATATTTTCTCCCCCTTAGTTGAAAATCCACCATCAAGCAAAATTCTCCCCCTTGACAGAATAACTCCCCCTTCCAAATGCATATGAGTCAAAAAGGAAAGTTAGCAGCTTCAGGAATATAGTTGATAGAATATGAAGATGCTCGATAGAGTGCTGATCCGATGACTCATAAAATGCACAGAATGCTAGCAAAGGCTCAAACTGATCACTAAATACGAAATCTGAACATTTGAGCAACAAGAGCAGTTTTCAGCCAAAATAGTATTCACCATCAAAATAGCACGAAGCATGTGTAGACAGGAAGTCAAACAAGTGCTAAACATGTATACAAGGTGAACTACCCCTAGCACAGATCAATCATCATGCTATAGAATGAAACATAGACTTGTGTATCCAAATTTTATCGGAGTTGCAGCGGTTAGATTACACGAGTTCAAATTTTAACATGTGATTGCGAGAGGTTGAAAGCTTGTCATTTCCTAACTTTTCAACTGTGCGAAGCCTATGCAGAAGCAATCAGAAGCTTAAAGCAACTGTTTCGGTCATACACTACACAGCTCAAGTTTAACTCAAAGTGCAATGACAAACAGTCTCGAAACTGTGATGTGCTGACAATCAATCCCATCTCGATCTTTCCAAAATACTTGACTTGGTTCAAAATTTAAAGCAAAATATGAACATACCAAGCAAGTGAATGACTCAGAACTAGAGACATAGCAACCTAGCATATATGAAAAGCACAAGTGAAATCTACACATCCTACACATGCTAGTTGCATATCTCAATGGTGAACATTTTCAGATTTTAGGTTTATTACACGAGTTCACCGTTCACAAAATGTCTCAGCTCATAACATGTATCAGTGATTAGAAAGAGCATAAGCTACAAGTAAAGCATCGGAGCATACACTATACAGAGCATAGTCACATTCTAAGGATTATATACATGAAGCTCTGAATGTATATCACGCAAAGCAAATGAACACGAGAAAAGCTCAGACCAAAATCACGCAAAGTGGCCATCATCCAAAGCAACTGGGAACAGCAGCTAGCCGCAACAACATACTCAGCCTCCGTGGTAGACTCGGCGACACTAGACTGCTTGCGAGAAGACCACGATACAAGAGAAGAACCAATAAACTAACAAGTCCCAGAAGTGGACTTGTGATCAATACGGCAACCAGCAAAATCGGCATCAGAATAACCACAAAGGGGGAGGGTGGAAGAAGCAGAATACCAAATCCCAAATTTTGGAGTGAAGCATAAGTACCTCATAATGCGCTTGACCGCCTGACGGTGAGAAGTGCGCGACGACGAATGAAATCGCGCGCACAAACACACCGCGAACTGGATGTCCGGGCGTGTCGTCGTCAGGTACAGCAGCGACCTGATCATACTCCGGTACTCCTTCTGGTCCACAGCTTCTCCATCCACATCCGCATCTAGGGCCACCGTGGTCGGCATGGGTGTTGGAAGAGGCTTGGCCTCACCGATGTCGAACTTCTTCAGGATGTCCTTGGTGTACTTGCCCTTGTGCACAAACGTTCCCTCTCGGGATTGCTTGATTTGCAACCCAAGGAAAAACGTCTACTCGCCCATCATGCTCATCTCAAACTCCCTGCTCATAGTGTCTGCAAAGTTGGCAACCAAAGCATGAGAAGAACCACCGAAAATGATATCATCCACGTAAATCTGGACCAACAGAGTATCATTGCCTTGCTTGAGGAGAAAAAACGTTTTATCCACACATCCCATTTTAAAAACCTTAGCAAGCAAAAAGGTTTTCAACCTATCATACCAGGCTCTAGGGGCTTGTTTCAAACCATACAAAGCTTTGTGAAGTTTAAAAACATGGTTCAGAAACTTGGGATTTTCGAAATCGGGGGGTTGTCTCACAGACACTTCCTCTTCTATGTAGCCGTTTGAGAAGGCACTCTTGACATCCATTTGAAAAAGTTTAAACCCTTTGGATGCAGCAAAAGCCTAGAGTATCCTAATCGCCTCCAAACGAGCTACAGGAGCAAAAGTCTCCTCATAGTCTATCCCCTCCTTCTGACTATACCCCTGGGCTACTAGTCTGGCCTTGTTTCTCACAACATGGCCATCCTCTCCTTGTTTGTTTTTGAAAACCCATTTTGTCCCAATAGGATGACACTCAGGAGGAGGAGGAACAAGAACCCAAACCCGATTTCTTTCAAAATTTTCTAACTCCTCATGCATGGAATTGACCCAATCTAGATCAAATAAAGCGTGTCCAACATCTCGGGGTTCAAAATCAGCAACAAATGTAGAATGAGCAAAGTGAGAGATTTGTTGTGACCTTTACCGAGTGACACGTTCGCCGATGCTGCCGATCATCTGTTGAGGTGGGTGTTGGCCCTGGATATGTCATGGCGCCTCCCGAGCAGAAGTGATCTCCCCCGCAACAGCAGCTGGTGCCTCCCCGGGTACAAAAGGTACCGCTCGGGGTGGCGGATCCCACGGTCCCCAAGATGAAGAAGTGTCGGGGCCATGGGTCGTCGTAGAAGCCGCTCCTTGCAGCACAGCAGGTGGAGGGGGTGCTGGATTATCTATACCTTCAGCACCCTCATCCTCGTCATCAAAGAGAGGCTCACCAACCTCATGATCACCTGCACGCTCAAAACGAGAAGAAGGACAAACCATGGTCTCATCGAAGGTGACATCGGATGTCTCCATCACTCGGTTAGTATCAAGCTTAAGCACACGATAAGCACGAGTATGAGTGCCATAACCCAAAAACACACCGTCAGAAGAACGAGACTCAAATTTGTCCAGGTTGCCTTTCTTAAGTATAAAACAGTGGCAACCAAAGACTCTAAAGTAACTCACCCTGGGCAGTTTTCCAAAACGCAACTCATAAGAAGTCTTTTCCAAGAAGGCTCGGAGAAAAATGCGATTGGAAATGTAGCATGCAGTGCTCATCGCTTTGGCCCAATATCGCCTAGGAGTCCTATGCTCATCGAGCATCATCCTGGCCATCTCTACAAGGGTCCAATTCTTCCTTTCTACAACACCATTCTGAGGCGGTGTGTAGGGGGAAGAAAACTGATGCTCTAAACCCAAAGAGTTACAAAACTTCTCAAAATCCGAATTCTTGAATTCAGAACCATTATCACTCCTAATAGCTCGCATCCAGTTCAAAGGGAACTCGTTCTGAAGACGCAAAATCAGATTGCGAGCAAAGGAGAAAGTCTCGGTCTTCCCCCCAACCGAGCTCACCCGAGCCGGACCAACAAGGTCCATGTGCAAAAGCTCTCCAGGGTGCTTGGTCACGACCTGAGTCACTGGATGGTGGGGAGCGGCAACCATCTTCCCATGTCTACAAGAATGGCAAACAAGATCCTTCTCCACGGATAACTTGGGCAATCCTTGGATTAGGCCAAGTGAACTAAGCCTTGCAAGCAAGTCGAAGCTCAAGTGTCCTAGTCTCCTATGCCACTTCCAAAGATCAGAGGAGGAGGGTCCAGCCAAAAGACAACGAGAAATGCCAAACGATTCCGAGAAATCCGCATGAAAGACTTTTCCAAAGGGCGAAATCACACAAACAAGATTGCCCTAAGGATCCAAAATACGACTGAGATTCGGCTTAAAACGAATCTCATAGTCGTCATCAAAGAGTTGCAAAACAGAAAGAAGGTTAAAATGCAAGTTAGAAACAAGAGCAACATCGCGCAACACAAAATGCTCATTAACTCGCACCGACCCACGAGACAACACTTTACCTTTACTATTGTCGCCGAAGGTGATAAACTCTCTTTCGGCGACTGGACTAAGACTGGAGAACCACTTGGCGTTTCCGGTCATGTGCCTCGAACACCCGGAATCCACCAACCAAACGTTCTCCAATCGTTTTACCTACATCAATAAAAAAGACATAGGGTGAGCATACGGTCCAACACTGGGGTTAGTGAAATAGGGAGAATACCAGTGTTGGGCCGGCTGCTCAAAAGAATGGTTAGCAGAAAAACCATTCCTAGCAGGTCTACGAGAAGAGCGATCACCACGTAGAGGAAAACGTGGTCCGCTAAGGGAGGAGCGTCCATAGCGATACTCAAAACGCGGTGGTGGAAAACTCTCAACTACAAAGCCACCGACACGGGGTCCGTAGCCCACAACTGCAGGCTCCCGCCGGGCATGACCTCCTCGCGATCCAGGCCTAGGAACTTGAGGTTTCGGACCTCTAGGCCTAGCAGCATGCCTCTGAACATTTGGCACATGTGCATCATGAAAAGGATGGTACATGTCCATGTTGTTCATCTCCTTTGCACGGCGCGCCTCTCTCTTGCGCCGAAAGCAAAACTCACTCAAGTGTCCATCTATCCCACAATGCTCACAATGGTACCTCACCGCTCTCATAGGGGTTGTTGGTACTCACGGTAGTGGGTGTCGATCACTTTGCCCTTCTGTGGCAAAAGCTCCTCTTGGATGGGTGGCATGGTGTCAAGCTTGTTCTTGAGGTGGTTTGGTTTTGGAGCCCATGATTGTTTCTTGAGTAGAGCTCTCGGAGGTTCCTCAAATACACCATCCTAGGTGTTAGGCTTGAAAGGGTCTTTGGGTGGAATCTTGGTAAGCTTGGGAGTAGTGGTGGAGTTGGGCTTCTCACATGGGTTAAGACCACTCGACTCTCCAATCTTGCCAAAAGATGACACATCAACACCCGGAGCAAAGCCTACACCTGGACCCGCAGCACGCTTGAACTAGGAGATCATCATCCCAAGCTGCGGCTCACCACTCGACACCCATGACAAGATGTTCCGAAGGTATGTGTTTTCCTCCTCGGTTTGCATCTTGTCACGCTTCACATTCGCAATATCCATCTCCAAACCGTCACAAAGAACGCACCTAGTCACACATGTGCTATCCGAGCTGGCCTTTTCAAGAGACAGAATCTTGGCATTCTTCTCTGCCAACTCAGATAGCAAGCCTGCACAGGACTTGCACGCACCCAACAGCGAGGATCTGGCCTTCAGCTCATCCACCTCTCCTACCAACATAGCATACTAGCTTCTAAAAAATGAGAAGGTCAGTCATGTGTGTGGTGCACATCTCACACTCCTCCTCATCGGTAACAACTACGGTGGACTTGACAGATTCAAGTTCCTTCACCGTATCCTCCCACTTCTGCCTAAACTCCTTGCGCTCTCTAGCAGCACGCCTAAGCAACTTATCCTGACTAAGGAGCACGGCAATAAGCTTCTCGACCTCAACAAAAAGCTCGTTGGGGGTCTGAGATACCTGGGAGGTGTCGTCGTTGTCGTCGTTGTTCCGAGGGGTGTCCTCTAGCTCGCCGTCGACCTCCTTGCCGAGAGCCATGGTGCAGAAGCCCTCGTCGTCGGCGAAGAAGCAGAGGCCGTTGAGCTTGTCCTCGACCTTCTTCTTCTTCTCGGACTCGTCATCGCTTGAGGAAGCGGAGTCATCATCCGAGTCGTCGACGTCGCTGGGCGTGGCGAAGAATGCACGCTGCTCAGCCTGGGCCTTCTCCAAGTACTTGGTCTTGATGTACTCCTTGTTGAAGCCGCCCTTCCACTTGTGCCTTGCGGGGACGTACTTCTCCTTGCGCTTGCCGGAGTCGTACTTGTGCCCATGATCCGCCTTGCCAAAGACTTGCTTGTTCTTCTTCGGGGAATTGGCGATGAAGTGGTTGGGGTCGCCGCACTCGAAGGATCCTGAGCGTCCTCCTTCGCTGCGACGGTTCATGCAGTTGTTGTGAACCGCGAGAACCGGTTGGCGAGCAAAGCCAACTCGTCATCCCCCAAAGACTCCAGCTGCTCCTCTGTGACAGAAAAGAGAGAAGAGAGTGCAAAACCTCCATAAGGGTTAGCAGAAGAGCCAGAAATCAAGGCCATTGACGGGCCAGAAGGATTCTCTTAAGAAGCCCTCGCCATGGCATCGATCTCACTGGACTTGAGCTTACTGAAGAGCTCGTCGCACATGAGGGTCTCATAGTTAGGCGATTCGATGATCGCCTGAACCTTGGTATCCCACACCGATCGATCAAGAGTACGGAGTAGCTTGAGAGCTCTCTCATGATCGTCGAAAGGCAACAGCTCCTTGTTATCCCTCATCCTATTGACAGTCACCTGAAAGCGAGCGAATAAACTTTCTATGCTCTCGCCAGGCATGTGTCGAAAGTTGTCATACTCTCGCTTGAACGACTCGTAGAGAAGGGTTTTGACTTGAGTGGTTCCCTCATGGAAACGCATCAGGGTTGCCCAAATCTCCCGAGCCGTAGCGAGGTGAGAAACGCGATCAAACTCACTCATGCTCAGACATGAGAAAAGAGCATTACGGGCTCGGCTATTGGCATCGTGCTCATCGATCTGAAGCTGAGAGACACAAGCAGCCAAGACCATGTAATCGGCAGAGTTGCAAATATCCCAGATGGAAGCACCCAAACTCTGCAGATAGGCCGATATGTGTATCTTCCAATACTCATAGTTCATCCCATCGAAAAACGGCGGTTTGCCCACGCCGCGATCCATGTCGCCTTCGGTGGATCTGGAACCGGCTAAGGTGGAAGATCCTTAACCCGCTCTGATACCAGTTGAAGGACCGAGAATGCAATAGCAAGGCGACCAGAGGGGGGGGGGGTGAATGGGAGCTCAAAAATTTCTCTCAAAACTTTGGCCTTTGTCCCACAAATCAACCCCAAAAACTTCTGAAGGACCGGATTAGCGACCAGAGGGGGGTGAATGGGAGCCTCAAATTCAACTCGTGAATAGTTTGGCCCTTGTCCCAGAAAGTCACCCCAAAAGCGAGGACTCGAAACGACCAGAGAGTTCACGACCTACGAGTAGGTGGATACCCTTGGAGATGTCCTAGTGGTACAGCGGAACCTCCGGTGAAACCCCAAAACCAACTGCCAAAGCCTCGGAGCAAAACTGCAAAGACTGCAGGTTCGCGGACTGTCCGGGGTCAGGATCCCGGACTGTCCGCCCAACGCCGGACTGTCCGACACTGGGAGTCCGGACTGTCCGCCGGTAAAAGACCAGAAACAGAACTGTTCTGCAAGTCTGCTGGACAGGTCCCGGACTGTCCGCGGGTTTGTACCGCGGACTGTCCGCCGTTCACTCAACAGTGAACATTCAGGGGTCTGCACCCGACTGAACCTGAGAAGACCCAATCTGCGGACTGTCCGCCGTCAGAAGCGCGGACTGTCCGCCACCACCCAGAAAACGCAAACTTGCTCGGGTTCAAAACCAAATCCAAATTGATCTCAACCAAATCGAGAGAGACTTTGATCAAACTCCTCCTAGATGATCCTCTATGTATTGGGGTGCTAATCCTAAGAAATCATCGCTCCAAACCAAGTCAATCAAGAGAAATTTGTGGATCACCGAGAAAGGGGGAAGAACGAAGAACGAATGCAAAATCAACCCGATCTATGGATTCGTGAGGTTAGAAGAGAATCCCTTCGGTAGAAAGAAGGGGCTCACAACCAAGAACAAATTGATTCAAGTGGAATCGAAAATCATCTCGTGGAGAGGGAGAACGAGGCAAATCTCCAAGAGATGAAAAACCAAAATATGAAGAACACAAGACACGATTTGATTTCAGCCGAAATTCCTCCACACGAGGAGACAACGAGAATACGGTCTCATTTCCTCAAAAGATCCAAATACACAGAGGTATGATTCCCGTTTCTGCAGATCGCTTGCAGCGAGGTATGATTAGAACCTAAGCGAGGGCTAGAGAGAGAGAGCTCACGAACAAATGACTGCAAGGATAGGGAGAGAGGAGGGGTGCCTCTCTTATTTATAGCCTTAAACAATAATCCCCTTACTACCCCTAGATACATGAGCGAAACGGCCAACCCTAGGGGTATCCCGATCCATCTCTGCTGATAGTTGATCTGATGGCCACGCGCCTTCCTCGTCCTTAGCTTCGCCTCGACGCAAGCCTCACGATGCCGCCACGTGCCGCCTAGTCGACCGCCGCGCCTACCTCGTGGATAGCCTAGCCTCTGCCCCAGCCTCTCCACGCCGCCACGCGTCGACAGTCCTTTTTGCGGACCTCCCCCCGGTTTTGAGGCCGAAACCGGGAAACCTGGGCCTTCCCCCGGTTTTGAGGCCGAAACCGGGAAACCTGTCCTCAGGCTGAGTTTTGTGGCCCAAACTCAGAAACCCGCGCGCCCAGGTTTTGAGGCCCAAACCTGGAAACCGTCCTCGCCGAGTTTTGAGGTCCAAAGTCGGAAACCAGCCGCCCCGAGTTTTGAGGCCCAAACTCGAAAACCGTCGAGGGTAGCTTTTCGAGGCTCAGCTACCGAACCCGTGCCGTAGGCGGGATGTGGTTCGCACACCCCGAGTTCCAGCACTGATGCCGGAGCATGTCCAGCCTCCACGCCGGGCACAGTGCATTCGCCATCCTCCTCGGCCTCCCGCCAAGTGTCACGACGCCATCACCTTCCTCCTGACTCGGCCGATGCACCGCACATCCCCATGTGCTCTTGCTTGTCAACGCCACGTGCCAGCTACCACAGCTGGTTCTCAGGTCTCCCGGTCCGTCGGTCCAAGCTCCACGTTCGCCCTTCACCGCTCCCGGTCCGTCGGCACGACACGTTCCCACTTGACCTTCACCTCACCTTCGACCACTGCCCGAGCTCCGCACCTGCACATCAACACAGCCAAGAGACATTTTGCCCATTGATCGATCACTCATCACTAAGGAAGGGAACCACAAGGGCACATATCAACCTTGTGTTCTCAATCTCCCCCTTGATGATTGCATCGTCAACTCATAGTATCCGTAACCAGAATAGAAGAAAAAGCAGAATTAGATAGAACAATCCGAAATGAGAGATAAGCGAAGCTTGGTCCCCAAAGACATGGGCAACGGTTCGACACAACCAAGCAAAAGATCGGAGCAACAACTCACCAAGAGGCAAAACTCGATCAAAATGAGAGCACAAGACTTGGTTCCCAAAGACATGGGCAACGGCTCGACGCAACCAAGTCAGAAGCAGGCTAGTCCTCAAGAAGAGGCAGAAAGGGCTCAACACCACTAGCTGAAAGCTCGATACCAATCAAGAACCACCAAAACAAGATGAAAATAGCTAGTCCCTCAAGACAGAGGCACAAAAGCTCAACGCAACTAGCTGAAAAGATCGATATCAGTCAAAATCAACTCAGAGCAGGAAGAAACACTCCCCCTCACTCAAAGAACTCCCCCTCAACAAGTGAAGCACAAATTGCAAATCGTCACCACAACAAGACATTTTCCCAATTCTCCCCCTTGGGGGCAATTTTGTAATCAAAAGGAGAAGAAAAAGAGCTCAAGTAACTCAAACGGAGCTAGGTCATGCCTATCGGAGTCAAGCACATGCACATGAGTCAAAAATGCATGTTAGCAGCTTCAGGTATATACTTGAAAGAGTGAAGGAATGCTCTAATGAGTGCTGATCGGACTACATAGCAACATACACAAGTGCTAGCAAAGGCTCAAACTAATCACCGAAAACAAGATATGAATGCATGAGCCCAGTGAGCAGTTTTAAGCCATTTAGAAAGGAGTTTCACCATCTAATTAGCACTAAGCATGTATAGACAGGAAGTCAAACAAGTGCTAAACATGTATGTAAGGTGAACTACCCCTAGCAAGGTTCAATCATCATGCTATAGAGTGAAACATAAACTTGTGTTTTTAGATTTTATCGGAGATGTTTGCAGCAGTTTTTACACAAGTTCAAATTCAGCATGTGATTGTGAGAGGTTGAAAGCTTGTCATTGCCTTACTTTCCAACCGTGCTAAGCCTATGCATATGCAATCAGGAGCTTAAAGCATCAGTTTCGGTCTTACACTACACGACTCAAGTTTAACTCAAGGTGCTATGAGAAACAGTCTCGATACCGTGATGTGCTGACAAAGCGATCCCATCTCGATCTTTTCAATTCACTAAAACTTGGTTCATTTTAAGCAGAATATGAACAATCCAAGCAAGTGAATGACTCAGAACTAGAGACATAGCAACCTAGCATATATGAAATAGCTCAAGTGACCTCAACACCTCCTACACATGCTAGTTGCCAATCTCAATGGTGAACATGTATCAAGTTTTAAGTTCATTAGACATGTTCATCATTCTGAAAAATATAGCTTAGCTCACAATATGTATCAGTGATCAAAAAGAGCCTAAGCTACAAGCATCATCATATATCATCGAAGCATACACTAATCAGAGCATAAATTCATTCTAAGGAATATAGACATGAAGCTTGAAAATGCAAGATGTATGCATGATGAAGACAGAATCGGAGCCAAAACAAAAAACAGAAAGACTCAAGACCCAAAAACAAAAGGATCAGAAAGTCAGTTTATTTTACAACAAGAAATATGCTTCCCCCATCTAAAGGGGAAACACACACCAAGCTCACCTCTCAACCTAGCAAAAGTTGAGAGATCCAAAGGCTTGGTGAAAATATCAGCAACCTGGTTATGGGTGTCTACAGGCCTAAGACCAATGTCGCCTTTCTCATAGTGATCACGAAGAAAATGAAAGCGAACATCGATGTGCTTGGTGTTGGAGTGAAGAACAGGGTTCTTTGCTACACTAATGGCAGAAGTGCTATCGCAAAGCAAAGGGACCCGACTGAAATCTAGACCAAAATCACGCAATGTAGCAACCATCCATTAAAGCTGCGAAGCACATGAATCAGCGACAACATACTCGGCTTTAGTAGTAGACTGGGCTACGTTCGACTGCTTGTGAGAAGACCACGAAACCAAGGAAGAGCCAAGAAACTAATAAGTCCCAGAAGTAGACTTGCGCTCAAGCCGACAGCCGGCAAAACCCGCATCGGAATAACCACAGAGCGAAAGAGTCGAAGAAGAGGAGTACCAAAGTCCTAACTCAGCAGTGTATCGGAGGTACCTCATGATGCGCTTGGCCGCTTGCTTATGGGAAGTCCGAGGGGACGCCTGAAAACGAGCGCACAGACACACAGAAAACTGTACATCTGGCCTCGTTGTCGTCAGGTACATAAGCGAACCAATCATGCTTCTGTACTCCTTCTGGTCAACCGGCTCTCCGTCCTGGTCCGCGTCCATCGCCGCAGTCGTCGGCATGGGCGTCGTAAGAGGCTTGGCCTCGCCCATGTCGAATTTCTTCAGGATATCCTTCGTGTATTTTCCTTGATGCACAAATGTCCCGTCTCGGGTTTGCTTAATTTGCAACCCAAGGAAGAAAGTCAACTCGCCCATCATACTCATCTCGAACTCCCTGCTCATAGTATCTGCAAACTTGGCAACAAGCACATGAGAAGAGTCACCAAAGATGATGTCATCCACGTAAATCTGGACTAACAGGGTATCGTTGCCTTGCTTGAGGAGAAACAAAGTTCTATCGACCCGTCCCATTTTAAAACCCTTGGAGAGTAAAAATGTTTTCAAACGACCGTACCACGCTATCGGGGCTTGTTTTAAACCATACAAAGCTTTTGAAAGTTTATAAACATGGTTTGGAAACTTGGGATCCTCAAAGCCAGGGGGTTGGCTAACATAAATCTCTTCCTCTATATACCCATTCAAGAAGGCACTCTTGACATCCATCTGATAAAGCTTAATACCCTTCGAAGCAGCAAAGGCTAGAAGGATTCTAATGGCTTCTAAACGGGCTACAGGGGCAAAGGTTTCCTCATAGTCTATTCCCTCTTTTTGGCAAAAACCCTGAGCTACTAGTCTAGCCTTGTTCCTCACTACCATCCCGTCCTCACCCTCTTTGTTCTTAAAAACCCACTTGGTACCTATAGGGTGGCATTGTGGTGGAGGTGGAACTAAGGTCCAAACTTGGTTTCGCTCAAAGTTTTCTAGCTCCTCATGCATGGCATTGACCCAGTTAGGATCAGAAACTGCGTGTCCAACATCTTTGGGCTCAAAAGAAGCAATGAATGCAGAATGAGCAAAGTGAGAGATTTCATACGCTCGCGACCGCGTGACTCGCTGGTCGATGCCGCAGATCATCTGTCACGGGGGGTGAACTTGCTGAATGCTTCGGGGCGCCTGCCTCACCGAAGTTGCCTCCCCCTCGCCAGATGCTGTCGCTCCCTCAGGTGCAGTGGGTGCTCGCTGGAGAGGTGGCTCTAGGGGACCCCAAGAAGAAGATGTTGTGGGATCGGGTCCTCGAGCTGAAGTAGACGTCGCAGGGTCGACGGGGGCAGCCGGTGGAGTTGGCTCGGGATCACCCCAATCGGCATTCTCCTGCTCCTCCTCCACAAAGATGGTCTCTCCCATCTCCTGTTCTCCTGCAACATCAAAAGCAGGAGAAACACAAGGCATAGTTTCGTCGAATGTGACCTCGTAGGTCTCCACTATCCGGTTAGTTTCAAGGTTAAGAACTCGATAAGCACGTGAATAAGAAGCATAACCAAGAAACACCCCATCAGCAGAGCGAGATTCAAATTTGTCCAAATTGCCTTGCTTCAGGATAAAGCACTTACACCCAAACACCCGAAAATGAGATAACTTGGGTACCCATCCAAAACGCAACTCATAAGAAGTCTTTTTCATCAAAGCACGAAGAAAGATGAGATTTGAAACATGGCAAGCAGTGTTGATCCCCTCGGCCCAAAAACGCCTAGGAGTCCTATGCTCATCGAGCATCGTCCTGGCCATCTCAACAAGGGTCCGGTTCTTGCGCTCAACAACACCGTTCTGCTGAGGGACATAAGGAGAAGAAAACTGATGCTCGATTCCATTAGAAGAACAGAAGGAAGCAAACTGAGAGTTATCAAATTCAGTACCATTATCGCTACGAATAGCTCTAATGGTATCAGGTGGAAACTCAGTTTTCAACTTCAGAATAAGATCACGAGCAAACTGAAAAGCTTCATCCTTACCCTCCATAAAGAACACCCAAGAGTACCTTGAAAAATCGTCAACGATCACTAGAACGTACCACTTCCCACCCGCTGAGCAAACCCGAGCTGGACCAACTGTGTCCATGTGAAAAAGCTCGCCGAGTCGCTTTGTCATCACCTGATTAATAGGTGGGTGAGAAGCAGCGACCATCTTCCCATGACGACAAGGATGGCAAACGAGGTCCTTCTGAAACTTAAGCTTGGGCAATCCTTGGATTAGGCCAAGTGAGCTAAGCCTTGCAAGCAAGTCAAAACTCAAGTGACCGAGCCTCCTATGCCACTTCCACAAAATCAGAAGAAGGACCAGCCATCAAACACCTAGCAGAGCTGAAAGACTGAGAAAAGTCAGATCTGAAAACACGGCCAAAAGGGACGATCCGACAAACAAGATCTCCCCGAGGGTCTAAAACGCGACTCAAACCCTTCTTAAAGCGCACTTCACAATCATCCTCAAGAAGTTGCGAAATAGAAAGCAAGTTGAAATGCAAATTAGAAACCAAGGCAACATTCTTCAGGACAAAGTTCTCATTGAGCCGGATAGCTCCCTGAGAAACAACCTTACCTCTACTATTATCCCCGAAAGTGATGTACTCCTTGTGCATCACGGGGCTCAGGCTGGAGAACCATTCCTTCTTTCCGGTCATGTGGCGCGAACACCCAGAATCCATGAGCCACATGTTCTCCAACCGAAGTTCCTGCATCAATAGAAAGGCAAGAAGTGAGCATATGGCACAACACTGGGGTTAGTATACTGAGAAGGATACCAGTGCTGTGTCATAGGCCCAGCAAAAGTGTTAGCAGCAACACCAAACTATCCTCGTCCCATGGGTGGATAGCGATCACCACCAACCTGAAAGGGTGGTCCGCTATGGAACGGAAAACCTCCAAACTGACCTACCTGTCCCATCTGAGCAAAGCGATCACCACCATACTGAAAAGGTGGTCCGCTATGGGACTGAGCAGCAAAACCTCTTACACTCGGCTCATGATCGTATAGAGGACGACCGGAACCGTGACGGGCACGACCACCACCCTGTGGTCTAGCTGCCTGGGGCCTAGCAACCTGAGGGGGTGCTCCTCCAGGTCTAGCGCCCTGCCTCTGAACTCCCCGACCTTGTACACCATGGAGAGGGTGGTCCCTGGCCTGGTTGTTCAGCTCCAACTCCTTCCTAGCGTCTCTCTTCCTCCAAAAGCAAAACTCAGCTAGGTGACCCTCGCGGTGACAGTACTCGCACTCGAACCTCACCACTCTCTTGGGTTGTTGGTTCCTATTGTTGCGAGGGTTGTTCACTCTGGCTGGCTGCTTGCCTCTCGGAAGGGGATCAATAGAGACGTCAGGAAGGGTGTCAAGTGTGTTCCTAAGATGGTTAGGTTTTGGAACCCACACTTGCTTGCGAGGTGGAGCATTGGGAGGTTCATCAAGGATGCCATCCTTGGTGATAGGCTTAGGAGGCTCAGGTGGGGTGATCTTGGTAAGCTTAGGGATAGCGGATGGTTTCTCACTCGGGTTTACTCCGCTAAACTCACCGATCTTACCAAAGGTACTAGCGCCCTTCCCACCTGAAGTAAAGCCTACTCCCGAGCAATCAGTTCCCCTCTTGAACTGACTGATCATCATGCCCAACTGCGGCTCACTGCATGATACCCAACTCAGGATGGACCGAAGGTATGTGTTTTCCTCCTCGATTTGCATCCCGTCATGCCGACAGTTGGCAATCTCAAGCTCCATCCCCACGCATTGCTCACATGGAGCGGACATGGTGCTAACCGAGCTGGCCTTCAAGGCTTCAGCAAGCTTGGCATTAACTCCTGCCAACTCAGTCCGCAAGCTAGGACAAAGCTTGCACGCACCCAGCAAAGAAGACCTTGCCTTCACTTCCTCCAGCTCTTCCTTCAGGGAGGGACACTCTTTGCAATCACCCACCAAGTCTAGCCTACTCTTTAGCTCATCATACACCTCAATCAAAGAGGCATACTTGGTTTGCACGGTGGCAAAGTTTGTCATATGCATCGTTCACTCCTCACACTCCTCCACATCGGCTACCTTCACCTCGAACCTAGCGAACTCAAGCTCCTTACGCGCCTCTTTCATCTTAGCCTTAAACTCACCGCGCTCCTTGAAAACTTCTGTAAGCCTCTTCTCCAGAACTAGGACTAAATCCGCAAACCTATCCCGCTCCTCAATGAGACGATCGACTTCAGAAGAGTTTGATACCTCAGAAGCGCTGTCGTCGTCGTCGTCGTCGTGGGCGTCATCGTCGTCCTCTGCCTGGTGCTTGCTGTCCTCTTCATCCAAGGCCATGGTGCAAAAGCCCTTGGAGGATTTGCCGAGGAAGCAGAGTCTGTTGAAGCGATCCTCCATCTTGTGCTCGGACTCGTCGTCGCTGGAGTCGCCGTCGGAGGTCTTCTCACCTTCGCCGATAGTGGCGAGGAAGGCATGCTTGCCGGCATCGAAAGCCTTCTCCATGTCCTCCTGGCGGTAGAAGCCATCCTTCTTCTTCTTCCCGGCCTTGTTCTCCGGCTTGCCCTTGTGCCTGAAGTTGCGGTTCTTCCCGGGGAAGTTCTTGTCGTTCTTGGGGCAGTTTGCCATGAAGTGGTCTAGATCACCACACTTGTAGCAGCCCTCGCGTGCGCCACCACACCGGCGATTCAGGCGGTTGTTGTGAAACCGCGAGAACCGGGTGATGGCGAGGGCGAGCTCGTCGTCTCCAAGCGCCTCCAACTGCTCCTCCATGACTGTATGCAAAGAAGACAAAGCAACAAGAGGAGGTGAAGCGTCAGCAGAGAAAGTCGATCCACCTGTGCCTGAGACCAAAGCCATGGTGTGTGAAGATGGGTTCTTCAGCTTGGCCTGAGTCAGGTGATCGATCTCGGTGGACTTGAGCTTGCTGAACAGCTCGTCCACGGTGAGGGTGTCGTAAGCAGGAGGCTCAATGATGGTCGACACCTTCACCTCCCATACCCTCCGATCCAGGGCGTATAGCAACTTGAGAGCCCTCTCATGATCGTCATAGGGTAGGTTAGCCCGATTGGCATGCATCTTGTTCACGATCGTCTAGAAACGAGCGAACATAGCGTCAATCATCTCTCCCTCCAACTGAACAAAGTTCTCGTACTCTCGCTTGTAGGTCTCAAAGAGTCTGGTCTTGACCTGAGCGGTCCCCTCGTGATAGCTTTGAAGCTAAACCCAGATCTCTCGTGCCGTCTCAAGCTCTGAGATACGTTCGAACTTAGGAAGGGAGAGGCTGGCTAGAAGAGCATTATGAGCCTTGGAGTTGGCCTCGTGTTGGTCAATCTAGATCTGACCCACATGAGCCGCAAGGCCTACGTACTCAGCGTTCTCACATATCTCCCAGACAGAAGATCCGATGCTGTTGAGATAAGCACGCATCCGAATCTTCCAATAGGGATAGTTCGTTCCATCGAACTAATGAGCCTTGCTATTCCCTCGTTCCATGTCGTCCTTAGGATCCGAAACCGATTAAGGTAGGAGACATCCTTAACCGGCTCCGATACGAATTGAAGGACCGGATTAGCGACCAGAGGGGGGGGGGGGGGGTTAATGGGAGCCTCAAATTCAACTCATGAATAGTATGGCCCTTGTCCCAGAAAGTCACCCCAAAAGCGAGGACTCGAAACGACTGGAGAGTTCACGACCTACGAGTAGGTGGATACCGTAGGAGATGTCCTAGTGGTACAGCGGAACCCGCGCGCCCAGGTTTTGAGGCCCAAACCTGGAAACTGTCCTCGCCGAGTTTTGAGGTCCAAACTCGGAAACCGGCTACCCGAGTTTTGAGGCCCAAACTCGGAAACCGTCGAGGGTAGCTTTTCGAGGCTCAGCTACCGAACCCGTGCCGTAGGCGGGATGTGGTTCGCACACCCCGAGTTCCAGCACCGATGCCGGAGCATGTCCAGCCTCCACGCTGGGCACATTGCATTCGCCATCCTCCTCGGCCTCCCGCCAAGTGTCACAACGCCATCACTTTCCTCTCGACTCAGCCGATGCACCTTCGACCACTCTGCCCTTCACCGCTCCCGGTCCGTCGGCACGACACGTTCCCACTTGACCTTCACCTCACCTTCGACCACTGCCCGAGCTCCACACATGCACATCAACACAGCCAAGAGACATGTTGCCCGTTGATCGATTACTCATCACTCAGGAAGGGAACCATAAGGGCACATATCAACCTTGTGTTCTCAACTTCAATCGAAACCGTGATGCTCACGACCCTTGGAAGAGGGTGGATGATCCCTAGGATCACAGCGGAGCACCACAAAGCGATAACAAACCAATCGGCAAAAGCACCGGAACAAGTTCGACCCTCAAAAGCTAAGTCCCGAACGTCGATAGACGGCTACGTCGAGAAACTCCCAAATACCTATGCTAACAAGTAGCAAAGATACCTAGAGAGGTTCCTTGATCAACTCTAGGACCAAACGAGAAGTCCGGAAACCAAGCGAAGAAGCCGGGAGAGCAAACGCACAAAACTGCAACAAACAGCCAACTCCCGGACTGTCCGGACCTGGGATCCCGGACTGTACGCCCCTACTGCGGACTGTCCGCTATGGGACGGCGGACTATCCGCCGGTCAAAACACCGAACCAACACTGCTCCTGCAAGTCCCCTGGACAGTCCCGGGCTGTCCGCGATTTATACCGGCGGACTGTCCGCCGGTCAACCGAGACCCAAACAGCAAGGACTCGCGGCCACTGCTCTGGCCAAGTCCCGATGCGCGGAATGTCCGCGCCCTGAGTGGCGGACTGTCCGCGGTCACTCAGGGAGGGCGATTTCAAATGCCCTTCTCCCAAAACATCCCAAATCCAAACCAAATCAAAATCCCACGTTACCAAACTTGGAGGAGATGATCACGAGGTAGTTAGGAGACTATCCCCAAGAAATCATCCGCTCAAATCAACTCAATCACCGGGAAATCGAAAGGGGAGGAGTATGAATGAAAAAGCGCCACGAAAACGAAATCAACCCGATCTACTTGTTCGTGAAGAGTTAGATGAATTCCTTCGGAGGAAATGATCTCCAAACTATAAAGAACAAGTTGATTCAAACGGATTTCGCAAAGACGCAATAGAGAAAGAGATCGAGTGACGAGAAAATCATGGAGAAACGAAGAATGCGAAGAACACAAACAAAACGTGAATCAGGTCATCGATCTGCAACCGTGTAGCAAACACACGCTACAACAGTGAGATTACGGTCTCACTTCCTCAAAATCTCCAGTACACAGAGATATGATTCTCTGCGGATCTCAGTAGCTACAGCAGGGGATTGGGAGAGCAGGAAACCCAAGAAGCAAAGAGCAAATGACTGAGATAGAATGGGAGGAGGGTGTCTCCCTCTACTTATCCTAATTCTAATTCCTACTCTACCCCTCTTTTGTTACAGAGCGAACCAACTAAACCCTAGGGTTATTCTGGACCAACTCAAAGATGCTGGTGATCCGACGGCCACGCCCGCACAACTGGTAGCGTTGCCTCGACGCAACCTCACCGATTGCCGCCATGTGCTGCCACCGCCCCGCTCGTCCTTTTCCCGGACTTCGCCCCCGGTTTTGAGGCCCAAACCGGGAAACCAGCCTTCATGACCAACCCCCGGTTTTGAGGCCCAAACCGGGAAACCAGCCGTCCATCGCCTGAGTTTTGTGGCCCAAACTCAGAAACCCGCTGCACCCAGGTTTTGAGGCCCAAACCTGGAAACCGTCCTCAGCCCGAGTTTTGTGGCCCAAACTCGGAAACCATCAGCGCCCAGGTTTTGAGGCCCAAACCTAGAAACTGTCCACTCGGTGGTTTTTCTATGGCTCAACCACCAAACCGAGCCGTAGAAGGGATGCACCGCCCATGCACCCCATCCACCGACATGTGTCCCCAAGTCCTCGACTCGAGCAACACCATGCCCGCAAGTCTTTGCTCGTCGCTGTGCCAGGCTGTCAGCCACCACAGCTGATCCTCGGGCCACCGGTCCCTCAGTCCAAGCCTCACGTCCGCCCTTCGCCACACTCGGTCCATCGGCACGGCACGTCTCTACTTGACCTTCACCTTGCCTCTGACCACTGTATCCGTGCTCGACACCTGCACAACACAAGCCAAAGAACATACGCATTATCCCAGTTGACAATCACTCATCACTCAGAGACTCGACATACACCCATGTATCCGCAATCTCCCCCTTGATGAGTGCATTGTCAACTACCAACACAAATCATAATAGAATAGAGGAAGGAAGGAAGAAGGAGAGAGAACTCGACCAAATGACCCAAAAGCATATCAAAGCCGAAGAAGGTCAAGTGGAAAGAGCAAAACAACTTGGTTCCCAAAGACATGGGCAACGGCTCGACGCAACCGAGCAAAGCAAAGCTAGCCCTCAAGAAGAGGAAGAACAGGCTCAACACCACTAGCGTGAAAGCTCGATACCAATTGAAAAATCAACTGAAATTCAAGCAAAACAGAGCTAGCCCTCAAGAAGAGGCAGAACGGGCTCAACACCGCTAGCGAGAGCTCCGTACCAACTGAAGAAAGCTAGAAATCAGCTAAAGAGCATAAAAGATCAAAGGTGCTAGTTCCTCAAGAAAGAGGCAAAGGCTCAACACAACTAGCTACCAAAAGTGCTCCAAACCAACTGTTACCAGCTCGAGAACGCAGCAGCGAGCAAACTCCCCCTCGAATGGTACACACAACTAGGAAATCTCCCCCTTAGTTCATCTCGAAAAGCTCCCCCTTAGTTGAACATAGAAGGCACTCATGATTTGTCAATATTTTCTCCCCCTTAGTTGAAAATGCACCATCAAGCAAAATTCTCCCCCTTGACAGAATAACTCCCCTTTCCTAATGCATATGAGTCAAAAATGCAAGTTAGCAGCATCAGGAATATAGTCGATAGAATATGAAGATGCTCGATAGAGTGCTGATCCGATGACTCATAAAATGCACAGAATGCTAGCAAAGGCTCAAACTGATCACTAAATACGAAATCTGAACATTTGAGCAACAAGAGCAGATTTCAGCCAAAAAAGTATTCACCATCAAAATAGCACGAAGCATGTGTAGACAGGAAGTCAAACAAGTGCTAAACATGTATACAAGGTTAACTACCCCTAGCACAGATCAATCATCATGCTATAGAATGAAACATAGACTTGTGTATCCAAATTTTATCAGAGTTGCAGCGGTTAGATTACACAAGTTCAAATTTTAGCATGTGATTGCGAGAGGTTGAAAGCTTGTCATTGCCTAACTTTTCAACTGTGCGAAGCCTATGCAGAAGCAATCAGAAGCTTAAAGCAACAGTTTCGGTCATACACTACACAGCTCAAGTTTAACTCAAAGTGCAATGAGAAACAGTCTCGAAACTGTGATGTGCTGACAAGCAATCCCATCTCGATCTTTCCAAAATACTTGACTTGGTTCAGAATTTAAAGCAAAATATGAACATACCAAGCAAGTGAATGACTCAGAACTAGAGACATAGCAACATAGCATATATGAAAAGCACAAGTGAAATCTACACATCCTACACATATATGCTAGTTGCATATCTCAATGGTGAACATTTTCAGATTTTAGGTTTATTACACGAGTTCACCGTTCACAAAATGGCTTAGCTCATAACATGTATCAGTGATCAGAAAGAGCATAAGCTACAAGTAAAGCATCGGAGCATACACTATATAGAGCATAGTCACATTCTAAGGATTATATACATGAAGCTCTGAATGTAAATATGCAAGATGAAATGCAGAAAAGATGCAAGAAGAGACCAATTGAAAAACAAAAAGTCAGTTTGTGATACAAGAGTCAAAATGTTTCCCCCATCTAAAAGGGGAAACACACACCAGCTCACCTCTCAACCTAGCAAAAGTCGATTGGTCCAAAGGCTTGGTGAAAATATCAGCCAACTGATGATGAGTATCAGCATGGCAAAGGTCGATATCACCCTTCTCATAGTGGTCTCGCAGAAAATGAAAGCGCACATCAATGTGTTTGGTCTTATAGTGCAGCACGGGGTTCTTAGCAACGCTAATAGCACTCGTGCTGTCACAAAGCAAAGGAACACGAGAAAAGCTCAGACCAAAATGACGCAAAGTGGCCATCATCCAAAGCAACTGGGAACAACAGCTAGCCGCAGCAACATACTCAGCCTCCGTGGTAGACTAGGCGACACTAGACTGCTTGCGAGAAGACCACGATACAAGGGAAGAACCAATAAACTGACATGTCCCAGAAGTGGACTTGCAATCAATACGGCAACCAGCAAAATCGGCATCAGAATAACCACAAAGGGAGAGGGTGGAAGAAGCAGAATACCAAATCCCAAATTCTGGAGTGAAGCATAAGTACCTCATAATGCGCTTGACCGCCTGACGGTGAGATGTGCGCGGCGACGACTGAAATCGCGCGCACAAACACACCGCGAACTGGATGTCCGGGTGTGTCGCCGCCAGGTACAGCAGTGACCCGATCATACTCCGGTACTCCTTCTGGTCCACAGCTTCTCCATCCACATCCGCATACAGGGCCGTCGTGGTCGGCATGGGTGTTGGAAGAGGCTTGGCCTCACCCATGTCGAACTTCTTCAGGATGTCCTTAGTGTACTTGCCCTGGTGCACAAACGTTCCCTCTCGGGATTGCTTGATTTGGAACCCGAGGAAAAACGTCAACTCGCCCATCATGCTCATCTCAAACTCCCTGCTCATAGTGTCTGCAAACTTGGCAACCAAAGCGTGAGAAGAACCACCGAAAATGATATCATCCACGTAAATCTGGACCAAGAGAGTATCATTGCCTTGCTTGAGGAGAAAAAGCGTTTTATCCACACATCCCATTTTAAAAACCTTAGCAAGCAAAAAGGTTTTCAACATATCATACCAGGCTCTAGGGGCTTGTTTCAAACCATACAAAGCTTTGTGAAGTTTAAAAACATGGTTCAGAAACTTGGGATTTTCGAAACCGGGGGTTGTCTCACATACACTTCCTCTTCTATGTAGCCGTTTAAGAAGGCACTCTTGACATCCATTTGAAAAAGCTTAAACCCTTTGGATGCAGCAAAAGCCAAGAGTATCCTAATTGCCTCCAAACGAGCTACAGGAGCAAAAGTCTCCTCATTGTCTATCCCCTCCTTCTGACTATACCCCTGGGCTACTAGTCTGGCCTTGTTTCTCACAACATGGCCATCCTCTCCTTGTTTGTTTTGAAAACCCTTTTTGTCCCAATAGGATGACACTCAGGAGGAGGAGGAACAAGAACCCAAACCCGATTTCTTTCAAATTTTTCTAACTCCTCATGCATGGAATTGACCCAATCTGGATTAGATAAAGCGTGTCCAACATCTCGGGGTTCAAAATCAGCAACAAATGCAGAATGAGCAAAGTGAGAGATTTGTTGTGACCTTTACCGAGTGACACATTCGCCGATGCTGCCGATCATCTATTGAGGCGGGTGTTGGCGCTGGATATGTCGTGGCGCCTCCTGAGCAGAAGTGATCTCCCCCTCAACAGCAGCTGGTGCCTCCCCGGGTACAAAAGGTATCGCTCGGGGTGGCGGATCCCACGGTCCCCAAGATGAAGAAGTGTCGGGGCCATGAGTCGTAGTAGAAGCCGCTCCTTGCGGCACAGCAGGTGGAGGGGGTGCTGGATTATCTATACCTTCAGCACCCTCATCCTTGTCATCAAAGAGAGGCTCACCAACCTCATGATCACCTGCACGCTCAAAACGAGAAGAAGGACAAACCATGGTCTCGTCGAAGGTGACATCTGATTTTCCCATGACTCGGTTAGTATCAAGGTTAAGCACACGATAATCACGAGTATGAGTGCCATAACCCAAAAACACACCGTTAGAAGAACGAGACTCAAATTTGTCCAGGTTGCCTTTTTTAATTATAAAACAGTGGCAACAAAAGACTCTAAAGTAACTCACCTTGGGCAGTTTTCCAAAACGCAACTCATAAGAAGTCTTTTTCAAGAAGGCTCGGATAAAAATGCGATTGGAAATGTAGCATGCAGTGCTCATCGCTTCGGCCCAATATTGCCTAGGAGTCCTATGCTCATCGAGCATCGTCCTGGCCATCTCTACAAGGGTCCGATTCTTCCTTTCTGCAACACCATTCTGAGGCGATGTGTAGGGGGAAGAAAACTGATGCTCTAAACCCAAAGAGTTACAAAACTTCTCAAAATCTGAATTCTTGAATTCAGAACCATTATCACTCCTAATAGCTCGCATCGAGTTCAAAGGGAACTCGTTCTGAAGACGCAAAATCAAATTGCGAGCAAAGGAGAAAGTCTCGGTCTTCTCAGCTAAAAACAAGACCCACGAATATCTCGAAAAGTCATCAACAACAACAAGCACATACCACTTCCCCCTAACCGAGCTCACCCGAGACGGACCAACAAGGTCCATGTGCAAAAGCTCTCCAGGGTGCTTGGTAATGACCTGAGTCACTGGATGGTGGGGAGCGGCAACCATCTTCCCATGTCTACAAGAATGGCAGACAAGATCCTTCTCCATGGATAACTTGGGCAATCCTCGGATTAGGCCAAGTGAACTAAGCCTTGCAAGCAAGTCAAAGCTCAAGTGTCCTAGTCTCTTATGCCACTTCCAAAGATCAGAGGACGAGGGTCCAGCCAAAAGACAACGAGAAATGCCAAACGATTCCGAGAAATCCGCATGAAAGACTTTTCCAAAGGGCGAAATCACACAAACAAGATTGCCCCGAGGATCCAAAATACGACTGAGATTCGGCTTAAAACGAATCTCATAGTCGTCATCAAAGAGTTGCGAAACAGAAAGAAGGTTAAAATGCAAGTTAGAAACAAGAGCAACATCGCACAACACAAAATGCTCATTAACTCGCACCGACCCACGAGACAACACTTTACCTTTACTATTGTCGCCGAAGGTGACAAACTCTCTTCCGGCGACTGGACTAAGACTTGAGAACCACTTGGCGTTTTCGGTCATGTGCCTCAAACACCCGGAATCCACCAACCAAACGTTCTCCAATCGTTTTACCTACATCAATAAAAAGACATAGGGTGAGCATACGGTCCAACACTGGGGTTAGTGAAATAGGGAGAATACCAGTGTTGGGCCGGCTGCTCAAAAGAACGGTTAGCAGAAAAACCATTCCTAGCACGTCTACGAGAAGAGCGATCACCACGTAGAGGAAAACGTGGTCCGCTAAGGGAGGAGCATCCATCACGATACTCAAAACGCGGTGGTGGAAAACGCTCAACTACAAAGCCACCGCCACGGGGTCCATAGCCCACAACTGCAGGCTCCCGCGGGGCACGACCTCCTCGCGGCCTAGGCCAAGGAACTTGAGGTTTCGGACCTTTAGGCCTAGCAGCACGCCTCTGAACATTTGGCACATGTGCATCATGAAAAGGATGGTACATGTCCACGTTGTTCATCTCCTTTGCACGACGCGCCTCTCTCTTGCGCCGAAAGCAAAACTCACTCAAGTGTCCATCTCTCCCACAATGCTCACAATGGTACCTCACCGCTCTCATAGGGGGTTGTTGGTACTCACGGTAGTGGGTGTGGATCACTTTGCCCTTCTGTGGCAAAAGCTCCTCTTGGATGGGTGGCATGGTGTCAAGCTTGTTCTTGAGGTGGTTTGGTTTTGGAGCCCATGATTGTTTCTTGGGTGGAGCTCTCGGAGGTTCCTCAAATACACCATCCTTGGTGTTAGGCTTGAAAGGGTCTTTGGGTGGAATCTTGGTAAGCTTGGGAGTAGTGGTGGAGTTGGGCTTCTCACATGGGTTAAGACCACTCGACTCTCCAATCTTGCCAAAAGATGACACATCAACACCCGGAGCAAAGCCTACACCTGGACCTCCTGCAGCACGCTTGAACTGGGAGATCATCATCCCAAGCTGCGGCTCACCACTCGACACCCATGACAAGATGGTCCGAAGGTATGTGTTTTCCTCCTCGGTTTGCATCTTGTCATGCTTCACATTCGCAATCTCCATCTCCAAACCCTCACAAAGAACGCACCTAGTCACACATGTGCTATCCGAGCTGGCCTTTTCAAGAGACACAATCTTGGCATTCTTCTTTGCCAACTCAGATTGCAAGCCTGCACAGGACTTGCACGCACCCAACAGTGAGGATCTAGCCTTCAGCTCATCCACCTCTCCTACCAACACAACATACTTGCTTCTCAAAGTGAGAAGGTCAGTCATGTGTGTGGTGCACATCTCACACTCCTCCTCATCGGTAACAACTACGGTGGACTTGACAGATTCATGTTCCTTCACCGTATCTTCCCACTTCTGCCTAAACTCCTTGCGCTCTCTAGCAGCATGCCTAAGCAACTTATCCTGACTAAGGAGCGCGGCAGTAAGCTTCTCGACCTCAGCAGAAAGGCCGTCAGGGGTCTGAGATACCTGGGAGGTGTCGTCGTCATCGTCATTCCAAGGGGTGTCCTCCAGCTCGCCGTCGACCTCCTTGCCGAGAGCCATGGTGCAGAAGCCCTCGTCGTCGGTGAAGAAGCAGAGGCCGTTGAGCTTGTCCTCGATCTTCTTCTTCTTCTCGGACTCGTCATCGCTTGAGGAAGCAGAGTCATCATCCGAGTCGTCGACGTCGCTGAGCGTGGCGAAGAATGCACGCTGCTCAGCCTGGGCCTTCTCCAAGTACTTGGTCTTGATGTACTCCTTGTTGAAGCCGCCCTTCCGCTTGTGCCATGTGGGGACGTACTTCTCCTTACGCTTGCCGGAGTCGTACTTGTGCCCATGATATGCCTTGCCGAAGACTTGCTTGTTCTTCTTCGGGGAATTGGCGATGAAGTGGTTGGGGTCGCCGCACTCGAAGCATCCTGAGCGTCCTCCTCCGCGGCTACGGTTCATGAGGTTGTTGTGAAACCACGAGAACCGGTTGGCGAGCAAAGCCAACTCGTCATCCCCCAAAGACTCCAGCTGCTCCTCTGTGACAGAAAAGAGAGAAGAGAGTGCAAAACCTCCAGAGGGGTTAGCAGAAGAGCCAGAAAGCAAGCCCATTGAAAGGCCAGAAGGATTCTCATAAGAAGCCCTCGCCATGGCATCGATCTCACTGGACTTGAGCTTACTGAAGAGCTCGTCGCACGTGAGGGTCTCATAGTTAGGCGATTCGATGATCGCCTAAACATTGGAATCCCACACCGATCGATCAAGAGTACGGAGTAGCTTGAGAGCTCTCTCATGATCGTCGAAAGGCAACAGCTCCTTGTTAGCCCTCATCCTATTGACAATCACCTGAAAGCGAGCGAATAAACTTTCTATGCTCTCGCCAGGCATGTGTCGAAAGTTCTCATACGCTCGCTTGAACGACTCGTAGAGATGGGTTTTGACTTGAGTGGTTCCCTCATGAAAACGCATGAGGGTTGCCCAAATCTCCCGAGCCGTAGCGAGGTGAGAAACGCGATCAAACTCACTCATGCTCAGACATGAGAAAAGAGCATTACGGGCTCCGCTATTGGCATCGTGCTCATCGATCTAAAGCTGAGAGACATGAGCAGCCAAGACCACGTAATCGACAGAGTTGCAAATATCCCAGATGGAAGCACCCAAACTCTGAAGGACCGAGAATGCAATAGCAAGGTGACCAGAGGGGGTGTGAATGGGAGCTCAAAAATTTCTCTCGAAACTTTGGCCAAATGTCCCAAAATCAACCCCCGAAAGCTATGATCGAAACCGTGATGCCCACGACCCTTGGAAGAGGGTGGATGATCCCTAGGATTACAGCGAGGCACCACAAAGTGATAGCGAACCAAAAGGCAAAAGCACCGGAACAAGTTCGACCCTCAAAAACCAAGTCCCAAACGTAGATGGACGGCTACGTCGAGAAGTCCCCTAATACCTATGCTAACAAGTAGCAAAGATACCTAGAGAAGTTCCTTGGTCAACTCTAGGGCCAAATGAGAAGTACGGAGACCAAGCGAAGAAGCCGGGAGAGCAAACGCACAAAACCAGAGTACACAGCCGATTCGCGGACTGTGCGGCCCTGGGGTCCCAGACTGTCCTTCCCTACTGCGGACTGTCCGCGAGGGGATGGCGGACTGTCCACCGGTCAAAAGAGGAAAACTACAATGCTGCTGAAGTCTTGCTGGACGTCTCCCGGACTGTCCGCAAACTTCAACGGCGGACTGTCCGCCGGTCAATGAACAGTGCAGCACCCGAAGAACACAGCCACTGATCTGGCATTTCCCCGATGCGCGGACTGTCCGCGGTCACTTCGGCGGACTGTCCGCGAGTGTCCAGAAAGGGCGATTTTGGTCGCCCAAAACTCAAATCTTCTTCAAATCGATTCAAACCAAAATCCCTTGATCCCATCCTAGAGAGGATGATTACGAGGTAGTTGGGAGACTATCCCCAAGATATCATCCACTTAAAACAACTCAATCAACGGGAAATCGAAGAGGAAGGTGTGTGAACCGAAAAAGCGCCACGAAAACTAAATCAACTCGATCTACTTATTCGTGAGGAGTTAGATGAATTCCTTCGGTGGAAATGATCTCCTCACTATAAAGAACAAGTTGATTCAAGTGGAATTCAAAAAGACGCAGTAGAGAGAGAGATCGAGCGACGGGAAAAATGCGGAGAAATGAAGAACGCGAAGAACACGAACCAAAACGCGAATCAACACATCGATCTGCAACCGTGTGGCTACCACATGCTACAACAGTGAGGTTACGGCCTCACTTCCTCAAAATCTTCAGTACACAGAGGTATGGTTCTCTGCGGATCTCAGCTAGCTACAGCAGGGGATTGGGAGAGCAGGAAACCCTAGAAGCAAAGAGCAAATGACTGAGATGGAATGGGAGGAGGGTGTCTCCCTCCACTTATCCTAATTCTAATTCCTACTCTACCCCTCTCTAATTACAGAGCGAACCAGCTAAACCCTAGGGTTATTCTGGACCAACTCGAAGATGCTGGTGATCCGACGGCCACGCCCGCACAACTGGTAGCGTTGCCTCGACGCAACCTCACCGATCACCGCCACGTGCCGCCACCGCTCTGCTTGTCGTTTTCTCGGACTTCACCCCCGGTTTTGTTGCCCAAACCGGGAAACCAGCCTTCACGACCAACCCCCGGTTTTGAGGCCCAAACCTGGAAACCATCCACTCGGTGGTTTTTCTGTGGCTCAACCACCAAACCGAGCCATAGAGGGGATGCACCGCCCGTGCACCCCGTCCACCGACACGTGTCCCCAGGTCCTCAACCCAAGCAACACCGTGCTCGCAAGTCTTCGCTCGTTGCTGTCCCAGGCTGTCAGCCACCACAGCTGATCCTCGGGCCACCGGTCCCTCAGTCCAAGCCTCACGTCCGCCCTTCGCCACTCTCGGTCCATCGGCATGACACGTCTCTACTTGACCTTCACCTTGCCTCTGATCACTGTATCCGTGCTCGACACCTGCACAACACAAGCCAAAGAACATGCGCATTATCCCAGTTGACAATCACTCATCACTCAGAGACTCGGCATACACCCATGTATCCGCAATCTCCCCCTTGATGAGTGCACTGTCAACTACCAACACAAATCATAATGGAAATAGAAGAAGGATGGAAGAAAGAGAGAGAACTCTACCAAATGACCCAAAAGCATAGCAAAGCCGAAGAAGGACAAGTGGAAAGAGCAAGACAACTTGGTTCCCAAAGGAATGGGCAACGGCTCAACGCAACCAAGCAAAGCAAAGCTAGCCCTCAAGAAGAGGTAGAACATGCTCAACACCGCTAGCAGGAAAACTTGACACCAATTGGAAAAGCAACTGAACATCAAGCAAAACAGAGCTAGCCCTCAAGAAGAGGCAGAACAGGCTCAACACCGCTAGCGAGGAAGCTCGATACCAACTGAAGAAAGCTAGAAATCAGCTGAAGAACATCAAGAGCAAAAGTGCTAGTTCCTCAAGAAAGAGGCAAAGGCTCAACACAACTAGCTACCAAAAATGCTCCAAACCAACTGAGGATGCTCAAACACTCAGCAGCAAGAAAATCGAGCAAACTCCCCCTTAGTTGAAAACTCAGAGGACATATGATTTGCAATTTCTCCCCCTTAGTTGAAAATGCACCATCAAGCAAAAGTGCACACATACTCAAATGTCTCCCCCTTGATAGAATATCTCCCTCCAGAAATGCATATGAGAAAGAATGCAAGTTAGTAGCTTCAGAAATATAATCAAAAGAGTGCAAGGATGGTCTACACAATTCTGATCCGATGACTCAACAACATCCACAAGAAGCTAGCAGAGGCTCAAACTGATCACCAAATACTCAATATAAATATGAGAGCAAAAGAGCAGTTTTCAGCCAAAAAGGGTTCACCATCAAAATAGCACAGAACATGTATAGACAGGATATCTGACAAGTGCTAAACATGTATACAAGGTGAACTACCCCTAGCACAGTTCAATCATCATGCTATAGAATGAACCATAGACTTGTGTGTGCAAAATTTTATCGGAGTTTGCAGCGGTTAAATTACACAAGTTAAAATTTCAGCATGTGATTGCGAGAGGTCGAAAGCTTGTCATTGCCTAACTTTTCAACTATGCGAAGCCTATGCAGAAGCAATCAGAAGCTTAAAGCAACAGTTTCGGTCATACACTACACAGCTCAAGTTTAACTCAAAGTGCAATGAGAAACAGTCTCGAAACTATGATGTGTCGACAAGCAATCCCATCTCGATCTTTTCCAATTCACTTAACTTGGTTCAGATTTTTAGGACAGAAAATGAACATACCAAGCAAGTGGAGGACTCAACACTAGAGACATAGCAACCTAGCATATATGAAAAGCACGAGTGAAGTCAACACATCCTACACATGCTAGTTGCATATCTCAATGGTGAACATTTTCAAATTTTATGTTCATTAATCAGATTCACTAATCATAAAATAACTCTGCTCATAACATATATCAGTGATCAGAATGAGCATAAGCTACAGCATCATCATAAAAGCATCAGAGCAAATACTATACAGAGCATAGTTACATTCTTCAGATTATATACATGAAGCTCTGAATGGAAGTATGCAAGATGAAATGCAAAGATGCATGCAGAAACCAAATGAATATCAAAAAGTCAGTTTATATTACACAAGAGCCAAAATGTTTTCCCCATCTAAAAAGGGAAACACACACCAAGCTCACCTCTCAACCTAGCAAAAGTTGATTGGTCCAAAGGCTTGGTGAAAATATCAGCCAACTGATGATGAGTATCGACATGGCGAAGGTCGATATCACCCATCTCATAGTGGTCTCGCAGAAAATGAAAGCGCACATCAATGTGTTTGGTCTTAGAGTGCAGCACGGGGTTCTTAGCAACGCTAATAGCACTCGTGCTGTCACAAAGCAAAGGAACACAAGAAAAGCTCAGACCAAAATCACGCAAAGTGGCCATCATCCAAAGCAACTGGTAACAGCAGCTAGCCGCAGCAACGTATTCAGCCTTCGTGGTAGACTGGGCGACACTAGACTGCTTGCGAGAGGACCACGAAACAAGAGAAGATCCAATAAACTGGCAAGTCCCGGAAGTGGACTTGCGATCAATGCGGCAACCAGAAAAATCGGCATCGGAATAACCACAAAGGAAAAGAGTGGAGGAAGCAGAATACCAAATCCCAAATTCTGGAGTGAAGGATAAGTACCTCATAATGCCCTTGACTGCCTAACGGTGAGAAGTGCATGACGACGACTGAAAGCGCGCGCAAAGACACACCGCAAACTGAATGTCCGGGCGTGTCGCCGTCAGGTACAGCAGCGATCCGATCATACTCCGGTACTCCTTCTGGTCCACCGCTTCTCCATCCACATCCGCATCCAGGGCCGTCGTGGTCGACATGGGTGTTGGAAGAGGCTTGGCCTCACCCGTATCGAACTTCTTCAATATGTCCTTGGTATACTTACCCTGGTGTACGAACGTCCCTTCCCGAGATTGCTTGATTTGCAACCCAAGGAAAAACATCAGCTTGCCCATCATGCTCATCTCAAACTCCTTGCTCATAGTGTCTGCAAACTTGGCAACCAAAGCGTGAGAAGAACCACCGAAGATGATATCATCCACGTAAATCTGGACCAAGAGAGAATCACTGCCTTGCTTGAGGAGAAAGAGCGTTTTATCCACACATCCCATTTTAAAACCCTTAGCAAGCAAAAAGGTTTTCAACCTATCATACCAGGCTCTAGGGGCTTGTTTCAAACCATACAAAGCTTTGTGAAATTTAAAAACATGGTTTGGAAACTTGGGATTTTCGAAACCGGGGGGTTGTCTCACATAAACCTCCTCTTCTATGTAGCCGTTTAAGAAGGCACTCTTTGTTGACTCTTGCTAAGTTCGTCACTAGGAGTAGACTATGGAATTTATCCCTGGTAACGGTGCTAGAAAGGTTTGTTGATACTTCTTATTGTAAGAAGTATAACTAACTATTCGTATGACTATTGGTAGGTTCCGCAAGCGCACAGAATAAGTCTATTGTAGCACTTCACCCGGGAGTAACCGAGTATCGTATTTATTTCCACAGGGAAGCTACTATGGCAGAACTAACACTAGGACCGCTATGAACAACTGGTGATTCTAGCAGGGTTGATCGAAATGTGTGAATGGGGGTTGGTTTCTACTACTACTAAAAAGAAAGAAAGAAAGACTAACTACTACTAACTAAATCGGCGGGGTCTGGCCGATGAACAAATTAATGTTTTCCTACACACTTATGATCACAACCAACTTAGCAATAAAGAGTTTATCTAGTTCTTCGAACCGTACACACCCTCTGGACTATTTACCTTAGACGTGCACAACGAGGTTTATGATTTAAGAACTAACCCAACTACGTGGTGGAATTCAAGGCTCCCAGGGCTGTCACCACCTGTTTGCTACCACAGCTATCCGGGGGGCTAGCCACAAACTAAGGTATAACTAGTGTAAGCACCACGCTTACACTAATATATACTACTCTAATCTTGCGTCCAAAACTAGAGCACTGATTACTCAGCGAAGAATCCAAACTAGATGCAAACTAGATACTAAGTTATCTATGATCAAAAGCACTCAACAAGAACAATAAGTAAAGAACTTAAAGTAAATGCAGAAAGTAGAAGAACACTAAGATAAATGAAGAAAGACTTGGAATTATACCAGAGACTTGGAAGATCATCTATTACAACTCTAGTTCTTCTCTTCTTCACTCTCGCTCTCACTATATGTCTCTCAACTAGAGTGTTCCTTCACCAGAGCTTCGCTTACAAGAGAGTGGGACTAATGAGGTGAGGTCTGAGTACCAATGAGCTCGGGGGGTCCTATTTATAGCCTAAGGGACCTAGGGTTAGGTCAGGGGGGTGAGTGTGGTGGCGGCCGCCGCCCCCCTGGCATTTGGATCCACCGCCTCTTCACCAACGGCATCCAGGAGGTCCTCCAAGTCGGTTTGGGGTCGGTTAGGGTTGTCCAATAACCGTTACATGGGCAATTAGGCCATGATCCATGTGACGCTGCTTCTTAGCCCTTGGATGAACCAACTTAGGTGAGCAACGGATGCAAATGAGTGTGGCATGCCTCCCCTGGATCAGTGACGTGGCAGGGGAGGAGTTTGGGCCTCACTCCCCTGGCGGCCGCCAGTGATGGGTGGCGGGCGCCACTCCACCTTGGCCAAAAGTGAGCCCAGGTGAGTGTGTTTGCATCCTGGTGGGTCCTTTTGGTCATTTTGCTCAAAAACCCTGCAATTTCCTACATTCAAATAAAACTCAAGGACAAGTGGAAATCGTTAGTTTATAAAAGGTTTTTGGTTGATTTTAGGCCCTTGTGTTGTGTTATATGACCTTGTTGATGCTAAGAATATGACACTTAGTGAGCGTCAACAAGCTCCCCCAAGCTTACCTCTTGCTCGTCCTCGAGCAAGCATGGACTTGAATAATCTTGGAAACTCTGTGTTTTTGTTGTGTATGCCCATATTACTTTCATCACCATAGAATTGGTAGCCTTCCCTGCACTCAAGATTAGAACAAAAGACCAGCAAGAAAGAAGGGTTGTCTTTCCCTTGCCTATTTTGCTAATCAAGATATGTGGAGTTTTTGCAAGTTTTGTTCAAAAGAAAGCATGCTTAGTAGCTTCTGTGGCTCACTCAATCACTCATATTTGTATGTGGAAATGGAAGAATTATCCTCTCACTAAGACTTTATGTGGGGTTTAATGGGTAGGATAAAAGTGAGCATGCAATGCTAGCATAATTTTTGCCAAGTTAGACAAATGGAGCAAAGGAGCAACAAGTCATATGCTCAGACCAGAAATGTGCAAGTGTGTGGTATTTATTGTGGCTAATACTTTCATGGCACTTCTCCTTTCAATCTCAGTTGTGGGATCATGGCTATGAATGAGAGCATTTGCTCTTTTGGATATTCTCTTCTTTTTAGAGCACTTGCTCTCTTTTTTTTTTCTAGAGCACTTGCTCTTTTCAATATTCTTTTCTTTCTAGAGCACTTGCTTTTTTTTTTAACTACTATAGCCATGTCCCTGAGATTTCATTATGTAGCATGATATTTTGCCATGCAGTATTCCTAACAATGAATGGAAATAAAGGCATGTTGTGTGCGTATTCTCAGTGTAAGAATAGCACTATATAGGTGGGTGCAAGTGAATTCCTTGGTCTAAAGATATGACAAGTTTCTCTACCATGACTATCAACAAAAGTCTAACTAGCTCAACACTAACATGCAGCAAGTGGAAGCTCCTACTCTAAGAGTAAAAATGATTTGGCTTTGGTAGGACTTTCTTTGCCACAGAAGTACTTAGAGCAAGTTTTTAAATTTTTTTAAAATAACAACTACACAAACTTGACTTGCTTAAGTCAAAGTAGAAACTTACTTCCCCTTTACTTAGTCTAATGCTCATGTCTCAAGTTTAGTTCTAGCATACGTTCTCCCATGATAACTCTAATGCATGACATACATTTTTTTTAGAAAGACTTACGATGAGACTGTTTCATTTATTACTATTTATTTATTATTATTATTATTATTATTTACTGCAAATTAACTAAGATAAAACTCAAATTTAAATTACTGAAAATAAAAAATAAAAAAAAATAAAGCTGACAGAAATAAAGACGGTAGTGATACTTACCTTTTTGATGGGGTCCTCCCCAAGGTGGCTTTTGGCGTGGTCGGGTTACATCCATCCTTGACAACGGTACATGTCGTCCCAATTCTGCTGGTTCTGCTGCAGGAGAGAAGAAATATTACCCAGTTCTCCACCAGTTTCCTGGCGGAATTCCTGGAAATTTTGGTTCAAGTCGTTCAAGTCCTGACGGATTTCGGCGGTATCCATGGTGAGTCCATTCATTTGGTGCTGAAGATATCCCATATCGCGCATCCACTCGTCCTGATGAAAGGACGAATGACGAGCGGCTTGTGGCGAGATTCCCCTATGGAAGAACTCATCACCACGGCCAGTGTACCGGGTGGATCCTCCCAAGGAATGGGATGAACTCCCCAACTGGGATGAGTGAAAGGACGCCTCCTGGCCGTATTCCCACCGCGGATGTTGCGATTGTTGCCAATTTGATCCTCCTGCTTGGTGCGAGCCAGGGGTGTCAAATGACCATAGTGTGCTGCTCCATCATACTGCCCTGCATGGAAAGGGTCAAACTCCTGTGCCGCTGCTACACGGGTCTGCGCTCGCGTCCTCCTCCTGGGAACCTGCATGATGTTCTCTCAGGCCAACCTGCGGTTTTGCTCTGCCTCGGTTTCCAGGGCCAAAAGTAACGTTGGTGCATTCACCAACCAAAGTGATAAGTCAGGAAGAGCGGTTTTATTCACATAATCTTGGTAGATCATGTGAATCTCACCGGTCTCCTGGTTTTCACGCAAGAGGTGTCCTTGCGAGAAGTGTTCCACGGTCAAAAGGTCTCGGTCACTAGGAATGTAGGAGTATATAGCGGTGTTCAGCAGACCCATGTTAAAAGCCAGTCTAGTTATCCATGATGTCATTTCAATATTTCCAGTGCGTTGATTAAATTTAGACCAGTAGTCTGCCATGGCCTTGGCGGGTGATACTTTTATGTGGTTTACTAGAGCATACAACAACAGTATTTTAGGCTTTTTTAATTGGTCTTAAGTCAGGTCTTGGAAAAAGTGTGATACTAATATACTTGTGACAGAACCTGAGCGTGGGGTTGTGGATATTACTTGTACGGGGCAAGCCTGGGTCTCTATTCCCAGCAATACTTTTCCAAAATTCATTTCTATTGAATCCCGTATAGGCAGATTCCAAGCTCAGTAAGCATGAATAATTAAAGTTTAGATTCTTGCTGAATTGCCTCCACGTTAAAGAATGTTCTTCATTAAAAAGCCAAAATATTATGTGATTGGCAGACAATTGCATGGTAGCTAGAAATTCCATTGTGAGGGGAAGGATTCCCTCCTAATTAACCTTCCATGCATCTTCCCATCCTAAGGTTCAAGAAATATAGAGAAACTCACTGTCCAGACCAGTGCGACTTAGCAAGTCGTCGTCGATGCGGCGGGTGTGAATGAACTCCCTCTCACTGAGGATGTTCCGGGCCTACCGTTCCCGATCACTCTGCCAGATGATATCATTGACGGAGTTCATGATGCGGATGGTCGGTCCAGCCTGGTGTGTGGGCGGAGAGTCCCGATCCACCGACATTTCGTTGGTGGATGGAGTACCCCACCCGGCGCTCTCTTCATCACTCCCAGCAAAGCGAATGTGGGTGTTTGCTCTCGACGAACTTCCCTCACCCTTACTCTTCTTCTTCTTGCCGGTGAAGAAGTTCTTGAGAGGGCCCATGACTTCCTTGCTAGTGCTCAAGATGGCTGGTGTTTATGTGTTTTGAGTGAGGTGTGAGAACTTGTATGGTGTGTGGGTAGCATTTATAGGCTCAGGATGGAAGGGGGAAGCCTGAGAGCTCCCCCCTCCCGGCGGGCGCCAGGAATAAGTGGCGGGCGCCACTCCACCTTGCCCAAATTTGTCTGCAACCGACACATGAGGTTTCCCTTGTTATGTCCACTGAAATTCCAAGTGAGGAATAAAGTGGTAGTGTCGGTGCAATGTGCAAAGAGTGGAACCTCCTAAATGGGGCTAGTGGGTTGAAAATTTCAAAGACCACTTCTTCATCCTGGTCATACTTTATACCAAGGATGGTGGGAAACTTACTCGGGAGAAGTTTTGTACCGAAATGTGAAAATAGAGGTGGCGGGCGCCCGGAAAATGTGGCGGGCGCCACCCTCCTTGGCTGAATTTCACTCCAACTCACCCCTCCTTTCACCTAGTGCTCTCCTTGTCACTCTCCATCACATGTGCACCAGAATTTTTGGATGGAGATGTGTCCGAAAGGTGGAGTGAAGAGGGGGAGACATGGGAGTGAGTGATTGCATTGAAAAGAGCAAAGCCATGGGTCTCCCTTGGTGTTATTTGGGTCTAGGAGGTAGGTGTAATAGTCTAGAGATTGACTAGTGCTCCCTAGTGCACCCTAGGGTGGCGGGCGTCAGCATGGGGTGGCGGGCGCCACCCCTATGGCTGTCCTAAGCGACCTAGGTGCCGCCTAATCACTCTAGTAAACATCTAATTTGCAGGAAAATTAATTTGCTTAAGTAAAAATGAAAATTTAAATGGGGGATAAAGACTTACCTTAGCCTAACTTACCTTGGTTAGCCGCTTTGGATTCCCGATTAGTGTCGCCTTCATGGTGGTTGTGGTGGAATGTCAGCACCGATGAACTTTGATGATGGGTGTTTTTTCGGTCGCGGTGTGAACTCGAATTTCTCCTCCTTTCCACTGATGTGGAGCAGAATTTCTCCAGCTCCTACATCAATGGTGGCTTTTGCAGTGCTCAGAAATGGCCGTCCCAAGATCAATGGCGTCCGGTGGTCGGGATTAATATCCAAAACCACGAAATCCACCGGGACAAAGAGATTCCCGATTTTCACCGGAATATTCTCTGCTATTCCCGCGGGCTATCGGAGCGATTGATCGGCTAGCTGCAAACACATAGAAGTAGGGGACAAGGTATGATGATTTAATTTAACGTATATTACCTTGGGCATGACGCTGACGCTTGCTCCCAGATCACAGAGTGCATGCTCGAAGTGCTGCTCTCCAATTGAACATGCGATCGTTGGGTTTCCTGGGTCCTTCTTCTTTTCTGGGAGTTGGTTTAAAATGACCGCACTGCAATCTTCGGTCAATTTAACCACATCCCTAGTTGGAATTGGTTTCTTCTTATTGAGCATGTCTCTCAAATATTTTGCATAAGTTGGAACCTGCATAACGTCAATAAATGGCACATGTATATATAATTTTTGAATTACCTCGACGAATTTCTTGAATTGGTCGTCTTCCGTCGGATTTCTGTTTTGATGTGGAAAAGGTAATACATGTGTATCATAGAATTCATGAGGAGCAGTTCGTACCTTGGATGAAGGTTCAGCTGGGGTCTCCTCTTCTTCGTCATCTTCAATATTAACAATATTTTTCTTTGCAGCAGTATTACTACTAGGAACTAAATTAGGATGAGGTGGATCACGAGTGGATTTACCACCTCTCGTGGTTACAGCTTTTACCTCCTCATAGTATTTAATTTGAGATTTAATGTTATCTACTGTTTGCTCTAATCTCTTATTAAAATTAATTTGTTCCTTAAATGCTTCAGAAAAATCTTTCAGTTTAGCATAAATTCCTTCTAACATTTTATCATGTTCAATTAATTTATTATTTATGCTATCATTAATTCTACCTTGATTAGAAACTAATTTTCCAATACGAGAATTAAATACGGAGGTTTGAGGCATAACTTTATTATTCCATTGTTGGATCATTGGAATTGGAGGTTCTCCGTAGCCACCATTATTAAGAAGGGATTTGGCATCCCCTTTCTTAATTTCTGCTTGACCTTCACTTGACGAAGTGACTCTTTGCTTGGCGTAGTACTCCTTTGCAGCACGATCTCTGTTCTCATTTATCCTTTGCTCTAGCAATTTTACCAAAGTTTGCAGGGTAACAAAATCAGCTTGCTTAATTTCAGACTTACCTCTAGCACGTTTTTCTGTCCATCCTTGATTTGCCACCATTGTCTCGATCAATTTGGTTGCCTTCTCTACAGTGAGAGAGAGGTATGCACCTCCGGCGGCAGCATCAATGTGTTGTCGAGATTCTTGCTGGAGTCCATGGTAGAAGCTCTGGATCAAGTACCAGTCCTGCATACCATGGTGAGGACAGTATTCAACATACTCTTGTAGTCTCTCACAAGCTTCAGTGATTGTTTCTTCGTCTCCCTGTCCAAAATTAGCAATCTTGCTACAGAAAAGAATAGTTTGACTTATCGGGCAGAACTTTTTGAGGAATTGATCCGCGCATCTCACCCATGTCAGCAGGTGTCCAGAGTTGAAGAGGAACCACTGCTTTGCTTTTTCCACTAATGAAAATGGAAAAAGACGAAGTCTGATGGCATCCTGCGAAACTCCCTGCACAGAAATTGTACTACATATCTCCAAAAAATTCCGGAGGTGAGCATTGGCATCCTCGGAAGGTTTGCCATTAAATGCAATAGCTTGAGCCATATGTATTAGGTGAGGTTTAAGCTCAAAATCTACATTACTAGTAGAAGGTAACACTGGAATGTGAGCAAGAGTAGGCATGGAATACTCATAGAGTGTTTTGGTCGACGTCGATGTTGATGATGATGTCGGCGTTGGTGTTGATCGATCGGTGGAGCAGCTTGGTTCGTCAGTCACTTTTGACTGGGATTCTTGTCTCGACGAACTCCTCTCACGAAGCTCCAGGTTCTTCCTTAGAGGAGTGAGATTAGCTCTCGCTCTCCTATGAATGGCCTCAGGATCTTCTTGATAGTCGCTCAGAAGATTGAATCCGGCCATGACTACTTAAACGATCACAAACAACGAACAATATATATATACCCGCTAGAGCTACGGGGGTTAATTCAATAGAAATCACAAAGAATTAATTCTAGCCAATTGCTTCCCCGGCAACGGCGCCAGAAATGCTTGTTGACTCTTGCTAACGTCGTCACTAGGAGTAGACTATGGAATCTATCCCTGGTAACGGCGCCAGAAAGGTTTGTTGATACTTCTTAATGTAAGAAGTATAACTAACTATTTGTATGACTATTGGTAGGTTCCGCAAGTGCACAAAATAAGTCTATTGTAGCACTTCACCCGGGATTAACCGAGTATCGTAATTATTTCCACAGGGAAGCTACTATGGCAGAACTAACACTAGGACCGCTATGAACAACTCGTGATTCTAGCAGGGTTGATCGAAATGTGTGAATGGGGGTTGGTTTCTACTACTACTAAAAAGAAAGAAAGAAAGACTAACTACTACTAACTAAATCGGCAGGGTCTGGCCGATGAACAGATTAATGTTTTCCTACACACTTATGATCACAACTAACTTAGCAATAAAGAGTTTATCTAGTTCTTCGAACCGTACACACCCTCTGAACTATTTACCTCAGACGTGCACAACGAGGTTTATGATTTAAGAACTAACCCAACTACGTGGTGGAATTCATGGCTCCCAGGGCTATCACCACCTGTTTGCTACCATAGCTGTTGTTTCGGGATCGAGACCCCGAAACAGCAGGTTATCGCACGAGCGAATGCACAGAACGAAAGTGGAAGTAAACGTAGTAAAAGAGGGAATCAGGTCAAGTGAACAGTGTTCTCTCCCCCCCTCAGTTTGAAAGTACAAGAATGTCCTTCCAACCACTCTGTTACAATTACAATGATGCCCTACTCAACTACTCCATCATCGTAACTTCGCCCTCTGACGGGCCCAGCATCCCCCGGCTCCTTTTCCTGACCGGTGGGCCCGCTCCCTTTGACCCAGGCTTCCGGCGGCCTGGGAAAACCTATGAAAAACTAAAGTCATGAATGACGAAAACTTCTGCCGGAAACGCTGGGCTCCTTTCACGCGAATGCTTCCTTTCGCACGAAAGCTCCGCCTTCCCTTAGTCCGTGAGCCGAAACGCGTGCTTCCGCGCGAATGCTTCCTTTCACACGAAAGCTTCGCCTTCCCTTGGTCAGCGAGCCGAAACGTGTGCTTCCGCGCGAATGCTCCCTTTCGCACGAAAGCTCCGTCATTCTTCGGTCAGCGAGCCGAAATGCGTGCTTCCGCACGAATGCTCCCTTTCGCATGAAAGCTCTGTCATTCTTCGGTCAGCGAGCCGAAACGCGTGCTTCCGCGCGAATGCTCCCTTTCGCACGAAAGCTCTGTCATCCTTCGGTCTTGCGAGGCCAAAGACGAACGCGTGCTTCCGCGCGAATGCGCACATCCGCTCGAAAGCTCCGTCATCTTTCGGTATTGCGGGTTGGAGGCGCCTGCGGTCCGGGTACCATCCCAACAATAGCCCCCCACGGTCGGATTCGTAAACTTGTGACGTTCGACCGTGTCCTTTCGCTAGGCGCCTACGCCCACCCAAAAAAAACTTTGTTTCGTTTCGAAGCCAAGTTTTTTTTCGTGCTTGTACGTCTTGTCACTTTGCTGACACCATGTGACGTCTGTCAGGCTGTTGCGATGCTTCGTATTCCGTGCCCAGACGTCTTTTCGTCTTCCTCGAAAATCGTGTATTGTATTGGCGTGTCGTTGCGACGCTTTGAAGGCGCGCCATTTGTTAAGGTGGAGCCCGAAGATATCGTGCTTTCGCCGGACAAGCAGCGATATAGTATCTTCCTCGGTCGCGAAAGTAGTTCGCGAACTTGATTACCCTGTACAAACATACAGTGTACAAACTTGCTTACAAGTTCTATGCAAGGAAAAATTGTTCTTGTGGCTTTTGTCTTTCGGCGTTGATGTTATTTATGAACCCGCGGACTTTATTCTTTCGTACACCTGGATTACGAGCTATAGCCGCCCGTTGACTGGCCAGGCACTCACACGCGTAGCCGCGTGGAGCTAGCTTCCGCGCGATAGGAATATGGCCGATGGTATTCGCGCGAGGGTGCTTTTGTTGCGAGCTTCTCGGCCGAAAGTAAAGACACGCCCGCCCCCACACACTTATACAAGGGGCGGTAGCTTTCGCGTGAGGGCACTTTCATTGCGAACCCCTCTGCCGATAGTAAAGACGCGCCCGCCCCCACACACTTAGACGAGGGGCGGTAGCTTTCACGCGAGGACGCTTTTGTTGCGAGCCCCTCGGCCGATAGTAAAGACGCGCCCGCCCCACAAACTTAGACGAGGGGCGGTAGCTTTCGCGCGAGGGTGCTTTCGTTGCGAGCCCCTCGGCCGATAGTAAAGACGCGCCCGCCCCCCCCACACTTAGACGAGGGGCGATAGCTTTCGCGCGAAGGTGCTTTCGTTGTGAGCCCCTCGACCGATAGTAAAGACGTGCCCGCCCCCACACACTTAGACGAGGGGCGGTAGCTTTCGCGCGAGGGCGCTTTCGTTGCGAGCCCCTCGGCCGATAGTAAAGACGCGCCCGCCCCCACACACTTAGACGAGGGGCGGTAGCTTTCGCGCGAAGGCGCTTTCGTTGCGAGCCCCTCGGCCGATAGTAAAGACGCGCCCGCCCCCACACACTTAGACGAGGGGCGGTAGCTTTCGCGTGAAGGCGCTTTCTTTGCGAGCCCCTCGGCCGATAGTAAAGACGCGCCCGCCCCCACACACTTAGACGAGGGGCGGTAGCTTTCGCGCGACGGTGCTTTCATTGCGAGCCCCTCGGCCGATAGTAAAGATGCACCCGCCCCCACACACTTAGACGAGGGGCGATAGCTTTCGCGCGAGGGTGCTTTCGTTGGGAGCCCCTCGGCCGATAGTAAAGGCGTGCCCACCCCCACACACTTAGACGAGGGGCGGTAGCTTTCGCGCGAGGGCGCTTTTGTTGCGAGCCCCTCGGCCGATAGTAAAGACGCGCCCGCCCCCACACACTTAGACGAGGGGCGGTAGCTTTCGCGCGAGGGTGCTTTCATTGCGAGCCCCTCGGCCGATAGTAAAGATGCACCCGCCCCCACACACTTAGACGAGGGGCGATAGCTTTCGCGCGAGGGTGCTTTCGTTGGGAGCCCCTCGGCCGATAGTAAAGGCGTGCCCACCCCCACACACTTAGACGAGGGGCGGTAGCTTTCGCGCGAGGGCGCTTTTGTTGCGAGCCCCTCGGCCGATAGTAAAGACGCGCCCGCCCCCACACACTTAGACGAGGGGCGGTAGCTTTCATGCGAGGGCGCTTTCGTTGTGAGCCCCTCGATCGATAGTAAAGATGCGCTCGCCCCCACACTTAGACGAGGGGCGGTTGCTTTCGCGCAAGGGCGCTTTCGTTGTGAGCCCCTCGGCCGATAGTAAAGACGCGCCCACCCCCAGACACTTAGACGAGGGGCGGTAGCTTTCGCGCGAAGGCGCTTTCGTTGCGAGCCCCTCGGCCGATAGTAAAGACGCGCCCGCCCCCACACACTTAGACGAGGGGCGGTAGCTTTCGCGCGAAGGCGCTTTCGTTGCGAGCCCCTCGGCCGATAGTAAAGACGCGCCCGCCCCACACACTTAGACGAGGGGCGGTAGCTTTCGCGCGAGGGTGCTTTCGTTGCGAGCCCCTTGGCCGATACTAAAGATGCGCCCGCCCCCCCACACTTAGACGAGGGGCGATAGCTTTCGCGCGAGGGTGCTTTCGTTGGGAGCCCCTCGGCCGATAGTACAGACGCGCCCGCCCCCACACACTTAGAGGAGGGGCGGTAGCTTTCGCGCGAGGGCACTTTCGTTGCGAGCCCCTCGGCCGATAGTAAATACGCGCCCTCCCCCACACACTTAGACGAGGGGCGGTAGCTTTTGCGCGAAGGCGCTTTCGTTGTGAGCCCGTCGGCCGATAGTAAAGACGCGCCCGCCCCCACACACTTAGACGAGGGGCGGTAGCTTTCGCGCGAAGGCGCTTTCGTTGCGAGCCCCTCGGCCGATAGTAAAGACGCGCCCGCCCCCACACACTTAGACGAGGGGCGGTAGCTTTCGCGCGTGGGTGCTTTCGTTGCGAGCCCCTCGGCCGATACTAAAGACGCGCCCGCATCCCACACTTAGACGAGGGGCGATAGCTTTCGCGCGAGGGTGCTTTCGTTGGGAGCCCCTCGGCCGATAGTAAAGACGCGCCCGCCCCCACACACTTAGACGAGGGGCGGTAGCATTCGCGCGAGGGCGCTTTCGTTGCGAGCCCCTTGGCCGATAGTAAATACGCGCCCTCCCCCACACACTTAGACAAGGGGCGGTAGCTTTGGCGCGAAGGCGCTTTCGTTGTGAGCCCGTCGGCCGATAGTAAAGACGCGCCCGCCCCCACACACTTAGACGAGGGGCGGTAGCTTTCGCGCGAAGGCGCTTTCGTTGCGAGCCCCTCGGATAGTAAAGACGCGCCCGCCCCCACACACTTAGACGAGGGGCGGTAGCTTTCGCGCGAGGGTGCTTTCGTTGCGAGCCCCTCGTCCGATAGTAAAGGCGCGCCCGCCCCCACACACTTAGACGAGGGGTGGTAGCTTTCGCGCGAGGGCGCTTTTGTTGCGAGCCCCTCGGCCGATAGTAAAGACGCGCCCGCCCCCACACACTTAGACGAGGGGTGGTAGCTTTCGTGCGAGGGCACTTTCGTTGCGAGCCCCTCGACCGATAGTAAAGACGCGCCCGCTCCCACACTTAGACGAGGGGCGGTTGCTTTCGCGCGAGGGCGCTTTCATTGCGAGCCCCTCGGCCGATAGTAAAGACGCGCCCGCCCCCACACACTTAGACGAGGGGCGGTGGCTTTTGCGCGAGGGCGCTTTCGTTGCGAGCCCTTCGGCCGATACGTTGCAGGAACCGTTGCTGTTGGTTTGCCCGCGGTATCGCTCTCGTTGTCATCTAGCAGCGTGTTTGCTTTTTCTCATTTTCTAGCTGCGGTTTGAGATGGGCATGCTACTTGATGGTGCTTTCGCCTACAGTTACTGGATTGGGGGCGCTATCTGGTTGCGGTATCAATGACACAATCATTAAAGCAAAACCTTGGCTCCCGATGCTTCCTATTCGCATTATGCCTCTTGGGTGGGCTTTTCGGGGTTTGCACTTGAAAAGATTTTGTGGCTTTGGATGGTTGGAAAAGCTTGCGCTTTGGTGTCTATTTATATTGGCCTGTCTATGCGGCAAGGGCGCTGCATTTATTGCTTTGGCTGTACTTGCAGCGTTTTGTAGGTGGGGAGTTAAGATGGCGTTCAAGTTTTGCACCTACTGGAAACTGCTATCTGTCTTTCCTGACGTCGTGGACCCATTAGGATTTCTCAGCTTGACTTTCGCTACCATCCTCCCGTCCTGTTGGGGGGACGGTTTGTTTTTCCCGTGGGCTTTCGTTCCGTCCTCTCGTTTTGTCCGAGAGTCGGTTTTTTCATAGCCCGCAGGCTTTCGTTCCGCCCTCTCGTTTTGTCGGAGGGTCTTCTTTTTTTCCATAGCCCGCAGGCTTTCGTTCCGCCCTCTCGTTTTGTCGGAGGGTCAGTTTTTTCATAGCTGCAGGCTTTCGTTCTGCCCTCTCGTTTTGTCGGAGGGTCGGTTTTTTCATAGCCCGCAGGCTTTCGTTCCGCCCTCTCGTTTTGTCGGAGGGTCGGTTTTTTCATAGCCCGCAGGCTTTCATTCCGCCCTCTCGTTTTGTCGGAGGGTCGGTTTTTTCCCCTCTCGTTTTGTCGGAGGGTCGGATTTTTCATAGCCCGCAGGCTTTCGTTCCGCCCTCTCGTTTTGTCAGAGGGTCGGTTTTTTCATAGCCCGCAGGCTTTCGTTCCGCCCTCTTGTTTTGTCGGAGGGTCGGTTTTTTCATAGCCCGCAGGCTTTCGTTCCGCCCTCTCGTTTTGTCGGAGGTTCGGTTTTTTCATAGCCCGCAGGCTCTCTGAGATTGTCGGCGGCTGCGGAGGATTCCTTTCGCCCAGCAAGCCGACATTCTTGTTCGTTAGATTTTAAATGACGAATGTCTCAACCTTATGCTTGGTTGACTTCGTCATTTGTCAGGCCACACCATTTTTATCAAAGTTTGAGTAGACAAACTACGGGTAAAAGCGGCGCAAGTTGCTTGCGTTCCATGTGTGGGCTGATTCTTCGCCCTTATCATTCAGCAACCGGAATACACCGGGTGCTGCCATGCTTGCAGCGATGAAGGGGCCCTGCCACTGCGACTGCAGCTTACCTTGCTTGTCCGGCTGCCGAATGGTGACCATGTCTCCAGGCTTGATGTCCTTTCGGACTATGGTCTTGTCCCTGTGGCGCTTTGTTTCGGCGTGGTATTTTTCGAGATTGTCTGCAGCTTGCAGTCTTACCTCTACGATGGTGTCGAGTTCGAGGTGCCTTTGCTCCTGAGTTACTGGAGCCATTTCGGTCCGGAATGAACCCAGTTTTACCTCTTCCGGGGTGACTGCTTCCTCGCCGTAAAGCAATCGGAATCACAATTTACAGTCCATATGGGTTCTTCGAATTCAAGAGTTGTGCCGAAAGCCGCCGGAGTCCAATCTGCTATGAAATCCGCTAATGCTTGCGATTTGATTGCGGACCGGTGCTGGAAGTCAATCACATATTCGTTTAGCTCCGCCGCCCATTTGCCAATTCGGCCGATAGCCTCGTTGTTGCGGAACAACGCCTCCAATGGTTGGGCCGATAGGACTATGATGTGATGAGACTGAAAATAATGTTTTAGCTTCATAGAGGCCATCACCACTGTGTATGCTATTTTTTCTAATTCAGAATAATTCAGCTTTGCTCCTGACAGTGCCTCAGAGACGAAATAGATCGGGAACTGCGTCATCTTGTTTTCATGCTCTTTTTCTTCTACCAGAACTGCGCTTACGGTAGTGTGAGATGCTGCGAGATACAATAAGAGCGTTGCTTCCGGCGACGGTTTAGATAACGTGGTTAGCTTTGTCAGGTACTCCTTTAGCTGCTGGAAAGCCTGCCGCAGCTCTTGCCCCCAACCGAAAAGGTCGGAGCTTCGCAAAGTTCTGAAGAAAGGCAACCCTTTTTCGGCGGACCTGGCGATAAACCTGTTCAAAGAAGTCAGCCTTCCTGTCAACTTCTGCACTTGCTTTCGGCTTGAGGGTGGTTGCATGTTAACGATCGCCGCTATTTTGTCGGGATTGGCTTCAATTCCCCTTGTCGACACTTGGCAACCAAGGAGCTTGCCTTTCTTTATGCCGAAAATACACTTGTCAGGGTTGAGCTTCAAGCCGCTTTTGCGGAGGTTGCCGAAAGTCTCGAGTAAGTCTGCTTGATGATATTCCTGTCTGTCACTTTTGACCACTATATCGTTAACCTAGGCCAACAAGTTTTTCTTCTGCTTCTGGCTTTCGAAAACATTGTTGGTCACCCGCGAGAAAGTTGGGCCTGCGTTCCGCAGCCCTTCCGGCATCCGCCGATAGCAATATGTGCCTGTTGGGGTGATGAAACTGGTTTTCTCCTCATCATCAGGATGGAGCCATATCTGGTGATAACCTAAAAAAACAATCTAACAAACTCATTATTTCACAATCGGTTGCAATGTCGACAAGCTTGTCGATACGAGGCAAAGGATACGGATCCTTCGGGCAGCATTTGTTGATGTCGGTGAAATCGACGCACATTCGCCACTTTTCATTCTTCTTTTTCACCAAGACAACGTTCGCCAGCCATTCGGGATACTGGACTGGTCGGATTACTTCCGCATCGAGTAATCTTTGCACTTCGGCTTTCGCCGCATCTGCCCTTTCGTTTGACATCTTTCTCAGTTTTTGCTTTCTGGGCTTGGCGTCGCTTGCGACGTTTAAACTATGTTGGGCGAGATCTCTGCTAACGCCTTGCAAGTCGTTTGCTGTCCAAGCGAAAATGTCATCGTTGTTTGCGAGAAAAGATGCCAGGGCGTTCCTTTCTTCTTCCGACATGCTTGTCCCGATGTGCACAGTTCTTTCGGGCCTTGAAGACGCAAGCGGGATTTTCACTGTCTCTTCGGCTGCCCCGGCCTTATATTCGATCGAGCTGACGGCGGCGTGCACTTCGACGGTTGCTTGTGTTTCATCATTTTTCGCCACCTTGTTTATGAGACTGTAACCGGGAGTTGGCCTGCCTTCTATTCTTCTAGAGGCTTGCTGATCTCCGTGCACGGTGATAATGCCGAAAGGGGATGGCATTTTCATGCACAAGTAGCTTTGCTTGATTATGACATTGAACTTGTTGGTGAACCCTCTGCCGAAAATGGCGGTGTATGGGTAGTCCATGTTCACTATATCGAACGTCACCATCTCGGTGCATACTCTCTCTTCCTCGGCGAAAGATACCGGGATTTGTTTCTTGCCGATAGCGTCGATCTTTCTTCCCCCAAATCCATACAAGGAATTGCCAGCGGGGTCCAAGCTGTGCCTGTCCATTCCCATCGCTTCGAAAGACTTGACGAACAGAATGTCTGCTGAGCTTCCGGTGTCAATCAAGATGTTATGCAGAGTGAAACCGGCCACATTAGCCGTGTCGACGAAAGCGTCGCAATGCGGAAAGTCACGAACTTTGAAATCTGACTCATTGAAACATATCGGCGCTAGTGACCAAGCTAGCCTGTTGAGCGGAAGCCTTGGTGATACCGTTTGGACTCTTCGATGATAGTCCTTTCTCGCCCTTTTACTTTCGTGCTCGAGATTGGATCCGCCCGTGATGGCAAAAATGTGGCCTCTTGATGGGAGGATGTTGTTGATTGCGCTAGTTTCGTTTTCTATCTCCTGTCCCTGTTGGTAACTAGGTTGTGCTTGCTGCCCCTGGGGTTGGGCTAGAGCCGGAAGCGCTAGTGGCGGTGTTGGCTAGCGCTGATAGTGCATAGGTGACGAAACTGCCACCGACTGTGGCGCAAAGACCGGGCACTGGTAACCCTGATATGCCGGATTGTACCAAAGCAAATTCTGGGAGGCATGTACTATGGAGGATGCATAGTCATGCTTGCATAGTTGCTGCATGCTACCGCTCTTGTTGTCGGATCTTGCGAATTGTGAAAAACGTGCTTGGAGCTTTCGCCAGAAGCTGAAGCTTGATTCTTGTCTTTTAGCTCTTTCGCCATCTTGCTGTATTTACAGTCTCGGGTGGTGTGACCAAAATTGCCATCACAGATGACACAGTACGGATGCTTAGCTCCTCTTCCGCTTCCGCGGCCTCTACCGTCTCGGCCACCACGTCCCGTCCTTCCACCGCGCCCTCCGCGGAATGGTCGATCGAATCCCCTTTGGGGCTGAAAGTTGGCCATGTCCGGCCCCTCCATGCCCGCTGCTGACTGCACTGGTTCTTCCTGCAGAGTGTTGATTGTCCGGAAAGGTCTAACCATCCTTTGATCCGGCACTTGCGGCGGTCGACTCGCTTTCGTCGCTTGTCTCTGCATCAAGCGGGCGGCTTTGCGCCGCCGAAAGTCATCATCTGACCATGCATATGCGTTCATCACATCGAACAATTCCTTGACAAATTTCGGCGGTTCTCTGGACAAGTGAGCGGCACACTGTCCGGTTCCCAAGCCCTCGGTTGCTGCTGCAATCACTGCGTCTTCCGGCACATTCGGAGCTTGAGCTTTCAGCTGGATGAAGCGTTTGAGGTACTCGGATAAGGGTTCGTCGTCTTGCTGGGTGCAATTCATGAGGTCTCGTGTGGTCTTGATATTCGGCCGGAATCCTTGGAAAGTGGCGAGCAATTCGGCCTTCAACTGAGCCCACGAATAGATGGATAGTGGCTTGAGTGTGGTGTACCAATCGTGCGCCACGTCTTCGACTGCCAGAATGAGAGATTTCGCTAGGGCCTGATTGTTCCCGCCTGCCGAAAAAATGGCTGTCTCGTAGCTCGCAAGAATTTGCGCGGAATCGCCTTGCTGTCGAAAGTCGGAATGCGTGGCTTGTAGTTGAGTGGCCACGGATGGGCTTGCAATTCTCTTGAAAGTGGGGGAGGTTTCGTCGATTGCATTGTCGAAAGCTGGTGGCCGCTCTCGCCTTGGCACGAACACATTTTCTTGAATTATTGGGATCGGGCCTCCTCCAACCTTTCGCAGTTCTTGAATTTCCTTTTCCAGTTGCCTCCTCTGCGCCTCCGCCTGACGAAAGGCGTCGCGAGTTTCATCTTACCTTGCTTTTGCCGCAAGCTGCTACTGCAGCCGATCTCTTTGCTGAACCAACCTTTCGATCTCTTCTTGCTGCTCCATCAGCATTCTGATTGCTTGGGCATGCCTGGTAACTTCAGCATCGTCGTCTTCTTCGTCGCCGGGCTCGTCTTGGACGTTCCCTTCCGGCGTGCCATCTCTGCCGAAAGGCTGCGAGGCACGGCTTGAGGTTGCTATCGGCGGTAGCTGGGTTCCGGTTGGGAGCATGCTGCCGAAAGCTTGGGTGTTTTGGGCTGTATTCGGTAGCATTTGAGTGGTTAAAGCGGATGTCGTGATTGTGCCATGGCCATCCTTGTTCGCGGCAACCGCCTCGGGATTGTCGACCGTCTTCGGCGCCTTCCTCGGTGGCATGGTAAGCTCGGGCGACAACCACGGTGGGCGCCAATGTTGTTTCGGGATCGAGACCCCGAAACAGCAGGTTATCGCACGAGCGAATGCACAGAACGAAAGTGGAAGTAAAGGTAGTAAAAAAGGGAATCAGGTCAAGTGAACAGTGTTCTCTCCCCCCCTCTCCCTTGGGAGGTTGGGAGCTTTTTATATTAATCCAGATCAGTTTGAAAGTACAAGAATGTCCTTCCAACCACTCTGTTACAATTACAATGATGCCCTACTCAACTACTCCATGGCTGTACGCCGCCTCTTTCGGCACGAGGGGCATCATCGTAACTTCGCCCTCTGACGGGCCCAGCATCCCCCGGCTCCTTTTCCTGACCAGTGGGCCCGCTCCCTTTGACCCAGGCTTCCGGCGGCCTGCGAAAACCTATGAAAAACCAAAGTCATGAATGACGAAAACTTCTCCCGGAAACGTCAGGCTCCTTTCGCGCGAATGCTTCCTTTCGCACGAAAGCTCTGCCTTCCCTTAGTCCGTGAGCCGAAACGCGTGCTTCCACGCGAATGCTTCCTTTCACACGAAAGCTTCGCCTTCCCTTGGTCAGCGAGCCAAAACGCGTGCTTCTGCGCGAATGCTCCCTTTCGCACGAAAGCTCCGTCATTCTTCGGTCAGCGAGCCGAAACGCGTGCTTCCGCGCGAATGCTCTCTTTCACACGAAAGCTCCGTCAATCTTCGGTCAGCGAGCCGAAATGCGTGCTTCTGCGCGAATGCTCCCTTTCGCACGAATGCTCTGTCATCCTTCGGTCTTGCGAGGCCAAAGACGAACGCGTGCTTCCGCGCGAATGCGCACATCCGCTCGAAAGCTCCGTCATCTTTCGGTATTGCGGGTTGGAGGCGCGTGCGGTCCGGGTACCATCCCAACAACAGCTATCCGGGGGGCTAGCCACAAACTAAGGTATAACTAGTCTAAGCACCGCGCTTACACTAATATATACTACTCTAATCTTGCGTCCAAAACTAGAGCACTGATTACTCAGCTAAGAATCCAAACTAGATACTAAGTTATCTATGATCAAAAACACTCAACAAGAACAATAAGTAAAGAACTTAAAGTAAATGCTGAAAGTAGAAGAACACTAAGATAAATGAAGAAAGACTTGGAATTATACCAGAGACTTGGAAGATCCTCTATTACAACTCTAGCTCTTCTCTTCTTCACTCTCGCTCTCACTATATGTCTCTCAACTAGAGTGTTCCTTCACCAGAGCTTCGCTTACAAGAGAGTGGGACTAATGAGGTGAGGTCTGAGTACCAATGAGCTCGGGGGGTCCTATTTATAGCCTAAGGGACCTAGGGTTAGGTCAGGGGGGTGAGTGTGGTGGCGGGCGCCAGCCCTAGGTGGCGGCCGCCGCCCCCCTGGCCTTTGGATCCACCGCCTCTTCACCAACGGCATCCAGGAGGTCCTCCAAGTCGGTTTGGGGTCGGTTAGGGTTGTCCAATAACCGTTACATGGGCAATTAGGCCATGATCCATGTGACGCTGCTTCTTAGCCCTTGGATGAACCAACTTAGGTGAGCAACGGATGCAAATGAGTGTGGCATGCCTCCCCTGGATCAGTGACGTGGCAGGGGAGGAGTTTGGGCCTCACTCCCCTGGCGGCCGCCAGTGATGGGTGGCGGGCGCCACTCCACCTTGGCCAAAAGTGAGCCCAGGTGAGTGTGTTTGCATCCTGGTGGGTCCTTTTGGTCATTTTGCTCAAAAACCCTGCAATTTCCTACATTCAAATAAAACTCAAGGACAAGTGGAAATCGTTAGATTATAAAAGGTTTTTGGTTGATTTTAGGCCCTTGTGTTGTGTTATATGACCTTGTTGATGCTAAGAATATGACACTTAGTGAGCGTCAACACTCTTGACATCCGTTTCAAAAAGTTTAAACCCTTTGGATGCAGCAAAAGCCAAGAGTATCCTAATTGCCTCCAAACGAGCTACAGGAGCGAAAGTCTCCTCATAGTCTATCCCCTCCTTCTGACTATACCCTGAGCTACTAGTCTGGCCTTGTTTCTCACAACATGGCCATCCTCTCCATGTTTGTTTTTGAAAACCCATTTTGTCCCAATTGGGTGACACTCAGAGGGAAAAGAAACTAGAACCCAAACCCGATTTCTTTCAAAATTTTCCAACTCCTCATGCATGGCATTGACCCAATCTGGATCAGATAAAGCGTGTCCAACATCTCGGGGTTCAAAATCAGCAACAAATGCAGAATGAGCAAAGTGAGAGACTTGTTGTGACCTTGACCGAGTGACACGTTCGCCGATGCTGCCGATCATCTGTTGAGGAGGGTGTTGGCGCTGGATGTGTCGTGGCGCCTCCCAAACTGAGGTAGCCTCCCCCTCAACCGCAGCTGGCGCCTCCTCGGGTACAAAGGGTACCACTCGAGGTGGCGTATCCCATGGCCCCCCAGATGAAGAAGTGTCGGGGCCGTGAGTCGTAGTAGAAGCCGCTCCTTGCGGCACAGCAGGTGGAGGGGGTGTTGGATCATCCATACCTTCAGCACCCTCGTCCTCATCATCAAAAAGAGGCTCACCAACCTCATGATCACCTGCACGCTCAAAACGAGAAGAAGGACAAACCATGGTCTCATCGAAGGTGACATCGGATGTCTCCATGACTCGGTTAGTGTCAAGGTTAAGTACACGATAAGCGCGAGTATGAGTGCCATAACCCAAAAACACACCGTCAGAAGAACGAGACTCAAATTTGTCCAGGTTGCCTTTCTTAAGTATAAAACAGTGGCAACCAAAGACTCTAAAATAACTAACCTTGGGCAGTTTTCCAAAACGCAACTCATAAGAAGTCTTTTTCAAGAAAGCTCGGAGAAAAATGCGATTGGAAATGTAGCATGCAGTGCTCATTGCTTCGGCCCAATATCGCCTAGGAGTCCTATGCTCATCGAGCATCGTCCTGGCCATCTCCACAAGGGTCCGATTCTTCCTTTCTACAACACCATTCTGAGGAGGTGTGTAGGGGGAAGAAAACTGATGCTCTAAACCCGAAGAGTTACAAAACTTCTCAAAATCCGAATTCTTGAATTCGGAACCATTATCACTCCTAATAGCTCGCATCGAGTTCAAAGGGAACTCGTTCTGAAGATGCAAAATCAGATTGCGAGCAAAGGAGAAAGTCTCGGTGTTCTCAGCTAAAAAGAAGACCCACGAATATCTCGAAAAGTCGTCAACAATAACAAGCACATACCACTTTTCGAAACAGAAAGAAGGTTAAAATGCAAGTTAGAAACAAGAGCAACATCGTGCAACACAAAGTGCTCATTAACTCGCATTGACCCATGAGACAGCACCTTACCTTTGTTGTTGTCGCCGAAGGTGATAAACTCCTTTCCGGCGACTGGACTAAGACTGGAGAACCACTTGGCGTTTCCGGTCATGTGCCTCGAACAACCGGAATCCACCAACCAAACGTTCTCCAATCGTTTTACCTACATCAATAAAAAGACATAGGGTGAGCATACGGTCCAACACTGGGGTTAGTGAAGTAGGGAGAATACCAGTGTTGGGTCGGCTGCTCAAAAGAACGGTTAGCAGAAAAACCATTCCTAGCACGCCTACGAGAAGAGCGATCACCACGTAGAGGAAAACGTGGTCCGCTAAGGGAGGAGCGTCCATCGCGATACTCAAAACGCGGTGGTGGGAAACGCTCAACTACAAAGCCACCGCCACGGGGTCCATAGCCTACAACTGCAGGCTCCCGCCGGCCACGCTCTCTCCGTGGCCTAGGCCTAGGAACTTGAGGTTTTGGACCTCCAGGCCTAGCAGCACACCTCTGAATGTTCGGCACATGTACATCATGGAAAGGATGGTACATGTCCGGATTGTTCATCTCCTTTGCACAGCGCGCCTCTCTCTTGCGCCGAAAGCAAAACTCACTCAAGTGTCCATCTCTTCCATAATGCTCACAATGGTACCTCACCGCTCTCATAGGGGGTTGTTGGTACTCACAGTAGTGGGTATGGATCACTTTGCCCTTCTGTGGCATAAGCTCCTCTTGGATGGGTGGCATGGTGTCCAGCTTGTTCTTGAGGTGGTTTGGTTTGGGAGCCCATGATTGTTTCTTGGGTGGAGCTCTCGGAGGTTCAACAAAGACCCCATACTTGGTGTTAGGCTTGAGAGGCTCTTTGGGTGGAATCTTTGTAAGCTTGGGAGTAGTGGTGGAGTTGGGCTTCTCACATGTCCAATCTTGCCAAAAGATGACACATCAACACCCGGAGCAAAACCTACACCAGGACCTCCAGCAGCTCGATTGAATTGGAGATCATCATCCCGAGCTGTGGCTCACCACTAGACACCCATGACAAGATGGTCCGAAGGTATGTTTTCCTCCTCGGTTTGCATCTTGTCATGCTTCACATTGGCTATCTCCATCTCCAAACCCTCACAAAGAACACATCAAGACACGCATGTGCTACCCGACCTGGCCTTCCCAGAGACACAATCTTGGCATTCTTCTCTGCCAACTCGGATTGCAAGCCCGCACAGGACTTGCACGCACCCAACAGCGAGGATCTAGCCTTCAGCTCATCCACCTCTCCTACCAACGCAACATACTTACCTCTCAAAGTGAGAAGGTCAGTCATGTGTGTGGTGCACATCTCACACTCCTCCTCATCGGTAACAACTACAGTGGACTTGACAGATTCAAGTTCCTTCACCGTATCCTCCCACTTCTGCCTAAACTCCTTGCCCTCTCTAGCAGCACGCCTAAGCAACTTATCCTGACTAAGGAGCGCGGCAGTAAGCTTCTCGACCTCAGCAGAAAGCTCGTCGGGGGTCAGAGATACCTGGGAGTGTTCTCCAGCTCGCCGTCGACCTCCTTGCCGAGGGCCATGGTGCAGAAGCCGTCGTCGTCGGCGAAGAAGCAGAGTCCGTTCAGCTTGTCCTCAATCCTCTTCTTCATCTCGGACTCGTCATCGCTTGAAGAAGCGGAGTCATCATCCGAGTCGTCGACGTCGCTGAGCATGGCGAAGAACGCACGCTGCTCAGCCTGGGCCTTCTCCAAGTACTTCGTCTTGATGTACTCCTTGTTGAAGCCGCCCTTCTGCTTGTGCTTCGCGGGGACGTACTTCTCCTTGCGCTTGCCGGAGTCATACTTGTGCCCATGATCCGCCTTGCCGAAGGTCTGCTTGTTCTTCTTCGGGCAATTGGTGATGAAGTGGTTGGGGTCGCCGCACTCAAAGCATCCTGAGCGTCCTCCTCCGCGGCGATGGTTCATGCGGTTGTTGTGGAACCGCAAGAACCGGTTGGCGAGCATAGCCAACTCGTCATCCCCCAAAGACTCCAGCTTCTCCTCTGTGACAGAAAAGAGAGAAGAGAGTGCAAAACCTCCAGAGGGGTTAGCAGAAGAGCCAGAAAGCAAAGCCATCGACGGGCCAGAAGGATTTTCATAAGAAGCCCTCGCCATGGCATCGATCTCACTGGACATGAGCTTACTGAAGAGCTCATCGTACGTGAGGGTCTCATAGTTAGGCGATTCGTTGATCGCCTGAACCTTGGAATCCCACACCGACCGATGAAGAGTATGCAAAAGCTTTAAAGCTCTCTGATGATCGTCGAAAGGCAACAACTCCTTGTTAGCCCTCATCCTGTTGACAATCACCTGAAAGCGAGCGAATAAACTCTCTATGCTCTCGCCAGGCATATGTCAAAAGTTCTCGTACTCTCGTTTGTGTGACTCGTAGAGATGTGTTTTGACTTGAGAGGTTCCCTCATGAAAACGCATAAGGGATGCCCAAATCTGCCGAGCCGTAGCGAGGTGAGAAACACGATCAAACTCCGTCATGCTCAAGCATGAGAAAAGAGCATTATGGGCTCGGCTATTGGCATCGTGATCATCGATCTAACGCTGAGTCACACGTGCAACCAAGACCACGTAATCAGCAGAGTTGCAAATATCCCAGATGGAAGCACCCATACTCTGCAGATAGGCCGACATGCGTATCTTCCAATACGCATAGTTCGTCCCATCGAAAAACGGCGGTTTGCCCACGCCGCGATCCATGTCGCCTTCGATGGATCTGGAATCGGCTAAGGTGGAAGATCCTTAACCCGCTCCGATACCAATTGAAGGACCGAGAATGCAATAGCAAGGTGACCAGAGGGGGGGTGAATGGGAGCTCAAAAATTTCTCTCGAAACTTTGGCCAAATGTCCCAAAATCAACCCCCGAAAGCTATGACCGAAACCGTGATGCCCATGACCCTTGGAAGAGGGTGGATGATCCCTAGGATCACAACGAGGCACCACAAAGTGATAGCGAACCAAAAGGCAAAAGCACCAGAACAAGTTCGACCCTCAAAAACCAAGTCCCAAACGTAGATAGACGGCTACGTCGAGAAGTCCCTTAATACCTATGCTAACAAGTAGCAAAGATACCTAGAGAAGTTCCTTGGTCAACTGTAGGGCCAAACGAGAAGTCCGAAGACCAAGCAAAGAAGCCGGGAGAGCAAACGCACAAAACCGGAGTACACAGCCGATTCGCGGACTGTCCGGCCCTGGGGTCCCGGACTGTCCACTCCTACTGCGGACTGTCCGCGAGGGGATGGCGGACTGTCCGCCGGTCACAAGAGCAAAACAACAATGTTGCTGAAGTCTTGCTGGACGTCTCCCGGACTGTCCGCAAACTTCAACAGTGGACTGTCCGCCGGTCAATGAACAGTGCAGCACCCGAAGAACACAGCCACTGATCTGGCGTTTCCCCGATGTGCGGACTGTCCGCGGTCACTTCGGCGGACTGTCCGCGAGTGTCTAGAAAGGGCGATTTTGGTCGCCCAAAACTCAAATCTTCTTCAAATCGATTCAAACCAAAATCCCTTGATCCTAAACTTAGAGAGGATGATCACGAGGTAGTTGGGAGACTATCCCCAAGAAATCATCCACTTAAAACAACTCAATCAATGGGATATCGAAGAGGAAGGTGTGTGAACCGAAAAAGCGCCACGAAAACGAAATCAACCCGATCTACTTGTTCGTGAGGAGTTAGATGAATTCCTTCGGTGGAAATGATCTCCTCACTATAAAGAACAAGATGATTCAAGTGGAATTCAAAAAGACGCAGTAGAGAGAGAGATCGAGCGACGGGAAAAACGCGGCGAAATGAAGAACGCGAAGAACACGAACCAAAACGCGAATCAACACATCGATCTGCAACCGTGTGGCTACCACACGCTACAACAGTGAGGTTACGGCCTCACTTCCTCAAAATCTTCAGTACACAGAGGAATGGTTCTCTGCGGATCTCAGCTAGCTACAGCAGGGGATTGGGAGAGCAGGAAACCCTAGAAGCAAAGAGCAAATGACTAAGATGGAATGGGAGGAGGGTGTCTCCCTCTACTTATCCTAATTCTAATTCCTACTCTACCCCTCTCTAATTACAGAGCGAACTAGCTAAACCCTAGGGTTATTCTGGACCAACTCGAAGATGCTGGTGATCCGACGGCCACGCCCGCACAACTGGTAGCGTTGCCTCGACGCAACCTCACCGATCACCGCCACGTGCCTCCACCGCTCTGCTTGTCCTTTTCTCGGACTTCGCCCCCGGATTTGAGGCCCAAACCGGGAAACCAGCCTTCACGACCAACCACCGGTTTTGAGGCCCAAACCGGGAAACCAGTCGACCGTAGCCTGAGTTTTGTGGCCCAAACTCAGCAAACCCGCAGCACCCAGGTTTTGAGGCCCAAACCTGGAAACCGTCCTCAGCTCGAGTTTTGTGGCCCAAACTCGGAAACCATCAACACCCAGGTTTTGAGGCCCAAACCTAGAAACCGTCCACTCGGTGGTTTTTCTGTGGCTCAACCACCAAACCGAGCCATAGAGGGGATGCACCGCCCGTGCACCCCGTCCACCGACACGTGTCCCCAGGTCCTCAACCCAAGCAACACCGTGCCCGCAAGTCTTAGCTCGTTGCTGTCCCAGGCTGTCAGCCACCACAGCTGATCCTCGGGCCACCGGTCCCTCAGTCCAAGCCTCACTTCCGCCCTTCGCCACTCTCGGTCCATCGGCACGGCACGTCTCTACTTGACCTTCAACTTGCCTCTGATCACTGTATCTGTGCTCGACACCTGCACAACACAAGCCAAAGAACATGCGCATTATCCCAGTTGACAATCACTCATCACTCAGAGACTCGGCATACACCCATGTATCCGCACAGATAGGCCGACATGTGTATTTTCCAATACGCATAGTTCGTCCCATCGAAAAACGGCGGTTTGCCCACGCCGCGATCCATGTCACCTTCGGTGGATCTGGAACTGGCTAAGGTGGAAGATCCTTAACCCGCTCCGATACCAATTGAAGGACCAAGAATGCAATAGCAAGGCGACCAGAGGGGGGTGAATGGGAGCTCAAAAATTTCTCTCGAAACTTCGGCCTTTGTCCCACAAATCAACCCCAAAAACTTCGATCGAAACCGTGATGCTCACGACCCTTGAAAGAGGGTGGATGATCCCTAGGATCACAGCGGAGCACCACAAAGTGATAGCAAACCAATTGGCAAAAGCACCGGAACAAGTTCGACCCTAAAAAGCCAAGTCCCGAACGTAGATAGACGGCTACGTAGAGAAACTCCCAAATACCTATGCTAACAAGTAGCAAAGATACCTAGAGAGGTTCCTTGATCAACTCTAGGACCAAACGAGAAGTCTGGAAACCAAGCGAAGAAGCCGGGAGAGCAAACGCACAAAACTGCAACAAACAGCCAACTCCCGGACTGTCCGGACCTGGGATCCCGGACTGTCTGCCCCTACTGCGGACTGTCCGCCGGTCAAAACACCGAACCAACACTGCTCCTGCAAGTCCCCTGGACAGTACCGGACTGTCCGCGATTTATACCAGCGGACTGTCCGCCGGTCAACCCAGACCCAAACAGCAAGGACTCGCGGCCACTGCTCTGGCCAAGTCCCGATGCGCGGACTGTCCGTGCCCTGAGTGGCGGACTGTCCGCGGTCACTCAGGAACGGCGATTTCAAACGCTCTTCTCCCAAAACTTCCCTAATCCAAACCAAATCAAAATCCCACGTTACCAAACTTGGAGGAGATGATCACGAGGTAGTTAGGAGACTATCCCCAAGAAATCATCCGCTCAAATCAACTCAATCACCGAGAAATCGAAAGGGGAGGAGTATGAACGAAAAAGTGCCACGAAAATGAAATCAACCCGATCTACTTGTTCGTGAGGAGTTAGATGAATTCATTCGGTGGAAATGATCTCCTCACTATAAAGAACAAGTTGATTCAAACGGATTTCACTACGACGCAATAGAGAGGGAGATCGAGTGACGGGAAAATTTTAACACTCCAGTGTTATCCACACTAAAACTTGCCATGTCATCATATGCATCAGCATTTCATTTGAGTGATAACCTGAGTATGCATTCACTAAAAAACAAGTTTAAGTTAACATATTTGTGCTTAGTGGATAGGGAATGTTAAGTGAGTAACCCTAGTGGTGTGATGCTTTCTTAAGTTATGTGGTTATGTGTTACATGAAATATAAAGTGTAAGAGGAGACCTCTAATTTTCTATGTTTTCTTATTCTCCTCTCTTTAAATCCAAAAAGTATGACAAATTTCAAAATGAGTTCAAAATCAAAGTTGTAGCTCTTGTTTAGGGGAACAACTTTGGTATTCAAAGTTTTCAAAGTTTATGTACAAAATTTTGAATAAATTTGAAATCCGTTAAACCCTAAATTTAACCCCAACACTAAATTTCAAAAACTAAAAAGAATTAGACTTTGGTCTTTTAATCAAAGTTGTAGAGGAGGTTAAAAGAAACAACTTTTATGAAGATAGATTTTCAAGTTACTAAAGAAAATCTGAAGTGCTTTGGAAAACAAGTTTGAATTGGTTTCAAATTGAAAGTCAATTTCCAAAACCCAATATTATCCCCTTTTGTGTAGTTTCAAAATTAAGCACAATTTGGCTATGCTTCAAAAAGCAAAGTTGTTCTATTTTTGATAAGGAACAACTTTGATGTATAAAGCTTTCCAAGTTTTTATATGAAATCAAAAGCAAATTGGAAAATACTTTTCTGCTCTTTTTGTCCTCTTTTGTTTTTCAAACTCTAATTCAAATTCTGAGCATATTTTGTATATGTTGCAAAAATAAAAGATGTTCAAAATTAAATTCTGAGCATTTGATATTTTAACATATTTTAAACTTTTATTCAAAAATCAAAAGTAATTTTAGATTTTCAGAAAGGGTAGAAAAGGAAGTGGGGAAAAAGGGTGGATAAGCTCACCTCCCTGTTCACGGCGGTGGCCGCCGCGATCTTTTGCCGGCGACGCCAGCGCGATGGCCGCAGTTCTCTCCCGAACTAACATGCGACCGAGTTCATGGCAAAGTTACCCAGCCGCTGGCACTTACCCTCGCGTCGTGGCGCCTTCTTCCGCACTTGCCATCGACGTTTGCCACCAGAGCACCGACGAGCACCTTCTCGGCTAAATCTCCAAATTCACTGTCCCTGCTTGATCTCATCCCGATTGACCGCGGGTATAAATACCCTACACCCTTGCGCATCTCCAGAAGCCTTTCCCACAAACTCTACTCACCCAGAGAGCAAGCAATCGCTGTTCTTCCTTCCGCCATTGAAAAAGCTCCTCCGAGCTCAATCTTGCCGTGGTCCGATCCACTGGGCACTCCTCTACTCTCTTTATCTCGGGTTTATGTTGCATCTTGATCCCAGAGCACTCATCGGCTCGATGGTTCCCTGTTTGATGCTCAGGACTCGCCGGAACAACCTTTTCTTCGCCGGAGCTTGCCGCCGGAAGCCACTGCCCCGTGGACACCTTCCCTCCGTTCATCCTCCGCTCGAACCATCTACACAGGCAGCACCAGGGTGAGCTACTGAAGCTTCCTAGCCCTTCCGTTCTTTTGCTACCGACCTAGGTTCGCCGGAACAGCTCCGCCGTGGCTCGGTCCGCCGCCGTGCGTGGCCAGACCTCACCAGAGCGGTAGCGTTTAGGGTTAGAGGCTCTATCGGCCGCGGGTGACACGCTGGTGTTGATGCTCGCTTCAGCCGAGTCTCTAATGGCCGGAGTTGGCCGGCGTAAGGCCCGCCGCCGCTCGGTTCGTCGCCGTGCGCGCCGGCCATGGTCGAGGACCTCCTCGTTGTAAAGATGAGAAGTTCCAGGGTGTTGGTTGCAAAGTCCAAGACTCAGGTGAATAGCGCCATGGACTGCGGGTTAGTTTCGTTTAAGCTAGAGGGCTTTTCTGCAAAGCTGTAAGGACACACCGCTTCGCTCGAGCCAAGCCTCGAGCGAACGCGTTCACCGTCCCGCCCGAGCTAGGCCTCGGACGGACGAGCGTTTTCTGTCTCGCCCGAGCCTCGAATCAGGCGTCGGACGGACGATTGTTTTCCGTCTCGCCGAGCCCTGAGTCAGGCCTCGGACAGACGTTTGTTTTTATCGTCTCGGTCGAGCTAGGCCTCGAGCGGACCCTCGGGCACTGTCTCGCTGGAGCCGGGCCTCGAGCGAATGCACACACACCCACTGCTGTGCGCTCGCGTCACGCTGGGTCGAGCTGGACTGAGCCGAAAGCCCAGTTTGGGCTAGTTTACGTTTTTCTTTTTCTGTCTTTTTGAACAGTAATCAGTTTTGTTATTTTTGCTATAATTAATCTATAGCTCTGTGAATTATGAATTTTGACATGATTGATGATGGCATGCTTGTACTAATATAAAAATTATAAAACTTGTGTTTTGAGTACTTTTGATATGACAATTAAATCTGTGCTTTAATTAATAAATGCAACTTTAACGAATTATGTAATTTCCTGTGTTTCTCCAAAAATCATGAAATTTGACAGGGGAGTTTATATCACTGATATACACATTCAGGTTTAATTTCATCTCTGTTTGACAAAGTATGCTTGGTGTATAAATAAAAGGCTAATTAAATGATTAATAAAATAAATAGAAATAGTTGATCCCTGTAGATTTGTGTGACTTTTGGAATTGTTTGACAACCAGTGGAAAACTAGCAAGATTTGCTCCCTGGTTATGGGTTTCCTTTATACAAATACCTTTTTGTTGCTTGTAAGTTGCATTATCAGAAAATAATAAAACTTGTTTAATGTTCATAATAGCTAAAGTTGGTTTGGTTGATTTGCAACTTTACAGTGATAAAAGATTCTACGAATATATGTCTACAGCTTAGAAAATTTCCATCTTTACCAAGATCATATCATAAGCATCTCATTATTCATGCATATGCACTTCTACGTGTAGATCCCGCTTCGGAAGGCCCTAACTCTCAGTGGATTTCTCCTGAGGGTGCAGACCTTTCTTGTTTTTCAGAATCTTCGGACTTCACCGATCCTCAAGGCAAGCCCCGGACATTGAACCCATCCTTGTTTTTTTTATAAAGTTATTTATATCACTTGAATTAATATGATGCATTAGGTGAATAGGAATTGAGTGAATCCTATTTGATGCATTACCAACCTTGATAATTCCAATACTTAACCTTGATACCCGTTTTATGAAAATGCTTAGTATGCTTAGCCATGCTTTACTACTTCTTTATAGTAGGTGCTTTTAAAATTGGTTGCTATGTTATAGAAATTATGAATCTTGAGATAACATGATAATGAAAGTAACTTACATCAAGAATGGAGTCTTGTTGTAAGATTACTCAACATAGGACCTTATCGTTGTTGGCCTGCTGTGATTGAGACCTTTGAGTACAGCCCACATGCGGTGGTAAGCCTCGTCTATAGCTATTCCGATTCTTGAGAACGGCTAATCGCGCACTGGGAGTGGAAAGATGGCGGGAGTAGCGTGTACCCTCGGGGCTATGAGATAGTCGGGTTCGAGGTGTACTGTACTCTCTGGTGGCGCGAACCCGTTCTTGTATGGGAGGATCTATAGATAGGGTTGATATATGCAAGATTAAGTTCTACATATGTCGTGTGGTACTGAATCCCCAGCTGGGTTTAAACGATTCTAATCGCCGTGTTTCCTCGGATATGGAACCTCAATCCACTGACCCGCACCGTAGTAAGGAATGGAATCTTTATGAAATGAGAACGAAAGATGTGGTATGATTATGAAAGTTGAGAATCTTTGGATAGTTATGAAGTTTAATCTTGAGTTAAAACTTGAAAATAGGCTTGAATATTAGTAAGCTTTTATACAAAAGAAACGTTTTGATCTTGCTAAAGCCTTACCTTGAATTCCTATAGACCTCATACCTGAGTCTTCTCCTCTTTTCTAGACGGTTAAGACTTGTTGAGTACTTTTGTACTCAGGGTTTGTTAACCCTTGTTGCAGGTGAGTACATGGATCCACCTTTTGATGGACAATGCTACTTCACTCTGGTAGAAGAGAGTGATAACGATTCTGATGTGTGACCCTGGGCAAGTAACCTCTTTTGAATGAGTTATGTAATATAAAGTTCCGAACAAGTTATGTAATAAGTACTTTGATAATGTAAACTTTAAACATAAGTTTTAATCTATGTATTATAATGTTTCCGCTTTACTCTGATTTATCTTACCAATAAAACTGTTGTAATACTGTAATTCTTGATGAGGGATTATCCTGGAAAGAATGTAACGTGGATGATTCGGGCTTCCCGAGGACACACGACAGACCTCTTGAGTCATTTGGAACTCGTGCACGCCGATCAAAGGTCCTCAGGACAATGATGGGTGCATGTGGGCCACTTAATTTAGGAGGTTCTGCCACAAAAATCATGGAGAAACGAAGAACGCGAAGAACACGAACAAAACGCGAATCAAGTCATTGATCTGCAACCGTGTAGCAAACACACGCTACAACAGTGAGATTACGGTCTCACTTCCTCAAAATCTCTAGTACACAGAGGTATGATTCTCTACGGATCTTAGTAGCTACAGCAGGGGATTGGGAGAGCAGGAAACCCTAGAAGCAAAGAGCAAATGACTGAGATAGAATGGGAGGAGGGTGTCTCCCTCTACTTATCCTAATTCTAATTCCTACTCTACCCCTCTCTAATTACAGAGCGAACCAGCTAAACCCTAGGGTTATTTTGGGCCAACTCAAAGATGCTGGTGATCCAACGGCCACGCCCGCAGAACTGGTAGCGTTGCCTCGACGCAACCTCACCGATTGCCGCCACGTGCTGCCACCGCTCCGCTCGTCCTTTTCCCGGACTTCGCCCTCAGTTTTGAGGCCCAAACCGGGAAACCAGCCTTCACGACCAACCCCCGGTTTTGATGCCCAAACCGGGAATCCAGCCGTCCATCGCCTGAGTTTTGTGGCCCAAACTCAGAAACCCGCTACACCCAGGTTTTGAGGCCCAAACCTGGAAACCGTCCTCAGCCCGAGTTTTGTGGCCCAAACTCAGAAACCATCAGCGCCCAGGTTTTGAGGCCCAAACCTAGAAACCGTCCACTCTGTGGTTTTTTTGTGGCTCAACCACCAAACCGAGCCATAGAAGGGATGCACCGCCCGTGCACCCCGTCCACCGACATGTGTCCCCAAGTCCTCGAGCAACACCATGCCCGCAAGTCTTCACTCGTCGCTGTCCCAGGCTGTCAGCCACCACAGCTGATCCTCGGGCCACCGGTCCCTCAGTCCAAGCCTCACGTCCGCCCTTCGCCACTCTCGGTCCATCGGCACGGCACGTCTCTACTTGACCTTCACCTTGCCTCTGACCACTGTATCCGTGCTCGACACCTGCACAACACAAGCCAAAGAACATACGCATTATCCCAGTTGACAATCACTCATCACTCAGAGACTCGGCATACACCCATGTATCCGCAAGCGTCCGGTCGGCCCGACGCCAGAGTCCGGTCATCCTGAAACGCGTTGTTCGTCCACCGATTCGACTCGATCTCACCCAAAACTGATCCTCTAGGGATCAAACTCGGTGAGAGGAGTCACAAGGAGGATAGTGAGATACTTCTATGAGATCATGGCTCGAACCTATCTCCAAATCAATGAATCGAAGAAATTCAGAAAGAGAGGAGAAAAGTTGATCCAAAATGAAAACCAATCGATCTACTTGTTCGTGAGGTTTGAGATAAATTTCTTCGATGAAAGTGATCACCTCACTGTAAAGAACAAGTTGATTCAAATGGTTTTGCAAACGAAACAATGTAGAGAGAGAACGATCGATAGGAAAATCGTGGAGAAAACGAAGGACGCGAAGAACAAGTTCAAAACGCGAATCGAACCATGAATTGCCAGCCGAAATTCGTCCCCACGAAGAGACAACGAGATTACGGTCTCGTTTCCTCAAAAAGCAAATACACAGAGGTATTGTTCACCGTCTCTGTGGATCTCAGTAGCTACAGCAGGGATGAGGGAGAGCAGGAAACCCTAAGTGAAAGTAGCAAATGGCTAAGATAGGATGGGAGGTGGGTGTCTCCCTCTACTTATCCTAATTCTAGTTCCCACTCTACCCCTAACTAATTACAGAGCGAACCAGCTAAACCCTAAGGTTATTCTGGACCAACTCGTGGTAGGTGGTGATCCGACGGCCACGCCCGCACAACTGGTAGCATTGCCTCGCCGCAACCTCACTGATTGCCACCACGTGCCGCCACCGCTCTGCTTGTCCTTTTCACGGACTCCGCCCCCGGTTTTGAGGCCGAAACCGGGAAACCTGTCTTCATGACCAACCCCCAGTTTTGAGGCCCAGACCAGGAAACCAGCCGTCCATCGCCTGAGTTTTGTGGCCCAAACTCAGAAACCCGCCAGCGCCCAGGTTTTGAGGCCCAAACCTGGAAACCGTCCTCAGCCCGAGTTTTGTGGCCCAAACTCGGAAACCGGCAGCACCCAGGTTTTGTGGCCCAAACCTAGAAACCGTCCTCAGCCCGAGTTTTGTGGCCCAAACTCGGCAAACCCGCAGCACCCAGGTTTTGTGGCCCAAACCTGGAAACCGTCCACCGGTGGTTTTTCTGTGGCTCCACCACCAAACCGAACCGTAGAGAGGACGCACCGCCCATGCACCCCGTCCACCGACACATGTCCCTAGGTCCTCGACCCGAGCAACACTGTGCCCCGCAAGTCTCCGCTCGTCGCTGTCCTAGGCTGTCAGCCACCACAACTTATCCTCAGTGCGGATACATGGGTGTATGCCGAGTCTCTGAGTGATGAGTGATTGTCAACTGGAATGATGCGCATGTCCTTTGGCTTGTGTTGTGTAGGTGTCGAGCACGGATGCAGTGATTAGAGGCAAGGTGAAGGTCAAGTAGAGACGTGCCGTGCTGATGGACCGAGAGTGGCGAAGGGCGGACGTGAGGCTTGGACTGAGGGACCGGTGGCCCGAGGATCAGCTATGGTGGCTGGCAGCCTGGGACAGCGACGAGCGAAGACTTGCGGGACATGGTGTTGCTCGGGTCGAGGACCTGGGGACACGTGTCAGTGGACGGGGTGCACGGGCGGTGCATCCCCTCTATGGCGTCGGTTTGGTGGTAGAGGCAGAGAAAAACCATCGGGTGGACGGTTTCCAGGTTTGGGCCTCAAAACCTGGGTGCTGAGGGTTTCCGAGTTTGGCCACAAAACTCGGGCTGAGGATGGTTTCCAGGTTTAGGCCTCAAAACCTGGGCGCTGCGGTTTTGCTGAGTTTGGGCCTCAAAACTCAGATGCTGGTGGGCTGGTTTCCCGGTTTGGGCCTCAAAACCGAGGGTTGGCTGGAAAGGCTGGTTTCCCGGTTTGGGCCACAAAACCGGGGGTGCAGAGCGGTGGTGGCACGTGGCGGCAATCGGGAGGTTGCGTCGAGGCAACGCTACGAGTTGTGCGGGCGTGGCCGTCGGATCCACCTACCTTTGAGTTGGTCCAGAATAACCTTAGGGTTTAGCTGGTTCGCTCTATAAGTAGTTAGGGGTAGAGTGGGAATTAGGAATAGTTAGAATTAGGATAAGTAGGGGGAGACACCCACCTCCCCATTTATCTCAGTTCATTTGCTCTTTCCACTTAGGGTTTCCTGCTCTCCCAATCCCCTGCTGTAGCTAGCTGAGATCCGCAGAGAACCATACCTCTGTGTACTGGAGATTTTGAGGAAGTGAGGTCGTAACCTCACTGTTGTAGCGTGTGGTAGCCACACGATTCCAGATCGATGTGTTGATTTGCGTTTTGTTCGTGTTCTTCGCGTTCTTCGTTTCTCCGCGATTTTCCCGTCACTCGATCTCTCTCCCTACTGCGTCTTTGCGAAATCCGTTTGAATCAACTTGTTCATATTTGAAAGGAGATCATTTCCACTGAAGGAATTTATCTAACTCCTTACGAACAAGTAGATCGGGTTGATTTTGTTTTCATGGCGCTTTTTCATTCTTGATCTTCCCCTTTTGATTTCCCGGTGATTGAATCGATTTGAGCGGATGATTTCTTGGGGATAGTCTCCTAACTACTCCATGATCATCCTCTCCAAGTTTGGGAACGTGGGATTTTGATTTGGATCGAATTTGGAGAGATTTGGGGAGAAGGCGACTGAAATCGCCCTCTCTGCGCACTCGCGGACAGTCCGCGGTTTGACCGGCGGACAGTCCTCGCGTCGGGCTTCGACCGAGTAGTGGTCGCGTGGCTTGACTGTGTTTGCCTCGGGTGACCGGCGGACAGTCCGCCGTTGTCAGGCGCGGACAGTCCGGGCCCGAGCAGGGAGACTTCAACAACTGTGCTGTTTCGGGGATTTTGCCGGCGGACAGTCCGCGGTTGAGCCGGACAGTCCGGGACCATACTACCGGACAGTCCAGGACTTGGCTGTTTGTTCCGGTTTAGTACGTTTGCTCTCCCGGCTTCCTCGCTTGGTTTCCGGACTTCTCGTTTGGCCCTAGAGTTGATGAGGGAACCTCTCTAGGTATCTTTGCTACTTGTTAGCATAGGTACTTGGGAGTTTCTCGACGTAGCCGTCTATCTACGTTCGGGACTATTCGAGCCGGTGCTTTTGGCGTTTGGTTTGCTATCGCTTTGTGGTGCCTCGCTGTGATCCTAGGGATCATCCCCCCTCATCCAAGGGTCGTGGGCATCACGGTTTCGGTCGTAGCTTTAGGGGGTTGATTTTGGGACATTTGGCCAAAGTTTTGAGAGAAATTTTTGAGCTCCCATTCACCCCCCCCTCTGGTCGCCTTGCTAGTGCTTTCTCGGTCCTTCACTCAGGCCACCAGTCCCTCAGTCCAAGCCTCACGTTCGCCCTTCACCGCTCCTGGTCCATCGGCACGGCACGTACCTACTTGACCTTCACCTTTCCTTTGATCACTATATCTGTGCTCGACACCTGCACAACACAAGCCAAAGAACATGCGCATTATCCCAGTTGACAATCACTCATCACTCGAGACTCGGCATACACCCATGTATCCGCAATCTCCCCCTTGATGAGTGCATTGTCAACTACAAACACAAATCATAATGAATTAGAAGAAGAAGAAGAAAGAAGGACAAGTAGAGAACTCGTCCAAATGACCCAAAAGCATATCAAAGCCAGAAGAAGGTCAAGTGAAAGAGCAAAACAACTTGGTCCCCAAAGACATGGGCAATGACTCGACGCAACCAATCAGAGCAAAGCTAGCCCTCAAGAAGTGGTAAAAGAGGCTCAACACCGCTAGCAGGAAAACTCGACACCAAATGAAAAATCAGTTGAGAGTAAAGCAAAATAGAGCTAGCCCTCAAGAAGAAGCAGGACGAGCTCAACACCGCTAGCAAGAAGGCTCGATACCAACTGAAATAATGCCAACTAAAAAGCAAAGTAGCTCGAAACCAAGTGAAGAGCATATTAGCAAAGTTGCTAGTCCCTCAAGAAAGAGGCAAAGGCTCAACACAACTAGCTACCCAAAAATGCTCCGAAACAGTTGGAAAAATGCTCCGAACCAATTGACAATTCATCAAACGAAACCCGAGCAAACTGAGCAAACTCCCCCTCCAATAGTGCACATGATATGATTTCTCCCCCTTATGATTTGACAAATTTCTCCCCCTTAGTTGATAATGCACTATCAGGCAAACGTCTCCCTTCCAAATGCATGAGTCAAAAATGCAAGATAGCAGCTTCAGGAATATAGTCTAGAGAATGAAAAGATGCTCTACATAGTATAACTCCAATGACTCTGTTGGCACAAAATGCGTCGCACCGTGCCTCACACACAGCAAGCCGAAAAGCGTGGCTTCAATCGGGTGCCCAGACGGTTTGAAATCCGGAGACGTGCCAGTCGGTTTGACCTGAAAGCCAACAAGGGATAAAACTGTGAGAATAAAAACTGGAACGTGTCGGGTGAGACCAGACAGTTCCATATTTACGGCTCTGAAGCCACTCACAACGACATATAGTTATAGAAGCTATCTATCGACAAGTTTTAAAGATCATTCGGCTAACTCCAAACACAAGCACATGTAAACAATTGGTTGCCGAATGCACATTTGTAAAAAGACATGCTTGAACAAGAGACAGATTATAAAATAACGTATAACCAAGCTCGGCAAACCAGCCGAATTGGGGTCCATGAAGAAGGAACATGCAAATAAAAAACGATTAAACTAATCTAAAACCTGCATCTGCCGCACGATACCTAGTTTTATCAAAGCCTAAGCATGATTGACATGTATGAACCCGCAACACATAACAATCTAGATTAGAAATTAATTCGGCCATCATGGTTATTCAATTACCGGAAGAAACAAGTAAAATCTTGCAAAGCAAGGCCGAACAAAGTCAATCTAGATTGGGCAAAAGAGTGTTGTAAAACTTAATTAAATAAATCATGCAACACAAGGTAACTTAATGAATCTACTAGATCTTGGCAAATCTAATTGAGTCGATAACTATCTCGCTTTTGCTAAACGTATCAATAAACGCCTGCCGCACGGTATTTACTCATAAGCAAAGCACAAGCAAAGACTTCCTGATCATTAACAAAAGTCCACCGCACGACCATTTTAAACAAACAAGACTACTTGCATCATATCTAAATCCACCGCATGATACTAGACATAATAACAAGGTTGTCGGGACTTACGGAGGTCGACGGATCGATGATTCCTCTCGAAGAACTCAACGACATGACAAAGGACTCGAAGGTGGCACGGGGCCGATTTGTATTGATATGGTTGTGAACAATTTTACAATGGCCGAGGGTTTATATTTATACCCTGGGCGAAAAACGAGTCCTAGAAGATTAGGATTTACACAATAAAACTTGGAAAATACGAGCCCTATTCCTATTTTCCTTTTGGTGTCCTCCATTGTCACGCATCTTCTCGTGCAAGTCGGCTCCACTTGCCATATTTGCTTCCCGAATAGAATCACTGCCTTGCAAGATAGCCGACCGCACAGGCACTTGCCGAAACTCCGAGATTTAACTGACCTTGGTCATCTGCCGAATGCATCATACAACCATCTCTCGCATACTGGCCCATCTGTCATTTCCTCGTGCGTGCGAAAATCTGGTGTTAACACATGCCCCCTAATTTTGGGATAAATATTTATTCCAAAATTCCTTTCTCCTGTATACCGACGTGGAACCTCTGGAAGCATCCACCTTCGCGTACCATAATTGCCTTACCTACCGATTCATCTCCCAATGCAATCTTTGGGGTCTTTTTAAGTCACCCTTCACTTCGTTTCGGCTTACTCCCTCAAGCTCCCCTGTTTCAATCTCCAAACCAAGAAAAACCCTTCTTTTTCTTATCATCGCCCAATCCAATCTAGAAGATGTCTTCTGTGGCGAGCAGACATAGTTCCGAGCTCGGTGTTTCCAGCACTTCTAGGAAAAGGTCGCTTTCTTCAATTTTGTTCCCCAATGAAGTAGCTATTCTCACTTTGTTACCTTTGTTCAGGAGGATTGATGATGATTTCCCTAGAAATCCGACTCAACAGGTCATAGACTTCCAACTTGATTTGGAGGAGAAGGACCAAGAGATCATTCGAGTCTCCCGGGAGCGTGACGTCGCTCGGAATCGGGCCGCCCGTAAATATTTCCATCACTTCTGTCTTTGTTTTCCCCCTCTTGTCTTTACTCACTCTTCTCCCTCTCAGCTCTGGAGGCCAAACTTTACGCTCTTGAAGCTGCTGTCGCCAATCTCGCCATTACGGCCAATGCGACGGGTACGACAACTCTGAGTCGGGTGAACAAGGTTAACCAAATCCTCCCCGACATCTCCAGAGCCGGCATGGGGTACGGCGCAGCACTGGCCTTTAACGCTGTACGAATTCGTTCCGGCGCCGATTACCGCAGCTTCGACGTCTGTGAGCGAGGGCTAGAATACAGGGTAGCACACTCTGTAGATGATATGAAGGAAGCTAGAATAGATCTGGCTGATTCCTTCGACCATGATCTCCCGATTAGATAGAGGATAGGATGGACGAACTGATCTTTATTGTAATCTTGTACCGTCCTTTTGTAAAATAAAAAGTCTTTCTGTTTGATCCCTGAAACCAATCTGTGACTGATCCTTCGAGATCAATGCGTACTCTGCTTCGTGCATTAGTCACTGACTTTTATTTTTGCTTTAACGGCGATGTTTATCACATCGGCTATCATTGATAATCATGTCAATCATCTCTGTCCCGTAAGTGATTGTTGTAACCTTTAAGGGATTTTCCATTTTCAGTTTCTTTGAAGACTTCTCCATTAAAGCTTCATTGCCTGGAATAAAATACAGTATTTCCCAATTCGAAGACCATCTGCCAGACTTACTGTCTTCGGCGTCAATCGGTAATATGAGTTTCCAGACAATCAACCGAAACTGAGCTCCTTGTGCAGTAACAACCTTTAGCCGAATACATCGGTTTCCCGATTCTGGAGTCACGATCTCCTCAAACCAGCAAAAATCCGGCCTGGCCCAACAATGGCCCATAAATTGTGAAAACCCTACTTCAATGCTCGGCTTCCCAGTGTACAAGTCACAGTTCCATAAATATGACCCTACGCAGGCCATCACCCTCAACTTCCAATTGAACTCCACTTCTCGGCTCCTAGCTCTAGCCAGAGAGAAAGATCCTCACCTGTATTTCCATCAATGGTAGATAATGGTGACCACAGCAAACGTTCTACCAGAGATGAAGCGGAAGGAAGCCAAGTACCGACTCGTCAATCTTATGGGTAAAAACTGGTCTTCTGCCCCCTTGCGGTAGCTTTCTTGTCCATCCATTCCTGATTTAGTATTCACTTCCCTTCCAGGGTGAGGGCTTTCTCCAGCCAAACCCGGACTCCTTTTCCAGAAACGGCAGCTCCAATGGCTTCTCCCAACACCTTTCCTGAGTCAGCAGACCCCTCTGAATCTGATGACTTACCTCGGTATACCTGTCCGGACGCTCTTTGGTACCGCAAGGAGAGGGATAAAGCCCAGAAGGCGTTGGAAGATGCATCTAAGAAGTACGGCATCGAGGAAACCGAACGAGATGACCAACGGAAGCAGCTCTATAATGCTATTACAGGTTAGCGAAATCTTTGCCCAATTTTCCTTCTTCCGATTGAGCTCGCTTGCCTGACACATCTTTTCTTCCTGCCAACTCTTTCTGCAGAAAATGACCGTCTGAGGGCGGTAGCGAACAGAGTTGCCGATAAGGTGAATGCCCATGGGAACTCAGCTGAGGCGCGTCTTGATGCTACGGATGGCCGCATAGATCAGACCGTCATCCAAGGCGTGCACCTTGGCGTCTCTCTTGGGCTAGTAGCAATGAGCTCTTGGACCTACGAGGATTACTCCTTTCTACCAGTCGGCTTTGCAGGCGGGTTCTTAGATGAAATCGAAGGTATTGAAGTTTATGAAGATCACGCCGCTACTCTCGCCGAAGTCACCAATCCGGAGTCCGTTCTGAATAGATTGTTCCAGGAGTAATTTGTACTAGGACGGATCTGCAAATGAATAAATAAAGTTGTTTTTTCTCTGGATGATGTCTTATTTGTATTTCCCGATTATCTCAGTGACATCTCTTGATTGCAATATTTCTTCAGAAAAGCACTTGCCAAACACATGACGTCATCTTAGCCGACTAGATCTTGTCTTGACATGTCAGGTCACTTGGCATCTTATTTATTGCACTTCACCTTTCTCTCCTCCTGATAAACCTTCTAACTTGAAAATGCTAAGGTCACCAGGGTCATGAACATTTTTGTACTAAAGGCGATATAAACAATATCGGCTATATTTTCAAACTCTTGGAGCATTTTTCTGCTAAAGGCGATGCTTTACATCGGCTATCTTTTGCATACAAATATTCTTGAATCCACTCATGTACCGACTATCTCATCATATCAAATTCAAAAACTATAAAGCATTCGGCATTTAATAAGCAGTGTCGAAGCTTGGTACATGAGTAATACACATATGAACAAGAATTCCCTCATAGCCGAATACCTCATCTCTGGGTCTAATGTCTTTCGGCTAAAGTAAGCTATCACCTTATATTTTCCTTCAAATTCTTGTACAAGGGCCGATCCTAGTTTAGGTTATCGGCCGCCACGTACAACTTGAAAGATTTACCAAGCTGTGGAGGTACCAACACTGGGGTTGCCTTCATGTATTCTTTAATCCCATCAAAAGCTTTCTGTTGCACGTCACTCCATATGAACTTCTTGATCTTCCTTGAGCTCCAGTAACGGAGGAAAAGGTAAAATTCTTTCAGAAGGTTTAGCAACTTCAACTTGCACTCTGGATCCAAATCTGTACTGACACATATCGGTCTTGTTTTCGGCTTCATTATCAACATTTACCTATTCTAACTCATCAACCGATACGAAACCTCGTCCTAATTCTCCTCCGTTACCATCAATTGGATCATTCAAAAATTGCTCTGAGAGCCGATCGCTTGAATCGGCTATTGGTCCTCGTCAAAAACATTCACAGGACCTACTTCCCAAACTCTTCCAGAGAAGCACTCAACTCCATCATATTCCCAATAGATGGGTTATGCAGTAGGAACACTCACTAAATCATCAGCATGGACAATTTCGACGTCATCTCCAATCCACTGGATGAGGATTTGATGCATAGTTGACGGAACACAACAGTTTGCATGTATCCAATCCCTTCCTAAAAGCAAACTACATGCCCCCTTGCCATCGATGACGAAGAAGGTAGTAATCAAAGTTTTTGACCCGATCATCAATTCAACATGAACTGCTCCTCGAGTATCAGAAGTATTACCAGCAAAATCCCTCAACACCATGTCAGTCTTCAATAAATCCTCACTTGCCATCTCAAGTTTCCTGAAGGTAGTATATGGCATGATATTTATGGCAGCTCCTCCATCAATAAACATTTTGGTTAGTGGCTTGCCATTAACATACCCCCTCATATAAAGTGGCTTCAAATGTCGATGTTTAGCCGGTTTATCAAAAACTGTCCGTTGAGCCAAAATGAGCTGAGCCATCAGATCATGAAATTCGTCTTCGTCAAAATCCGAATACACTTCTTCTTGGATATTTTGATCTCCGGGAGCTATGAATTCCGACGGGATAAAGAATGCCATGCACGCATCAGCCGAACGATCATCTTCATCAGGTTTTTCATTTGGACGCCAAACTTGTTTTGTTTTGGTGCCTGCTTGCTCTAATTCTCTGTTCCTTAGGCGCTGCACTCTCCTTTTCTGGCTCTTCCTCAATCCTGGTGGACACCACTGTCCTCTCTGCCAAACATATTCATGGTATTCTTCTTCTTCAGTGCGAACCCATCTTCGATCGGCAAAATTTCTCCCTTGCCGATTCTCAGAATTACCTATTTTTAAACGTCGATCGTCCTCAGGGATTCGCATCCAAGCCTTTCATGGACCGAACGGCGGTTGACTTGAGATTGCTTGTATTCAGAATATTGATCATTGCACTCAGGGCAATTGTTTTTAACAGGCAGTTTCAAGCCTTCATTCCAACAATATTTGAAGAATGAGCACTCCCAATGAGACTGCTCTTGCTCCCTCACATATTCTCGTTCTTCTCGGTACATCTCCTCTTCGTACCTCTGTTGCTTTTCTATGAACCTTCGTTCCTCATAAAACCTCTGCTTCTGGTACCGCTCCTGCTCCCAACGCCATTTGTTTAACAAAATAAGTGTCGTGACTCTGGGCCTGGAAGCTTCACCCCTTTTAGTTCGGCTATTCTGGAAATGAACTCGTTGCCGAAATTCTTCATTTGTGATTTGCCGAATGGGGTCAACAGCACCGGCCTCTCTAGCTCTATCAAAGGTTAACACCTTCATCTTGCTCTTGCCCCTGGGGTCATCTGCATTGACCATGTTAACAAAGAAAGACACGGTATTCTGTCCAAAAGGGCTACCATCAATTTTCATCTTTCCGTCGAACTTCAAATGTCCTTCCTGGATAGCCTTCTGGATCCGTACTCTAAACACTCGACAATCATTTATAGAGTGAGATCTGGTGTTATGCAAACCACAATATTTCTTGTCTTTAACCCCTTCAGGGTGCAACATGGGATGGCCTTCTGGCAACTTGATGCGTCCTTCCTTCAATAACAACTCAAATAGCTTATCTGATTTGGAAACATCAAAATCGTAGGTACCTTTTTGTTGCCTCAACCATCGTTGATTGACTTGAGTCGGTTCTTTAGTCCAGACCAGCTCTGCTGCAGCTATCTCATCTTCATCATCATATTCTATTGCCTCCTCTAAGAAGGCTTGATACATCTCACTAGCCACATCGCCCTTCTGGAATTGGTTACTTCTCATAAACCCCTGAGCTTGACTACTCATCATCGCCAATCATTGTGATAACTGCCCAAGATCATCAAACTCCATGCCGAACAGCTTCTCCCTGATATTCGGTAACATACCAGCTATAGCTATCCTTGGCAATTGATCATCTGGCAAATTCAGGGAATAGTAGAGATTTTTAGTCTCCCTGAATCTGCGTAAATATTTTTGGGCAGTCTCATTAACTCTCATCCTAAAGGACAGAAAATGCTAAAGCAAGGCGACTAGAGGGGGGTGAATGGGAGCCTAAAATTTCTTCTCAGAAATTACGGCCTCTGTCCCAACAAAATCAACCCCAAAAGCTTCGGACTCAAACGTGATGCCCACGACCCTCGGAAAGAGGGTGGATGATCCCTAGGATCACAGCGAGGCACCACACAAAGGAGCAAAACCAAAACTCCGAGTCAAGTTCGGCCTGAAAAACCGACTCCCGAACGTAGATAGAGGGCTACGTCGGAATTCCTCCAAATACCTATGCTAACACGTAGCAAAGATACTTAGAGAGGTTCCTAGGTGAACTCTAAGAGCAAACGAGAAGTCCGGAAATGAAGCAGAAAAGCCGGGAGAGCAAAACCACTAATATGCAACCTACAGCCGATTCGCGGACTATCCGGGCTGCTGGTGCAGGACTGTCCGCACCAGGGGCGGACTGTCCGCGAAACCCTGGCGGACTGTCCGCAGGTCAAAAGGAAAAATCAGCACGGCTGCTGAACCCTCCCTGCGAGACTCCCGGACTCTCCGAGCCTTTGTACGGCGGACTGTCCGCCGGCCAAGTTACAAAGACAGCAACGCTGCTGGACTCACCTTGCGCGACTCGCGGACTGTCCGCGCCTGTCACTGGCGGACTGTCCGCCGGTCACCCGAGGGGAAAAGGCCCAAGGCCAACAGCTACTGCTCGGCTGAAACCGCGATGCGCGGACTCTCCACGGCCAATATGGCGTACTGTCCGTGACCTCCCAGAAAGCCCAAAAATAGCTCGGGACAAAACCAAAATCGATTGGATCTTCACCAAATCGAATGGGGCTGCAACCAAACTTCTCCCAAGTGTTCTTCTATGTGTTGGGAAGCTAATCCTAGGATATCATCGCTTCAACCCAACTATACCATGAGAAATCCGAAGAACACTAGAAAAGGGAAAGAGGGAAGAACAAAAACGATTTCGACCCGATCTACTTGTTCGTGAGGGTAGAGATGAATTCCTTCGGTGGAAGTGTTCTCCTCAAATCAAAGAACATGTTGATTCAAACGGAATCACAAAAGATGCAGCGTAGAGGGAGATCGGGGGAAGAGAAAATCGTTGAGAAAAGAAGAACGCGAAGAGCAAATTCAAAACGCGAATTCAACCACGAATTTGATCCTTGGATTTAGAGGAATGGATGATTGATTAATCACTCGGTGTCGGGCTACAAGCCACTCCTAGCAAATCAAAGCTTGGATGGCAAAAAGCTCAAGAACAAGAGCCAACTCTCCCTAACCCTAGCCTTCTCTCACAGGAACAAAATGAGAGGGACACCGTCCAAGAATTCCCAAGGATGCGGCTGCCCTAGCAGCCCCCTCATATATATAGGCGCACGTCCGAAGACCAAAATGCCCTTACATTAAGCACACAACCCAAATACCCCCCAGGGGTAAAACCGTCCAGTCCGGTCAATCATCATCCGACGGCCACGCCCGCACATCCGGTAGCTTCGCCTCGACGCGACCTCCCTGATCCCGCCACGTGCCGTCACGTCGACCACCGCGCCTTCCTCATGGATAGCTTCGCCACCGCGCCAGCCTCTCCACGCCGCCACGCGTCGACCGTCCTTTTGGACCTTCCCCGGTTTTGAGGCCCAAACTGGTAAACCCGTCAGCCCAGGTTTTGAGGCCCAAACAAGGCAAACTGTCCACCCCGAGTTTTGAGGCCCAAACTCGGAAACCCGCGAGCCCAGGTTTTGAGGCCCAAACCTGGAAACCGTCCTCGCCGAGTTTTGAGGCCCAAACTCGGAAACCGGCCACCCCAGGTTTTGAGGCCCAAACCTGGAAACCATCGATGGTAGCTTTTTGAGGCTCAGCTACCGAACCCGCACCATAGACGGGATGTGGTTCGCACACCCCGACCACCGGCACCGATGCCAATGCATGTCGAGCCTCCACGCCGGGCACAACGCCTTCGCCTCCCTTCTTGACTCGGCTGATGACACTTGCGCTGCACGCAAGTCCGTGTCCGACCTCCCGCCATGTGCCACGATGCCATCGTCTTCCTCCCGACTCGGCCGATGCATCGCACATCCCCATGTGCTCTCGCTCGCCGATGCCATGTGCCAGCTACCACAGCTGGTCCTCTGGCCCTTTGGTCCGTCAGTCCAAGCCTCACGTCCGCCCTTCACCGCTCTTGGTACATCGGCATGGCACGTCCGCCGCACGGCACGCCCATCCTTCACCGCTCCCGGTCCGTCGGCACGACACGTCTCTACTTGACCTTCACCTCGCCATAGACCACTGTATCTGAGCTCAACACCTGCACATCAACACAGCCAAGAGACACATGTTGCACACGCACACCAACCCAGAAACACCACAACTCAACGCCACCGATTAGTCATAAGCATTAAGCACATAGCGAGATAATGACTCAGCCGAGTAAAAGCCTCAAACCCTCCTCACAAAGTCAATCATTCACCATATATATTCTCAATCTCCCCCTTGATGAATGCATTGACTAAAAATAAAGCCACAAAGGAAGGGTTTGAAGGCAAGCCTCATTCAAGTGCCCAAAAGCCAAGCAAAAGCAAACACAAGGCGACTTGATATGAGAAAGGATCATGAAGACTCCAAATAAAAGCTCTCGGTCCCAAAAGAAACGGGAAAAGCGGGCAAAGCCTCCACACAACCGAAGAGTCAAGATAAAACAAGAGTTTCATGAACTCCCAAAAGGTACACAAAAACCAATCTCAAATAAATTGTCAAACAATCAACACAAAAGAAACCAAGGTACTTATCCACTTGGATTCACTTGGGTCGAGATTTCTCCCCCTTTTTCTTTCTCTTTATTCTCTTTCTCCCCCTTGATGATTGAATTGACAAAAACTAGGCACAAGAGATGGTTTGAGATACCAAAACCGAAAATCTCATTCAAGTGATCAAAAGCCATCGAAGGGCAAAGAACAAAGTCACTTGTCATGAGAAGATTATCCATTCAAATGCCCAAAAGCCAAAGAAATGCTAAAGAGGGGGCAATTTGAAATGAACATAACTTGGTCCCCAAAGACATGGGCAATGGCTCAACGCAACCAAGCAAGGGATCGGAGCAACAACTCATCAAAGAGCAAAACTCGATCACATAGAGCGAAAAACTTGGTTCCCAAAGACATGGGCAACGGCTCGACGCAACCAAGTAAAAATGAGCTAGCCCTCAAGAAAAGGCAGAAAATGGCTCAACACCACTAGCTCAAGGCTCGATACCAATTGAGGCTGAAACAACGCATTAGAATACAACCAATCACAAACAGCCAAGAATTGGTGAAAACAGCTAGTTCCTCAAGATACAGGCACATAGGCTCGACGCAACTAGCTGAACGGTCCATACCAATCGAAAATACCAAGCAAAAACTGCTAGTCCTTCAAAAGAGAGGCAAAAACAGCTCAACACGACTAGCAGGCTCGATACCAACTGAGAAAAACACAAGGAGAAGCTCAAAACTAAATGGAGCACAAACACTCGGAGCACGCGGAGAAGCAGCAAGACAAAAGCGACTCCCCCTGAAAGCAAGCCTACACACTAAGGCTATGTACCAAAGCTCACTAATAAGGATACCAATTGAAACACATAAAAGTGCTATACCAATTGAAGAAGAACATAAAAGAGCTAAACTCCCCCTTGCTCAAAGCTCCCCCCAAAATGCATGACTCTCCCATTTGTGCCAACACTCAAGCTCCCCCTTGCAAACAGCTTCTCCCCCTTGACAAAAGGGAACATGCTGAGGGGTTTTGGAAATTTTTCACAAAGTTGACACAAACACAAGACAAGTCGTCAATCAAAAGCATATGGGGGCAATGAAAAGCACTGAAGGTGATCACAAAGTGTATCGGAGCTGGGGGTATGTACACTAAGCTAAAAATGCATGAAATGTACAATGCAACAGCTTCAAGTGTATAGCAATCAGAATGAAAGGATGCTCAAAAGGGTGCTGCCCTGAAAGTGTAGCAATCAATACAAGTGCTAGCAAAGGCTCAAACTGATCAAATGAATACGAAATATGAACAATTAAGCATATGAGCAGTTTTAAGCCATTTGAAAAGGAGTTCACCACTTAAAATAGCACTTAGCATGAGTAGACAGGAAATCAAACAAGTGCTAACTCAAGTATAAAAGGTGAACTACCCTAGCAAAGTTCAATCATCATGCAAAAGAATGAAGCATCGACTTGTGTCATTATCAAATTTTATCGGAATTTGCAGCAGTATTAACACAAGTTCAAATTAAAGCATGTGATTGCGAGAGGTTGAAAGCATGGTCATTGCCTAACTTTTCAACTGGGCTAAGCCTATGCAATAAAAGCAATCGGAAGCTTAAAGCACCGGTTTCGGTCTTACACTACACGGCTCAAGTTTAACTCAAAAGTGCAATGAGAAACAGTCTCGATACCGTGAGGTGCTGACACATGCAATCCCATCTCGATCTTTTCAATTCACTTAGACTTGGATCAAATTTTAGCACAAGGTAAATATGAACAATCCAAGCAAGTGAATGACTCAGTGCAAGAGACATAGCAACCTAGCATACAAAAGATAGCACAAGTGATCTCAACACATCCTACCCATGCTAGTTGCCAATCTCAATGGTGAACAAATTAAAGGTTTCATAGTTGATTAGTCAAGTTCACCATTTGCAAAAATAGCTTAGCTCATAACATATATCAAGTGATCAAAAAGAGCCTAAGCTACAAGCATCATCATGAATAGACATGGCATACCAACAAGAGCATAATCTCATTCTCATTACTATATTCATGAAGCTCTAAAATGCTTGATATACATGATGAAATGCATGCAAAAGCTAGTCTATCAAAGACAACGCAAAACTAGCCTAAAAAGGAAAACCCAAAACAAAAGGGTATCAGAGAGAACAAACTATGATACAATAAGCAAAATGCTTCCCCAACTAAAAGGGAAACACACACCAAACTCACCAATAAAGAGCCAAGAAATGCTCAAGCGACAGCCAGCAAAATCCACATCGAAAAGACCACACAGCAACAAGAGTTCATGGAAGAAGAGTACCAAAAACCTGAACTCAGAAGTGTGTCAGAGGTACCTCATGAAGCGCATGACCGCCTTCTGGTGTGATACCCGAGGGAACGTCTGAATCAGCTGAAATCTCCGCGGCGCCTGCCTCGCCGAAGTCGTCTCCCCCTCGCCTGATGTTGTCGCTCCCACAGGTGCCGCTAGTGCTCACTGGAGAGCTGCTCGAACACAACCCCAAGTCATGGCAAAAGTGGGATCGGGTCCATGAGCCGAAATGCTCTCTCCAGGCTCCTGTTCTCCTGCACACTCAATGGCAGAAGAAAACACAAGGCATTGTCTCATCCAGTGTGACCTCAAGGTCTCCACCAAAATGGTTAGTCACATAATAAGCATAAGGTGAACTCGCAAACAAAAAGAGATCTACCTATGAATGATACCGCAAAGAGATCTGAACTCAACCTAGTCAAGACTACCATGCAACAGGATAGGGCACTGTATAGAAAAATGCAGCCTAAAAACATGATCAACCCAATCACAGCCTAAACCTCAACACATGCTACAACGCAAGATAATGATAGCAATAGATCCGAAAGCATGTAACATGATAAAATTGAGGAAGGACTAGTGCTCAAACTAATCATATCAACAGGGTACATGTGGCTACACAAAACTAGCACCTGAAAAGTGATACCTAATGAACACCATACCTCTACAAGTAAAGCTCATGGTGAAGAATGGTAAAACATGGCATAATGTTCATAAGGATCACCAAATAGCAAGAAAAGTGGATTAACCACCAAAGCTGTACACAAGGCTAGCATGACATGATATACAAGAGATAGCACATGCTAGACTAAACGAAACATGACTCAAAAGAAAAAAAATGTACATGCAAGGACTATACAAGTGAGCACATGAAAGACTATCTCATACCACAAGACCTAGATCATGGATGTACAAGGTATGAGTGTATATGAAAGCTCACTAGATAACAAAAGCCTCTTTGGAGGCAAATCTAAGCGGGGTGCGGAGAACCATCAAAACTTGATCACATCTAAAAGATCAAGCTCCATCAGGCGCATGTTCTCCACCCCGCGTCCTCATATCTACACACAAGAGGACAAAGTAACCCGAGTCTTGGATCCCGAAGGGTTAGCAAGTATATACTTGGGAACCCAAGACTTGGTCACAAAACTCAACTTATCTTCTGGGTTAGCATGATGCAAATGTTGGTTCAAATGCAATTGTGAAGCACCCTTGAAAGCATTCCTCAAAAGGACAACTCGAGGAGAAGAACGAGTCGAACCACGGGAAAAGAGGCAAACATCTTCCAAGGTTTTTGTAGAAGAACCAATAGAAGCACCATGAAAAGCATGACGTGGACCAAGAGAAGAAGCACCAAAAGCATGTCCACGATCATGACCTATCCCACTAGAAAAGGAGTCATAAAACCCATCAACAAAGAGGGGCTTCTTACTAGGAGCACTAGCGTTCATGCCATGAGAAGGGCAATGAACTACCAACTTCCTAGAAGAGCGAGCTTGGCGCAAGCGTTTGGCACGCCGATAGCAAAAGCTTTCTTGATGCCCATCTTTCTCACAAAAAGAGCAATGGTACAAAGGCCTACTGGAAGGCACACCATTCTCCGACAAGTGAGAAGTTCCTTGGGACTTAAAACAAGAAACATCAACATTCATCTTGGTGCCAACACTCTGAGCACACGTGCCATGGGAAAGGCAACGCGGCTTCCTAAAAGCCTTAGCTCGAATACGTCGCTAGTGTTTGACACGGCGGAAACAAAAATCGAATGAATGTCCATCCTTCTTGCAAAAGGTGCAATGGAAAATCAGATTGGGAGCACGAGCCCCAAAAATATGAGAAGCACCCTTGTCAAGAGAAGTCCCTTGGACATCACTCAAAGAGACAGCAAGGTTGGGAGTAGCTATGAAAGAGCTATCCAAAACCTTGACACTAGTGCTAACGTCAAAAGACTCACGCGCAACACAAGAACTCAACTCCGGTTGCAAAGATGCAGACTTGGAAACATCAACATCGGAGTTGGAAGAAATGCGTGACTCAAATGACTTAGCACAAAGGCTCTTGCATCTTTTGGCCAAAACCTCATTTTCAAACATGAGGCGGTCACAACTACCACAAGGAGTGTTTCTCAAGTTTTCCATCTCCTTTTCAATGCGCTCGGCATATGTGGTACGCAAGAGCTCAATCTCCTTCTCAAGGTTGGCACTCATATCATTGTGCTCAACCAACTTAGCGCTCATATCATCGCGCAAAACCTTCAAAGCCAAAACTTCTTTTTCTAAATCAATGCAAGATGTGCAAATGAAATCAGTGGAAGAAACATCACCATTCACATCAAGCAAAGAATCATGAATAGCACAAGAAGTAAGACAAGCATCTTTATTCAAAGAGCACAAGCTACAAGGCCTAGCATTTATCTCAATAATTTCAGCCCTAGCATGCTCAAGTTCATCTACACATGTGGTGTGAGTCAATTTTAGTTTATCAATTTCAGCATGCAAAAACTCACAAGAACAACATGGCAAAGAAGCTTTTGACCTCAGCAAGGCTATTTCCGATTTAGCATAAACAAGGTCCTTGCGCAAGTCAAAGCAAACAAGACAAGGTATGGAAGCATTTGATTTCAATATTTCATTTTTAGATTTTAAGCTAGCAAGAGAGAAACATAGCTCATCATTCTTCCTAACCATGTCGCTACAAGAGGTGCAAGGTGAAGATGCACTAGACTTCCAATAAAAAAGACCATTTTTTAGCCTAGTGATGGAGCAATTCAACTTCTCAATTTTATTACGCAAGGTATCACAGTGTTCATCAAGTCTATCATTATACTCATCACAAATCATAAAACGTTGGGACAAAATCCCAAGGCTAGCGACAAGTGTACCTTTCTTGGCCTTGCCAAGTTCACGTATAGTATCCTCGTTTGAGTGCTCATCATCTCTGAGGAAATCCAACAAATCATCCACCTCGCATTCCACCTTATCAATTGCATGTCCATCAAACAAACCTGTGGACAAAGACACGCTAGAAGAAGAAGCTGGTGCCATTTCTAAAAGCACAGTTAGTGTTAGCCAAACAAAAGCTCAACACCTTGACAAACAAAGTCGGAAACAAAACCGCTCTAAAAGGTCGCCTTCGTGGATCCGGAACCGGTTAAGGTAGAGAGATCCTTAACCTTGCTCCGATACCAATTGAAGGACCGAAAATGCTAAAGCAAGGCGACCAGAGGGGGGGGGGGGTGAATGGGAGCCTAAAATTTCTTCTCAGAAATTACAGCCTCTGTCCCAACAAAATCTACCCCAAAAGCTTCGGACTCTAACGTGATGCCCACGACCCTCGGAAAGAGGGTGGATGATCCCTAGGATCACAACGAGGCACCACGCAAGGGAGCAAACCAAAACTCCCAAAACTCTGAGTCAAGTTCGGCCTCAAAAACCGACTCCCGAACGTAGATAGAGGGCTACGTCGGAATTCCTCCAAATACCTATACTAACACGTAGCAAAGATAGTTAGAGAGGTTCTTAGGTGAACTCTAGGAGCAAACGAGAAGTCCGGAAAAGAAGCGGAAAAGCCGGGAGAGCAAAAGCACTAATATGCAACCTACAGCCGATTCGCGGACTGTCCGGGCTGCTGGTGCCGGACTGTCCGCGCCGCGAAACCCTGGCGGACTGTCTGCAGGTCAAAAGGCAAAATCAGCACGGCTGCTGAACCCTCCCTGCGAGACTCTCGGACTGTCCGAGCCTTTGTACGGCGGACTGTCCGCCGGCCAAGTTACAAAGACAGCAACGCTGCTGGACTCACCTTGCGCGACTCGCGGACTGTCCGCGCCTATCACTGGTGGACTGTCCGCCGGTCACCCGAGGGGAAAAGGCCCGAGGCCAACAGCTATTGCTCAGCTGAAACCGCGATGCACGGACTGTCCGCGGCCAATATGGCGGACTGTCCGCGACCTCCCAGAAAGCCCAAAAATAGCTCGGGACAAAACCAAAATCGATTGGATCTTCACCAAATCGAATGGGGCTGCAACCAAACTTCTCCCAAGTGTTCTTCTATGTGTTGGGAAGCTAATCCTTGGATATCATCGCTTCAACCCAACTATACCATGAGAAATCCGAAGAACACTAGAAAAGGGAAAGAGGGAAGAACAAAAACGATTTCGACCCGATCTACTTGTTCATGAGGGTAGAGATGAATTCCTTCGGTGGAAGTGTTCTCCTCACATCAAAGAACAAGTTGATTCAAATGGAATCGCAAAAGATGCAGCATAGAGGGAGATTGGGGGAAGAGAAAATCATGGAGAAAAGAAGAACGCGAAGAGCAAATTCAAAACGCAAATTCAACCACGAATTTGATCCTTGGATTCAGAGGAATGGATGATTGATTAATCACTCGGTGTCGGGCTACAAGCCACTCCTACCAAATCAAAGCTTGGATGGCAAAAAGCTCAAGAACAAGAGCTAACTCTCCCTAACCCTAGCCTTCTCTCACAGGAACAAAATGAGAGAGACACCGTCCAAGAATTCCCAAGGATGCGGCTGCCCTAGCAGCCCCCTCATATATATAGGCGCACGTCCGAAGACCAAAACGCCCTTACATTAAGCACTCAACCCAAATATCCCCCAGGGGTAAAACCATCTAGTCCGGTCAATCTTCATCCGACGGCCACGCCCGCACATCCGGTAGCTTCGCCTCGACGCGACCTCCCTAATGCCGCCACGTGCTGTCACGTCGACCACCGCGCCTTCCTCGTGGATAGCTTCGTCGTCGCGCCAGCCTCTCCACGCCGCCACGCGTCGACCATCCTTTTGGACCTTCCCTGGTTTTGAGGCCCAAACCGGTAAACCCGTCAGCCCAGGTTTTGAGGCCCAAACCTGGCAAACCGTCCACCCCGAGTTTTGAGGCCCAAACTCGAAAACTCATGAGCCCAGGTATTGAGCCCCAAACCTGGAAACCGTCCTCGCCGAGTTTTGAGGCCGAAACTCGGAACCGGCCACGCCAGGTTTTGAGGCCCAAACCTGGAAACCGCCAATGGTAGCTTTTTGAGGCTCAGGTACCGAACCTGCACCGTAGACGGGATGTGGTTCGCACACCCCGACCACCGGCACCGATGCTGATGCATGTCCAACCTCCACGCCGGGCACAACGCCTTCGCCTTCCTTCTTGACTCGGCCGACGACACTTGCCCCGCACACAAGTCCGTGTTCGACCTCCCGCCAATTGCCACGACGCCATCGTCTTCCTCCCGACTCGGCCGATGCATCGCACATCCCCATGTGCTCTCGCTCGCCGATGCCACATGCCAGCTACCACAGCTGGTCCTCTAGCCCTTTGGTCCGTCAGTCCAAGCCTCACGTCCGCCCTTCACCGCTCTTGGTACATCGGCATGGCACGTCCGCCGCATGGCATGCCCATCCTTCACCGCTCCCGGTCCGTCGGCACGACACGTCTCTACTTGACCTTCACCTCGCCATAGACCACTGTATCTGATCTCAACACCTGCACATCAACACAGCCAAGAGACACATGTTGCACACGCACACCAACCCAGAAACACCACAACTCAACGCCACCGGTTAGTCATAAGCATTAAGCACATAGCGAGATAATGACTCAACCGGGTAAAAGCCTCAAACCATCCTCACAAAGTCAATCATTCATCATATATATTCTCACATCCTCAGACTCATGAGATCGACCAACTTCTTCTCATTGGTACCGGTAAATAAATATGCGTGGAACTTCTGTTCTAGATCTGCCCATGTATTAATAGAGTTTGCTGGCAGAGACGTGAACCATGAGAAAGCTGGTCCCGTTAGTGACAGTGGGAAATACCGAATTCTCCAAGCCTCATATGCAGATGCTTCTCTGAGCTGCATCAAGTAACGGCTGATGTGTTCAACAGTACTAGTGTCATCTTGGCCTGAGAACTTAGTAAGATCAGTAGGAGGTTTCACCCTTGGAGGAAGTGCCACTCGGTTGTACCACTCCGGGTAAGGAGACTTGTAAGCATAAGACTGATTTTTTGGCTTCAGGCCGAATTGATTCTGCATCAAGTCGGCCATCCTATGCATGATGAGGTCGACGCCTGAGTCAGCAGCAGCCTGTGCCTGACCCACGAGAAATGCCCTTGCTGAATTCTTATAGCCTGGATTCGGGAAAGCATCAATCGCACTGTAATCCACGAACTCCTGATACCCATCTCCATACATGTTCTTCTGCTACCTATTTGTTGCTGGAGATACTCTGAAAGCAGATGGAGGGACGTTTCCCATTGTGCCGAATGCACGCTGCCCTGAGTTGTGGGAGGTTGCTGCTCTTGATGAAGGATCATCCCACCTTTGCTCGAACCAACTCCGCTGTCTTCAGCAGTTTTCCTCTGATGCTGGGGAACGGGGAATAACAGTGGCCCCTGCATCGGACCAGCGGCTTCCTCAAAACGCTTATCTATCACCAGGCCAAAAATACCAACCATGACTGCACGAAAAGTATTTAAGAAAGCCGACTGATGATTGGTCATGGCCTCCGACACAACCTTGTACATAAGTTCGGACATTTTTCGAATATCTTCCTCATCAGTGCTATCAGATTGATGGGGAAGGAGAGCTGTCGGGAGTGACTGCTTCTGGAAGACCTTGTTGCTCTTGTTCTTGGAGAAGGACATCAAGCATTTGCGTTGAAACTCATCGCATGCTTGTTGTACCAAATCTCTTAATTCTGGTGGCAGTTCATCCATGGTCACGTCCAGAACTTGAGTGTTGTCGAACTCAACCATCTTGGAATGTGGTGTTCCACCGGGCGTGCCAAAAAGTGTGTTGGCACAAAATGCGTAGCACTGTGCCTCACACACAGCAAGCCAAAAAGTGTGGCTTCAATCGGGTGCCCGGACGGTTTGAAATCCAGAGACGTGCTAGTCGGTTTGACCTAAAAGCCAACAAGGGATAAAACTGTGAGAATAAAAACTAGAACGTGCCGGGTGAGACCAGACAGTTCCATATTTACGGCTCTGAAGCCACTCACAACGACATATAGCTATAGAAGCTATCTGTCGACAAGTTTTAAAGATCATTCGGCTAACTCCAAACACAAGCACATGTAAACAATTGGTTGCCGAATGCACATTCATAAAAAGACATGCTTGAACAAGAGATAGATTATAAAATAACGTATAACCAAGCTTGGCAAACCAGCCGAATTGGAGTCCATGAAGAAGGAACATGCAAATCAAAAACGATTAAACTAATCTAAAACCTGCATCTGCCGTAAGATACTTAGTTTTATCAAAGCCTAAGCATGATTGACATGTATGAACCCGCAACACGTAATAATCTAGATTAGAAATTAATTCGGCCATCATGGTTATTCAATTACCAGAAGAAACAAGTAAAAACTTGCAAAGCAAGGCCGAACAAAGTCAATCTAAATTGGGCAAAAGAGTGTTGTAAAACTTAATTAAATAAATCATGCAACACAAGGTAACTTAATGAATCTACTAGATCTTGCCAAATCTAATAGAGCTGATAACTATCTCGCTTTTGCTAAACGTATCAATAAATGCCTGCCGCACTGTATTTACTCATAAGCAAAGCACAAGCAAAGACTTCCTGATCATTAACAAAAGTCTGCCACATGACCATTGTAAACAAACAAGACTACTTGCATCATATCTATATCCACCGCATGATACTAGACATAATAACAAGGTTGTCGGGACTTACGGAGGTCGACGGATCGATGATTCCTCTCGAAGAACTCGACGACACGACAAAGGACTCGAAGGTGCCACGGGGCCGATTTGTATTGATATGGTTGTGAACAATTTTACAATGGCCGAGGGTTTATATTTATACCCTGGGCGAAAAACGAGTCCTAGAAGATTACGATTTACACAATAAAACTTGGAAAATACGAGCCCTATTCCTAGTTTCCTTTTGGTGTCCTCCATTGTCACGCGTCTTCTCGTGCAAGTCGGCTCCACTTGCCATATTTGCTTCCCAAATAGAATCACCGCCTTGCAAGATAGGCGACCGCACAGGTACTTGCCGAAACTCCGAGATTTAACTGACCTTGGTCATCTGCCGAATGCATCATACGACCATCTCTCGCATACTGGCCCATCTGTCATTTCCTCGTGCGTGCGAAAATCTGGAGTTAACAGACTCAACAATAAGCATACATGCCAGCAAAGGCTCAAACTGATCACCAAATATGAAATATGAACATATAAGCAAAGTGAGCAGTTTTAGCCATTCAGAAAAGGATGTTCACCAAAAAAAATAGCACTAAACATGTATAGACAGGAAGTCAAACAAGTGCTAATCATGTATACAAAGTGAACTACCCCTAGCAAAGTTCAATCATCATGCTATAGAATGAAACATAGACTTATGATTTCATATTTAAATCGGAGTTGCAGCGGTGAAAATAAGTTCAAAATTCAGCATGTGATTGTGAGAGGTTGAATGCTTGTCATTGCCTAACTTTTCAACCGAGCTAAGCCTATGCATAAGCAATTAGAAGCTTAAAGCAATGGTTTCGGTCATACACTACATGGCTCCAGTTTAACTCAAATGTGCAATGAGAAACAGTCTTGATACTGTGATGTGCTAACAAGCAATCCCATCTCGATCTTTTCAATTCACTTAAAACTTGGTTCAATTTTTAGATAGAATATGGACATACCGAGCAAGTGAATGACTCAAAACTAGAGACATAGCAACCTAGCATATATGAGAAGCATAATTGAATTCAACACATTCTACACATGCTAGTTGCATATCGCAATGGTGAACAATTTTCAAGTTTTGTGTTCATTAAGCAAAGTCACCATTCATAAAATAGCTCAGCTCACAACATGTATCAGTTATCAGAAAGAGCATAAGCTACAAGCATCATCATATAGCATCAAAGTATACTAGATAGAGCATAATCACATTCTAAAGATTATATACATGAAGCTCAGAAAGTAAAGATGCATGATGAAATGCAAAGACTAACCTACCCAAAAACGAAAACAAAACGAAAGAAAGAGAGTCAGTCTATGATACAATAGACAAAATGTTTCCCCCATCTAAAAGGGGAAACACACACCAAGCTCACCTCTCAACCTAGCAAAGGTTGATTGGTCCAAAGGCTTGGTAAAAATATCAGCCAACTGATGATGAGTATTGACATGGCGAAGGTCGATATCACCCTTCTCATAGTGGTCTCGCAGAAAATGAAAGCGCACATCAATGTGTTTGGTCTTAGAATGCAGCACCAGGTTCTTAGCAATGCTAATAGCACTCGTGCTGTCACAAAGCAAAGGCACGTGAGAAAAACTCAGACCAAAATCACGCAAAGTGGCCATCATCCAAAGCAATTGAGAACAGCAGCTAGCCGCAACAACATACTCAGCCTCTGTGGTAGACTGGGCGACACTAGACTGCTTGCGAGAAGACCAAGATACATGAGAAAAACCAATAAACTAACAAGTCCCAGAAGTGGACTTGCGATCAATTCGGCCACCAGCAAAATCGGCATCAAAAAAACCGCAAAGGGAGAGGGTGGAGGAAGCTGAAGGACCGAGAATGCAACCAGAAAGCGACCAGAGGGGGGTGAATGGGAGCTTCAAATTTTCCTTACAGAAAGTAGTAGCCACTGTCCCAAGAATCAACCTCAAAAGCAAACTCTAGAGCTTGCTAGTATCCACGACCCTAGATGTAGGGTGGATGCTTCCAAGAAGCACAACAGGACACTATACAACTCTAGAAAGCCAACGCAAAAGACGGAAACCAAATCTGACAACGAGTGAGCGAACTGCGAACGACACAGCACGGAACAGCAAGTTAGCAAGTTAGCACGGAACAGCAAGGGTAATGAGGGTAATGATTTGCAATTTTCTCCCCCTTAGTTGAAAATGCACTTATCAAGACCCAATGCTCCCCCTTCCAAAATGCATATGAGTCAAACTGCAAGTTAGCAGCTTCAGGAAAAGAGTCAAGAGAATGCAAAGATGCTCTAAACAGTATAGCTCCAACGACTCACTGGAAAGCATAAAAGCTGGCAAAAGCTCAAACTGATCACCAAATATGAACTATGAACATATGAGCAGCGTGAGCAGTTTTTAGCCAAAAAGGTATTCACCATCAAAATAGCACTACACATGTATAGACAGGAAAACAGCAAGTGCTAATCATGTATACAAGGTAAACTACCCCTAGCAAAGTTCAAACATCATGCTATAGAATGAAGCATACACTTGTGATTTCAGTTTGAGATCGGAGTTGCAGCGGTGAAATAACACAAGTTCAGAATTTTAGCAGATGTTTGCGAGAGGTTGACAGCTTGTCATTGCCTAACTTATCAACAGAGCGAAGCCTATGCAAAATGCAATCAGAAGCTTAAAGCGTCGGTTTCGGTCATACACTACACGGCTCGAGTTTAACTCAAATGTGCAATGAGAAACAATCTCGATACCGTGATGTGTTGACAAGCAGTCCCATCTCGATCTTTTCAGTTCACTAAAACTTGGTTCAATTTTATTGACAAGATTATGAACAAACCAAGCAAGTGAGAGACTCAGAACTAGAGACATAGCAACCTAGCATAGATGAAAAGCACGAGTGAACTCAACACATCCTACACATGCTAGTTGCACATCTCAATGGTGAACATTTTCAAGTTTTAAGTTCATTATCAAATTTCACCATTCAAAAATAGCTCAGCTCACAGTATGTATCAGTGATTAGAAAGAGCATAAGCTACATCATCTACAAAAAGCATCGGAGCAAAGACTACACAGAGCATAGTTACATTCTTCAGACTATATTCATGAAGCTCAGAATGTAAAAGCGTATGCTGAAATGCAAAGATGCATGAAGAAACCAAAAGAAGCAGAAACAACTGAAAAACACAAAGTCAGTGTATCATACAAGAGTCAAAAATGTTTGCCCCCATCTAAAAGGGGAAACACACACCAAGCTCACCTCTCAACCGATTAAAAGTTGATTGGTCCAAAGGCTTGGTGAAAATATCAGCCAACTGATGATGAGTATCGACATGGCGAAGGTCGATATCACCCTTCTCATAGTGGTCTCACAGGAAATGAAAGCGCACATCTATGTGTTTGGTCTTCGAGTGAAGCACGGGGTTCTTAGCAACGCTAATGGCACTCGTGCTGTCACAAAGCAAAGGAACACGAGAAAAGCTCAGACCAAAATCACGCAAAGTGACCATCATCCAGAGTAACTGGGAACAACAACTAGCCGTAGCAACATACTCAGCCTCCGTGGTAGACTAGGCGACACTAGACTGCTTGCGAGAAGACCACGATACAAGAGAAGAACCAATAAACTGGCAAGTCCCAGAAGTGGACTTGCGATCAATACGGCAACCAGCAAAATCAGCATCGGAATAACCGCAAAGCGAGAGGGTGGAGGAAGCAGAATACCAAATCCTGAATTCTGGAGTGAAGGATAAGTACCTCATTATGCGCTTGACCGCCTGACGGTGAGAAGTGTGCGGCGAAGACTGAAAACGCGCACAGAGACACACCGCGAACTGGATGTCCGGGCGTGTCGCCATCAGGTACAGCAGCGACCCGAGCATACTCCGGTACTCCTTCTAGTCCACTGCTTCTCCCTCCTTGTCTGCATCCAGAGCTGTCGTGGTCGCCATGGGTGTTGGAAGAGGTTTGGCCTCACCCATGTTGAATTTCTTCAAAATGTCCCGGGTGTACTTGCCCAGGTGCACAAACGTTCCCTCTCGGGATCGCTTGATTTGCAACCCGAGGAAAAACGTCAACTCGCCCATCATGCTCATCTCGAACTCCCTGCTCATATTATCTGCGAACTTGGCAACCAAAGAGTGGGAAGAACCACCGAAAATGATATCATCCACGTAAATTTGGACTAAGAGAGTGTCAGTGCCTTGCTCGAGGAGAAAGAGCGTTTTATCTACACATCCCATTTTAAAACCCTTAGCAAGCAAAAAGGTTTTCAATCTATCATACCAGGCTCTAGGGGCCTGTTTCAAACCATACAAAGCTTTGTGAAGTTTAAAGACATGGTTTGGAAACTTGGGATTTTCGAAACCGGGGGGTTGTCTAACATACACCTCCTCTTCTATGTAGCCGTTTAAGAAGGCACTCTTGACATCCATTTGAAAAAGTTTGAAACCTTTGGAAGAAGCAAAGGCCAAGAGTATCCTAATTGCCTCCAAACGAGCTACAGGAGCAAATGTCTCCTCATAGTCTATCCCCTCCTTCTGACTATATCCCTGAGCTACGAGTCTGGCCTTGTTTCTCACAACATGGCCATCTTCTCCCTGTTTGTTTTTGAAAACCCATTTTGTCACAATTCGATGACACTCAGAAGGTGGAGACACTAGAACCAAAGCCGATTTCTCTCAAAGTTCTCATGCTCCTCATGCATGGCATTGACCCAATCCGGATCCGTCAAAGCGTGTCCAACATCCCGGGGTTCAAAATCAGCAACAAATGTAGAATGAGCAAAGTGAGAGATTTGCCTTGACTGGGTGACGCGTTCGTCGATGCTGCCAATCATCTGCTGAGGCGGGTGCTGGCGCTGAATGTGTCGTGGTGCGTCCCTCGCCGAAGTGATCTCCCCCTCAGCAGCAGCTGGTGCCTCCCCGAGTACAAAGGGTACCACTCGGGGTGGCGGATCCCACGGCCCCCAGGAAGAAGACGTGTCGGGGCCGTGAGTCATCGTAGAAGCCGCTCTTGGCGGCACAGTAGGTGGAGGGGGTGCTGGATCATCCATACCTTCAGCACCCTCATCCTCGTCATCAAAAAGAGGCTCACCGACCTCGTGATCACCTGCATGCTCAAAACGAGAAGAAGGACAAAACATGGTCTCGTCGAAGGTGACATCTGTTGTCTACATGATTCGGTTAGTGTCAAGGTTAAGTACACGATAAGCTTGAGTGTGAGTGCCATAATCCAAAAACACACCGTCAGAAGAACGAGACTCAAACTTGTCCAAGTTGCCCTTTTTGAGTATAAAACAATGGCAACCAAAAACTCGAAAATAACTCACCTTGGGCAATTTTCCAAAACGCAACTCATAAGAAGTCTTTTTCAAGAAGGCTCGGAGAAAAATGCGATTTGAAATGTAGCATGCAGTGCTCATAGCTTCGGCCCAATATCACCTAGAAGTCCTATGCGCATCGAGCATCGTCCTGGCCATCTCTACAAGGCTCCGATTCTTCCTCTCTACAACACCATTCTGAGGGGGTGTGTAGGGGGAAGAAAACTGATGCTCTAAACCCAAAAAGGTACAAAACTTCTCAAAATCCGAATTCTTGAATTCGGAACCATTATCACTCCTAATAGCTCGCATCGAGTTCAAAGGGAACTCGTTCTGAAGACGCAAAATCAGATTGCGAGAAAAGGAGAAAGTCTCGGTCTTCTCAGCTAAAAAGAAGACCCACGAATATCTCGAAAAGTCATCAACAACAACAAGCACATACCACTTCCCCCCAACCGAGCTCACCCGAGCCGGACCAACAAGGTCCATGTGCAAAAGCTCTCCAGGGCGCTTAGTCATGACCTGAGTCACTGGATGGTGGGGAGCGGCAACCATCTTCCCATGTCTACAAGAATGGCAAACAAGATCCTTCTCCATGGATAACTTGGGCAATCCTCGGATTAGGCCAAGTGAACTAAGCCTTGCAAGCAAGTCGAAGCTCAGGTGACCAAGTCTCCTATGCCACTCCAAAGATCAGAGGAGGAAGGTCCAGCCAAAAGACAACGAGGAATTCCAAACGACTCCGAGAAATCTGCACAAAAGACTTTCCCAAAGGGCGAAATCACACAAACAAGATTGCCCTGAGGGTCCAAAATACGACTGAGATTCGGTTTAAAACGAATCTCATAGTCATCATCGAAAAGTTGCGAAACAGAAAGAAGGTTAAAATGCAAGTTAGAAACAAGAGCAACATCGCACAACACAAAGTGCTCATTATCTCGCACAGACCCACGAGACAGCACCTTACCTTTGCTGTTGTCGCCGAAGGTAATATACTCCTTTCCGGCGACAGGACTAAGACTGGAGAACCACTTGGCATTTCCGGTCATGTGCCTCGAACACCCGGAATCCACCAACCAAACGTTCTCCAATCGTTTTACCTACATCAATAAAAAGACATAGGGTGAGCATACGGTCCAACACTGGGGTTAGTGAAGTGGGAAGAAAACCAGTGTTGGGCCGTCTGCTCAAAAGAACGGTCAGTGTAAAAACCATTCCTAGCACACCTACGAAGGAAGCGATCACCACGTTTAGACAGACGTGGTCCACTGGGGAAGGAGCGCTCACCGCGATACTCAAAACGCGGTGGGGGAAAACGCTCAACTACAAAGCCACCGCCACGGGGTCCATAGCCTACAACAGCAGGCTCCCGCCAGGCACTCTCTCTATGAGGCCTAGGCCTAGGAACTTGAGGCACTGCACCTCTAGGCCTAGCATCTCCCCTCGGAGCTCTCCTCTGTCTAGGCCTGGGAACTTGAGGTTCTGGACCTCGGGGCCTAGTAGCTCTCCTCGGAACATTCGGCACATGTACATCATGGAAAGGATGGTTCATGTCCGGGTTGTTCGTCTCCTTTGCACGGCGCGCCTCTCTCTTGCGCCGAAAGCAGAACTCACTCAAGTGTCCATCTCTCCCACAATGCTCACAATGGTACCTCACCGCTCTCAAAGGGGGTTGTTGGTACACACGGTTGTGGGTGTGGATCACCTTTCCCTTCTGTGGCAAACACTCCTCCTGGATAGGTGGCATCGTATCAAGCTTGTTCTTCAAGTGATTGGGTTTGGGATGCCATACTTGGTTCTTGGGTGGAGCTCTCGGAGGTTCTTCAAATACTCCATCCTTGGTGTTAAGTTTGATAGGCTCTTTGGGTAGAAGCTTGGTAAGTTTGGGAGTAGTGGTGGAGTTGGGCTTCTGATTCGGGTTCAAACCACTCGACTCTCCAATCTTCCCAAAAGCAGAAAGATCAACAGCTAGAGCAAAACCTACACCAGGACCTCCAGCAGCTCGCTTGAATTGGGAGATCTTCATCCCGAGCTGTGGCTCACCACAAGACACCCATGACAAGATGGTCCAAAGGTATGTGTTTTCCTCCTCGGTTTGCATCTTGTCATGCTTCACGTTCGCAATCTCCATCTCCAAACCCTCACACAAAGCGCACCTAGTCACACAAGTGCTACCCGAGCTCGACTCCTCAAGAGACACAATCTTGGCATTCTTCTCTGCCAACTCGGATTGTAAGACAGGACAAGTCTTGCACGCACCCAACAGCATGGGTCTAGCCCGGAGCTCATCCACCTCTCCTACCAACACAACATACTTGCTCCTCAAGGTGAGAAGGTCAGTCATGTGTGTGGTGCACATCTCACACTCCTCCTCATCGGTAACAACCACGGTGGACTTGACAGAATCAAGTTCCTTCACCGTATCCTCCCACTTCTGCCTAAACTCCTTGCGCTCTCTAGCGGCATGCCTAAGCAGCTTATCTTGACTAAGAAGCGTGGCAGTAAGTTTCTTGACCTCAGCGGAAAGCTCGTCGTGGGTCAGAGATACCTGGGAGGTGTCGTCGTCGTCGTTGTTGTTCCGAGGAGTGTCGCCTCCGACCTCATCACCAAGGGCCATGGTGCAGAAGCCGTCGTCATCGGCGAAGAAGCAGAGGCCATTGAGCTTGTCCTCGATCCTCTTCTTCTTCTCGGACTCGTCGTCGCTTGAGGAAGCGGAGTCGTCGTCCGAGTCGTCGACGTCGCTGAGCGTGGCAAAGAACGCACGCTGCTCAGCTTGGGCCTTCTCCTAGTACTTGGTCTTGATGTACTCCTTGTTGAAGCTGCCCTTCCGCTTGTTCCTCGCGGGGACGTACTTCTCCTTGCGCTTGCCGGAGTCGTACTTGTGCCCATGATCGCCCTTCCCAGAATGCTTGTTCTTCTTGGGACAGTTAGCGATGAAGTGGTCGGGGTCGCCGCACTCGTAGCATCCTGAGCGTCCTCCTCCGCGGCGACGGTTCATGCGGTTGTTGTGAAACTGCGAGAACCGGTTGGCAAGCAAAGCCAACTCATCGTCTCCCAGAGACTCCAATTGCTCCTCTGTGACAGAAAGAAGAGAATGCAAAGCAAAGCCTTCAGAGGGGTTAGCAGAAGAGCCAGAAACCAAAGCCATAGTCGGGCCTGAAAGATTCTCATAAGAAGCCCTCGCCATGGCGTCGATCTCACTGGACTTGAGCTTACTGAAGATCTCGTCGCACGCGAGAACCGGTTGGCGAGCATTGCCAACTCGTCATCCCCCAAAGACTCCAGCTGGTCCTCTGTGACAGAAAAGAGAGAAGAAAGAGCAAAGCCTCCAGAGGGGTTAGCAGAAGAGCCAGAAAGCAAAGCCATCGACGGGCCAGAAGGATTTTCATAAGAAGCCCTCGCCATGGCATCGATCTCACTGGACTTGAGCTTACTGAAGAGCTCGTCGCACGTGAGGGTCTCATAGCTAGGTGATTCGATGATCACCTGAACTTTGGAATCCCACACCGACCGATCAAGAGTATGGAGTAGCTTCAAAGCTCTCTCATGATCGTCGAAAGGCAACAGCTCCTTGTTAGCCCTCATCCTGTTGACAATCACGTGAAAGCGAGCGAAAAAACTTTCTATGCTCTCGCCAGGCATATGTCGAAAGTTCTCATACTCTCGCTTGAACGACTCATAGAGACGGGTTTTGACTTGAGAGGTTCCCTCATGAAAGCGCATGAGGGTAGCCCAAATCTCCCGAGCCGTAGCGAGGTGAGAAACACGATCAAACTCACTCATGCCCAAACATGAGAAAAGAGCATTACGTGCTCGGCTATTGGCATCGTGCTCATCGATCTGATGCTGAGTCACACAAGCAGCCAAGACAACGTAATCGGCAGAGTTGCAAATATCCCAGATGGAAGCGCCCAAACTCTGCAGATAGGCCGACATGCGTATCTTCCAATATGCATAGTTCGTCCCATCAAAAAAAGGCGGTTTGTCCACGCCGCGATCCATGTCGCGTTCTGTGGACCTGGAACCGGTTAAGGTGGAAGATCCTTAACCCACTCCGATACCAATTGAAGGACCGAGAATGCAACCAGAAAGCGACCAGAGGGGGGGGGTGAATGGGAGCTTCAAATTTTCCTTTCAGAAACTAGTAGCCACTGTCCCAAGAATCAACCCCAAAAGCAAACTCTAGAGCTTGCTAGTATCCACGACCCTAGATGTAGGGTGGATGCTTCCAAGAAGCACAGCGGGACACTATACAACTCTAGAAAGCCAACGCAAAAGACGGAAACCAAATCTGACAACGAGTGAGCGAACTGCGGACGACACAGCACGGAACAGCACTGACCGGACTCTGGATGCGTCCGGTCACAGTCCACCGGACGCGTCCGGTCCAGTGAAAACAGTTTTGGAGCCTCTCTGTGTTGGACCGGACTCACCAGGGATGAGCGTCCGGTCGATGTACCGAGCGTCCGGTCGTACGATCCAAAGCAGATCAACAGTAAGAGGAGCGAGTTCGGTCACAACCAAGAACCAGCGTCCGGTCAGCTATAGAAAAGCTCTGCGCGACATTCAACGACCGGACTCACGAAGGCAGCGTCCGGTCGTCACGATGCGTGCGTCCGGTCACCCCGAAACTGCTCCGTTCGTTCACCGATTCGACTCGAACTCACCCAAAACAAATCCTCTAGGGATCAAACTTGGTGAGAGAAGTCACAAGGAGGATAGTGAGCTATCTCTAAGAGATCATGGCTCGAACCTATCTCCAAATCGATCAATCGTAGAATTTCAGGGGAAGGGAGAAAAACTTGACCCGAAACCAAAGTCGATCGATCTCCTAGACCGTGAGGTTAGAGGTGAATTCCTTCGGTGGAAGGAAGTGACTCACGATATAGAACAACTTAGTTCAAACGGATTTGCGAAAGATGAACCGACCAAAAAGATCGAGCGACGGGAGAACGTGGAGAAAAAGGATTCCGCGAAGAACACGAACGAAACGCGAATCACAACCACGAATTGCAACCGTGTGGCTACCACACGCTACAACAGTGAGGATACGGTCTCACTTCCTCAAAATCTTTAGTACACAGAGGTATGGTTCTCTGTGGATCTCAGCTAGCTACACCAGTAAATTGGGAGAGCAGGAAACCCTAAGTGCAAAGAGCAAATGACTGAGATAGTTGGGGAGGAGGGTGTCTCCCCCTACTTAACCTATTCCTACTTCCTATTCTATTCCTATTCTACCCCTCTCTACTTACAGAGCGAGCCAGCTAAACCCTATGGTTATTCTGGACCAACACAGTGGTAGGTAGATCCGACGGCCACGCCCGCACAACTCGTAGCGTTGCCTCAATGCAACCTCCCGATTGCCGCCACGTGCCGCCACCGCTCCGCGTCCTTTTCCTGGACGTCGCACCCCCGGTTTTGAGGCCCAAACCGGGAAACCAGCCTTCACAGCCAACCCCCGGTTTTGAGGCCCAAACCGGGAAACCAGCCCACCAGCGTCTGAGTTTTGAGGCCCAAACTCAGCAAACCCGTAGCGCCCAGGTTTTGAGGCCCAAACCTGGAAACCATCCTCAGCCCGAGTTTTGTGGCCAAACTCGGAAACCCTCAGCACCTAGGTTTTGAGGCCCAAACCTGGAAACCGTCCACCCGATGGTTTTTCTCTGGCTCTACCACCAAACCGACGCCGTAGAGGGGATGCACCGCCCGTGCACCCCGTCCACTGACACGTGTCCCCAAGTCCACGACTCAGGCAACACATGACCACAAGTCTTCGCTCGTCGCTGTCCCAGGCTGCCAGCCACCACAGCTGATCCTCGGGCCACCGGTCCCTCAATCCAAGCCTCACGTCCGCCCTTCGCCACTCTCGGTCCATCGGCACGACACGTCTCTACTTGACCTTCACCTTGCCTCTGATCACTGTCTCCATGCTCGACACCTGCACAACACAAGCCAAAGAACATGCGCATCATCCCAGTTGACAATCACTCATCACTCAGAGACTCGGCATACACCCATATATCCGCAGAAGCAGAATACCAAATCCCAAATTCTGGAGTGAAGCATAAGTACCTCATAATGCGCTTGACCGCCTGACTGTGAGAGGTGCGCGGCGATGACTGAAAATGTGCGCAAAGACACACCACGAACTGGATGTCCGGGCGTGTCGCTGTCAGGTACAGCAGCGACCCGATCATACTCCAGTACTTCTTCTGGTCCACAGCTTCTCCATCCACATCCGCATCCAGGGCCGTCGTGGTCGACATGGGTGTTGGAAGAGGCTTGGCCTCACCCATATCGAACTTCTTCAGGATGTCCTTGGTATACTTGCCCTGGTGTACAAACGTCCCCTCTCGGGATTGCTTAATTTGCAACCCGAGAAAGAATGTCAACTCGTCCATCATGCTCATCTCAAATTCCCTGCTCATTGTATCTGCAAACTTGGCAACCAAAGCATGAGAAGAACCACGGAAAATGATATCATCCACGTAAATCTGGACCAAGAGAGTGTCATTGCCTTGCTTGATGAGAAAAAGCGTTTTATCAACACATCCCATTTTAAAACCCTTAGCAAGCAAAAAGGTTTTCAACCTATCATACCAGGCTTTAGGGGCTTGTTTCAAACCATACAAAGCTTTATGAAGTTTAAAAACATGGTTTGGAAACTTGGGATTTTCAAAACCAAGGGGTTGTTTCACATACACCTCTTCTTCTATGTAGCCGTTTAGGAAGGCACTCTTGACATCCACTTGAAAAAGTTTAAACCCTTTGGAGGCAGCAAAAGCTAAGAGTATCCTAATTACCTCCAAACGAGCTACAGGAGCAAAAGTCTCCTCATAGTCTATTCCCTCCTTCTGACTATATCCCTGGGCTACAAGTCTGACCCTGTTTCTCACCACATGGCCATCCTCTCCTTGTTTGTTTTTGAAAACCCATTTTGTCCCAATAGGGTGACACTTAGGAGGAGGAGGAAGAAGAACCAAAACCCGATTTCTTTCAATGTTTTCAAGCTCCTCTTGCATGGCATTGACCCAATCCGGATCAGATAAAGCGTGTCCAACATCTCGGGGTTCAAAATCAACAACAAATGCAGAATGAGCAAAGTGAGAGATTTGTTGTGACCTTGACCGAGTGACACGTTCTTCGATGCTGCCGATCATCTATTGAGGTGAGTGTTGGCGCTGAATGTGTCGTGGCGCCTCTCGAGCTGAAGAAACCTCCCCCTCAACAGCAGTCGGTGCCTTCTCGGGTACAAATGGTACACCCCGAGGTGGCGGATCCCACGGCCCCCAAGTAGTCGACGAAGAGGGGTTGGGGCCTTGAGTCATCGTAGTAGAAGCCGATGCTTACGGCACAGCAGGTGGAGGTGGTGCTGGATCATCCATCCCTTCAGCACCCTCGTCCTCGTCATCAAAAAGAGGTTCGCCAACCTCATGATCTCATGCACGCTCAAAACGAGAAGAAGGACAAACCATGGTCTCATCGAAGGTGACATCGGATGTCTCCATGACTCGGTTAGTATCAAGGTTAAGTACACGATATGCATGAGTATGAGTGCCATAACCCAATAATACACCGTCAGAAAGAGCGAGACTCAAATTTGTCCAGGTTGCCTTTCTTGAGTATAAAACAGTGGCAACCAAAAACTCTAAAATAACTCACCTTGGGCAGTTTTCCAAAATGCAACTCATAAGAAGTCTTTTTCAAGAAAGCTCGAAGAAAAATGCGATTGGAAATATAGCATGCAGTGTTCATAGCCTCGGCCCAATACCGCCTAGGAGTCCTATGCTCATCGAGCATCGTCCTGGCCATCTCTAGAAGGGTCCGATTCTTCCTCTCTACAACACCATTTTGTGGCGGTGTGTAGGGGGGAGAAAACTGATGCTCGAAACCCAAAGAGTTACAAAACTTCTCAAAGTCCAGATTCTTGAATTCGGAACCATTATCACTATGAATAGCTCGCATTGAGTTCAAAGGGAACTCATTCCGAGGACGCAAAATCAGATTGCGAGCAAAAGAGAAAGTCTCAGTCTTCTCAGCTAAAAAGAAGATCCATGAATATCTCGAAAAATCATCAACAACAACAAGTACATACCACTTCCCCCCAACCCAGCTCACCCGAGCCGGACCAACAAGGTCCATGTGTAAAAGCTCTCCAGGGCGCTTAGTCATGACCTGAGTCACTGGATGGTGTGGAGCGGCAACCATCTTCCCATGTCTACAAGAATGGCAAACAAGGTCCTTCTCCATGCACAACTTGGGCAATCCTCGGATTAGGCCAAGTGAACTAAGCCTGGCAAGCAAGTCGAAGCTCAGGTGACCAAGTCTCCTATGCCACTCCAAAGATCAGAGGAGGAAGGTCCAGCCAAAAGACAATGAGGAATTCCAAATGACTCTGAGAAATTCGCACGAAAGACTTTCCCAAAGGGCGAAATCAAACATACAAGATTGCCCTGAGGATCCAAAATGCGACTGAGATTCGGTTTAAAACGAATCTCATAGTCATCATCAAAGAGTTGCGAAACAGAAAGAAGGTTAAAATGCAAGTTAGAAACAAGAGCAACTTCGCGCAACACAAAGTGCTCATTAACTCGCACAGACCCTCGAGACAACACCTTACCTTTGCTATTGTCGCCGAAGGTGATAAACTCCTTTCTGGCGACTGGACTAAGACTGGAGAACCACTTGGCGTTTCTGGTCATATGCCTTGAGCACCTGGAATCCACCAACCAAACGTTCTCCAATCGTTTTACCTACATCAATAAAAAGACATAGGGTGAACATACGGCCCAACACTGGGGTGAGTAAAATGGGAATTATAGCAGTGTTGGGCCAGCTGCTCAACAAAACGGTTAGTAGCAAAACCATTCCTAGCACGCCTACGGGGAAAGCGATCACCATGCTGGGGAAAATGTGGTCCGCTAAGGGAAGAGCGTCCATCGCGATGCTCAAAACGCGGTGGGGGAAAACGCTCAACTACAAAGCCACCGCCATGGGGTCCATAGCCCACAACTGCAGGCTCCCGCCGGGCATGACCTCCTCGCGGCCTAGGCCTAGGAACTTGAGGCACTGGATCTCTAGGCCTAGCAGCACTCCTTTGAACATTCGGCACATGTACATCATGGAAAGGATGGTACATGTCCGCATTGTTCATCTCCCTGGCACGGCGCTCCTCTCTCTTGCACCGAAAGCAAAACTCCCTCAAGTGTCCATCTCTCCCACAGTGCTCGCAATGGTACCTCACCGCTCTCATAGTGGGTTGTTGGTACTCACGGTAGTGGGTGTGGATCACTTTGCCTTTCTGTGTCATGAGCTCCTCCTAGATAGGTGGCATGGTGTCTAGCTTGGTCTTGAGGTGGTTTGGTTTTAGAGCCCATGTCTGTTTCTTGGGTGGAGCTCTTGGAGGTTCAACAAACACCCCATCCTTGGTGTTAGGCTTGAGAGGCTCTTTGGGTGGAATCTTGGTAAGTTTGGGAGTAGTGGTGGAGTTGGGCTTCTCACAAGGGTTCAGACCACTCGACTCTCCAATCTTGCCAAAAGATGAAGCACACTCAACACCATGAGCAAAGCCTACACCTGGACCTCCAGCAGCACGCTTAAACTGGGCAATCATCATCCCAAGCTGCGGCTCACCACAAGACACCCATGACAAGATGGTCCGAAGGTATGTGTTTTCCTCCTCGGTTTGCATCTTGTCATGCTTCACGTTCGCAATCTCCATCTCCAAACCCTCACACAGAACGCACCTAGTCACACAAGTGCTACCCGAGCTGGCTTTCTCAAGAGACATAATCTTGGCATTCTTCTCTGCCATCTCGGATTGCAAGGCTGCACAGGACTTGCACGCACCCAAGAACACGGGTCTTGCTCGGAGCTCATCCACCTCTCCAACCAACGCAGCATACTTACCTCTCAAAGTGAGAAGGTCAGTCATGTGCGTGGTGCACATCTCGCAACTCACCCTCCTCAGAGACAACTACGGTGGACTTGGCAAACTCAAGTTCCTTCACCGTATCCTCCCACTTCTGCCTAAACTCCTTCCGCTCTCTAGCAGCACGCCTAAGCAACTTATCTTGACTAAGAAGGGCGACAGTAAGTTTCTCGACCTCAGCAGAAAGCTCGTCGGGGGTCTGAGATACCTGGGAGGTGTCGTCGTCATCTTCGTCGTCGTTCTGAGGGAAGTCCTCCAGCTGGTTGTCGACCTCCTTACCGAGGGCCATGGTGTAGAAACCCTCATTGTCGGCGAAGAAGCAGAGGCCGTTCAGCTTGTCTCAATCTTCTTCTTCTTCTCGGACTCGTCATCACTTGTGGAAGCGGAGTCGTCATCCGATCCGTCGACATCGCTGAGCGTGGCAAAGAAAGCACACTGCTCAGCCTAGGCCTTCTCCAAGTACTTCTTCTTGATGTACTCCATGTTGAAGTCGCCCTTCCGCTTGTGCTTCGCGGGGACGTACTTCTCGTTGCGCTTGCCGAAGTCGTACTTGTGCCCATGATCGCCCTTCCCAAATGCTTGCTTGTTCTTGTTGGGAGAGTTGGCGATGAAGTGATCGGGGTCGCCGCACTCGAAACATCCTGAGCGTCCTCCCCCGCGGCAACGGTTCATGCGGTTGTTGTGGAACCACGAGAACCGGTTGACAAGCAAAGCCAACTCGTCATCCCCCATGAACTCCAGCTGCTCCTCTGTGACAGAAAGGAGAGAAGAAAGTGCAAAGCCATCGATGGGCCAGAAGGATTTTCATAAGAAGCCCTTGCCATGACATCAATCTCACTGGACTTGAGCTTACTGAAGAGCTCGTCGCATGTGAGGGTCTCATTGTTAGGTGATTCGATGATCGCCTGAACCTTAGAGTCCCACACCGACCGATCGAGAGTATGTAAAAGCTTCAAAGCCCTCTCATGATCGTCGAAAGGCAACAACTCCTTGTTAGCTCTCATCCTATTGACAATCACCTGAAAGCGAGCGAATAAACTTTCTATGCTCTCACTAGGCATATGTCGAAAGTTCTCATACTCTCGCTTGTGCGACTCGTAGAGACGGGTTTTGACTTGAGTTGTGCCCTCATGGAAACGCATGAGAGTAGCCCAAATCTCCCGAGCCGTAGCGAGGTGAGAAACTCGATCAAACTCCATCATGCTCAAACAAGAGAAAAGAGCATTACGGGCTCGGCTATTGGCATCGTGCTCATCGATCTGATGTTGAGTCGCACGAGCAGCCAAGACCACGTAATCTGCAGAGTTCCAAATATCCCAAATAGAAGCACCCATGCTCTGAAGATAGGACGACATGCGTATCTTCCAATACGCATAGTGTGTCCCATTGAAAAACGGCGGTTTGCCCATGCCACGATCCATGTCGCCTTCTGTGGATCTGGAACTGGCTAAGGTGAAAGATCCTTAACCCGCTCTGATACCAATTGAAGGACCGAAAATGCTACTAGAAAGCGACCATAGGGGGGGTGAATGGGAGATTTAAATTTCTTTTTAGAAACTTATTGCTACTGTCTCCAGATTCAACCCCAAGAGCAAAGACGATAAGCGTGATGTCCACGACCCAAGAGAATGGGTGGATGTTCCCTAGGAACACAGCGGGACACCACAAAAACTTCCCAACCTATGTTCAGGCTATTTTGTAAAGTGGGAAGCCCTATTTCCGTAGAGCACGGAATCGAGAATCCAACGCAAAAAGTGGATCTCAAATCGGAAGTCAAACGAACGAACTGCGGACGAAAATGTGCTGATCAGCACTGACCGGACTCACTGGAGCGTCCGGTCGGTTCTGATCGGACGCGTCCGGTATGGCAAACCCCGGTTTGGGAACTCTTTGAGTTGGACTGGACTCACTGTCACTGAGCGCCCGGTCACAGCTCGAGCGTCCGGTCACAAGAACATGCAGCCAATGAACAGTGCGAGCGTAGCATCCGGTCACTGAGAATCCGAGCGTCTGGTCAAATCGCGAAGTCAACACAATGAACGTGTTCAATGACCGGACTCTCAACGCAGCGTCCGGTCGGCCCGACGCCAGAGTCCGGTCATCCCGAAACGCGTTGTTCGTCCACCGATTCGACTCAATCTCACCCAAAACTGAACCTCTAGGGATCAAACTCGGTGAGAGGAGTCACAAGGAGGATAGTGAGCTACTTCTATGAGATCATGGCTCGAACCTATCTCCAAATCGATGAATCGATGAAATTTGGGAAGAGAGGAGAAAAGTGGATCCAAAACGAAAACCAATTTATCTACTTGTTCGTGAGGTTTGAGATAAATTCCTCCGGTGAAATTGATCACCTCACTATAAAGAACAAGTTGATTCAAATGGTTTTGCAAATGGAACAATGTAGAGAGAGAATGATCGATGGGAAAATCATGGAGAAAATGAAGAACGCGAAGAACAAGTTCAAAACGCGAATCGAACCACGAATTGCCAGCCGAAATTCGTCCCCATGAGGAGACAATGAGATTACAGTCTCGTTTCCTCAAAAAGAAAATACACAGAGGTATTGTTCACCGTCTCTGCGGATCTTAGTAGCTACAGCAGGGATGAGGGAGAGCAGGAAACCCTAAGTGAAAGTAGCAAATGGCTGAGATAGCATGGGAGGTGGGTGTCTCCCTCTACTTATCCTAATTCTAGTTCCCACTCTACCCCTAACTAATTACAGAGTGAACCAGCTAAACCCTAAGGTTATTCTGGACAAACTCGTGGTAGGTGGTGGTGCGACGGCCACGCCCGCACAACTGGTAGCGTTGCCTTGACGCAACCTCACCGATTGCCACCACGTGCCGCCACCGCTCTGCTTGTCCTTTTCACGGACTCCGCCCCCGGTTTTGAGGCCGAAACCGGGAAACCTGTCTTCACGACCAACCCCGGGTTTTGAGGCCCAAACCGGGAAACCAGCCATCCATCGCCTGAGTTTTGTGGCCCAAACTCTGAAACCCGCCAGCGCCCAGGTTTTGAGGCCCAAACCTGGAAACCGTCCTTAGCCCGAGTTTTGTGGCCCAAACTCGAAAACCGGCAGCACCCAGGTTTTGTGGCCCAAACCTGGAAACCGTCCTCAGCCCGAGTTTTGTGGCCCAAACTCGGCAAACCCGCAACACCCAAGTTTAGTGGCCCAAACCTGAAAACCGTCCACCGGTGGTTTTTCTGTGGCTCAACCACCAAACAGAACCGTAGAGGGGATGCACCGCCCGTGCACCCCGTCCACCGACACATGTCCCCAGGTCCTCAACCCGAGCAACACTGTGCCCCGCAAGTCTCCGCTCGTCGCTGTCCCAGGTTGTCAGCCACCACAGCTGATCCTCAGGCCATCAGTCCCTCAGTCCAAGCCTCACGTCTGCCCTTCACCGCTCCCGGTCCATCGGCACGGCACGTCTCTACTTGACCTTCACCTTGCCTTTGATCACTGTATCCGTGCTCGACACCTGCACAACACAAGCCAATTAACATGCGCATTATCCCAGTTGACAATCACTTATCACTCGAGACTCGACATACACCCATGTATCCGTAAATCCCCTTCTTCGAATGCGAGATCTCTTCGTCGTTTATCCGCATACCCTTTGTTTCGATTTTGTGCCATCTTTAGATTTTCACGGACTAGGTTTACTCCTTCCTCAGCATCTTTGATCTTTGCGGGTCCAAAGAGTGATCTTTCTCCCAGATTAAACCACATAAGCAGAGTCTGGCACGGTCTCCCAAACAGGGCTTCAAATGGGGACATTTTGATGCTTGCCTGATAACTGTTGTTGTAGGCAAACTCTGGATGTTCGAGACATTTCTCCCAATCTTTGCCGTAATCGAGAACGCTGGCTCGGAGCATATCTTCTAATATCTGATTCACCCTTTCAGTTTGCCCATCAGTGTGTGGGTGATAAGCTGTACTGTAATCGAGTCTTGTTCCGATTGCCTTGTGTAAAGATTTCCAAAACTGGGATGTAAACTGTGAGCCTCGATCAGACACGATGCTCGAGGGTGCCCCATGAATCCTAAGGATATGTTCCACGTATAACTCTGCTAGTCTATCAGTAGGATAAGCGGTCTTAACTGGTATGAAATGTGCCACTTTTGTCAACCTGTCCACAATCACCTAGATGGAATTGTTGCCCTTTTGTGTCCTCGGTAATCCGACTATAAAGTCCATGGTTATGCATTCCCATTTCCACTGGGGAATCTCTAGTGGTTTGAGTAATCCCGTGGGTCTTCCATGCTCAGCTTTAACCCGGCTACATGTGACGTAACGACCCTAACCCCATGGCCCACTGATCACTATCAACCACTGACAGTCGATCCGTACAGCCAAGAGATTAAGACCGGGTTCGCCACTGGGCTACATCAGTGCCCGATGTCCGCAGGATCATCTCACAATTCAGTTACAATCTCTTGAACATTTTGACAAATAACATCGGAGTAAATAGCGGAAGACTTAGATAACAATAATTTTACAAACCAGGGTTCAACATAACATTTGAGTGAAGTTATTACAGACCATAGTTCAAATAGATAGAGTTGGCAGGGTAGCATAGGACAACAACTAAAAGATAAAGATACATCACCCAACCCGAGGGTGAATAATCACTCATCGGCCTCATCGGCCTCTTCCTGAACAACAGTCACACAGCAGGGTCCAAGGCATACTGAGGAATCTGCCATACCTGCAACATGGGTAAAAGAACCCTGAGTACAAAGGTACTCAACAAGACTTACCCGACTAAAGAAAAGGGAGAAGACTCAGGAATGCAGGCTTAGGGTAGTCAAGGTAAGGCTTAAGCAAGTTCAAGTATTTTGCAGAAAAGCATTTTTGGTAAACCTTATTTTTATTTTGAAAGATTCGGTATTCCTTGTTCCAACATAATCCTTGATTCATTTTACTTTCCAAAAACAGACCTAGTTGAGAACCACTCCCTGTTGACAGTCAGTGACTAAGTCTCCATAACCGAGGAGCAGCGTTAATCCGGATAAATAATACTCAGCTGAGGGTCCCTATCCACACTGCATATGTAGCACCAAAGCTTGCATATGCCAACTCGTCTACCACGATTCCTCCAAGATTGGGCCCGGTCCTACGCCACCCGGAAGTACAGTACACCACTCCAATCCGGGACTCTAACCCACGTGGGTACATGCTACTTCCGCCATCTCTCCACTCCCAGTGCACGGTTGTCGGTCCAATAAAGGATTCCTCGGAGCCGAAGCTTTCCGTAGTATGTGAATAGTTGCAAGTCTTAGTCAGCAGGCCCCCATACAGGTGGTCCCTAAATTTTCCAGCCAGCGACAAGCACCTCGGGACTCTAACCCAAGAGTACAGGTCCTGTCAGTTTTTCAACCCTGTCCCGGTCGGTGTCAACTGTTGAGTCCCGGACTACAACATGACGGCACCGTACGCAAGGACTACCTCTCCTTCCCATTGACTAGGTACGGATCAGATACTTAGCCAATGGTGGGAGTAAACCAGAAATTCCCATAAAGGTTCTTAAAGTGATCACACTTTTGAAATTGGCATTTTTATTGCAAAACTATCATATAGCATTGCTAAGCATTTTGCAAATAGTTTTTGAAAAGCAGGTATCGGGTGTATCTTTGGTCAAGGTAGATAATGCATCAGATAGGATTTCACTCAACTCCTATCAACCTAATGCAATCATTTAACTCAAAGACATTTAAGGAAACATTTATAAATTCAAGGAAAGGGTTAAATGCACCGGGGCTTGCCTTGGACGGCAAAAAGAGCAGACTCAGGGTAGGTATAGGCGTCGGAGCTCGGGGTTGCCTCGGGGACAGATCCTTCGGTGGCTACCTCGACTTCAGGGCCTTCTTCGTCAACTATACGGATGCAATGATGAATGCTCATGAGAATGATGACATGGACTTAAGGTTCATGACAGTACCACTAATTCAAGATTACTCTTAGGCAAGGCATAATCGAAATCTAGGTTGAGCATGAAAAGTTAACCATTTCTTCCTTAAGCCAATTGATTAAACTAGACTTTATCATAACTATCCTAAGCATCAACCAAACATAGTTATCACAAACATCATAGACCAAAGGGTAGGGGTCTATGAACATCAAGCAATCCCAAAAGTCACATTGCAGGGCATTCAACGCTAACCCTAATCACCTTTTCTATTTTTCTTAATTATTTAAAAAGGTCATTTTATGAAGGTGCTCCAAAAATTACCAAATTAATCACACAAGTTCATTAGGGTACAAGTATATGGCAAAACAAATTTCATAATTTTTGGAGGTCATTAAGGTGCTCAATTAAATCTAGACATTTAATTAACAAAAGGCACTATTCCTTAATTAAAATAAAGCTCAAAAATCAACTTGCTCCAAATGACTTCAAAATTTTACCAGAGACTCATCATGACACAACTAGCTTGCAAAATTAATCTCAAGATTTTTGGAGCTACAGAACACTCTCTAAAAATACCAAAGCCTTCATTTTTCAATTAAAAGGGGAATTTTTCATTTTCAAATTTTTGCAGGAAAGTCAAGTTTTATATTTTTATAAAATACTTCAGAGCATAAAGAGTCTACCACAAAATTTTCAGAATTTATGGATCAACACAGAAAATCACACAAAAAGAAGAAATCTGAACACTATTCACATGTATGAGAAAAATCGAAAACGGCACTGTTCTTCTCCTCCGTTCGCCGGCGACCACCGACGACGGCGGCGCTGCTACGCCGGCCACGACGAGGTGTCTCAGGCGAAACCGAGGAGGTGGGAGGCTTCAGGAGCTCACCGTGAGTCGATTAAGCGGCTCGGCGAGGGAAGGGGATGAACGGAGGGAGGTGGTCGACGGTGACCGGCGGGAACTTTACGGCGGCGATCGTCGACTCGGCAATCCTGCGCGACACAAGTGACCGCAAGGGGTCAGTCAGAGGCGCAAAGGGGTAAGGAAGGTGATGCGGGGGTCGGAGGGAGATGATCAAAGCCGGAGAGGGAGTATTTCACAATCCCGACCTCGACGGGCTTCTCGCCGGAGATGGGAACGGCGAGTTACGCCGGGCAAACAGGGACGGTAGAGACCAAATTGAGGAGTGGGGAAGCTGCACGGGATCAAGGCGGAGCTGTTGAGCTAGTTGGTTGAGCGACGGGAGCTCTGTAGTGGACTGGCCGCGGTGGCGGAGGTGAGTGAGTGAGCTCGGGCTCCGGCGGGCTTTATATAGCCACGGCTAGCGGCCGGTAGAGTGCTCGGAGAGATGTGGACGAGTTCGGCCGAGGCACGCGCAATCGATTGCGAGGCCGAGGGTCAGCGGTTTCGTTGCGCAGGGTCGGGCGCACGGCTCACCGGCGGCGAACGCGTGGCGGCGACGAACTGCGGGCGGTAGGGGCCGGGAGAGAAGGTCAGCGCTCGCGTGCGGGCGCGGAGGGAACCGGGGGACATCGGCGACAGGTTGAAGGCGCGTGGGGAGCAGCCAGGCGTGCGGCACGCGCGACGCCGGCGGCTGGCCATGGCCGGGCCCCCCCCCCCCTACCGGAGAAGATAAACAGTAGACTAGGCTAGGGTTTGACCTTTGAGCAGTTTCAGAAATTTGCAAATTACTTCCAAAATTTGAACTGGGCAACAAAAACTCAAAACACCAAAGTTGTTCAGAAAAACGAGATCTACAACTTTGTCAATATGAACATTTTCAAATTCCAAATAGTTTTTGAACAATATTTGAAAACAGTAAAGGGGACACTTTTTCAACTTGATTCAAATCAAAATTACTCTGGATTTCAAACTGAAATTTGAAAATCTGTAAACATGAAAGTTGTTCCTTTTATCAAAACCTACAACTTTGCTATTATACACTTTTCCTGAAACTCATTAGTTTTTGAACTCATTTAGAAAACTGAAAAGGGGACAAAACTGGAGTTTGATTGAATTTGAAATAACTCAAAACTTTGTACTGCAACTTGAAAATTTGTAAATACCAAAGTTGTTTCTCTTTGACAGATCTACAACTTTGCTTTTTGGACCAATCCCAAATTTTGAATAATTTTTAAATCACAACAAGAGGGATAAAATCCAGGATTTGGAAATCAGGGTTTTGCAAAGGGATTTTAAAATCAAATTCTGATTTTTGAACTTTGGCCAACACAACAACACTTCAAGACACCAAAGGATCAAGAATTACACAAAGCTAGGCACAGAGGTGAAATTACCATTTTGCCCTAGAGAGAAGTGGGCTAAATAGGGTTTTTGCAATAGAGGTAATTCACATAAAATGATACACTAGCAAAATGCATACACATGAAATCATGATCAAGATGCTTAATGATGATATGTCAAGTTAATTACATGCTAAACACCAGAGGTGTTACACTACATGTGTCGCATTTTGCCACATGTTCTGCCACAGAGGTTTTCATGCCTTTCCACCTGAAGTGCTTCTTCAAGTCTTGGTACATTTTAGCACCTCCAGATGCTATACTTGGAGTTATGGGCATCGGTCAATATTTCTTTCCGAAGTTCCAGGTTAGTGGGTACACAGATTCGGTCCTTGTACCAGAGAGTCCCTTGCTCATCTTCACGGTGATCGGTGCGGTACCCTAGCTTCATTAAGCCCCGGATATATTCGATTTCCTCACAACTCTCCTGAGCCTTGCGAATTCTATCTGTGAGGTTGTATTGGACTCGCAGCTCATTCAGCAGTCCATGAGGTAGGATCTCCAACTAAAAGTGTTCAATCTCCTCTTTTAGCTCAGTTGGCACGGAATATGCAATCGGGGCGTGGCAATAGCTCTTGTGACTAAGTGCATCTGCTACCACGTTAGCCTTTCCCGGGTGATAGTGAATTTCCAGATCATAGTCTTTAATGAGTTCAAGCCATGGACGCTGCCTCATATTCAGGTCTTCTTGAGTAAAGAAACACTTTAGGCTCTTGTGATCTGTGTAGATATCACATTTGTTGCCTATCAAATAATGCCTCCAAATCTTTAGTGCATGTACCACAGCTGCAAGTTCGAGATCATGAGTGCGGTATCGCTGCTCGTGATCTTTCAGCTGTCGGGAAGCATATGCAATAACCTTTCCATTCTGCATCAGAACGCATCCCAGTCCCTGACGGGATGCGTCACAATAGACTACGAAGTTCTGATTGATGTCTAGCGAGGCTAACACAAGGTTGGTAGTGAGTCTTTTCTTTAGCTCAAGGAAGCTATTCTCACATTCCTCTGACCACTCAAAATCCTGTGTCTTTTTCAGCAGATTGGTCATCGGGCGGGCGATCATCGAGAAATTCTCGATGAATCGGCGATAGTATCCCGCCAATCCTAGAAAACTTTTGCTTTCACTCACATTACGAGGTGATTCCCAATCTTTGATGGCTTCTATTTTTGTGGGGTCAATAGCTACTCCTTCCGCTGATAGAACATGCCCCAGAAATGCCACTTCTTGAAGCCAGAACTCACATTTGCTGAATTTACCATAGAGCTGATGTTGTGCTAGCCTTTCAAGCACGGTTCTTAGATGCTGCTCATGCTCTTCCGAAGTGGCTGAGTAAATGAGAATGTCATCGATGAATACTACGACAAACTTGTCTAGCTCTTCCATGAACACCTTGTTCATCATGTTCATGAAGTATGTAGGTGCATTCGTGAGCCCGAAAGACACCACTATGAACTCATATTGCCCATACCTCATGACAAAAGCTGTCTTGGGAATATTAGCTTCTCTGATCCTCATCGGATGATACCCCGATCGGAGATCAATCTTAGAGAAGTACTTGACATTTCGTAAATGATCTAGCAGATCATCAAATCTCGGCAATGGGTACTTGTTCTTGATAGTCACCGCATTCAGGCTTCTATAGTCAATACACATCCTCATTCTGCCATCTTTCTTCTTCACAAACAGTACGGGTGAACCCCAAGGTGATGCACTAGGTCTGATATACCCTTTATCAGCACGATCCTTTAACTGTTTCTTCAGTTCTGCCAATTCATCAACAGACATGTGATAGGTTCTTTTGGCGATAGGCCCTGTCCCTGGTAACAGATCGATCACAAATTCTACTTCCCATTCTGGGGGCATCCCTGATAGTTCTTCCGGGAATACATCAGCATAGTCTCTAACCACGGGCACATCATCTACTGTCAAAGGTTCGTTCCGGGGTTTGGCCTTGGATTTAAGGGCACATAGGAGGGTGGTGGTTCTCTCGGCTTGGGGTGTGCATCGTACGGCTTGGCCAGTAGGATGGGTTATTTGAATGTATCTAGGTGAACTGGATATGATGCCTCGGTGATGGGTTAGCCAATCCATTCCTAATATCACCTCTAAGCTGGTAGAAGGTAGTAGGGTTAGGTCAGTTGTGAAGACTAATCCCTCGATGGTCAGTTTCACTCCCTTACACATGTGGGTGCTCTTTAGGTCTCCTAAGGGTGAGCTGGTAATGATAGGGAATTGGCGTGGGTTGATTGGAATGCAATGCTTATGTGCAAACTCTGATGATATATATGAACATGTAGCTCCTGAATCAAAAAGAACTGATGCTCTAATGCCATTAACTAGAAACATACCGTACACCACATCTGGAGCATCTTGGGCGTCCTCAGCGTTTAGGTGGGTGAGGCGACCACGGGAAGCAGACTCCCGGGGTTGAGGTTGAGCTCTTGGTGGTGCTTGCGAAGCGTTGGTATTCTCTGGCAGTTGGCAATCTTGTGGCCAGGCTGTCCACACTTGAAGCACGTCCAAGGCATACCGCTGGTGGGGGATGACGCGGGTGCCTTCCAGGTAGAAGTGTTCTGTGTAGTGCAGTTCTGAGCAGCACGGTCTTGAGGCGCACGGAAACTTCCTGAACGATCCTGGGTGCGAGCTGGAGTGCGGTCCTGGTAGGAACGAGAGTATTGAGCAGAATGTGAGCCTCCGCCCCTACTGGATCCAGGGTGAGAGTATCTGGTAACATAGGTCACGCGTGCCTTCTTGCACTCAGGGTTACAGAAAGACCCATCCGCCTTGCGCTTCCTCTCCCTGAAGTCCTCTCTAGCTTCATTGCGATCCTATTTGATCTGAATGCTGCGATCAATGAGATCGCGCAGAGTGTGACTCTTAACCCCTCCCATATTCACCTTGATGCGAGAACTAAGACCCTTACGGTAGTAGTGCAGCTTCTCTTCTTTGCTGGTCACTATTGAAAGTGGCGCAAAGCGAAGTAGGGTGGTGAAGCGAGTGGTGTACTCGGTAACCTTCTCATTCCCCATCTTAATGTTACGAAACTCTTCTGCCTTAGCTTGCATCACGCCTTCAGGAATGTGATAGACGGTGAAAGCTTTCACGAACTCATCCCATGTAATCCCAGTTGGATTCTCATGAGAGTCACTGAAGCTGTCCCACTAGGCGCGGGCTGCACCTGTGAGCTGATGTGTAGCCGCTCCAACACACTCTTCATCGGAAAACATGGTGAGATCAAGCTTCTTCTCCGCCTCTCGTAGCCAGTCACTAGCAGCGAGTGGATCAGGGTCGGTGCCATCATAGGTAGGTCGCCTGAGCTTGATGAATCCCTTGAGCTTCCTTTGAAAGTCATTGTGCTGTCCTCCATTGTGATGATTTGCTCCTTCAACAAGTGCACTTCAGCCAGACTTAGTGGTGCTGGCGGTGGCGGAGGCGGTGGTGCCGCACCGATTGGCACATGACCATCAGCGGGAACGTGGTCATCTCCTGCCGGTGGTGGAGTTTGCTCCATGTTGAATGGCACTCCACGTCCACCTCCACGGCCACAGCCGTTTCCAGCCCTGCGTCCTCGTCCACGGAGTCGTCCAGCTCTTGCAGTGGGTTCGGGGGTTGGATCACGCGGGTGACCCAGGCGTACTGAGCGACGTAGCGTCATCTGTGTCATAAAATAGGTAGAGTTTTAGTGCATGGATTTATAGTTAGATATTGCTTCAAGTATTATTAGAGTCATTTCAACAATTTAAGGAAAAGCATTTATCTATCTTACACTCAAACAAAGAAGCAATAAAAATCCATAAGAGCAGTAAAAACCGATCACTCATTACATGGTTGTTTTATTTCATAACTTAATATTATTCGTACAACGCATCGTGGATATAACTCAGGGGGTACAACTCATGGATGATACACACTGAAACTCATGACGTGACCACGCAGGGTCATCACACACACCTACTCCTATCCGTAAACAGCCTCAGGGAAATGACTGTCCTCAGCCTCCAGATCGTCGTCCGCCTTGTGGAGTCGAGCCACGTACTTCAGTGCCTCGGCGAGCTCCTCAGTGGGCTTGGCTCCAGGTAGGATAGGGCAAGAGTTGAGGTTGAGCCGTGTGGGTGCCTGCTCAAAGTCCTCGGTCCTGGGTCGGATCTTGGCGCGTTCCTCTTTGGGTAGTTTCTCCCAAATGCCCTTCATCTCCCGGAGTCGTTTTCTGTCCGACTTCTTCTAGGCATCCCATGTTCGCTCGCACTTCTCCTGTAATTACTCATTGTTCTTGACGTATTTTATCAGGTGGCCTTGGTTGCGCAACGCCTTCACTTGCATCTCCTTGACTTCTTGTTCCAGGGCCTTGACCTTGTTCTGAAGTTTTAGAAACTCCATGCCTTGATTCTTCTTCCGGTTCCAACTTTGGGCCAGTGCTACAGTCTTTTCTTCCAAGTTTCTTTGCAACTCCACGACTCGGTAGTCTAGGAACCAGTTGTCATTGCCTAGATCTGCAGCCTTGTATCGCAGATCGGCAACTTCTGCCTTGTGCTGTTCCTCCTATCGCTCCAGCTTGTCTTGCAACTTTGCGATGGTTGCTTTTAGGTCCTCTTGAACAAGTTTCTCGGCCTTGGCCGCTTCCTGGCACTCCATCAGGTGGTTGCGAGCCGCAATCTGTTTGAGCTCAATGTGGCTTGCATAGTTGTTTAGGTCGTACAAGTGGTAAGCTGTGGTGCGAAGGCAAGGGTCGGTCTCGGCGAGTATGAACTTAGTATAGGCATGTTCTTGCTCAACCTGGGTCAGGTGGGGGTGTAAGGCCTGAGGTAGCAACCGAAACTCTGTGATCTTCAAGTGCTCTCTGTTGTCTCGTGCTACAGCCTTGAGCGCCTGAAAGGACACAGCCTGCACGCACTCATCAATGGTCTCTCCAATCACCATCTCTGAGTAAGCTGAAACAGAGGGCAGGGTTTGACTTGCAGGTATCTCTAGTCTGGCCACAATAGGTGCCTTGAGTCCTCCCTCGGGTGGTGGCTCTCCTGAGCAAGTGTACAGAATTTGGTCAACTGGAATTCCCAGTGCAGTAAGGACTTCGCGCAGGGTGAGTGGAATTCCTGCGATCCCTTCACCGTTGGAGACACACATTGCGGTGAGGCTGATCCGAGGTCGTAGCGGCGGGTACTCGGGGGTAGTCTCCATCTGCACGTATCAAAAGCTATGGTTCGCATGTCCTTAGTAAGGTAAGCCTTGCATTGAAAAGTAAATGCACGGTCGGTATATAACCGAAAGGAGAGTGGCTTCCTATTTCTATCGTCCATTTTCTAGGGGTTTCGTTCTAAGGTCAAGTATGGCTTTGATACCAACTGAAATGACCTAATTTTCCACGAAGGGAAAATCCACAGAGTCAAGTGTAATAGAACTTTTTGAGTCAAATTACCCGATAATCCAGTCGAATATCACAATCCATACTTTGATAATAAAAGTACTTAGTACGTTATTACATTTATTACATCGCCACATGGCGGAAACTTAAATATATAACATCCGGAACAACTTGTAGTAGACAAAGAAGCGTGATCGAACTCCATAGTCGAGCGTAGAAGCGAATCCCCTATTCTTCGTACTCCTCGGAGTGGTACTCCTCCTCGGAACCTGAAACCTCAATTTTCAGTACGATTTGTACTGGCCACACTTTCCCATCCTATATGATTCATATGTGGTAGTGGATGCATCAGGTAAATGAAATTCAGACCTATTAGGCTGGGTTTTCCTATGCAGAACAGTATAATAAATGTATACGTTTATCATGTTTCACCACTTCACCGTATCACCATATCCATCACCATTCCCATACACACACACACTCTCGCTCAGTCGACAGAGGCTAGCTCCCTCCCAGCCTTGTCTCAATGGCCCGTAGTCTCACCTGACTCACGGCCGTCACACTCTTACTAGAGGGAGAAAAGAGAGACTCTCACTAGTCGGAAACAGGTCAGGGAAAAAGGTCCGCGGCCAACGAATTGGCCAACGTATCGATCGATCAACCATACACTCTGCAGAGGTTCTACAATAACCACAAGATCGCCATCATCAGCACCCCGGATGTGCCTAAGTGGATACCGGTGTCTTGCCAGCCTAGAGTAATGTCACCCTACCACTCAGCCCTGGAATCACCCCAAGGGCGTCTGGGATGGCTAAGTCTGTGAAGTCATGTTCCCTCTCCCGAAGTGGGAGCCGCGATCGTCTCAGAAGGGTGTGGGTCTCCATACCCGTATCTCCCTCGCACTCTCTCGTGGCTTGTAAAGGTATTTCCCCATGGTCCAGATTCCGCTCCACCTAGGGTTACTAAGCCAGAATGTCTTCACAAAGGATTTCGTTATTCGTGCCACCGCAGCACGCTCCTGACCCGAGTTCCAGCAACGGCTCACACCCGGGTCCTCCTCTAGTCACCACATAACCCACCACAGGTTCTTATCACAGGGGCTTCCAGATCCGCCCCATGGCAAGACTCGCACTAGGCTCGTCATATATTCTGGCCTGGTCGACACAACCCTCACCGCTATACTCACCCAAGACACACGAGCACACTCCCTGATATTCACCATATAACATCATGCACCGGTTTCCACCATACCATAATTAAGTATAGTAGAGATAGTGGTATATATTGCAGCGCATGTGGCTAATCTAATAGCAGGGTAGCAGGGGATGGGTTACGTCAAGGTATGGGCTTACAAGCAATTCTACCATGCAAGTCTATGGAGAGCATTATTTAAACAGTAACCAGAAATATAGTTTAGCATGCGTAATGGGATCTACGAGGTTGGATGAGCTGTGGCACCTTGAGATCGGTCGTCGCCTTGTTCTTCCTCGTAGTCGTGATCTTCGTTGTCAGGCGTCCCTTCCGGCTCTGAAAACGGATGAAATCGGCCGCGTTAGCGACTTCTACAGATTAACACAGAGAATGAATGAAAATCCAAAAGATCCAAATGCACTCAAACATGATATCATTGGGTAGATCTTGATTTTAGATGAATTTAGCAATTTGAATCACTATTTTTGGAGTCCGTATAAATTAGTTATGAATTTCTGAAGTTTAATCTATTTTCTGAAAAAGTGAAATGGCCGGTTTATCCTGGTGCTGACACGTGTCGTGTTCTGGTTGGACGGCTCGGCTGCAGTGATTGACAGGTGGGTCCACGTGTCAGGTTGACTTGGTCAACGTATGCTGACGTCATCATGACATCATCTCTGGGCTCGGAGTGGGCCTGGCGGGCCGGGCTTGGGCCGGATCGGGCCGCCACGTGTCGTTCTTTCGTTGCGCCATGTGTCGGGCTCTGGATCGGGCTGGGCCGAGTTTGTCCACGGTGCTATGAACTCGGCGTATTGTGGACAGCTCGCATGTGGTCTATGGACCACCGCATGGATCGCGGTGAACCGCGTCCACTTCCCCTTCTCCTTCTCTTGGTTTACATGAGCTTGGTTCATGTGCACGCGCGGTCGGCTCAATTCTCCCCCCCCCCTTTCTCCTCTGTTTCGGTTGCGGCGGCGCCCGACCAGCGGCGAGCTCGCGCCGGCGCCCTGCGTCACCCTCACGGTTCTAATTTCGGCCATCATCGTGACAGCGTTTTCTCGTCCAATCCAACCGTGACCCCAATTTCTCCTCTCTGGGTGCTTAGTGGCCGACGTAGGTGACATGGCGGTGATCTGTAGCGGCGCTACACCAATTTGGATTCTCCGACCCTTACCGAAGGATTTCGCGCACTTGGTCTCTTCTCAATCTTATCCACGGACTACCGAATCATACGCATGGTGGTGAGAAACCCTCGGCAGAGACTCCATGGCTACGGTGGCGCTCGGCGGGTCTCCGGTGAGCTCCCAGTTGATGCGGTCTTGGCGTTATGGTGCCTCTCAGGGTAAACCAACACCTCTACTGGCTTTGCTTCGTGACTAGCGGTCCCAAGGGCACTTCCACGGCTGGGTTCGAGGCTTATGCAGACAGGAGCGGCGGCTTGCCACCGCTTGTCAGGCCGTGACGTCGCGCATATGATCGACATGGGTGTCTCGGCTCATCGGCTTCCTCCCTCGGGGTCTGTGGTGGTCGGAGCGTAGTTTCGTCGCAGCTTGCCAGACCGTGGCGTCGCGCATGCATATCGGCATCGCGTGCACGGCCTCTCTTCTCTCGGCTGTTTGTTCAGTTCGTTTGGGTCTCGGGTGCGCGTGCGCGTGTACCCTGGACCGGCAGAGGCCCTGGCCTGCGCGCCCGGGTTCGTAGCGCCAAGGCCGTCAAGAGGTCGGGGTTGGCAAGGGGCATGGTGGCAGCTCACCGTGGTGGCGTTGGCGTTAGGATGGCGATGCAGGGCGATTTGAGGCCGTGTAGCTCCGGTAGCAGTGCCGTGCAGTGCCTGGATCGTCGCCGTGCTCCGCTCGCGGTTCCCTTCCTCGCATCCGACAGGTACTGCGGCGGTGCGCCGTGCGATCCGGCTCCACCTCTCCTCCCTTCTCCTTTCCTCTCTTCTTCTGGTGGATTGGTGTGGTGAGGTTGTTGCGCCACGGCGTGGCGATGCTAGTGAGGGGACGCCAGGGAAGGTTGGGATTTATAGCTGGCGGCTCGTGCCATGGCGGACGGTGATCGGGGGCGCCCGCTCGATCGGAGGGCCACGAGGTACTCAGTGTTTGCACGGAAACAATTCAAACCGCGGGGACCAGGCTGGCGAGTTTGTTAGAGCTGGTCGACCAAGGTGGCATGGTGGGGGCCGCCTTCGTCGCCCGTGCTCTGCTCCCAGGCGTGGGGAAGAAGAACAGGAGATTGGGGTCGCTGACGATTGGGCCCTGGCTGTCAGCGTAATTCGATCAAGGGTGAGGCCGCATGCGTGCGCCTGTCGGACTGGTTGGGCCGCGCGGGCACATGTGTGGGCCGCGTGGTTGCATTTTGGTTAGGCCGGCCTGCTTCCCTTTCTTCCTCTTTTCTATTTCCATTTCCATTTATTGTCTATTCCATCATTAGTTGGTGGATGGTTGTTAATTAGGTTTTTAGGTTATGATTCCACGATCATTTTAGTTTTGTTTGAGTCCATGAGTCTGTCATGCCTAAATTTATGTATGGCACATTTGTATTTGTTTAGTTTATTTCATTCAAAAATCCAAGAAGAACCAAATCACATATGCTTAACATCTTGATTAGTTAGGTTATTTATAAATAGACTTAATACATTTAGCTAGATTGCTAATGCTCATGCTAAATTGTAATGCACATGTATAATGTAACACTCATCATGCAAGGTTTAAAGAAAGAAAAATTTTGGAGTTGAGAATTTTGGTGTGGGAAAATTTGGGTTGTTACAGTTATTGTATTCATATCCAAGGGATGAGGCGAGTCACTCTTAAGTGGAAGCTATTTCCGTTCTCGTTAACGGGAAAAGCTAGACGTTGGTATACTCGCTACGTTGGTAGTGTGAACGGAGAATGGGAGAAACTGCAAGCCATGTTCTGCTTAACGTACTTTCCCATATCCCGCGTAGCTCGTCTTCGTAGAGATGTGCTAAACTTCAAATAAGACGAGAAGGAATCTCTAGGTGCGGCCTGGGCACGACTTACAGACTTAGCATCCTCTAGCCCAGATTTAGCTATAACTGAGCCAACCCTTATGCAACATTTCTATCTCGGTCTTAGCCAAAACTCCGCACAATTCCTTGATTTAGGCTCTAAAGGAGCTTTCCTCCATTTACCCATTAGTGAAGGTAAGGAAGTCCTTGCAACCATTCTCAAGAACACCCCCTACACCGATGACCATGGTGAAACTCTAGAGGAAGATCAAACTCCTAGGGACGAACCCACGATAGCCGAAACTCCTTTACCTATACCCAAGCTGTCAAACCTGAACCACAACCACCTACTCCTCCAAAGGAAGAAGTAATTCATCCTTTGGATTATCCTCTAAATATCGAGACAGATCCTTTCGCCGATTATGGCAATGTCTCGAAACAACCTGTGCACAAGAGATCCACAGCCCGTAGAGCTCCTAATAACCACATGCCAACCCAGTTTGAGGCAAGTTACCTTAAGGTGACTGCCCAAGAGCTCAAGTCTATTATGAGCAACGAGTGGTTCAGGGAGGCTGAAGCATCATCAGATGCCGTTAAGCTTCTGTCCTGTTTCACATCCATACTGTGTGCCATAAACAAGACGGCTGTAGGTTCCCTCTATGATCCCGTTGTAGGAGTAAATTTAATGTCTAAATCGTTGATGTTAACACTCCTAGGTGAGGAACCGCTAAACCCGACCAATAAATTCCTTAAGCTTCCTTCTGGAAAATTGGTCAAGAGTTGCGGGATTGCACAGAATATTTCTATCACAATTAACAAGGTTAGCTTCCTCGCAAACTTTATGTCTTTGACGTAGACGAGGTCGACTTGTTAATTGGGCACCCACTCATGAGATTCATTGAGGGATTTCGTGAAGGGAGCCTTAAGGGTCACCTTGGGAAGGATCTAGATCTTTCATTTCCTTTTGCCGGCTCCGATAATTCGATAGCCGAACCAAAACCCGAGCCTGATCCAATAGAGGAGGTGATGTCGATATCTTCACTAGAAACTTCTCAACCCGATCTAGAAGAAGACGCCCATGACTTTATCCAAGAAGAAGACACTGATTTAGATGAGCCGTTAGACTTGGATGAGTCTGAACCTACACCAAAACCCTCTATAGAGCTTAAGCCACTTCCTTCTAGGCTTAAGTATGCCTTCCTTAATGGTGATAGAGAGACTCCCGTGATCATTAGTGATCGACTTACAATGGAAGAAGTTTCTAAACTCATCACCGTCCTAGAAAAACACTGATCCATCTTAGGATATTCGTTGCAAGATCTCAAGGGAATTAGTCCTGCTCTTTGCACGCATCACATTCCGATCGAACCCGATGCTACACCTTCTAGAGAGCCACAAAGGAGGCTCAACAATGCGATGAGAGAAGTAGTAAAGAAGGAGGTCTTGAAGCTCTTGCACGCGGGCATAATCTACCCTGTTCCAAACAGCGAGTGGGTCAGCCTCGTCCATTTAGTTCCTAAGAAAGGAGGAATGACGGTCATTAAAAATCAAAACAATGAATTGATTCCACAACGAACCGTCACGGGATGGAGAATGTGCATAGACTACTGAAAACTTAACAAGGCCACAAAGAAAGACCACTTTCCGTTGCCATTCATCGATGAGATGTTGGAACGGCTAGCCAAACATTCCTTCTTTTGTTTCCTTGATGGGTATTCGGGGTACCATCAAATTCCAATCCATCCCGACGACCAAAGTAAGACCACGTTCACATGCCCCTCCGGGACATATGCATATAGGCGCATGTCATTTGGCCTGTGCAATGCCCCTGCTTCATTTTAGAGGTGCATGATGTCTATCTTCTCGGATATGATAGAAGAAATCATGGAAGTTTTCATGGATGACTTTTCAGTCTATGGAACAACCTTTGATCACTGCTTAGAGAATCTAGACCGTGTCTTACAACGCTGTCAAGAAAAGCTCTTGATCTTGAACTGGGAGAAATGCCACTTCATGGCCCGAGAAGGGATAGTGCTAGGACATAGAGTATCTGAACGTGAAATAGAGGTACATAGAGCTAAAATAGAAGTTATAGAATAGCTTCCACCTCCCACGAATGCTAATGGCGTTCGCAGTTTCCTTGGCCACGCCGGTTTTTATAGAAGGTTTATAAAAAAATTTCTCAAATTGCTAGACCTTTAACAAACCTACTAGCTAAAGACGCACCCTTTGACTTTGACGACAGATGCATAGACTCTTTTTACCATCTCAAGAAAGCACTTATCTCTGCACCAGTCATTCAACCCCATGACTGGTCGCTACCTTTTGAGATAATGTGCGATGCTAGTGACTATTTTGTAGGAGCTGTCCTAGGACAGACCCAGGATAAGAAACACTATGCCATTCCCTATACCAGTAAAACGTTAACCGGACCACAGCTAAACTATGCAACAATAGAAAAATAACTTTTAGCTATGGTATTTGCTATAGACAAGTTTAGATCTTAATTGGTAGGAGCCAAGGTGATCGTCTACACCGATCATGCAGCTCTGAAATACCTACTTACTAAGAAAGATGCTAAACCACGACTAATAAGATGGATCCTACTCCTCCAAGAATTTGATCAAGAAATTAGAGATAAAAAGGGAGTAGAGAACTCTGTAGCCGACCACTTGTCTAGAATGCAAACTGAGGATAAACATTACCTGCCCATCAACGACTATCTTCGGGATGACACACTCCTCAAAGTTTCAGACACCTACCCGTGGTATGCAAACATCGTCAACTACATAGTCTCAGGCTACATACCACCTGCAGTAGACAAAAAGAAGCTTATCAAGGAGAGCTCGGTGCATCTATGGGATGACCCATATCTCTATAGAGTATGCCAAGACGGCATACTAAGAAGGTGTGTGCCCATGAACGAAGTAGTCAAGATCATGGAGAAGTGTCATGGAGCAGAGTATGGAGGCCATTATGGAACATTCTGAACCCATGCCAAGATTTGGCAAAGTGGATTCTATTGGCCTAACATGTATGAAGACACCAAGGACTTCGTGAAGAAGTGTGCAAGGTGTCAGAAACATGGGAACATCAATGCCCGTGATGCAATGCCACTCACAAACAACCTACAAGTAGAGCTATTCGATGCCTGGGGAATTGACTACATGGGTCCTTTCCCCCCGTCTCAAGGTTGTGAGTATATTCTGGTGGCAGTAGACTACATATCCAAATGGGTTGAAGCCATGCCGTGCAAGTCAGAGGATACGTTGCACGCAATGAAGATGTTCAAGGAAATAATATTCCCACGATTTGGCACCCCAAGGTTAGTAATCAGCGATGGAGGAAGCCACTTCATTGACAGAAAGTTCCGACGCTATTTAACAGAAAGAGGGATAAGGCACAATATTGGAACACCTTATCACCCACAAACAAGCGGACAAGTAGAAACATCGAACAAGCAAATCAAGAATATTTTGCAAAAGACTGTCAATGAAATGGGGACAACATGGAGAAGCATGCTATCAGATGCACTGTGGGCATACAGGACCACATACAAGACTCCAATTGGTATGACCCCATACCAACTTGTATATGGCAAGACATGCCTTCTGCCCGTGGAATTGGAGCATAGAGCAACTGGGCAATAAAAAGATGGAATATGGATTTGCCCGCAGCTGGAAGAAATAGGAGAATGCAGATCTCTGAACTAGAAGAATGGAGAGAGAAAGCCTATCACAACGCTAGGATCTATAAAGAGATAACCAAGAAATGGCATGACAAGAGGATCAAACAAAAGGAGTTCCATCCGGGAGACAAGGTTATTATTTTCAACTCAAGAGTCAAGCTCTTTGGCCATGGAAAACTAAAAAGCAAATGGGAAGGACCATTCCTCATGATCGACGCCGCAACGCACGGAGCTGTCACGCTTCAGGACACCGACGGCAACATCTTTAAGGTAAATGGCCACCATCTTAAAGTTTTTCATGAACACGATCCCGTAGAAAATGAAGTAGACATGGTAGAGTTCAAACTATACACAACCTAAAACCTACAAGTCTCTTCTCTTCATTGCTTGAACCAAATCCTAAAAGTTACATGTCCTCGATTTCATGTCATGGTTCAAGAAGTTATAGGCAAGACTTACCTTAGGCTTTGAGGTGGGGCCCACAGACCCCAGTTAGGGGGTTGGGCGATCCCTATATGGGGCCCACCTACAACAAGGGTTGCACAATCGTGTAGAGGGGCTCGAGCTAGGGACGTGACCGCGCAGGACACCCACCAAGGGGATCGGCCAATCCACCCACCTGCAACCCTCAATGCATAGCCGCTCGGGTGGTGGACGTGACTGTCCCGATGTCCCACGGAGGGGGTCGGGCGATCCCACCGAGAGGGGCCAAGTGCACCCGAAGTAGCGAACCGTCCTTGGAACGTCGTCCCGAACACGACCATGCCAGAAGCACCCAATGAAGGGGTCGGGAGACCCCGCCTCGGGGAGGGTCGACACGCAACTGAGTTCACCGTGGCGAGGGGATAACGACCCCTGGAGATGAGCTCCAAATTCAAAATCTATGGGGTCGGGCGATCCCCGCCTTGCGGGATTGGAATGACGGCGCAACGGGCTCTGTGAACTTACGAGCTTTCCGCGGCGATCCCATGAAAAATAGGCGTCGTAGTCGCCCGCAACCGCTATTTAGCCTTGCACCCCTCTCCTTCTTCCTCCTACTCGTAATTCCACGCAAAGCCAGAGCCTCCTAGCCTTCCCTGCACTCTCCACCGCGACCTAAAGCACTAGCCATGGCACCCACTAGCAAGCCTACGCGCCCTGCAACATCCACGCCACGACGGGCTCTTGCCGAAGATCTAGAGCAGGCCCTCGCAATCAACGTGATCGATGCGGTGCCGCTGGCCATGGTACCTCCCCCAGGGGGGCTGGTCGGGCCGGCGGCAGGGTCGCCCGATCCCTCCAGGGGTCGGCCGACCACCACCCGTCCATCCCTTCGCGTTGCGGCATCGTCCCGCTCGCTGACTCCGAGAAGGGGATCGGGAAATCCCCCGACCACTCCATCACGACGACTAGGCCGACCACGGGCCAACTCGCGCTGAAAGGGAACCCGCGCGCGATCACCACGACAACGGGGAGTACGGAGTACACTTCGTCGTACTCCCCGTCGACGCCCACGTTCTAGAAGACCCATCGGATCATGGCTGGTGGGCATGGCCGAGGGAAGGTGCTCATCCCTTCTCTCAACACGGAAGAGAAGGGCGAGCTGCGGGAGTCCCTGGAGTCCCAGGCAACTATTCGACGGAGGATGGACCCTCCATCGATCAAGGGGCCGCCGGGACAATTCGAGGAGGAAGACGAGAAGACGGATCTAGAGAGGCTGATGCCCGTCACCTCCACCCTACAAGCAAGGAACAGGGTGTTGGAGGAGACGGTGTCAGAGTTGAAGATGGCGAATAAAGACTTAGAAGATGACTTTCGCCATCTTAGGATTAGCACCTCTGCGAAGCTCAAACGCTTCGCTAGGGCTATGGGGCGGGATGACCTCCTAGACCCCCCGTCTCCATAGATAGTTTAGCTTAGGTTAGAATAAAGTTTCATCTTAGATTTATTTCTTTTGAATTTCCCTTTTAAATTTCCAATGTATTTCCCTTCTTAGAGAATAAATAAAATATATTTCGTCTCTACTGGTGTGTTTGCCACCAGTAGAGTACCTTGCATTTTACCTTTGTGTTATGTTCAGAGTTCATTTATGGAAAAATTCAAGTGTGTGGGGGGGGGGGGGTTGGACGACCCCAAAATTTCATCACTGAACCACACTGAACTGCTGAGCACAGGATGACACGCTGCAGTGCACAAAACAGAGGTAAGAAAGGGGTCGGGCGACCCCCGTTTTCTTGAATTTTTGAAAAGTGTTTTTGCAGATGTAAAACTGAATGGAGGAAAAAGCAAATGGCAACGAAAACCACCATTTGGTGGGGTCGGCCGACCCCACCATGGTGACCTGTGCCCACCAGCTCACCTCTGCACAGTAAGCTCAACACTGCTGTCTGGATCGTTTCCCCTTTCTCCTCTCGGTTCAAGCAGTTTCACACTCATTCCATATTCTGAATAAAATAAAAAGCTACAAAGTAAATTGAGTTATGATATGCTAAGAATGTTAATGACATAAAACCATGTTCTTACATATGTTTATACTCATGGGTAAACCAAATTAGGAAACCGTATTGACTAAGTTTTTGTTAAAAGTGAGATAAATCTTGGCTTAAGACTCAAACCTGTTTTTGTTTATGGTGCTTAGAGATTTGTTTTTGAAAATATATCAAAACCATAGTATCATTTACTCCTCTATAGTGAGAAATACCTACCAAAACCATACATATGCATACATGATCAAAACCTTTTACACACATGCTACATGTTTTTGTCTTGAGTTTGGTCAAACCTTGTTGACCCTAGTCGAGAATTTTGTCATAATCCCAAGATCAAGATCACGTACACACCATCTATATATGCAACTTCTACACTGGAAGTATGCCTGCACATGCTATTCATTTGCACTCTATAGATGCTCCGTACATTAAAGTTCTACAATATCTCTCTCTCTAACTCTGGTTAGTAAAAAGAGACATTAAGGCTAAGCAAAAGAAAAACTAAAAAAATTGTGGACACATGAAGGTCCACTATAAAAAAAATAAAAAAGTAAAATTGTGGACACATGAAGGTCCACTAAAAAAATATGGACACATGAAGGTCCATTGTTGAAAAATGCTAGCCATGTCTCAAGGTAAAATAAAGTAGAGAGAGAGATAATATTAAAGGAGCATTCTAGTCCACATACTTTCCACACACATGCACATCTTGATCTAGGATTATGACATTCTTCTCCTTGGATCCTTGTTTTGACTTTACAATATATGCAAAACAAGTATGCTACTTTGTTTATCCCTACCAAGCTCCACATAAGCCTAATAGATTAGGGTAAAACAAAAATAAGGCAATAACATGATATGCCTTGGTGAGGAACCAAACACCTATAAGAGTGTCTTGAGAGTACCATATGAGGAGTAAGCATGAACTATGTGTTTTCCTTTCAAACTGTCCTAAAAACTCTAAGTACCAAGAACAAGAATTCAAGGAGATGACTTTGCTTTGAGATTTGTTCCTTTTCTCAACATCTAAAGGATATATGATAGACAGTACCACATAACCCATTTGTATAAACTATGTTAAGAATGATGCTTTATGATCATTATCATTTTAAGTATGTAATAATCACTTGTTCCCTTTCTCTAACCTTTACTCGAGGACGAGCAAAGATTCAAGTGTGGGGGATCTTGTTGACGGAAGTTATAGCATGTTTTACCTTATCAAAATACCGTCAACAGGCCTCGGTTTCAAGGAAGTATAGCATATCATGAGCATATTTATCACTAATAAGTTCCACTTGTACTCTTAGCTTGTGAACTTGTAGGAGATGGCAAGATGAACAAAATGAGGCCAGGTGGGCCCACCAAGGGGGTCGGCCGACCCCACCTTGGGGCCACCTCGGCCAGGGTGACATGGCATGATCCAAGAGAAGCATGTTCAAGCCAATATCAACCCTTGGATCAAACATGTGCTTTTACTCAATGGTGCAAGATGAGAAGCACATGGATTCATGGGTCCACACCGAAACCAAATGCAACCATCATCACAAGACTTGCTCCATGACATGCGGGGTCACCAAGGGAGAGAAGAAGGTGGGCTAGCCCTGTCATAGGGGGGTCGGCCGACCCCCCCTTGGTGGGGCCCATCCGCACTGTTCATCAGGATGACATCACCACCTTCTAGAAGATGTACCCCAGGCCCACCTGTCATAGAGTGGGGTCGGCTGACCCCATGGTGAGCTTCATCCAAGTCGGTGGCAAAGCACATGTTTCACACGTGAACAATATCGAAGCCATTCATCAAGGTCGGTTGCTATGGTGGTTTGATCCAATGGACAAGGAAGGAGAGCACGCGGATCACTGACGTGGCACCGGAGTAGCCGCTACTCCACCTCCAAGCTATAAATACCCCCTAGAGCTCTTCATTTGTATGCATCCAAGGATAGAAAGTCTACTTAGTAGCTTTAGTGTTAGAAGAGAGGGAAGGGAGTGAGGAGTTCCACGAAGGAGTCCCGGCCTGTCGGGAGTCTTCTCCAAGGTTCGCCTCAGCCGATGCGATTCTTCTTGTAAGTGTTACATCTGAGTCCTTCTAGTATTTAATATTCTAGTCTGGTAATTTAATTTTACAGTTGTTTTACTTGGCACATTGCTTTACTTTGTTGAAGTGCTCTAGGCCTAATAAGCTTAGCTTTAGAGTAGTACGATTAGTGTAGACGTGGTGTCTAGGCTATATCTTGCCAGTGTGGACTTCTTGTCGCACTTGTGTAGACGCCTAGTGGTAGGGTGACAGACACAGCCAGTGCTTGGAGTTCCTCTCAAGTGTTGTAGGCAAGTTGGAAAAAATAGTTGGGTAGCAGAATTGCTGCCTTAGTAGTTGTTAGGTGGAAAACCTTTTAATCAACTACTGTTTCGTCTTTTGCCCCCAGTAAGGAATGAGGTAGTAAACCTCAGTACTCTTAGAAAACAGTACCAGATATTGATATTAAGAAGGCCTCTCTATCCCAGTTATCATATACCCTTTGATCATCCTTTGATGACCCTACTTCTAGTTAATCCACTTCACATTCCCTATGGAAATACGATACCTGGAATACTCCCAGTGAAAGGCTACAATTGACTATCGTACGCTTGCGGTATATCCGTTTGCCACTTCTGGTGTCAACAGGAAATGAGACCGTAATCTCGTTGTCTCCTCGGGTGGAGAAGTTTCAGCTGGAAATCGAGATCGATTCGCGTTTTGAGTTGTGTTCTTTGCGTTTTGCTTTTCATTCTCTCGGTGATTTTCTTCGTTCTCTCTATCCAAGGAATGATTTTTGATTCCGTTTGAACTGAGTTGCTCTAGATCGTGAGGCGCATCTTTCCACCGGAGGAATTCACCTCTAACCTCACGAGCTAGTAGATCGATCGATTTTCGTTTCGAATCGGTTTGTGTCTCCCTTGCCCCGAATTCTTCCGATTCACCGATTTGGAGTTAGGTTCGAGCCATGATATCTTAGGGGTAGCTCACTAACCTCCTTACCATGTCTAAGCCTTAGAGCTTTTGATTCGGAGGAGATCGGGTTGAATCCGCGGAAGAACTGCGCAGTTTCGGGGCATCGGACGCTGATTTCGTCACATCGGACGCTCAGGTGCCACGTGTCCAGGAACACCATTTTTAAAGGAGCATCGGACGCTGAGCATCAGACGCTCCGTTGTCCATCGGACACGTCTGGGGCTGAGCGTCTAATGCTAGGGTTTCACTGTTGCAGCGTCCGATGCCTATGCATTAAGGTTCGAGAACAGTGCATTTTGCATCGGACGCATCCGGTGCCTCGACATCGGACGCAGGCCAGCGTCCGATGCTGTGACTTCAGCATTGTTTTGTCTGCAGTTTACTCGTTCGACTTTGGATTTGGTTTTGGGTTTTTTGTGTTGGATTTCCGACTTCGTGCTCTACAGAAATCAGACTTCCCGCTGTGCAAAATAGCCTGAATCCCTCTCGCGTTGCTCGGCGGAGGTTGAGGTTACCCAAAGTCCATCCTGTCACTAGTTGACTTGCGTGAACTTGAGTGAGAAGGCTTTTGTGGTGTCTCGCTGTGTTCCTAGGGAACATCTACCCATTCTCTTGGGTCGTGGACATCACGTGTATTGGTTTTGGTCTTGGGGTTGATTTTCTGGGATAGAGGCCTAAACATTTTGAAAGAAATTTTAAGACTCCCATTCACCCCCCTCTGGTCGCCTTTGGTAGCATTCTCGGTCCTTCAATTGGTATCGGAGCGAGTTAAGGATCTTCCACCTTAGCCGGTTCCAGATCCACAAAAGGCGACATGGATCGCGACGTGGGCAAACCGCCGTTTTTCGATGGGACGAACTATGCGTATTGTAAGATACGCATGTCGGCCTATCTCCAGAGTATGGGTGCTTCTGTCTGGGAGATTTGCAACAAGGCTGATTACGTGGTCTTGGCTGCTCGTGTGACTCAGCTGTATATCGATGAGCACGATGCCAATAGCCGAGCCCGTAATGCTCTTTTCTCATGTCCGAGCATGTCTGAGTTTGATCGCGTTTCTCACCTCCCCATGGCTCAGGAGATTTGGGTGACTCTCATGCGTTTCCATGAGGGAACCACTCAAGTCAAATCCTGTCTCTACGAGTCGCACAAGCGGGAGTATGAGAACTTTCTACACATGCCTGGTGAGAGCGTAGAAAGTTTATTCGCTCGCTTTCAGGTGATTGTCAACATGATGAGGGCTAACAAGGAGTTGTTGCCTTTCAACGATCACGAGAGGGCTCTCAAGCTTTTACACACTCTCGATCGGTCGGTGTGGGACTGTAAGGTTCAGGCGATCATCGAATCGCCTAACTATGAGACTCTCACGTGCGATGAGCTCTTCAGTAAGCTCAAGTCCAGTGAGATTGATGCCATGGCGAGGGCTTCTTTTGAAAATCCTTCTGGCCCGTCGATGGTTTTGGTTTATGGCTCTTCTGCTAACACCTCTGGAGGCTTTGCTTTGTCATCTCTTCTTTCTATCATAGAGGAGCAGCTGGAGTTCATGGCGGACGACGAGTTGGCTCTGCTTGCCAACCGGTTCTCGCGGTTTCACAACAACCGCATGAACCGTCGCCGCGGAGGAGGACGAGGTGGCTGCTACGAGTGTGGAGGCTCAGACCACTTCATCGCCAATTGCCCAAAGAAGAACAAGCAAGTCTTCGGCAAGGTGGATCACGGCCATAAGTATGACTTTGGCAAGCGCAAGGAGAAGTACGTCCCCGCCAAGCACAAGCGGAGGGGCGGCTTCAACAAGGAGTACATCAAGGAGAAGTACTTGGAGAAGGCCCACGCTGAACAACGTGCCTTCTTCGCCACGCTCAGCGACGTCGATGACTCGGATGACGACTCCGCTGCATCAAGCGATGACGAGTCCGAGAAGAAAAAGAAGATCGAGGACAAGCTGAATGGTCTTTGCTTCTTCATCGACAACAAGGGCTTCTGCACCATGGCCCTCGGCGATGAGGTCAACAGCGAGCTAGAGGAGATCCATCGGGACGACGACAACGACAACACCTCCCAGGTATCTCAAACTCCTGACAAACTCTCTGCTGAGGTTGAAAAGCTTACTGCCGCTCTCATTAGTCAAGATAAACTGCTTAGGCTTGCCACTAGAGAGAGAAAGGAGTTTAATAGGAAGTGGGAGGACGCGGTAAAGGAGCTTGAGTCTGTCAAGTCCACCGTTGTCGTGACTAAGGAGGATGTAACACCCCTGGTGTTAAGCAACCCTAAATGCATAACTTGACATCTCATGAGCATAAAGCATCATCATCTCATGTTGCATTCTTCTTGTAAAGTGTCATTTCATGTGTTGGCTTCTACTATTATGCTTGGTGTGATGCTTGTTTGACTTGTTTTTGGAGTGGTTGAGTCTTCTAAGTAGTTGAACCTTGTTGATGAGTCAAAATGAAGCTAGGTTTGTGTTGGTCATTATGGCTAACCAAGTCTCTAACCCTAGTTGCCTTAATAGAGCCCTAGCAGTCCTTTTGTTTGACTAACTAAGACCTCCTTGATAGAAGCTTTACATGGCTGTGGGCCCTTAACCAAAAGTGTGTAGATTTTAGAGTAGAACAAAAAGTGTTTAAGGGCCAACTCATGGAAATGGGTTTAACAAGGTGTTTTAGGACCCACAAGGCAGAAATGGGGGAGATTTGACTTAGAAAAATTCTTCTAAGTCCTAACTGCCGAAACAGTTTCGCATTGTGACCTTTGGAGAATTCTTGAGAGCAATCCAGGCCGAACCAAAGCTAGAACTTGTAACCAAAGTTGTAGTCGGCATGTATCTCTAACCAAAGGAACAATCGGTGTGTTGTTTCATCGAGTGGTTAGCAAGTTAATCGCGTCCAAAATCCGGCCGTCAGTCGGCCATCAGCGACTGAATCAGGCGATTCAGTTTGAATCAACGCCGTGGTCGTGGCTGACCACGCCAGAGCTTGGCCGCCGTGTGGCGCCCGACGCCTGGCGAGCCCATGTCCGCGCGCGGCGTGGCGAGCACAAGGCCCGCCCGCCTGCACTTGCACAGCCAAGCCGCTCCATTCCATCCGCTCTGTCCCCCTCTCGCTCTCGCCGTCGCCCGAGCAAGGTAAGCGCCGCCATGACTCCGCCAGCGTCTTCCCGCCGCTCTGCCGCGGTTCCACCCCAACCATCCCGCCAAAACAAGTCGCCGTGACCCGCTCCACCTCCTGCCCTAGCTAGCTTGAGCCGAAGGCCTCTAGGTAAGCCGCGGAGCACGCGTCCGCCGTGTCCGCCATGGCCGGCGAGCTCGGTCCACCGTGGCCAACCCCCTTTTCGAGCTCTTCCGTTTGTCCTAGCTAGTGTTCGCGAGTCGCCTTGACCCGTAGAAGACGATGGTGGTGTTGGTTTGGCCGATTAGGGTTTGGTAGTGGTCGTACGTCGCCGTCAGCCGCCGGCTCTGCTCGCCATGGACGACGAGCCGCGGTCTCGGCCATTTCTCATGGCAACCCTAGCTTCTTTGCTTCGATTACGGTTTGCTAGGGTTTGAGGAGTGTGAGTTGGCCGTCGGTTTGCTTCGGGAAGGCCGGAGATGGCCGGCGTGGCGAGCTCCCGCCGCCGCGGCCGCCATTCTCACCGGCAAAGCTTACTCCGTGCATGCGCTGAGCGAGAGAGTGGTGCCATCGGGTGCGGAAAGTCGAGGAGAGTCCGCCGGTGGTGTTGGTTTCGCCTGGGAGGTCGCCGCCGGTGAGCAGCGCCATGGTCAACGTCGGGCTCTGCTTCGTGTGTGTGACATGTGGGGTCGGTTTGACCCAGGGTCCCGCCAGTCAGTGGCTCGGGTCCCAGTTGTCAGTGGCCTGGGTGCAGTAGTTTGGGTGCGCGTAGCAGTTTAGCCCGAAGAGTTTTCCATGGTTTTGTTTAAATAGATTTCAGAAATGCTTATGTGGTTTATTTAATTCATATCTTGAGTTCTGTAAATGCTAAAAAGGTGAAATAAGTTTTGTTAAGTTTGTTGTAATGAGTTCTATGCATGAAAAATATAATATGTCCAGTTTGTGATAAATTTATTTGTAGTTATATTTAATTTATGTTTGGGCTGAAATCTTGTTAAATGCATAGTAAACTGTGTATTGCTCAGAAAAATGTGATTTTTGTTTTGTTAGGTTTGTATTGATGAATAGTTTCTAGAAAAAATGTAATATGATGTTGTTCTGTGGAATACTTTGGCAGTAGCAATTAAAGTGATTAAATGCTGTTTTCTTGTTTAATTTGTAGTAATTAAAATATGAAAGTTATGAGCATGAGAATTTTTATACGCTGCTCTTGTGCTAAGAAGTTTAGTGGAAAAATGGAAAATTTGCTATTTGACACTTTTTGCTAGGGTGTGTAGTTCAAAGCACCTTTTCATGGTAGTATTTGTCTTTTTCATAGAGGATAGAGTTTAAGTCCAAATGGGGTGAAATTTGGACAGGAGACTAGATTGCATGTTGTCAACTTTCAGTAATTTCTGTAGATTTTTCTGAAGTTGTTATCTGAGGGTTGCTGTTCTAGGCTAAACAAAATGATTAAATGGTAGCAAATGGTTGGTTAAGTAACGATCGGATGATGTTGACTACCTTGTTGAAGAAAATGAAGTAGATGACATGTGCTTATCTCCTGAGTGATCTTGTTCTATGTTGCATCACCAATGCATCCCATGTGCATTCATTTTATTTATATGTGTTATGCATCATACAGGGTCGGTAGTGGAAGCCTAGAACCCGCCACCGGAGGAGCCGTGTCCGGAGGAGACCCCAAACGAGAGGACCGAATAAGGAGACGTCGAGGACCTGCCTGAGTGCCGCGATCATCGACCCTCCGACTTCGAAAGAGGCAAGCCCCGGAGCATCCCACTCCTACGGTTTGCAAATGCAATTACAAAATTAACCTGATATGTTTGTTGCATTAGGTTATAGGAGTTGAGTGAAACCGTTGATGCATTACTTACTTATCCTTGTCCACCTGCAATTATTATCTTGATATCCCTATTAAGTCTAGGCTCGTTTATGCTTAGCCCTGCTTAGACCGGTAAAAGTCGGGTGATTTCCTCTCTCCCTCATATAGGTGGATACTGATCATGACTAGCCTCGTGCTATCATGGAGATAACCATGTGATAATTAATTTGAGACCGGGCGGGATGTAGGAGCAACTGGACAAGGGTTCTGTGTGCTAGTAGTCTCCCGTCTGTGTCTATTAGGACCCGACGAAGGCACACCTCAGTCATTTTGAACGCGTCAATCACTTAACGGAGCAGGTGCTGGTGCCTCCCGTGAAGTCGAGTAAGGTTATTCGAGCCGGTGATGGAGATGTTAACGCCTAACATCCAGGGCCTTATATGTACCGTGGGCAACTATTCTAAGCAACCTGGCATGGTCCGTGGACAGGCGGGGCCTGATTGACCTGGCATGACCGTGGGCAGTTATAGTTTGAGCGACCTGGCATTGAGATAACCCCCCATTGTAGAAGGGCCCATGACCGTCCTGCGTGTTGTGTTCTCGAATTTCCTGAAGTGGTCGCCGACGGCTGCCTGGCAAGGTGTGATCGGGCGAGTGTGCGACATTTTATCCCCAGCTGGGTAGGAATCGATTATAATCGCCATCGCTCCTGGATAGTGAGTAACTTGACTGGGCATGTGTTACCGTAGTAACTTATGGAATTGAAGATGGTTATGGTACTGAATCTGAAAGGCTATTGATGAAATAGTCACTGTTGCTTGATTAATTAGCCAAGTGATTGCTCTAGATCATGTGTAAATCTTGTTAATCAGGTTGATTACATAAAATTGACTGCTAATACTCTAATGATGATTATTTGATAATAAAATGCTTTTATGCAAAAAGGTAAGTGTGGCCAAACTAGATATTGCCTTGCATACTCCTTGGTGTCACCTTATTTCTGGTTAATGGCGGGTAAGTCTAGCTGAGTAGCTTCTCGTACTCAGGGTTTTATCCCTTGTTGTTGCAGATGGGCAGTGCTTCTTTGGCTATTGCGATAACTGTCTGTACCCCATCGCGGGTGATGATTAGACCATGGGCATGGTCATCTCTTATCCTCTCCTGATGCTTTTGTGGACTGATCAGGCAATGGCACCGTATTTCGAACTAAGAACTGATGTTTAAAACTATGTTGCTTCCGCTTTTGAATTTCGAACTATGGTTTGTAATAACTGTTAAACTCCGATGTATTTTGAACTATGTGCGAACTGATGTACCTTGTGGACATGTATGCTAATCTATTACGATCTTGGCTATTGTTGAATGATTTGAAATCCTTCGAGATTTCCGGACTACCGGGTTTGTACGAGCTTAAGTACTTGTCAATCTCTGTGAAAGCGGGGTTTCGGTGCTTAATCTGGTATAAATTGGTCGGTTCTGTCACAGTTGGCATCGGAGCATGGTTGGCGTTACTGTTCATGAGTGTATTTGAAAAATCGTATTTTCAAATCAAAATTTAATTTGCTAAAACTTATAATCTATAATAGGATTTGAAAAATCTTATTGATAAAGATTAAGGTGTGCCAGTGATCAAGTCCTTATGCCCAGTAGGTTTTTAGGTGGCTATTTAAGTACTAACTTGGGGGTTGTGCATCATATTTAAATTCTGTTGTTTTTGTCGTCCATACGGCAAGGGTGAAATTGTATGGGTGCTATTCTTCGGAATAGTAATGTATGGATCAATTGCCTCTATGCCAAGGTAATAAGTGAGTTGTGAGAGCATGATTGGACAACCACCAATCTAGGGTTGTGCTTGAATGGTACCGGTATGTATACCTGTTACACACAAGTATATGTGAAAATATTGATTGTGGGAGTAATATTATTCTGAAGGGTGCATATACTGCTTACGTGTATACTGGGTGTGCACCTAAGTTAGTATTAGATTTAATTTCAGCAATGCATGATATTCATACTATGGGCAGGGCTGAAATGGTCTTTTGCAGGTACGCTAACATGCGAACGTATAGTACGTCTAGTTAACGTTATGAGCGAACATTGTATGCCACCGTCTAGCCGTTAGATTGTTAGACAGTGAGGATGTATGTTACGCACATGCATCATGATCATAAAACTTTGCATTAATCTTACTTCCTTCCTTATGTTATCCGTCCCGTTTTCTTAATAAAAGTTGTTCTCCAACTAATGAAAATATGTGTGGATAAACTTCTTACAGATGGCCCGTACCAAGCGCACAGCTCGTAAGTCAACCGGAGGCAAGAGGCCTAATTACATGTTGGGACCGTGGACTGCTGAGGGGTCAGAGGACTTCTTAGATGAGTTCGGCATGCCTACCATCCTTTGGAGGGTATTGCACTTGGTGGGATACCAGGAGGGCCAGGAGCCACAGTACGACTGGCACCACGTGCAGATTTCTGAGGATCGCCATATGTACACGATGGAGGTTGACGTGCCTAGCCGTGATGAGCAGGATCACATCTGGTGTCGCCGGGTGTTCGCGCTGCAGGGGAGGACCCCATGGGATGGAGCTAACAGAGTTGCTTACACCGTTCTCCGAGACATTATGGAGGACCATCCGGATGTGGTTGCCTAGGCTACCGCCAGTATCTTCCCGACAGCAGATCCTTATCAGTCAGTGTGGCGTCAGCCAGGAGCCGCAGTACTCGAGGCCAGTTCTCTCGAGAGGGAGCATTGTGCCGGACCAGTCGGGAGTGCTATGGCTGCACACATGGCTACCTATGGATGCTTATCCCATAGCTATGATCAGCTGGACCACATTCTTAGTGAGGAGATGGCTGCACAGCACCGGAGGCAGCAGGAGCATACCGCTGAGGTAGACCGCCTCACTACAGAGTTGCCATGCATGATAGTAGAGAGGGACCAGGCACTTCAGAGAGACAGGAGACCGCCCATCAGCTCAGTATTCAGGAGGAGTCTGCTACCTTCTTGGCCTTGATCATGAGGGAGACTGAGGAGTCACTCCGAGGTGTTTGTCTTGAGGCCATACGCGCTTCAGAGGAGAACTGGCTGTTGAGGTTGCGAGTGGGAGACCTAGAGTTGCAACTTCACTTCCTGCAGGACTACAATGACTGTCTGCATGAGGAGATCCACCGCAGGGAGAATGAGAGGAATCCCATCTTTCCTCAGGAGGACCCGGATCCGAGTAGCTCTTCTAGTGGTTCCTCAGATGTGTCTAGTGATGATGGTGACGATGGTGACATCCCTAGAGAGTAGATCGGATAGTATGCTTAGAGCTTAGTGATCTTTTGTGTATGTTGATGAGCCCGATCTTTTGCTTTTGTTATGGGCTGGATGTAAGCACGAATAGTAAACTTATGTGCACGTGGTGTGAGACCTTGGAAAGTCCCATATGTATGGGCAAAACTATGGATGTTTGTGTTGGCTTTTGCATGTTATGTATTAAGCGATCTTATTATATGATGCTGCGATGTGGATTGAAATTTATTATGCCTCTGTGATTGTTTGGTGAATTCTTTTTCCGAATAATTCAGTTGGCATGATCTATTGTTCTCTACAATAATTGCAACTCCGCCCAATGATCACTTGCTATTAATACATGCATATGACGACAACCCGTAGTGGAGCTGGCAGTAGTGGTGGAAATGAGGACCCCAGGGACAACCGCAATCCACCACCTCCTCCACCAGCCACTCCCGAGCAGCTTTTCACCCAATTTCTGGGAAGCCAGCGCAACATTGAAGCTTTACTGCGAGAGAATTTGGCGCACGGTCACCAGCGTCCAGAGCCAAATCAATATAGTTCTTTCAAGGATTTCTTGGATACTAGACCACCCATTTTCAAGGAAGCTACTGAACCTTTAGAGGCAGATGAATGGTTGCATACTATGGCAGAACCTCCTGAATTAAGTGGCCCACATGCACCCATCATTGTCCCAAAGACTTCTGATCGGCGTGCATGAGTTCCAAATGACTCAAGAGATCTGTCGGTTGTTCTCGGGAAACCCGAATCATCCACGTAACATTCTTTTCAGGAATTCCCTCGTCAAGCATCACAGTATTACAACAGTTTTATAGATAAGATAAATCAGAGTAAAAGCGGAAAGGTTATATATCATAGATTGAAACTTAAATGTTTACAAACCATAAGTACTTGATACATAAAAGGTTCGGAACTTTATATCACATATACCACACAACTTTTTGTTACTTGCCCAAGGTCAAACATCAGAGTCATCATCACTCTCCTCCACAAGAGTGAAGAAACATTGACCACCAAAAGGATGATCAATAAACTCACCTGCAACAAAGGTTAACAAACCCTGAGTACAAAAGTACTCAACAAGACTTAGCCGACTAGAAAAGAGGAGAAGACTCACGTATGAAGGTTATAGGGATTCAAGGTAAGCCTTTAGCAAGATCAAAACATTTCTCTTGCATAAAAGCTTACTAATAGAAAAACCCTACTTTTAAGTTTTAACTCAAGATTAAATTTCATGACTATCTAAAGATTCTCAAACCTTCATAAGCATACCACATCTTTAGTTCCCATCTCATAAAGATCCAATTATTACTACGGTGCGGGTCAGTGGATTGAGGCTCCATATCCGAGGAAACACGGCGATTCAAATCGATTAAACCCAGCTGGGGATTCAGTACCACACGACATATGTAGAACTTAATCTTGCATATGTCAACCCTATCTATAGATCCTCCCATACAAGAACGGGTCCAGCGTCACCCGAGAGTATAGTACACCTCGAACCCGACTATCTCATAGCCCCGAGGGTACACGCTACTCTCGCCATCTCTCCACTCCCAGTATGCGGTTGGCCGTTCTCAAGTATCGGAATAGCTATAGACGAGGCTTACCACCGCATGTGGGGTGTACTCAAAGGTCTCAATCACAGCAGGCCAACAACGATAAGGTCCTATGTTGAGTAACATTACAACAAGACTCCATTCTTGATGTAAGTTACTATAATTATCATGTTGTCTCAAGATTCATTATTTCCATAACATAGCAACCATTTTTAAAAGCACCTACTATTATTAAGTAAGTAAAGCATGACTAAGCATACTAAGTATTTTCATAAAACGGGTATCAAGGTTAAATATTGGAATCATCAAGGTCGGTAATGCATCAAATAGGATTCACTCAACTCCTATTCACCTAATGCATCATATTAACTCAAGTGATATAAATAACTTTATAAAAATACAAGGATAGGTTTAATACCCGGGGCTTGCCTTGGTGATCAGCGAAGTCCGGTGACTCAGAAAAACCAGAAGGATCCAAACACTCAGGAGAAACCCACTGTGGATCAGATTCTTCCAAAATGAGATCTACACGTAGAAGTGCATATGCATGATCAATGAGATGCTCATGACATGATTAAGACAGGGTACATGTTCTTTGGATAATAACAAACAAACTTAACTACCTTGAGTACAACTTTCCTTCATAATATAAAAATAAACTAACTTAGCTGTCAAACCATATATTACTACTAAGCAAGTTTTATTATCTTCATTAAGCAAGGTTATGTAGCTAACAAGCAACAAAAGATCATTTGCATAAAGGAATCCATAACCAGGGAGCAAATCATGCTAATTTTCCACTGGTTGTCAAACAAAACAAAAAATCCCACAAATCTAAAGTAATTAACTATTTCTACTTATTTTATAAGTCATTTTAAATAGCCTTTACTATGAACAGATCATACTTTATCAAACAGAGCTGAAATTAAACATGAAGGTAAATAACACTAACATAAACTCACATGTCAAATTTCATTATTTTAGGAGAAACACAAAAAACTACATAATTCATCAAAGTTGCATTTATCAATTAAAACATGGATTTAATTATCATAGCAAAGTTGCTCAAAACACAAGTTGTATAATTTTTATATTGGCACAGATATGATATCATCTAACATGTAAAATATCATAATTAACAGAGCTATAGAATAATTATAGCAAAAAGAACAAAACTAGCTACTATGCATATATTGATAAAAAGAAAAACTCAAAACTAAGCCTAACTGGGCTTTCAGCCCAACTCCACTCGGCCCAGTGCGCGTGAAAGCCGGCCCGGCCTGGCTCTCGCCCGCGCGCCCTGGCGCTTTTGCAGAAAAGCCCCTCGGCTTCTATGAAAACAACCCACGGTCCCGAGCACTATTCATATGTGCCACGGACTTTGCAACCCGCCCCCTGTACTTTCTTATCTTCGTAACTGTGAAGTCCCCGACTCCAGCTAGAGAGGACGGCGACGCACAGAACGCCAGCGAACTCTACGCTGGCCATCTTCGGCCATTAGAGACCCGACTGACGCGAGCACAAGCACCGGCAGGCCACCCGCAACTGATAGAGCCCCTAACCCCAAACGCTACCGCTCCGGTGAAGTCTGGCCACGCACGGCGACGGACCGGATCACGGCGAGGATATTCCGGCGAACTCAGGCCGGTAGCAAGAGAACGGAGGGGCTAGGAAGCTCCAGTAGCTCACCCTGATGCTGGCTGCGTAGCTGGTTCGAGCGGAGGATGAACGGAGAGGAGAAGTCCACGGAGCAGTGACTTGCGGCTGCGAGCTTCGGCGAAGCAGACGACGTTCCGGCGAGACCTGAGCACCAAACGGAAAACCATCGAGCCGATGAGTATCGTGGGGTCAAGGCGAAACAAAAACACGAGGAAAGGAGAGCAGAGGAGTGCCCAGATGGGCTGACCACGGCGAGGTCGAGCTTGTCGGCGTTTTCGTCCGGCGGGAAGGAAAACGGCAAGCAAAAGCTCTCTGAGGCGATAGAGATAAAAGGGATAGGTTCTGGAGATGCGCAAGGAGGTAATGAAGATATAACTACGGTCAATTTTGGATGAGGACGATCGGTTGCAGTGAATTTTGGATTTGAACGGAGCTGAGCCCGTCGGTGCTTCGGTGGCAAAACTACGGCGGCGGGCTTAGGAGAAAGTGCCACGGAGCAAAGGGAGAGCGCCAGCAGCTGTTTAGCTTTGCCATGGATACAGGTGCGTGCCTAAACGGGAGAAAGCGGCGCCCTACGCGCTGCAACCACTGATCAAAGATCAGCTGTCCACCGCCATGAACAGGAGAAGAAACATATCCCCCTTTCCATTATACCCTTTCGGTTATTTTGAAATTACTTTAGATTTTTGAATATAAATTGAAAATATGTTAAAATATCAAATGCTCAGAATTAAATACTGAACATCTTTTATTTTTGCAACATATACACAATATGCTTATATTTTGAATTAGGGTTTGAAAATCAAAAGGGAACATAGAAGGGCAAAAGTGTATTTTCAAAATTACTTTTGATTTCTTATGAAAAACTTGAAAAATTTTATACATCAAAGTTGATCCTTATCATAAATGGAGCAACTTTGCTTTTTAGAGCATATCCAAATTCTTTTTAGATTTTGAATTATGAAAAAGAGGACAAAATAGGATTTTTTTAAATTAATTAAATTATTTATTTGAACTTCAACCAAATTTGAATTATAACTCAATGGTGACTTGAAACATGTTCCAAATACACCTTTGAGTCATAATACCAAGGTTTGGTCCAAAATTCAATTACTATATATGAAATTACCAAAATACCCTTTTATAGCATAAAAGCACTATTCACAACATAAGAAAGCATAAACTAGGGTTTCAAACTTAAGCACTCCTTATCAAGTAAGCACAAGCATTATGAATTAAACTTGTTTTTAGTGAATGCATATTTAGGTTATCAACTCAGATGAAATGCCAGTGCATATGATGACATGTCAGGTTTTAGTCTGCTTAACACCAGAGTGTTACAGCTCTTTCCCCCTTAAAGAAATCTCGTCCCGAGATTTAACCTGTAGGCTAACTAATGGAAAAGGAAACGTGTCAAGCACTTCCATTACTAACTTTTACATAAAGCAGGGGATAGGTCATCATACTACAGATTACAAGGACTAGACAGAAGAAAGAAACTCACGAAAGCTTTCTAAGAGAAACTGTTCTCACTCCCACGTGGCTTCATCTTCAGTATGTTGATTCCATTGAACCTTGTAGAACTTGACAGTTCTTTTTCGAGTGACTCGATTTTTCTGGTCAAGAATCTTGATAGGATACTCTGAGTATGTCAGATCAGGCTCTAACTCAATCTCTTCAACATGAATGACATGATCAGGCACTTGAAGACATTTCTTTAACTGAGAGGCATGGAACACATTATGAACTGATGATAGCTGTGGTGGTAAATCAAGACGATATGCCACCTTTCCACATCTTTCAAGGATCTAATAGGGACCTATATATCGAGGTGCCAACTTTCCTTTGATTCCAAATCGAGTAACTCCTTTCATTGGTGACACCTTGAGATAGACATAATCACCAATTTTAAAGGTAAGAGACCGACGTCTCTTATCGGCATAACTCTTTTGCCTGGATTGTGCTATCTTCATGTTCTCTCGAATGAACCTGACTTTCTCTTCAGCTTCTTTGACTAAGTCAACCCCGAAGAGACTACGTTCTCCAGGTTCAGACCATTTCAAAGGTGTTCTGCATCTTCTGCCATATAGAGCTTCAAATGGTGCCATCTTGATGCTCTCTTGATAACTATTGTTGTAAGAGAACTCTGCTAAAGGCAAACATTCATCCCATTTCTCTGAATAATTGAGAACACAGGATCTTAATATATCTTCTAAGATCTGATTAACTCTTTCAGTCTGACCCCCAGTCTGTGGATGATAAGCTGTACTATGCAGAAGCTTGGTACCCAAAGACTTATGTAAGTGCCTCCAGAAAACATTAACAAACTATGTCCCTCTATCAGACACGATAGTCTTGGGAACACCATGCAGACTCACAATTCTGTCAAAATATATCTTGGCATAGCTAGATGCAGGATATGCTGTCTTGACAGATATGAAATGAGCTGATTTGGTCAGACGATCAACAATGACCCATATGGAATCAAACCCTTTTGATGTCCTAGGCAGACCCACTATAAAGTCCATACTAATGTCATCCCACTTCCAAGATGGACTTGGCAATGGTTGCAATTCTCCAGCAGACCTAAGATGAACTGTCTTCACTTTCTGACAAGTATCACATTTAGCTACATAGCTAGCAATTTCAAGTTTCATCTTAGTCCACCAGAATCTCTGTTTCAGATCATGATACATCTTATTACTGCCTGGATGTACTGAAAATCTTATTGCATGAGCTTCATCAAGAATCTGCTTTCTGAGCTCAGGAACCTTTGGAACCACTAACCGATCCTTGAACCAAATCACTCCAGCTTCATCTATTTTGAAATTGGAATTCTGCTCAGAGTGAATCTTTTCTTTCAGATGGATCATACCCTTGCTTTCCTTCTGGGCTGCAATGATCTGGTCTTTAATAGATGATTGAACTGTCACATTTGCAAGATTTCCTTGTGGAATCATTTCAAGGCTTAACCTTTCAAACTCATGGCACAAGGTAAGATCTATAGGCTTGACTTCCAGACAATTGCAATGACTCTTTCGACTGAGTGCATCTGCCACTACATTGGCTTTACCTGGGTGATAGTGTACTTCAATATCATAATCTTTTATCAGTTCTAACCATCTTCTCTGACGCATATTCAACTCAGACTGACTGAAGATGTATTTCAAGCTTTTATGATCAGTGTATATGTGACAAGTATTACCCAACAAATAATGTCGCCAGATCTTCAGAGCATGGACTACAGCTGCCAACTCTAGATCATGTGTTGGATAATGTTCTTCGTGCCGCTTAAGTTGTCGTGAAGCATAGGCAATGACTCTGCCTTCTTGCATCAGTACACACCCAATGCCTTTGCCTGAAGCATCACAATAAACATCAATGAATTTTTCAATATCTGGCTGAGCTAATACTGGTGCAGTTGTCAATAACTTTTTCAGAGTCTGAAAAGCTTCTTCACATTCCGATGACCATACAAACTTAGTGTCATTCTTTAGCAGTGTTGTCATTGGTTTAGAGATCTTGGAGAAGTCAGGGATAAATCTACGATAATACCCTGCTAATCCTAAGAAACTCCGAACTTGATGTACTGAAGTTGGTGACTTCCAGTCAAGAACTTCTTGGACTTTGCTTGGATCTACTGCAACACCTTCAGCTGACAGAACATGACCCAAGAATTGAACTTTATCTATCCAGAACTCACATTTACTAAATTTAGCATATAACTGATGTTATCTCAGGCGAGTCAACACTATCCTGAGATGTTCTGCATGCTCTTCTTTGGTTTTGGAATAGATGAGAATGTCATCAATAAACACAACCACAAACTTATCTAGCTCTGGCATAAACACTGAATTCATCAAGTACATGAAATGTGCTGGGGCATTGGTCAGACCAAAGGACATGACTAGATATTCATACAGACCATATCTGATAGTGAATGCTGTTTTCGGGACATCTTCTAGTTTGATCTTGATATGATGATACCCCGATCTCAAATCTATCTTCGAGAATACCTTCGCACCAGCAAGTTGATCAAAGAGAAGATCAATACGGGGCAAAGGATACTTGTTCTTGATTGTCACTTCATTCAAGGGACGATAATCAACACATAGCCTCAAGGTATTGTCCTTCTTCTTCACAAAGATCGCTGGACAACCCCATGGTGATGAACTGGGTCGAATGAAACCTTTATCTAGCAAACCTTGCAACTGAGTTTTCAACTCTGCTAACTCTTTTGGTGGCATTCTATAAGCTCTTCTGGATATTGGTGTTGTCCCTGGTTTGAGTTCTATTTCAATGTCCACATCACGATCAGGTGGCAGACCAGGTAAATCTTCTGGGAACACATCAGAAAACTCACAGACCACTAGAATGTCTTTGATTTCCTTGACAGAGGTAGCACACACTCGCTCAATTGCTCTCTTAAAAGTAGGAAGATGGACAAGAAGTTGAGACTTGCTATTAGGTAAGTTGAGCTTGATGGTTCTATTCAAGGTGTCTATCACTGCACCTCTCTAGTTCATCCAGTTCATACCCAAGATCACATCTATACTTGGATCTTTTAAAACTATCATGGATGTTGGAAATATATATCCACCCAGATCTATAGGTACCTGATGTACCATTTCCTTAGTACATAGTCGACCCCCAGGCGACTGTATAAAGAATTCATCTTTGGTTTCACCAATAGGTATATTACGCTTCTCCGCAAATGTTCTATTCATGAAAGTATGTGATGCACCAGAATCAAAAAGTGTAAGTGCTGGGTGTTGAGCAACAGGGAACATACCAAGCATAACAGGTTCTCCTTCAGGAATAGCTTCTATCTGAGTATGGAAAACCTTTCCTGTTTTCTGAGTACCCTTACCCTTCTGATTGTTTTGTGCATTTCCCTTTTTCTGGTTTGCTTGCTGATTTCCCGCTGGCCTTGGTACATTGGCATTGGGAACATTCTGCCTTGGATAAGGACATTCACGAGAGAAATGTCCAGTCTTTCCAAAATTGAAGCATGGATAATTTGTAGCTTGTGGCACTGGTGGACGAATGGCTGGAACATTCGGCTGACGTTGAAAATTGAAAGGCATAGCAGGCCTTGCAAAAGTCCTCTGAGGATTCTGCTGCTGAGGCAGACGGTAAGGTGGACGATAAGATGGGCGGAACTGCTGGACTGGATGATATACCAGCCTCTGACGCTTCTTGTTGCCGCTAGATGATCCAGACCCTGACACAATTCCCTTCTTCTTCTTAGCCTCCTTATGCTTGCGGTTCTTTTCTTCACTAGATATAGCAACATTCACTTTCTCATGATAAGTTATATTGCCACAAGTTGTCATCATAGACTGAAGCTTTGTATTCAAGCCTCTCATGAAACATGCCTTCTTATTCTCATCAGTGTTGACCTGGTCAATGGCATATTGGGACAGATGATTAAACTTCCCAATGTACTGCATGACTGGCTCATCTCCCTGACGGAGAGCTAAGAACTCTTCAAGCTTCATCTTCATAACTCCATCTGGAATATAATGAGCCCTGAAGGCCTCCTTGAATTCAGCCCAAGTGATTCGGTGGCTGACTGGTTGAACAGCTAGTAAATTTGCCCACCAAACCCCTGCGGCTCCTCGAAGTTGCTGAGCTGCAAATGCTGGCTTTTGGACTTCAGTGCAGTTGATAAGACTGAATTTTTTCTCCATGGTGCGGAGCCAATCATCAGCTTCAAGAGGTTTATCAGCTTTAGTGAACACTGGAGGACGGGTATCAGTGAAATCAACATATGTTGTCTCTTCTCTGTTGTTACGACCACGACCACGTTGACCAACATTCTGATTTTGTGCTAACAGAGTTGTTGCATTGACCAACGCTGCAATTGCATCAGCCAAAGAGGGTGGAACTAGTGGTGCATTAGGGACATCATCCCCACCATGGGAAGAACTAGCGCCACGAGTGTTAGCAGGCATCTGTTTAAAACAAACCATACTTTGATTAACATTCATATTTAACTATTATACATCATAACATGCATACCATGTTCAACTTATTTATCATACAAGTCCACTCTTGGGCAGGACTACTGAAACCACTATCTTACACAACTGACCATACTAGAGGTTTTCTGACTAACTAGGTTACAAAGTCAGAAAGATCACACTATGATACATCTCATGTCTACTCAACCTCTAGATCTATCACTCCTCCCCAGAGAAGACCTCATACTCCACAGGCTCTAACTCCTCATCATCTTCTTCTTCTGCTTCCACCTCAGGTTCTATCTCAGGAGTAGGTGGCGTAGCAGGTTCTGGCTGCAACTGTGCAGTCAGCTCCTCCACCTGCCTGTGTAGGTCAGCATGGGGGATCTCCATGAGGTTCTGATTATCCCTCATTGCATCCACCTGGAATCGTGCACGATTCCTCTGCTTGATTGCCTTCCTCCACTTGCACTCATACTCTTGATGCTGCTCGTGGTGGTACTGCAACTGCTCACTTAACTCTTCTCTCTCTCTGGTGCCCCTCAACCTTTCTCCATTTGCCCTTGCCAACTCCATGTACAGGCGGTCTACTTCCGCCTGAAGATGTGACGAGGCACTGTTACTACCTTCACCTTCTTCATAAGCAACCACTGGCTGGTTGCTTCCCATACTATCGGCGGGTTCATCATCTCTTGGGGCAAGAACGTGTCGAGGAACACCTCGAGGTCCGGTACACTTGCGTGCGGTCTCCTTGGTACGGGCCATCTGCCAAAATATATATATTTTGAATATTAGAACTATATATGTTCCAAGATTAAGATACAGAGTTTTATAATTAGATAGACATATTAACTCTATTTCTATACTTAGATACAACTTTAAGAGGGAAAGTTAATTATATGTTATCAATCATGATGCATGAAACGTACTTATGAACAAAGCATACATCAAACAAATAATTAACTTTAAATTAGTCACTTATTAAAAAAAGTGAATAAACTTTCTTTTCACAATTAGGGCAATATTATAATGTTATAAGCATTGTTCCATAGATATAAATATCACCATAACTATACTAAAAACATATCTGTTTAGATAGAAGGATAAGTCTAAAGGATGAATTAAGGCAAGTCAGAAGCATAAGACAAGCCTAGAAGCAATTTGGACTCAAACTAATTTGAAATTTAGTTTGACTCAAAACTTTTGAAGTTTTCAAAAATGAATACTGTTATACTTTCTAAGGGAACCTGCTCTGATACCAGTTGTGGCAGAACCTCCTGAATTAAGTGGCTCACATGCACCCATCATTGTCCCAAAGACTTCTGATCGGCGTGCATGAGTTCCAAATGACTCAAGAGATCTGTCGGGTGTCCTCGGGAAACCCGAATCATCCACGTTACATTCTTTTCAGGAATTCCCTCGTCAAGCATCACAGTATTACGATAGTTTTATAGATAAGATAAATCAGAGTAAAAGTGGAAAGGTTATATATCATAGATTGAAACTTAAAAGTTTACAAACCATAAGTACTTGATACATAAAAGGTTCGGAACTTTATATCACATATACCACACAACTTTTTGTTACTTGCCCAAGGTCAAACATCAGAGTCATCATCACTCTCCTCCACAAGAGTGAAGAAACATTGACCACCAAAAGGATGATTAATAAACTCACCTGCAACAAAGGTTAACAAACCCTGAGTACAAAAGTACTCAACAAGACTTAGCCGACTAGAAAAGAGGAGAAGACTCAGGTATGAAGGTTATAGGGATTCAAGGTAAGCCTTTAGCAAGATCAAAACATTTCTCTTGCATAAAAGCTTACTAATAGAAAAACTCTGTGCGTGGTGGACCCCGTGGCGGTGGCTTTGTAGTTGAGCATTTTCCACTACCGCGTTTTGAGTATCGCGATGGACGCTCCTCCCTTAGTGGACCACGTTTTCCTGTGCGTGGTGATCGCTTTCCTCGTAGACGTGCTAGGAATGGTTTTTCTGCTAACCGTTCTTTTGAGCAGTCAGCCCAACACTGGTATTCCCCTTACTTCACTAACCCCAGTGTTGGACCGTATGCTCACCCTATGTCTTTTTATTGATGTAGGTAAAACGATTGGAGAATGTTTGGTTGGTGGATTCCGGTTGCTCGAGGCACATGACCGGAAACGCCAAGTGGTTCTCCAGTCTTAGTCCAGTCGCCGGAAAGGAGTTTATCACCTTCGGCAACAATAGCAAAGGTAAGGTTTTGTCTCGTGGGTCGGTGCGAGTTAATGAGCACATTGTGTTGCGCGATGTTGCTCTTGTTTCTAACTTGCATTTTAACCTTCTTTCTGTTTCGCAACTCTTTGATGATGACTATGAGATTCGTTTTAAACCGAATCTCAGTCGTATTTTGGATCCTCAGGGCAATCTTGTTTGTATGATTTCGCCCTTTGGGAAAGTCTTTCGTGCGGATTTCTCGGAGTCGTTTGGAGTTTCTCGTTGTCTTTTGGCTGGACCTTGCTCCTCTGATCTTTGGAAGTGGCATAGGAGACTAGGACATTTGAGCTTCGACTTGCTTGCAAGACTTAGCTCACTTGGCCTAATCCGAGGACTGCCCAAGTTGTCGATGGAGAAGGATCTTGTTTGCCATTCTTGTAGACATGGGAAGATGGTTGTCGCTCCCCACCATCCAGTGACTCAGGTCATGACACAGCGCCCTGGAGAGCTTTTACACATGGACCTTGTTGGTCCGGCTCGGGTGAGCTCGGTTGGGGGGAAGTGGTATGTGCTTGTTGTTGTTGATGACTTTTCGAGGTATTCGTGGGTCTTCTTTTTGTCTAAGAAGACCGAGACTTTCTCTTTTGCTCGCAATCTGATTTTGCGGCTTCAGAACGAGTTCCCTTTGAACTCGATGCAAGCTATTAGAAGTGATAATGGTTCCGAATTCAAGAATTCGGATTTTGAGAAGTTTTGTAACTCTTTGGGTTTGGAGCATCAGTTTTCTTCCCCCTACACGCCGCCCCAAAATGGTGTTGTAGAGAGGAAAAATCGGACCCTTGTAGAGATGGCCAGGACGATGCTTGATGAGCATAGGACTCCTAGGCGATATTGGGTCGAAGCTATGAACACTGCATGCTATATTTCCAATCGCATTTTTCTCTGAGCTTTCTTGAAAAAGACTTCTTATGAGTTGCGATTTGGGAGACAGCCCAAGGTGAGTTATTTTAGAGTCTTCGGTTGCCACTGTTTTATATTGAAGAAAGGCAACCTGGACAAATTTGAGTCTCGTTTTTCTGACGGTGTGTTTTTGGGTTATGGCACTCATACTCGTGCTTATCGTATACTTAACCTTGACACTAACCGAGTCATGGAGACATCAGATGTCACCTTCGACGAGACCATGGTTTGACCTTCTTTCTGTTTTGAGCATGCAGGTGATCATGAGGTTGGTGAGCCTCTTTTTGATGACGAGGATGAGGGTGCTGAAGGTATGGATGATCCAGCACCCCCTCCACCTACTGTGCCGCAAGGAGCGGCTTCTACTACGACTCACGGCCCCGACACTTCTTCTTCCTGGGGGCCATGGGATCCGCCACCCCGAGCGGTACCTTTTGTACCCGGGGAGGCACTAGCTGCTGTTGAGGGGGAGATCACTTCTGCACGGGAGGCGCCACGACACATCCAGCGCCAACACCCCCCTCAGCAGATGAACGGCAACATTGACGAACGTGTCACTCGGTCCAGGTCTCAAATCTCTCACCTTGCTCATTCTGCTTTTATTGCTGATTTTGAGCCCCGAGATGTTGGACACGCTTTGACGGATCCGGATTGGGTCAATGTCATGCATGAGGAGTTAGAGAACTTTGAACGAAATTGGGTTTGGGTTTTAGTTCCACCTCCTCCAAACTGTAAGCCTATTGGGACAAAATGGGTTTTCAAAAACAAGCAAGGAGAGGATGGCCACGTTGTTAGAAACAAGGCCAGGCTTGTAGCGAAGGCTATAGTCAGAAGGAGGGGATAGACTATGAGGAGACTTTTACTCCTGTAGCTCGTTTGGAGGCTATTAGGATACTCTTGGCATTTGCAGCATCCAAAGGTTTCAAACTTTTTCAAATGGATGTCAAGAGTGCCTTCTTAAACGGCTACATAGAAGAAGAAGTTTATGTTGAACAACCCCCCGGTTTTGAAAATCCCAAGTTTCCAAACCATGTTTTCAAACTCCACGGAGCTTTATATGGTTTGAAACAAGCCCCTAGAGCCTGGTATGATAGGTTGAAAACTGTTTTGCTTGCTAAGGGTTTTAAAATGGGATGTGTGGATAAAACGCTCTTTCTCCTAAAGCAAGGCAAAGACACTCTCTTGGTCCAGATTTACGTGGATGATATCATTTTCGGTGGTTCTTCTCACGCTTTGGTTGCCAAGTTTGCAGATACTATGAGCAGAGAGTTCGAGATGAGTATGATGGGCGAGCTGACTTTCTTTCTCGGATTGCAAATTAAGCAATCCTGAGAAGGGATGTTTGTGCACCAGGGCAAGTATACCAAGGACATGCTGAAGAGGTTCGATATGGGTGAGGCCAAGCCTCTTCCAACACCCATGTCGACCACGACGGCCCTGGATGCTGTTCGCACACGAACACGTCACGTGTGCCCCCGGCGACGAGCGCGATGCGCAAGACACATCGCAAGGGGAGTCTCGTCGGGAGCGCGATACGCAAGACACCCCGGCGAGAGCTCTTGGAACCCGACACCCCACGCTCCCGGGAGGGACCCCGTCAGGGAGAACGGCGGTGATGGGCTGTCCTAGGTCGGCCTGACCGCCCCTAAGACCTTGTGCTCGCTGTCGCATCAATGTAGACGGCAACGAAGAACAAGAAGCAAAAACTAGAGTTGAGAGAAAATAGTAGATGTAAAATAAAGTAGTAGATTGATTTGTGCGATTGTGTGTTGTCAATCGGCCGTCACCCTTATATTTATAGGGCGGCTGGTCTTTTCCGCGAGTTATAGTCCGATCAGAAAAAAAAAATCACCGTATCCTAATCAGGCTCCTTTTCTGTTCGGTCGATCAACAAACGTGATCTACTTGCACGTACTCCGATCCCACTCTAGTTACTTCCTTGGGCATGTATACGTGACCTCTTGTCTGATTACCAAGATACAGAAACTTCCAAACTTAATTAACGCCATGTACCTGGACTCAAAACCCGTTTCATGCTCCAATTGAACTCTCTTCTTTTTTTTTAATTATTTTGTGCACGCTTGCAAGCACCACACCAGCGCATAGTAATCTAGTTGGACTCCTTGTTGTACATGGTAATGCAGTGCACGCTCCCTGCTGTCTAAATAAATTTTCTAGTAAATCTGTTAGGTCCAAATGATAACAAATTTGACCATCAACACATGCCCCCCTGTTTTTTGGCAAAGTTGTATGCCAAAAAATATATGTTCTTTTATCAAGACTAAGGACGATGTCAACACATCCATCGGCCATATTTATTTTGCTCTAAGGGCGATAATTAAATATCGGCCGTATTTATATTTAGTCTAAGGGCGATAACTAAGTATCGGCCATATGCGCTTAAGCTTCTTGCCACATGCTTGGATAAAACTTCTTCAAATATTTGCCATTGAGAGCACGGGGTAGCAAAGTACCTTGCAATGACTCCACCAAATATGAATTCCCTGGAACCACTCTCGCAATTTTGAAAGGACCTTCCCAACTTGGAGACCACTTCCCAAACTTATTATCTTTTGATCCAATTGGTAGAATCACCTTCCACACTAGATCACCAACTTGAAAACTTTTTAACTTGACCTTCTTGTTATACGCTCTTGCCACTCGTAGCTTGTCCCTCTCAATAGCTTTCAATGCTTCTAATCTCTTATCGACAACCTCATCAATATTATCCATCATTAAATTATGAAAATCAACCGCCGATAAATCATTCTGCTTGGCTAATCTCAACGGCCTCTTGCCCATATACAAGCTCGTATGGAGTTACTTTGGTTGCACCATGCCTTGAGATCCTATGCGCCCAAAGAGCCTCAGACAGTACTTCATGCCATCTTCTAGGATTATCTTCAATCTTCTTCTTGATGAGCTTGATCAATATTTTATTCGTAGACTCCGCTTGTCCGTTGGCTTGGGCATAATATGGAGATGAGTTGAGCAACTTTATCTTATATGATTCAGCAAAATCTCGGACTTGTGATGATATAAAAGAAGACCCTTGATCCGAAGTTAATGTTTAAGGAATGCCGAATCTATGGATAATGTGCTCGGTTATGAATTGAATTACCTCCACATGTGTCATATTTTTTAGAGGTACTGCTTCAGACCACTTGGTGAAATAATTAGTGGCAACTAGCACAAACCGATGCCCCTTTGATGATGGAGGATGAATTTTCCCAATAAAATCTAATCCCCAACCTCTGAACGGCCACGACTTGACAATAGGATGCAACATAGCAGCGGGAGCCAGCTGAATATTACCAAACTTTTGACAAGCTTCACACCCCTTATAATATCTGAAGCAATCATTAATCATTGTCGGCCAATAGAAACCCGCACGTCGTAGCAACCACTTCATCTTGTGTGCCGACTGATGCGTACGACATATGCCTTCATGTACCTCTCCCATAGCAACTCTCGCTTGGTCCTCATCCAAGCACTTCAAAAGAATATCATCAACAGTTCGGCGATAAAGATTATTGTCAATCAACATATATTTGAAAGCCATCCGCCGAACCGTTTTGTCCACCCTCTTACTAGGATCTTGCAAGTAATTAACAATAGGATTCCTCCAATCTTTGTCCTCACCTGCATAAGATCCAAAATTAGTGGCCGAATCAGTGGATTGCGGTTCGGCCTTGCCTATGTTAGCAACACAAGACATCGGCTCTTGAGAGATGTGAAACACGCCGCGATGAACGTGATAGCCGGATGCTTGCTGTGCCAACTCATTTGCTCTGCAATTTTCTTGTCTAGATATATGAGCAATACTAAAGGATTCCAAGGTAGCAATAATATCTAGACATGTATCAAGATAGACATTAAGTGATTCGTCGAAACATTGAAAGACCTTGGATATTTGCTGCACTACTAACAACGAATCACCAAAAGCCTCAATATGTGTAGCCCCTATAGCAACCAACAGCTCTAGTCCGAATAGCAAAGCTTTATATTCGGCTTGATTATTTGTGCAAAAGAATTCTAAGCGACATGAGGCTTCAAAAACAGCACCATATGGAGAAATATAATCAACACCAACACCTTGGCCATTGCAACAAACTGAACCATCAAAATATAATCTCCACGGTACTAAAGAAACAAGGTCCAAATCAGCACTATGTCCATCATCAATCCGATGCTCAACAATAAAATCAGCAACAATTTGGCCTTTCATTGCTTTCAAAGATGCATAAGCCAAATCATATTCAATTAAAGCATAAGCCCACTTACCAATCCTACCACTAAGAATTGGTCTATGCAACATATATTTAATGACATCGGTTTGACACGCTACTATGCAAGCACTAGATAATAAATAATGTCTTAACTTTGTGCAAGCATAATATAGCGAAAGACATAATTTTTCAATAAAAGTGTACCTTGTTTCAGCATCCAATAAACGTTGACTCAAGTATGTGATAGCATGTTCCTTTCCTTCGGTTTCTTGTGTCAAAACAGCACCAATTACTCTATCTTCCGCTGCAATATAAAGTCTAAATGGTTGTCCATGTTTGGGTGCCTTCAATACCGGTGGAGTAATCAAATAGTGCTTGATCTTTTCAAATGCTTCTTGCTGTTTTGCCCCCCAAGTAAAATCAGTGTCGTTCTTCAACCGAAGGATAGGCGTAAAAGCATCAACTTTCCCCGACAAGTTAACTATGAATCTCCTCAAATAATTGATTTTGCCAAGGAACTTTTGCATATCTCTCTTGCAATCAGGAATCTGAATTTTCTTGATGGACTCAATTATATTAGGATCTATCTCTATGCCATGCTCATGAATAATGAAGCCCAAAAACTTCCCAGTCGATACACCAAATGCACACTTTAAAGGATTCATCTTCAGTTTATACTTTCTCATTCTATCAAAAGCTAAACGCAAATCGGCCAAATGTGGTTCAATGGCATTCGATTTGACAACAATATCATCAATATAAACCTCTAAGCTGACTCCAAGCTAATCATGAAAGATTAAATTCATAGTTCTTTGATATGTAGCACCGGTATTTTTTAAACCAAAGGTCATTACAACCCACTCAAATAATCCAAGAAATCCGGGGCAGCGAAAAGCTGTTTTATACATATCCACTTTGGCCATAAAAATTTGATTATACCCCGCATTACCATCAAGAAAGCTAATGACCTTATGTCCAGAAGCATCATTAATAAGCATATCGGCTATAGGCATAGGATACTCATCTTTGGGTGTAGCCCTATTCAAGTCTCTGAAGTCAATGCACACCCTCAATTTGCCGGATCCTTTCTTCTCCACGAGCACAATATTGGAAATCCAATCAGCATACCTGCAAGGCCTAATAAAATTAGCTTTAAGCAACTGATCGATCTCCTCTTTGATCCGGGCATACATCTTGGGATTGAACCTTCTAGCCGGCTGTTTGAAAGGTCTAAAACCACTCTTGATGGGCAGCCGATGTTCAACTAACTCTCAGCTCAAGCCAGGCATCTCATGGTAGTCCCAAGCAAAGATATCGACATATTCTTTTAATAGCTCGATTAACTTTAACTTGTAATCAGCTTTCATATTTTTGTTTACAAAGTCGGTCTAGGAATTGATCATCACCAATGTCTATCTCCTCTAATGGATCGGCTGATGTAAAACCTTGTCCTAGCTTATCCATATTTTCTAGCTCTTCTATGGATTCATGCATATCGTTCTCTTGAGACCGATAATTTTCAAGACGCTTTTGCAACCAATCTAAACTAGGATCCATCTATCATAATATATTTTTGAGCCAATCACCACCAATCAGCTTTAACATGACGGGCACAAAACCATTCTTTGTAGCACTAAGAAAATCAAACTCTGGAAGATCATTGCGTCCTGTCAAACAAGTGGCTTCAGGATGTTGCCAATCCACCATAGCATCGGCCAAGGCAACACAAGCCGATGTGTCTGCATAAATTATCTCCACCTCGTCCTCAACCCATTGGATCAAAATGGTGCATGGTAGATGGCACACATTGATTAGCATGTACCCAGTCACGGCCTAAAATCACATTATAATTACCATGCACCTCGGCGACAAAGAACGCAGCGGGCAGAGTCTTGGTTCCAACCGTGAGCTCCACATAAATAACCCTTTGGCCTCCGTCCGTTCTTTGCCTTCAAAGCCATTGAACACCATATTGGTCTTCTTCAAGTCTTCATCTCGCAGCCCCATTTTTTTGAAAACTGAATATGCATAAGGTTGATCACAGCTCCACCGTCAACAAGCATTCTAGTAACCGGTGATCCATTAATGTGACCCTTGATGTACAGCGGCTTCAAGTGTTTCACCGGCTCTTTAGGCTTCTCGAAGATGGCATTCTTGGGGCCAAAATCTAACTGGGCGACTTCTCCTTCTTCATCAATAGCACGATACTCAGTAGGTAAGTATAACCATATTAATATCCATACCTTCCCTGCTAGGTGTCGGCTCGAAATCCACCATCTCTTCGTCATCTCCAGGTGAATACTGGTGTATGTGATGAAGGAGGTGTTGTAGGTGACATGGGTGAGGTGGGAACAACCTTTGGAGCCTCCTGAGCTAATGTAACAGCTGCTGAAACAAGTGGAGATGTTGTTGTTTTTTCATTAACTTTAGGCTTCCACACTTGTTTCGTATTGATGACGGGCCGAATTTGGTTGAAAAATTCATCCCTTTGCTTCTCTCTCTTTTCCTCCTCCTTTTGTTGATTTCTCATGCGCTGCAACCTTCTCTTCTTAGTCTTGGACAAGCCGGGAGGACACCATATGGTTGGGTATATCTTGGATCAATTTTCTTTGTGCCGCTGGTACTAGCTTCATGATCATTTGCTGCTGTACCTGGCTGGACAGCAACCGTAGCAGCATTAAACTTGGCCGAATTACCAATAATAATCGGCTTTTTATCCAGCTCTTTGACCTCTACATCATTAGTGCCAATTTTGATGATGTTGCAACCTGTGGATCCCCTTCTTGCTTTCTTGCTGGTTCTGAAATTTCAGCACTTGGGGACTTAGGACGCCATTCTTGCTTCATGGTCTTTTATTTGGAGAGGCTTGTGACAGCCGATTAGCACCACCATCCAAACGGCCCTTTGTAGAACGAGTTAGCCTCTCAAACACGGATCTTCTAGGTGCTGCCCACCCAGGATGAAAAGCATATGGAGCCATTGGGGGCTGTTCCCATCCTCCATAGTAATCTCTTCCATAATATGGTGTGTAGGGAGGTGGCGCCATCCATGGTGCAGGAGCCCATGGTCCATATGGACCATGTTGATGTTGAAATTGGTGTCGCGGAGGTGACCTTGGACGCTTCAATTGTAATGGCCGATTAAAGCTAGAACCGGCCACTTGTTTGGCATATTTAGACAATAGCATATCAAATGTTGGCCTGACCCTTTTTTGCTGCATTTTTGCCTCATTCACCTTCCACTTTCCAACCTCTGGACTTTTGGGCTTGATGAATTTTGCATGACCTCCTTGGTGCGCTTGCCCCCCAGGTACAGAAGTTCTCGTAGTTATTTTTAATGTCTCCTTGCCATTGGGGGCTTTTTCAAGCACAACCTCTCTTCCCAAGACTTTGTCATTGGCAGTTATCGCCCTAGGTTCGCCGATAACCACACTTGATTTCCCTTTAGCAGCTTCGGCTTGTTCTGGCCGAAGTAACACCTTCTTGCCCTCCAAATCTAAAGTGTTCGTGGGGAAGGGAGTCCTGTCAACTTGCATTTCAGCAAAACTCAATCGTCCATCATTGATAGCCGATTGGATCTGTCGCCGAAAAACATTACAATCGTTAGTAGCATGAGAAAAAGAATTATGATACTAGCAATAAGCTCGCCGTTTTAGCTCCTCAAACGGCGGTAAAGTATGTGAAATCTTAATGAACTTGTCCTACAGCAAAGCATCAAAAATCTTATCACATTAGCAATATCAAAAGTAAATTTTATCTCTTCTTCACGATTCTTGTGAATCGGCTTAAGAGCATTACAAGCATATGGTTTGGCCTTTGAGGGCCAAACAAATTCAGCAGCATAGATATCAACGTCATCATCCGAATTAGAATTATAATCAATGACATGCATGCGAGAACGATCAGTTTTAGTCTTATAACTTTCTGTAACATCTTTACTTCGACTTTCTTGAGCCAAAGCACGTTGTAAAACTTGATTAACAGTTTAAAACTCATAGCCTTCTAATTTCTCTTTAATGTGAGTTTTCAAACCATTAAGGACAAGATCAGCTAAGTCTCTTTCACCTATCACAAACTATAGCATCGGTTTTTTAACATCTCTAAATCTTTTGACATAATCTGAAACTGATTCATCATGCTTTTGCTTAACTGATGTAAGATGTGATAGCTTAAGCTCATTATCGCCACTGTAAAATGATCATGAAATTTTTGTTCTAGCTGCGACCATGTAGTAATAGAACCAGGAGGCAAAGCAGAAAACCATGAAAAAGCTGTACCAGTCAAGATAAAGGAAATAAACGAACTTTCAGCTCATCCATAGAACTCGCTTCACCTAATTGAGCAAGATATGACTAACGTGCTCCCATGTGGTTTTGCTATCCTCACCATTAAATTTAGAAAATTCAGGAACTTTATAACCTTGAGGATAAGTAATAGCATCAAAGTAGGATGGGTATGGTTTTTGATAGGTACGTCCTCTAACCTTCGGCTCAATTCCGAAAGACTCGACAACATCTTATGTAGATCATCTTTCATCTTTGCTAAGGCTTCTTCCATATTAACCAAGCTACATATGGTCTATTCTTGGGATTACTGATATTGCCGATCGATATCATATGGGGGTGGTAGTATCTTGCGGTGTTTGTAGTTCACGTATCGTCTGTGTATGTCGGCTTCGGCGACGAAACAACTACCAGCTGGTAGGTTGTTAGCTCGTGTTTGTTGCCGATGTTCCAAAAGGTGGTACGCTCATGATAGGATTAGAACATGTAGGCACTACAACAGCTCGCCCCAGGTTTAGTTTGTTGTCCAGGAAAGAAATTCAATGGCATGCCAAATTGGGGTTGTGTTGTTGGCGTTTCGATTGCCGATGAATTAATTGGCGTTGTCGTCTTAGGATTTTCTACGCTATCAGATGTACCAATATGACCAATAGATGATGTAGGTGTATTATTTTTAGCATGTAATGTTTCTGAAAAATATGGCATACAAGTTTATTCCTTTAGTGATATGATAATTAAGAACAGCTATTTGTTCAGGAGTAAAAGGTTCACTTACAGATGTTGCTTACCTTTTCCTTGCTGTGTATAGTTTTGCTAGGATGATCGATTGACTCGCACCGGTCGATATTTGCTTGACAACTTTGTGAGTTGCGATTGATTGACGATCTTTGTTGAAGTTGGCAAGGAAATGGTTCATCTCTTCCTCTTCACGTTTCTTCCGGTATGCCTCATAAGCTTGACGATGCTCCTCGGATAGTTCATCAAAGCTAGGCTTGACGATGTTGTCCTTGCTGAAATCTCCGGGCCTCGGGATCTTGCTGCCAGTCATGATGAACGGCGGCGCAGATGTACTTAGATCTTCCTTGTTCCCCAGCGGAGTCGCCAAAAAGTGTGTTCGCACACGAACACGTCACGTGTGCCCCCGGCGACGAGCGCGATGCGCAAGACACGTCGCAAGGGGAGTCTCGTCGGGAGCGCGATACGCAAGACACGCCGGCGAGAGCTCTTGGAACCCGACAACCCACGCTCCCGGGAGGGACCCCGTCAGGGAGAACGGCGGCGATGGGCTGTCCTAGGTCGGCCTGACCGCCCCTAAGACCTTGTGCTCGCTGTCGCAACGAAGTAGACGGCAACGAAGAACAAGAAGCAAAACTAGAGCTGAGAGAAAATAGTAGATGTAAAATAAAGTAGTAGATTGATTTGTGCGATTGTGTGTTGTCAATCGGCCATCACCCTTTATATTTATAGGGCGTCTGGTCTTCTCCGCGAGTTATAGTCCGATCAGAAAAATAAAATCACCGTATCCTAATCAGGCTCCTTTTCTGTTCGGTCGATCAACAAACGTGATCTACTTGTACGTACTCCGATCCAACTCTAGTTACTTCCTTGGGCATGTATACGTGACCTCTTGTCTGATTACCAAGATACAGCCTGGACTCAAAACCCGTTTCATGCTCCAATCGAACTCTCTTCTTTTTTTTTAATTATTTTGTGCACGCTTGCAAGCACCACACTAGCGCATAGTAATCTAGTTGGACTCCTTGCTGACATGGTAATGCAGTGCACGCTCCCTGCTGTCTAAATAAATTTTCTAGTAAATCTGTTAGGTCCAAATGATATCAAATTTGACCATCAACAGATGCGGACAAGGATGGAGAAGCTGTGGACCAGAAGGAGTACCGAAGCATGATCGGGTCGCTGCTCTACCTGACGGCGACACGCCCGGACAACCAGTTCGCGCTGTGCCTGTGCGCACGCTTTCAGGCGTCACCGCGCACTTCTCACCGTCAGGCGGTGAAGCGCATTTTCAGGTACCTTCGTTTCACACCTGAGTCCGGGATTTGGTATTCAGCTTTATCCACCCTCTCCCTTTGCGGTTATTCCGATGCCGATTTTGCTGGTTGTCGCATTGAGCGCAAGTCCACTTCTAGGACTTGTCAATTTATTGGTTTTCTTCTCTTGTATCGTGGTCTTCTCGCAAGCAGTCTAGTGTCGCCCAGTCTACCATGGAGGCTGAGTATGTTGCTGCGGCTAGCTGCTGTTCCCAGTTGCTTTGGATGATGGCCACTTTGCGTGACTTTGGTCCGAGCTTTTCTCGTGTTGCTTTGCTTTGTGACAGCACGAGTGCGATTAGCGTTCCTAAGAACCCCGTGCTTCACTCGAAGACCAAACACATTGGTGTGCGCTTTCACTTTTTGCGAGACCACTATGAGAAGGGTGATATCGACCTTCGCCATGTCGATACTCATCATCAGTTAGCTAATATTTTCACCAAGCCTTTGGACGAATCAACCTTTAATCGGTTGAGGGGTGAGCTTGGTGTGTGTTTCCCCTTTTAGATGGGGGAAACATTTTGAATCTTGTATCATAAACTGACTATTTTCTCGTTTGCTTTGCTTTTCTTTTGCATTTCAGCATACGCTTTTACATTCTGAGCTTCATGTATATAATCTTTAGAATGTAATTATGCTTTGTTCAGTATGCTCCGATGCTATATGTTGATGCTTATAGCTTATGCTCTTTCTGATCACTACTACATGTTGTGAGCTGAGCTATTTTGTATGGTGAACCTACTTAACAAACATAAAACTTGAAAATGTTCACCATTGAGATATGCAACTAGCATGTGTAGGATGTGTTGAATTCACTCGTGCTTTTCATATATGCTAGGTTGCTATGTCTCTAGTTCTGAGTCACTCACTTGCTTGGTATGTTCATATGTTGTTTTAATCTTGAACCAAGTTAAGTGAACTGGAAAGATCGAGTTGGGATTGCTTGTCAGCACATCACAGTTTCGAGACTGTTTCTCATTGCACCTTGAGTCAAACTTGAGCTGTGTAGTGTATGACCGAAACTGTTGCTTTAAGCTTCTGATTGCTTCTACATAGGCTTCGCACAGTTGAAAAGTTAGGCAATGACAAGCTTTCAACCTCTCGTAATTACATGCTGAAATTTAAACTTATGAAATTTAACCGCTGCAACTCCGATAAAATTTTGAATACACAAGTTATGTTTCATTCTATAGCATGATGATTGAACTTTGCTAGGGGTAGTTCACCTTGTATACATGTTTAGCACTTGTTTGACTTCATGTCTATACTTGTCTAGTGCTATTTTGATGGTGAATCCTTTTTTAGCTAAAATTGCTCAGTTTGCTCATATGTTCATATTTATATTTGGTGATCAGTTTGAGCCTTTGCTAGCATGTGTGCTTCAGTTGCGTCATTGAAGTTATACTGGTTAGAGCATTTTTGCATTCTCTTGACTATATTCCTGAAGCTGCTGTTGGCATTTCTTAACGTTATTACTAAGAATGGACCTTTCGATCCATCCCCGGCAACAGCGCCAGAAATGCACGTTGACACTTACTAACGTCGTCACTAAGAATGGACTTTGCAATCCATCCATGGCAACGGCGCCGGATATTGGCATAGAAATGGACCCGAAGATCTATTCCCAGCAACGGCGCTAGAAGTGTCTGTACGATGTCTCTTAACAAGTTGCTTAGAATGGCGCGTTTCCAGCAACAGTGTTAAGCATGCATCTTTACGATAGTTCATAGTTTAGGTCCGCAAGCGCACGGAATTATCGTGTAGCATTTCACCCGGAGATATACCGAGTATCGTGATTTATTGGTTCGCTCGAGGAAGGCTTTGTATGTATCAAGTTCTAGGATAAACATAGTACCAAATACCATGATAGCAATAATGGATCAATTGTCATAGCAGGTGATAAACAGTGATAATTTGAATAGTGGAGAAACACAATCTTGAGCATGGCAATAGGGCAAAGAATGAAAAGAGACTAAAAGAATAAATGAATAAAAGAATAATTGAATAACTAATAGAGCAGGCATGGTCTAGATACAGGTCATACACAGAACAAGTTAATCATGCAGTCATATGACATAGAACTAATCTCATGCTTCAGATGGTTCGGGAGATTACGCGAGTACTGGTCTGCCAGCAACCTCTCGTAACAATTTAGACTTCTACACCCTAGCCGAACGTGGGGAATGCCAAGGACGGACAGGGCTGTCACCACCTGCCGCCATCCCCACTACCGTGGACTAAGACCATGCAATTACCCGGCCTCTACATCCAAGCACCATGCTTGCATGCACAGAACCCACTCAGACTCCCCCGGGTCCCCGACCCTACGGATCGACAGTAAGAAGCCTGAGCCTACTCAGAAGAGCATGATAAACCGCCACGCCTTGACATAAGCTCATTTCTAATCATATAACAAGCATGAAGCAATTAGACTAATGTTCTATGTGAGAATAAATACACACTTAGCTCTAATTCATATAATACCCTACTAACCCTAGGGTAGCAATATATTATAAGAACTATACTAGAATGTATATTATACTAATTCCACAAGAACTATTCATAAGTTCATATACTAGCAACATGATATAGGACCTAAGATCTAAGTCATATACCAGAATACTAGAACAAAACTATACTCTAGTTCATATGAAGAACTGTATCGAAAGAATGAAGACAGGGCTTTGGAGATCAGATCTATCTTATTCATACCCAATATCTCTCCAAGGAGCCAAGCCCTCCTTGATAGCTTTGCCTAGCTCTCTCTCTAGCACAAGAACAAGGAAAAACTAAGAAGAGGTAGTGCCCAAGTGTGTAGCTCAAGAGGTGATTGTGTTCTACATTGGCCTCCCCTCCCCTCTCCTTATATAGGTGCTTTAGGTCGGTTTAGGAGGGGGCTTGCTGCAAAATTCACCTGAAACCGCCTTAGGGGCATTGATTGCACCGCCTCTGCAAAGGCGGTGGCCACGTGGCGTCTCCAGGGGGCGGCCGCCCCTGGCTGGGCCCAACAAGCCCAGGCAAAAGCCTGGGCTGCTCCTTTTGGGCTCCTGAGTTTGTTCCCGACTGAAATTTGCTGCACTTCTATATGGGCTTTTTGTGTCCTTGTTCATTTTGCGCATTTCGGTGTGTTGGATTGCGCCTTTTCGGTTGTTATCCACCTGTATGCATGTTTATGATCTGCAAAACATAACTTTGCACTACATGTGGAACTTGGTTAGCAATAATGTATATATGAGTAAAATACATGCTTTTCTCCTTTTATGTGGACTATGTTGGCGGGATAAATATGTCGATAAGAACCGCCAACAAACTCCCCCAAGCTTACCCTTGCTCGTCCCCGAGCAAAAGCTAAGGTTTTGGTTGTTGATCAGGAGTTGCTTCAATGTCGATTATTATTCACAAGTGCCAGGTCTATACCAAAGTGTCTACCATGGTTTGAATAAATTGGTCTATTACTCACCCTAGTACCTTGTCACCCATGGGGCTTGTTAGCCTCCTCAAATCCTTAGTCACTGCATGTTAGATCGGCTTTCACAGAGGTGCTTAACTTTTGTTCCTTGAGCAACTTTATAATCCGAGTTTTTAGGAGTTTTGAAAATCAAAGCAAGTTCCTCAAATGATTCACTCATTCGCTCAAGATGTGTATGGTCCTCACCAAAGGCTTTTTGCCTTTCTTTTCAGTCTACCAACTAAAGCTTTATCTGGAGTTGTGGGTAGAAAGAAGTAGGCATACTTGTATTGTAGATATTGCAAAGTCAAAGAATTGGACCTTAGGAGACTTCAGTCATACACTTAGATCAAGAAGTGCAAGTGTGTGGAATATTTTCTTTTTGAATACTCCTTTTCTCATGTCTTTCTCCCTTTGGAAAATTGGGAACTATGGGCTATCTTTATTCATCGAGAGAGGCGGGTATCGGAGTACCCATTGTTTTCTTTTGGACACTTGTCCATTTTTTTTACTCTCTCATTTTTTTTTTAAGAGAGGCGGGCATCGGAGTACCCATTGTTTTCATTTGGACACTTGTCCATTTTTTACTCTCTCATCATTTTTAGATAGCCCATAATTCTTTTGGGGAGAGAAAGATCATGATCAACAGTGGAGCATTTAGTTTTGTGGTGAATGTATGGCATGTCTTGCGTAACTCTTAATGCAAGAGTTAGCTTTATTTGGTGGGTGTACGTGAATCTTGATCTTGAATGCATGAAAGAGTCTACACATAGGTCACAATTATTTGAATAAGCTCAATACAAATACAAGTAGCATATGAGTATATGGTTTGAAAAGTTTTTCATCATATGGCTCTGGTAGGATATATCATCATCGAGGAACTTTTGAATTTTAAGTTTTTAAACAAATTCTTCGGATGTCAAGTCTTTCTTAGAACAATGTCATAGCAATTCTCTGCTTATACCAGATCATGACTAGCAATAACCTTGGACTTGAGTAAGCATGTGCATCCCACAAGTTTCAAGTTCTTAAGTGAGCATTTACCAATAAACTCAAATCTTAGTAGAAACTAAGTTATAAACTAGGCACAGGTGAATTATAAGACAGAGCAACTATTCATCATTTCAACAAGGAAGAAGCACATATCTTACATCACATATAAGAGTGGAATTCATATTTTTGGTTTTTTTTTTAATCTAAAGATGAAGATTGCATTAAGTAAACATGCTAATGGAAAAATAAGGGTGCATGGAATTAAATATGCAATGCAACATACCTCGAAAGTGGGGGTCCTCCCCCAAGCTAGCTCTTGGCCTATTTTTTTTTTGGCTTACCTTTTAGGTCTGGTGAGCAAGACCTTTTCTCCCTTCACTTTGTGCTTGTTGATGGGCCTCCTTGTCTGGGAGAAGTAGACGAAGATGGCTGGTCCTTCTTGGTCTCCACGTCATTTGATTTGTCTTTGGCGGTGTGGTACCCTTTTGAACTTCCTTCCATACTTTATTCTTTTGTGGAAGGTATTTTCTATCGGAGCTTTCCCTTTGGTTTGCTTAACAGCTTTATTTTGTTCATCATTCTCTTTTGAAGCTGCCTTTTTCTTTTGCTCCGGCTTCTTTTCTTTTGGAGCCGCCTTTTTCTTTGGCTCCGGCTTTTGTGAGGGTCTTTTTACATATTTAGAGATGCTATAGATGATTTGAGGCTGAATTTGTACTTCTCTAATATCCTTGTTCGGCCCATACTTGACGCGGATCATTGAACATTGCTCTTGATGCCTTGGCCTGAACTCAAACTTTTCCTCTTTTCCGTTGATATTTAGGCTGATCTTCCCTGCCTTAACATCAATTTGTGCCCCGGCAGTGCTTAGAAATGGTCTCCCAAGGATTAATGGTGACTCGGTAAGTTCCATTTCTAACACCACAAAATCCACAGGAACAAATAATCCTCTGATCTGGACTGGAATGTCCTCAGCGATTCCTGCTGGATGTCTGACCGACGAGTCGGCCAGTTGGAGCGTCATCGTGGTTGGCTTTAATTGAGTGTAGTTGAGTTGGTCAAAGATGACCTTGGGCATCACACTTACGCTTGCCCCTAAATCACATAGCGCATGATCAATCGCTGAGTTCCGATTGAGCATGTGATCGTGGGACACCCAGGATCCTTCTTCTTCTCTGGGAGACGGTTGAGTATAGCTGCGCTACACTCTTCCGTCAGCTTTATTGTTTCTGCAGATGTAGTGCCGCTTGTTGTTGATGATATCCTTGATGTACTTGGCGTAGGAAGGCACATGCAAGACGTCCATTAAAGGAACGTTCACATGTATCTTCTCTATCATCTCGACAAAGCGCGTGAATTTTCATCCACAGCTTGCTTTCTGTTTCTGGTGGGAAATGGCAGGTATGTGGTGTCCGTATACCCCAACGGGTCTTTTGGTGCCATTTCCTCAACCTCCGGTTCGGTTTCTTTTTGTGTTTTCTTATTCTTCTCTTGTTGCTCTTTGTTCTTCCCTGCATCATGGTTAGGTTTTGTGGATCCCGAGTGGTCTTACCACCCCTCGTGGTCACCGCTTTCACATTTTCAGAATTATTCTTTTTTATTCAACAGGAAGAGCAGCAGCTATCTGAGCTATTTGAGTTTCGATCATCTTATTGAAGCTCATTTGATTTTGTACAGAAGAAGATAAGTTTTCTATTTTTGTATTTATATTTTCAAACATTTTATCATTGGACAAAACTTTTTAGTCAAATTTTCATTAATTTTAACTTGTCCAAGAACTAAGTCTCTTAATGAAGGTTATTCGAATTGGAGTTCGAATTACCTTGGAATGGTGGCCGTGACTGGTTATTCCAACCATTGTTCTGGTTGGTGCCTCCTTGTTGGCGGAACCCGTTGTTGATGTAGGCGGCGTCTTCACGGGTTTCGGGGCAGTCGGTCCCCGAATGGCCAACATCACCACAGACTTCACACGTCATGTGTGAATCTATGGCTTTCACCGTATTTGTTTGGTTTTCTTGGTTTTTCTCGGCTAGGTGTTTTATAAGGAGGTCTATTTTTGCGGCAAGCATATCCGTCTCCTTCACGGTATGCATGCCTTTTTGTGTTTTGGCTGGTGTTTGTGTTTGGGTCCTCTCGTCACTCCAGCCTTGGTGTTCAACCATCTTTTCAATCAGGGCCTTAGCCCCGGCGGTGGTGAGTGATAAGAATGCTCCACCAGCGGCTGCATCTAGGTGCCCCTTCGACATGGGTGTGAGCCCGTTGTAGAAGTTTTGGAGCACCATCCAATTTTCCATGCCATGGTGGGGGCAGTTCAGGATATACTCCTGAAGCCTTTCCCACGCGTTAGGGATTGATTCAGTGCATCTTGCTTGAAATTGGAAATTCTTCCCCGCAAAGCATTGGTTTTGCTTATGGGAAAGAATTTAGCGAGGAATGCAGCTGAGCATTTCGCCCAAGTGTTGACAGCTTCCTTGTCCTGGTAGAACCACCTTTTCGCTTTCCCCGCAAGGGAGAAAGGGAAAAGACGGAGCCGAATGACATCTGGGGTGATGTCCTTGATGACAATAGTGTCACACAGCTCTAGGAAGTGTTGTAGATGCGCATTCGCATCCTCGCTAGGCAAACCGCAGAACGGGCTTGCCTGCACCATGGTGATCAGGCCTGTACGGAGTTCGAAGTTCTTTCCGGCCGTGTCCACAGCGGGGCCGGTAGCCACGTTGGTGACAGCGGGCACGGAGAACTCGCGGAGTGTCTTCTCAGCCATGACCTCAGTTGGGGTTGGTGCGGAACCGGCTGGTTGCTCTGTCGGTGGAGTAGCAGAAGACGAAACGGAACGAATCCGCTTAGCCCTTAGGAGTGCCTCGGGATTGTTAATGAAGTTTTCGGCAGAGAGAAACCAGACATACACTATTCCTGTTTCATCCACAACAGGAGGAAAACAGGCAGAGTTAACCTGCATAACAATGACTCATTTTGCATATCAGATATTGGTTTATGTTTATCTAGAACTTTTTACATTAGCCTTCCCCGGCAACGGCGCCAGAAATGCTTGTTGGCATTTCTTAACGTTATTACTAAGAATGGACCTTACGATCCATCCCCGGCAACAGCGCCAGAAATGCACGTTGACACTTACTAACGTCGTCACTAAAAATGGACTTTGCAATCCATCCATGGCAACGGCGCCGGATATTGGCATAGAAATGGACCCGAAGATCTATTCCCAGCAACGGCGCTAGAAGTGTCTGTACGATGTCTCTTAACAAGTTGCTTAGAATGGCGCGTTTCCAGCAACAGTGTTAAGCATGCATCTTTACGATAGTTCATAGGTTTGGAGTTTAGGTCCGCAAGCGCACGGAATTATCGTGTAGCATTTCACCCGGAGATATACCGAGTATCGTGATTTATTGGTTCGCTCGAGGAAGGCTTTGTATGTATCAAGTTCTAGGATAAACATAGTACCAAATGCCATGATAGCAATAATGGATCAATTGTCATAGCAGGTGATAAACAGTGATAATTTGAATAGTGGAGAAACACAATCTTGAACATGGCAATAGGGCAAAGAGTGAAAAGAGACTAAAAGAATAAATGAATAAAAGAATAATTGAATAACTAATAGAGCAGGCATGGTCTAGATACAGGTCATACACAGAACAAGTTAATCATGCAGTCATATGACATAGAACTAATCTCATGCTTCAGATGGTTCGGGAGATTACGCGAGTACTGGTCTGCCAGCAACCTCTCGTAACAATTTAGACTCCTACACCCTAGCCGAACGTGGGGAATGCCAAGGACGGACAGGGCTGTCACCACCTGCCGCCATCCCCACTACCGTGGACTAAGACCATGCAATTACCCGGCCTCTACATCCAAGCACCATGCTTGCATGCACAGAACCCACTCAGACTCCCCCGGGTCCCCGACCCTACGGATCGACAGGTAAGAAGCCTGAGCCTACTCAGAAGAGCATGATAAACCGCCACCCTTGACATAAGCTCATTTCTAATCATATAACAAGCATGAAGCAATTAGACTAATGTTCTATGTGAGAATAATACAATACACACTTAGCTCTAATTCATATAATACACTACTAACCCTAGGGTAGCAATATATTATAAGAACTATACACTAGAATGTATATTATACTAATTCCACAAGAACTATTCATAAGTTCATATACTAGCAACATGATATAGGACCTAAGATCTAAGTCATATACCAGAATACTAGAACAAGAACTATACTCTAGTTCATATGAAGAACTGTATCGAAAGAATGAAGACAGGGCTTTGGAGATCAGATCTATCTTATTCATACCCAATATCTCTCCAAGGAGCCAAGCCCTCCTTGATAGCTTTGCCTAGCTCTCTCTCTAGCACAAGAACAAGGAAAAACTAAGAAGAGGTAGTGCCCAAGTGTGTAGCTCAAGAGGTGATTGTGTTCTACTTTGGCCTCCCCTCCCCCTCTCCTTATATAGGTGCTTTAGGTCGGTTTAGGAGGGGGCTTGCTGCAAAATTCACCCGAAACCGCCTTAGGGGCATTGATTGCACCGCTTCTGCAAAGGCGGTGGCTACATGGCGTCTCCAGGGGGGCGGCCGACCCAGGGGGCGCCGCCCCCTGGCTGGGCCCAACAAGCCTAGGCAAAAGCCTGGGCTGCTCCTTTTGGGCTCCTGAGTTTGTTCCCAGCTGAATTTGCTGCACTTCTATATGGGCTTTTTGTGTCCTTGTTCATTTTGCGCATTTCGGCGTGTTGGATTGCGCCTTTTCGGTTGTTACCACCTGTATGCATGTTTATGATCTGCAAAACATAACTTTGCACTACATGTGGAACTTGGTTAGCAATAAATGTATATATGAGTAAAATACATGCTTTTCTCCTTTTATGTGGACTATGTTGGCGGGATAAATATGTCGATAAGAACCGCCAACAGCTGCTAACTTGCATTTTGACTCATATGCATTTTGGGAAGTGGGAGAACTTCTCTTGTTGGTACTTTTTGATGGTGCATTCTCTACACGGGAGAGATTTTACTTCATGGTGCATTTTCAACTAAGGGGGAGAATTTGGAGAAATCATGCCTCCCATATTCATGCCTCCCATATCGACTAAGGGGAGAGGAATCAATTGTGTGCACCATGCAAGGGGGAGTTTGCTCGTAATGTTTTTTTGAAATTTCCAATTGGTTCGGAGCGCTTTGCTAGTCGTGTTGAGCCTTTGCCTCTATCTTGAGGGACTAGCAGTCGCATCTTTGCTTCAGTTGGTTTCGGGCTTTTCAGTTGATGTCAAGCTTTCTGCTAGTTGTGTTGAGCCTCAGTGCCTCTGTCTTGAGGGACTAGCATTTTTGCTTTGATTTCTCAATTGGTGTCTGCTAGCGGTGTTGAGCCTATTCTACCTCTTCTTGAGGGCTAGCTTTGCTTTGCTTGGTTGCGTCGAGCCGTTGCCCATGTCTTAGGGGACCAAGTTGTCTTGCTCTTTCCACTTGACCTTCTTCGGCTTTGCTACGCTTTTGGGTCATTTGGTCGAGTTCTCTCCTCCCCTTTCTTCCTTCATTCTATTTCCATCATGATTTGTGTCTGTAGTTGACAATGCACTCATCAAGGGGGAGATTGCGGATACATGGGTGTATGCCGAGTCTCGAGTGATGAGTGATTGTCAACGGTGTTGTTTGATCGCAGGTTCTTTGGCTGTGTGTGCAGGTGTCGAGCACGGATACAGTGATCAGAGGCAAGGTGAAGGTCAAGTAGAGACGTGCCGTGCCAATGGACCGTGAGTGGTGAAGGGCGGACGTGAGGCTTGGACTGAGGGACTGGTGGCCTGAGGATCAGCTGTGGTGGCCGATAGCCTGGGACAGCAATGAGCGAAGACTTGCGGGAAATGGTGTTGCTCGGGTCGAGGACCTGGGGACACGTGTCGGTGGATGGGGTGCACGGGCGGTGCATCCCCTCTACAGCGTCGGTTTGGTGGTAGAGCCAGAGAAAAACCATCGGGTGGACGGTTTCCAGGTTTGGGCCACAAAACCTGGGCGTGCTGCAGGTTTCCGAGTTTGGGCCACAAAACTCGGGCTGAGGACGGTTTCCAAGTTTGGGCCTCAGAACCTAGGCGCTGGCGGGTTTCCTGGTTTCGGCCTCAAAACCAGGGGATGGACTTGGAGGGTGGTTTCCCGTTTGGGCCTCAAACCGGGGGTTGGCTGTGAAGGCTGGTTTCCTGGTTTGGGCCACAAAACCGGGGGCGGAGTTCGTGAAAAGGACGTAGAGCGGTGGCGGCACGTGGCGGCAATCGGTGAGGTTGAGTCGAGGCAACGCTACCTATTGTGCGGGCGTGGCCGTCGGATCACCACCTACCACGAGTTGGTCCAGAATAACCTTAGGGTTTAGCTGGTTCGCTCTGTAAGTAGTTAGGGGTAGAATGGGAATTATGAATAGTTAGAATTAGGATAAGTAGGGGGAGACACCCACCTCCCATCGATCTCAGTCATTTGCTCTTTGCTTCTAGGGTTTCCTGCTCTCCCCATCCCCTGCTGTCTAACTGAGATCTGCAGAGAACCATACCTCTGTGTACTAGAGTTTTTGAGGAAGTGAGGTCGTAACCTCACTGTTGTAGCGTGTGGTAGCCACACGGTTGCAGATCGATGACTTGATTTGCGTTTTGTTTGTGTTCTTCGCATTCTTCGTTTCTCCGTGATTTTCTCGTCACTCGATCTCCCTCTCTACTGCGTCTTTGCGAAATCCATTTGAATCAACATGTTCTTTATAGTGAGGAGATCATTTCCACCGAAGGAATTTTATCTAACTCCTCATGAACAAGTAGATCGGGTTGATTTCGTTTTTGTGGCATTTTTTCGTTCTTGATCTTCCCCTTCGATTTCCCGGTGATTGAATCGATTTGAGCGAATGATTTCTTGGGGATAGTCTTCTAACTACCCCGTGATCATGTTCTCCAAGTTTGGGAACGTGGGATTTTGATTTGGATCGAATTTGGAGAGATTTGGGGAGAAGGCGACTGAAATCGCCCTCTCTGCACGTTCGCGGACAGTCCGCGGTTTGACCGGCGGACAGTCCGCGCGTCGGGACTCAGCCGAGCAGTAGCTGTGTGTCTCGGTGAACAGTGCCGAAGTTTAACCGGCGGACAGTCCGCCGTTGGTTTTCGCGGCCAGTCCGGGAACTGTCCAGGGGACTTCAGCAGCAGTGCAGTTTTGCTCTTTTGGCCGGCGCACAGTCCGCGACCTGAGCCCGGACAGTCCGCCACTAGGCAGACAGTCCGCTACCGTACCGGCGGACAGTCCAGGATCCTGCTGTAGCCTCCGGCTTAGTGCGTTTGCTCTCCCGACTTTTCACTTGGTTTCCGGACTTTGTTTTGGCCCTAGAGTTGACCAAGGAACCTCTCTAGGTATCTTTGCTACTTGTTAGCATTGGTATTTCGAGATTTCTTGACGTAGCCGTCTATCTACGCTCGAGACTTGGTTTTTGAGGGGTCGTACTCGTGCCAGTGCTTTTGGGGTTTGGTTCGCTATTGTAACACCCTAGGTGTTAAGCAACCCTAAGTGCATAATTTGACATCTCATGAGCATAAAGCATCATCATTGCATGTTGCATTCTTTCTTTGTTAAGTGTCATTTCATGTGACCTTTTGTGATGCTATGCTTGATTGAATGCTTGTGTGTCTTGTTTGTGGAGTGTTTAAGTCTCCTTAGTAGTTGAACCTTGTTGAGGAGACAAAATGAAGCTAGGTTTATGTTGGTCATGTTGGCTAACCAAGTCTCTAACCCTAGTTGCCTTAATAGAGCCCTAGGAGTCCTTTTGTTTGACTAACTAAGACCTTCTTGATAGATGCTTCGCATGGCAGTGGGCCCTTAACCAAAAGTGTGTAGAATTTAGAGTAGAGCAAAAGTTGTTTAAGGCCCAACTCATGAAAATGAGTTTAACAAGGTGTTTTGGGACCCACAAGGCAGATTTGAGGGAGTTTAGACTTAGAAAATTCTCTAAGTCCTAACTGCCCAAAGCAGTTTCATCTAGCCATCTTTGGAGCTTTCTCGGGAGCAATCTAGGCCGAACCAAAGATCAATCTTGTAACCAAAGTGGTAGTCGGTATGTAGCTCTAAGCAATGGAGCAAGTGGTTTAGCTTTTCATCAAATGGATTAGGAGTTAATCACGCTCAAAGTCTGGCCGTCAGTCGGCCTGATGGCACTGAATCGGGCCGGGCCGTGCCGTGCCGGCGCGCGCGCGCGGCGTCGTGGCCGACAGCGCCAGGACGTTGCCGCCGCGTGGCGCTCGACGGCCGGCCAAGCCAGCGTCCGCGCGCGGCGTGGCAACATGCCTTCGCCCTCGCCCTGTCTGAACCCGCTCCTCCCTCCATTCTGTTCCCCGCACTCGCGCCTCTCTCTCTCGCTCTCTGCTCTCGCCGGCGTTCGAGCGGGAAAAGGGGAGAAAGCAAAGCGCCGCCGCCGCCCGCCGAACCTCGGCGAGCGATTACTCGCTCCACCGTGCGCCGCCGTCCAATTCCTCTCGCCAGTTCCTCCGCCCTGGTCTCCTCTTTCTCCGGTAAGGGTTGGTTTCCCCTCTCTCCCTCTCTAGCTGTCGGAACAGCGGACGCCATCCGCAAGCTTCCGCCATGGCCGCCATCGTGACCTTCACGTGGACCGGTCATCTCCGGCCATGCTACCCTGAGCTGAGCCATGTTCTAGTCTTCTCTACCGTCGTAGTAGCTTAGAGCCAGATGGAGACCTCTCTCGTGTCCTGAGTTCGCCGGACCGCGGGCCAGTCGCGCTGTGTCCGCCATGGACCGCCGCCGTGCATCGCGCCGGACAATGCCGGGGATGCCGAAGCCGGGAGTTGCTCCAATAGGTCGCTTGTGACATGCTTAGGCTAGTGTTAGTCTTGCCGAGTCGCAAGCCGCCGGAAGAGTTCCGCCGCCGAGTCGCCAGAGCCGCCGCTCCGCCATGGCCGCCGTCGAGCTTGCTCCGTATCCCTCTGTCTCAGCGAGTCGGTTAGTTGTGTTCGCCTCGCAAACCCGCACCCAGTAATGGTCTCCGTGTCGCCAGAAGTGTCGCCATCGACGAGCTAGGGCCGGTCAACGACCACGGCGCAAAACTCCGCCGTTGACCGCCGAGCCTGGCCTCGCACGGTAACGTGCCGAGCCTGGCCTCGGTAGCTTGGTCGCCCTGACCAGCGGGCCCCGACTGGCAGCAAGAGAAAAGAAAGGGAAGCGTTGGGTGCCGTAGGCCTCGGTAAGCCGGGCGTGCCGAGCGTTTGCCTCGAGCCTCGCTAAGTCACCGAGCCTCGGTTGAGTCAGTAGCCTCGGCCGAATCGGTTGAGAGTGTTTGAGCCTCGGCCGAGTCGCGCCGAATGTGCCGAAGCCTTGCCTCGGGCCTCAGCCGAATCGCGCCGGGTGTGCGAGCGTTGTCTTATGCCTCGGCCGAACCAAGTTGGAGTCCTACGTTTAGTTTGAGTTTCCTTTTTAGTTTATTTTTGCAGAGTTATGTAATGGCTTCAAAAATTCCTACAAGGCTCATTTTAAGTCCAAATCCTGTGAACACAATTTTGTTAGGTCAAGCATGTTTAGATCTATCAGTGAAAACTGTTAAATGCATTTTTGGTGATACTTTTATTGTAGATTTATTTAATTTAGAAAAGTGCTGATAACTTGGTAAATGCATCAACTAATTATGTATAAGTCAGAAAAATGTGATTCCAGTTTTGTTAGGTTTGTATGAATGTGTAGTTTCAGAGAAAAATATAATATGAGGTTGTTCTGTGAATTAATTTGACAGTAGCTTTTAAAATGCTTAAATGTCGTTTCCTTGTTTATTTTGTAGTAATTAAAATATGAGGAATATGAACCTGGGAATTAAGCACATGGCTCTTATGCTAGGAAGTTCAGTAGAAAAATAAGAAATCTGTTGTTTGACACTTTTTGCTAGGGTGTAGTTCAAAGTACCTTTCCATAATAGAATTTGTCTTTTTCATAGAGGATGAAGTCTAGGTCCAAATGGGATGAAATTTGGACAGAGGGTTAGATTAAGTGTTATTGATCTCCAGTAATTTTTATAGGTTTTTGTGAAGCTGTCTAAGATAGGTTACTGTTATGGCCTATTTAACTAGATTTAATTCTACAAATAATTAGAGGGTAATAAACCCGTTAAGCAACTTTGATGTGGTGACAACAAGACTTGGTAAGTAGTATGTCGAATTAAATAGTGAGTAGCAGTAGATGACATGTGCTTATCTCCTGAATGGTTACTCCATGTTGCATCACCATGCATCCCATGTGCATTCATATTGTTCATTCATGTACCGCATCATGCAGGATCGGTAGTGGAAGCCCACGAGACGCCGGAGGAGCAGCGTCAGGAGGAGACACCCGGGAGGGGATCCCGGAAGGAGACGCTGAAGACCTGCCGGAGTGCCGTGATCACCGCCCCGCCGACTTCGAGCGAGGCAAGCCCCGGAGCATTCTAACTCCTATGGTTTGCAAATGTTTCTAATTAACCTGAAGATGGATGTTGCATTAGGTTATAGGAATTGATTGCTACCGTTTTTGAATGATTATTACTTATCCTTGTCCACCTCAATTTACCTTGTTATCCCTGATTGTAAGTCTAGGCTCGTTTATGCTTAGCCTGCTGAGACCGGTAAAAGTCGGGTGATTTCCTGTCTCCCGCATATAGGTGGATACTGATCATGTTTAGCCTTGTGCTATCATGGAGATAACATGTGATAATTAATTTGAGACCGGGCGGGATATAGGAGCAGCAGGACATGGGTTCTGTGTGCTAGTAGTCTCCCGTCTGTGTCGATCAGGAACCGATGAAGGCACACCTCAGTCATTTTGAACGCGTCAATCACTTAACGGAGCAGGTGCGGGTACCTCCCGTGAAGCCGAGTAAGGTTTTTCGAGCCGGTGACGGAGATGTTGACGCCTATCACCCAGGGCCTCAGATGTACCGTGGGCAACTATTCTGATCGACCTGGCATGGTCGGTCCGAGGGCAGGCAGGGCCTGATCGACCTGGCATGACGTGGACAGTTAATAGCTTGAGCGACCTGGCATTGAGATAACCCCCGGTGTAGAAGGGCCATGACCGTCCCGCGTGTTGTGTTCTCGAACCTCCTGAAGTGGTCGCCAACGGCCACCTGGCAGGGGTGTGACGGGCGAGTGTGCGACATTTTATCCCCAGCTAGTAGGAATCGATTATAATCGCCATCGCTCCTGGTTAGTGAGTAACTTGACTGAGCATGTGTTACCGTAGTAATATATGGAATTAATGATGGTTATGGTTGATGAATCTGAAAGGCTATTGATGAAATAGTCACTCTTGCTTGAATAAGTAGTCAAGTGTTTGCTCTAGATCAGGTGCAAATCTAGATAATCAGGCTGATTACATAAAAGTGACTGCTAATGCTCTAATGATGATTAGTTAATAATAAAGTGCTTTTATGCAAAAAAAGGTAAGTGTGGCCAACCCCAGATACAGCCTTGCATAATCCTTGGTGTCGGTTATTTCTAGTTTATGACGGGTAAGTCTAGCTGAGTACCTCTCGTACTCAGGGTTCTATCCCTTGTTGTTGCAGATGGGCAATGCTTCTTCGGCTATGCGAGAGAACTGTCTGTACCCCGTCGAGGGCGAGGGCAGTGACTAGACCATGGGCATGGTCAACTCTTATCTTCCCTGATGCTTTTGTGGACCGATCAAGCATATGGCACTGTATTGTGAACTAAGGACTTGTGTTTCAAAACTATGTTGCCTCCGCTTTTGAATTTAATCTATGGTTTGTAATAACTGTTGAACTCCGATGTATTTGAACTATGTGCGAACTGAATGTACCTTGTGGGCATGTACGCTAATCTATTACGATCTTTGTTAAAGTTGAATGACTTGAAATCCTTCAAGATTTCCGGACTACCGGGTTTGTACGAGCTAAGTACTTGTAATCTCTGTGAAAGCAGCGATTCAGTGCTTAATCTGGTGCAAATTGGTTGGTTCTGTTACAGCTGGTATCGGAGCGTGGTTAGCGTTACTGTTCACAAGTGTATTTGAAAAACTGTATTTTCAATTAAAATTCCTATTTGACAAGAACTTATAGTTATAATAGGATTTGAAAACCTTCTTGACCAAGGAGTAAGGTGTGCCATTGATCAAGTCCTTATGCCCAATAGGAACTTAGGTGGCTATTTAAGTACTAACTTTGGGGGTCGTGCATCATACTTATTTTCTGTTATTCTGTCGTCATATGGCAAGGGTGAAATTGTATGGATGCTATTCTTCGGAAGGTAATGTATGGATCAATTGCCTCTACGTTAAAGGTAATGAGAGTTGTGAGAGCATGATTGGACAACCGCCAATCTAGGGAAGTGCTTATATGATACCGACGCGTATACCTGTTCCACACAAGTATATGTGAAAGTATTGATTGTGGGAGTAATAATTTTGATGGGTGCATATGCTGCTTACGTGTATACCGGGTGTACACCTAAGTGAGTATTAGATTTAAATTTCTGCAGTGCATGATATTCATACTGTGGGAAGGGCTGAAGTGAGTTTCTGCAGGTACGCTAACTTGCAACGTGTAGTCCGTTTAGTTAACGTTATGAGTGAGCGTGTATGCCACCGCCTAGCCGTTAGATGTTAGGCAGTGAGGACGTATGAAACGTGCATGCATCATGATATAATCTTGCATTATCTACTTCCTTCCTTATGGTTTCTGTCCCGTTTTTTCTAATAAAAGTTGTTTCAACTAATTAAAAACTGTGTGGATAAACTTCTTACAGATGGCACGCACCAAGCGCACTGCTCGCAAGTCCACGGGAGGCAAGAGGCCTAACTACATGCTGGGGCCATGGACCGATGAGGGATCAGAGGACTTTCTAGAGGAGTTTGGGATGCCCACTATTCTTTGGAGAGTTCTGCACCTGGTGGGATATCAGGAGGGCCAGGAGCCACAGTACGACTGGCACCGTGTGCGTTGTCAGAGGATCGCCACGTGTACACGGTGGAGGTCGACGTGCCTAGCCGTGAGGACCGGGATCACGTCTGGTGCAGCCGAGTGTTGCTTTGCAAGGGAGGACCCCCTGGATGCAGCCAACCAGGTTGCTTATACCGTTCTTCGGGACATCATGGAGGACCATCCGGAGGTGGTTGCTCAGGCTACTGCGAGTATCCCGACAGTGGATCCGTATCTTTCAGTGTGGCGTCAGCCAGGAGCTACTATTTTGGAGGGTAGTTCGCTTGAGAGGGAGCATTGTGCCGGGCCAGCAGGGAGTGTCATGGCTGCACTTATGGCTACTTATGGCTGCTTATCCCGCAGCTATGAGCAGTTGGACCATGTTCTTAGCGAGGAGATTGCAGCGCAGCATCGCCGTCAGGAGGAGCACGCTACAGAGATGGACCTCCTCACTACACAGCTAGCTCAGTTGACAGTAGAGAGAGACCAGGCACTTCAGAGGGAGCAGGAGACTACTCATCAGCTTGCCATTCAGCAGGGGTCGACTACTTTCTTGGCCTCGGTCATGAGGGAGACTGAGGAGGCGCTTCGAGGAGTTTGTGTCGAGGGCATTCGTGTTTCAGAGGAGAACAGGCTGCTGAGGTTGCGAGTGGGAGACCTGGAGCTCCAACTCCATCACCTGCAGGACTACAACGATCGTCTGCACGAGGAGATCCACCGTAGGGATAATGAGAGGAACCCCATCTTTCCCCAGGAGGATCCGGAGCCGATTAGTTCTTCTAGTAGTTCTTCAGATGTGTCTAGCGACGGTGGTAGTGGTGATGGCGCCATGAGAGAGTAGACTAGTTTTAGCGCTATCGACTAGTGATCTTTTGTGTTGTAGTGGCCCGATCTTTTGTTGTTATGTGCTAAGATGTAGCATGAGTATGGACCTATGTGATGTGGTGTGAGGCCTTGGAAAGTCCCATATGTAGGGGCAAAACGATGGATGTTATGTTATCTTTTGCATGATGTATTAAGTGATCTTGTTATGTGTTGATGCGATGTGGATTGAAATTTATTGTACCTCTGTCATTGTTTGGTGAATTGTTTTCCGAATAATTTCAGTGGGTATGATTATTGTTCTCTACAAGTTGCAACTTCGCTAATGGTCGCTTACTATCTATATGCAGATGACGACAAATCGTAGTGAAGGCAAAGTAGTGGAGCAGGCGGTAGTGGTGGAAATGAGGACCCCAGAGAAAACCGCAATCCACCACCCCTCCATCCCCGACGGCTGAGCAACTTTTTGCTCAATTTTTGGAAGCCAGCGCAACATTGAAGCTTTGCTGAGGGGAAACTTGGCGCAAGGACACCAACGCCAAGAGCTAAACCAGTATAGTTCTTTCAAGGATTTCTTGGATACCAAACCACCAATTTTCAAGGAAGCTACAGAACCATTGGAGGCAGAAGAATGGCTGCATACTGGAGCAGAAGTTCGTTTGCTTAGGCTCACAGAAGAGATTAAAGCAGAATATGCCGCACACCAGTTGCAGGGGCCAGCAGGGATTTGTGGGGACATCATCGTACCACCTATCCTGCCAATGTTCTATCACTTGGAGAGTGTTTACTGCTGCTGTTCGAGTCATTACATTCCACCAGGCTTGACCCAGATGAAAGTGGCAGAGTTCATGAATCTGACTCAAGGAACTCGGTCTATCACAGAGTATCATCATTGTTCAACTCGTTGGCTCGCTATATCCCAGACTTCGTTGACACAGACGCTAAGAAGATTGCTAGTTTCAAGAGAGGCTTGAACACTAAAATGGGAAGTCAGTGGGTACATCTTCCCGTACCAATTCAATGACTTCATAAGCGACTGTCTGATTCAAGAAACCATAACAACAAGCATGCTGCTAGCAAGGCCCGGAAGAGGACCTTTGAATCAGGATCATCACAACCCAGAGGACCACCAGCTCAGCGAAATCTGTATCGACCACCAGCGCCGGGGGCACGTTTTAGGCCGCCGCAGAAGAAGAATCAGCCACAAGCTCAGCGCAATCAGAAGCCATACAAGATAGCTGCTGCTCAGGCTCATGGGGGTCAAGGCAGTTCTTCAGGGAACAAACCGTTGGTTTGGGGACCATGCTACAACTGCAACCAAGAGGGGCACTTCGCAAGGTACTGCCCCTACCCAAAGAAGCAACAGGCCAACTACCCCGCACGCCTACACAACATGACCGCTGAAGAAGCTCGTGCTGGAGAGCCTGTGACTGCTGGTATGTGTCTTGTTAACCATCATCCCGCAGTTGTTTTGTTTGATACTGGATCATCGCATTCGTTCATGAGTAAAGCATTTGCACAAAAGCATAATCAAGATGTGTCTGAAATGGATTATGGGTTTCGCGTAAGCTCTGTGGGGAGTAGTGTGTTGTCTAGGCAGATGGTACGTGATGTAACCATCGACATCGAAGGGCATAAGTTTGGAGCCAATTTAGTAGTTTTGCCAGGACTCAGTATGGATGTAGTCCTAGGAATGAGTTGGATGAGTATGTGGAAAGCGGTGTTAGACACTGCAGATAGAACTCTTACCTTATCTGATGCAAGGATTAACACCAAGATACGTATCTCTTTCCTCGAGGAGCAGATTTTGTTGATCTGTCTTGTACCTTATCTATAGAGGACCTGTCAAAAATTCCAGTTGTTCGGGATTTCCTAGACGTTTTCCAGATGAGTTGCCGGATTTACCGCCCAAGCGGGCTGTAGAGTTTACTATTGAGCTGTTACCAGGAACTGCACCGATCTCGAGAAGACCTTATCGATGCCGCCAATGAATTAGCCGAACTCAAGACGCAGATTAAGGAACTTTTGGACAAGGGTTTCATTCAACCTAGTGTGTCAGAGTGGGGATGCCCAGCTTTGTTTGTCAAGAAAAAGGACAAGTCTTACGGATGTGTGTGGATTATCGACGCTTAATGCCGTGACCGTTAAGAACAAATATCCGTTGCCACGGATAGATATTTGTTTGATCAGTTATCCAGAGCCAAAGTATTCTCCAAGATCGATTTGAGATCAGGATATCATCAAATTAGAATCCGACCACAAGATATTCCAAAGACTGCTTTTTCAACCAGATATGGCCTGTACGAGTATTTAGTCATGTCTTTTGGATTGACAAATGCTCCAGCATACTTTATGAGTTTGATGAACTCGGTATTCATGCCAGAACTAGATAGGTTTGTAGTGGTGTTCATTGATGACATTTTGGTTATTCTGAGAACCCAGACGACCATGCAGAACATTTGAGGATCGTCTTGACAAGACTCCGGGAACATAAACTTTACGCTAAGTTTAGTAAATGCGAGTTTTGGTTTGAAGCAAGTACAATTCCTTGGTCACATCCTGTCAGAAGAAGGAATCTCTGTGGACCCTAGCAAAGTACAAGAAGTAATGGATTGGGAAGCTCCAACTTCAGTGGGGAGATTCGGAGTTTTCTCGGTTTAGCAGGGTATTACCGTCGTTTCATTCCCGATTTCTCCAAGATTGCCAAGCCTATGACAAGTTGCTGCAGAAGGATCAGAAGTTTGAGTGGACAGAGAAGTGTGAAACAGCTTTCCATACCTGCGGAAACTATTAACCACTGCCCCTGTCTTAGCTCAACCAGATATCGAGAAGCCGTTTGATGTCTTCTGCGACGCATCGAAAGTTGGTTTAGGCTGTGTTCTTATGCAAGAAGGCAGAGTGATTGCTTATGCTTCACGTCAATTGAGAAAACATGAAGTTAATTATCCTACGCATGACTTGGAATTAGCTGCTGTGGTACACGCTCTAAAACTATGGAGACATTATCTGCTTGGTAACGTCTGAACATGTACACGGACCACAAAAGTCTCAAGTATATCTTTACTCAACCTGAACTGAATATGAGGCAGAGAAGATGGCTTGAGTTGATTAAGGATTACAATTTGCAGATACATTATCACCCAGGAAAAGGCAAATGTAGTTGCTGATGCTCTGAGTCGGAAGTCGCATTGTAATAACTTGAGGTTACAACCAGAGGACGAGTTTAGTCTCGAACACCCTGTGATCTTGCGTCACATCGAGCTGCAGAGCACCTTGGTTGATCAATTCTAGAAGGGCAGAAAACAGACAAGGGAATCTATTATATCAAGGAAAAGCTAAGAGCTGCCACTGAACCCGTAAAACATTTTCGAGTTGATGATAAGGGAGTGTTATGGTTTGATAATCGCTTAGTGGTACCCAAGAATAGGGAACTCAAAAATCAGATCATGGATGAGGCTCATCTTTCCAAGCTGTCTATTCATCCGGGGAGCACTAAGATGTATCAAGATTTGCGTCCAAGATTTTGGTGGACCAAAATGAAGAAGGAAATTGCCGCGTATGTAGCCAGATGCGACACGTGTTGTCGAGTGAAGGCCATTCACCTGAAGCCAGCCGGAACACTTCAACCCTTATCAATACCTGAATGGAAGTGGGAAGAGGTGAGTAGGATTTTATCACCGGTTTGCCTACTACTCAGAGGGGAAATGATTCGATATGGGTAATAGTAGACCGTCTCACCAAGACCGCTCATTTTATACCAGTTAAAACCTGTTATCGAGTACCGGATTATGCGGAGATCTATATCAATCAGATTATCCGATTGCATGGTATACCCAAAGTCATAGTTTCGGATCGCGGAACATAGTTCACTGCACCATTCTGGGAGAAAATGCAAAAGGAATTAGGTACTAAGTTAATCCATAGTTCAGCTTACCATCCCCAGACGTCAGGGCAAACTGAAAGGGTAAATCAGGTTTTAGAGGACAGGTTGAGAGCGTGTGTGATCTCAGCAAAGGGATCTTGGGAGAAGTGGTTGCCATTAGCAGAATTTGCTTACAATAACAGTTATCAAGAAAGCATTCATATGGCACCTTTCGAAGCTCTGTATGGCAGAAGATGCAGAACACCAGTAAGTTGGGTTGAACCAGGAGAACGTCGTTACTATGGAAACTGACTTCGTTAGGGAAGCAGAAGAACAAGTTAGAATAATCCAACAACACATAGCAGCTGCACAGTCTCGACAGAAGAGCTATGCTGATAGCGAAGAAGGCCGCTTGAATTCAAAGTAGGTGACTATGTGTATTTGAAAGTATCACCATGAAAGGAGTTAGACGTTTTGGCGTGAAAAGAAAGTTAGCGCCAAGGTTTGTGGGACCCTACAGGATAATGGAAAAGGGAGGAGAAGTGGCTTATCAACTACAGTTACCTGATCATTTAAAGGCTATATTCCTGTTTCCATGTGTCACAACTAAAGAAATGTCTTCGAGTTCCAGAAGAGGAAGTACAACCGGCCAATATCAAGTTACAATCCGACCTTACTTACCCGTGAAGCCATATCGAGTACTCGACGAGAAATAAAGGGTACACTCGCGGAAGAATCTCGAAGCAATATAAAGTATCTTGGAGTGAACAAGACGACCGAGATGCCACTTGGGAAACGGAAGACTATCTAAAGGAAGTATTCCACAGTTTATAAGGACTGGTTAGTAACTCAAATCTCGGGACGAGATTCCTTAAGGAGGGGAGGGCTGTAACACCCTAGGTGTTAAGCAACCCTAAGTGCATAATTTGACATCTCATGAGCATAAAGCATCATCATTGCATGTTGCATTCTTTCTTTTGTTAAGTGTCATTTCATGTGACTTTTGTGATGCTATGCTTGATTGAATGCTTGTGTGTCTTGTTTGTGGAGTGTTTAAGTCTCCTTAGTAGTTGAACCTTGTTGAGGAGTCAAAATGAAGCTAGGTTTATGTTGGTCATGTTGGCTAACCAAGTCTCTAAACCCTAGTTGCCTTAATAGAGCCCTAGGAGTCCTTTTGTTGACTAACTAAGACCTTCTTGATAGAAGCTTGCATGGCGTGGGCTCTTAACCAAAAGTGTGTAGAATTTAGAGTAGAGCAAAAGTTGTTTAAGGCCCAACTCATGAAATGAGTTTAACAAGGTGTTTGGGACCCACAAGGCAGATTTGAGGGAGTTTAGACTTAGAAAATTCTCTAAGTCCTCACTGCCCAAAAGAGTTTCATCTAGCATCTTTGGAGCTTTCTCGGGAGCAATCTAGGCCGAACCAAAGATCAATCTTGTAACCAAAGTGGTAGTCGGTATGTAGCTCTAAGCAATGGAGCAAGTGGTTTTAGTTTTCATCAAATGGATTAGGAGTAATCGCGCTCAAAGTCTGGCCGTCAGTCGGCCTGATGGCACTGAATCGGGCCGGGCCGTGCCGTGCCGGCGCGCGCGCGCGGCGTCGTGGCCGACAGCGCCAGGACGTTGCCGCCGCGTGGCGCTCGACGGCCGGCCAAGCCAGCGTCCGCGCGCGGCGTGGCAAGCATGCCTTCGCCCTCGCCCTGTCGAACCCGCTCCTCCCTCCATTCTGTTCCCCGCACTCGCGCCTCTCTCTCTCGCTCTCTGCTCTCGCGGCGTCGAGCGGGAAAAGGGGAGAAAGCAAAAGCGCCGCCGCCGCCCGCCGAACCTCGGCGAGCGATTACTCGCTCCACCGTGCGCCGCCGTCCAATTCCTCTCGCCAGTTCCTCCGCCCTGGTCCCTCTTTCTCCGGTAGGGTTGGTTTCCCCTCTCTCCCTCTGTAGCTGAAGGAACAGCGGACGCCATCCGCAAGCTTCCGCCATGGCCGCCATCGTGACCTTCACGTGGACGGTCATCTCCGGCCATGCTACCCTGAGCTGAGCCCATGTTCTAGTCTTCTCTACCGTCGTAGTAGCTTAGAGCCAGATGGAGACCTCTCTCGTGTCCTGAGTTCGCCGGACCGCGGGCCAGTCGCGCTGTGTCCGCCATGGACCGCGCCGTGCATCGCGCCGGACAATGCCGGGGATGCCGAAGCCCGGGAGTTGCTCCAATAGGTCGCTTGTGACTTGCTTAGGCTAGTGTAGTCTTGCCGAGTCGCAAGCCGCCGGGAAGAGTTCCGCCGCCGAGTCGCCAGAGCCGCCGCTCCGCCATGGCCGCCGTCGAGCTTGCTCCGGTATCCCTCGTCTCAGCGAGTCGGTTAGTTGTGTTCGCCTCGCAAACCCGCACCCAGTAATGGTCTCCGTGTCGCCAGAAGTGTCGCCATCGACGAGCAGGGCCGGTCAACGACCACGGCGCAAAACTCGCCGTTGACCGCCGAGCCTGGCCTCGCACGGTAACGTGCCGAGCCTGGCCTCGGTAGCTTGGTAGTCCTGACCAGCGGGCCCCGACTGGCAGCAAGAAAGAGAAAAGGGAAGCGTTGGGTGCCGTAGGCCTCGGTAAGCCGGGCTGCCGAGCAACGAGCGTTTGCCTCGCGCCTCGGCAAGTCAACGAGCTCCGGTGAGTCAGTAGCCTCGGCGAATCGGTTGAGAGTGTTTGAGCCTCGGCCGAGTCGCGCCGAATGTGCCGAAGCTTGCCTCGGGCCTCAGCCGAATCGAGCCGGGTACATGTGCTGAGCGTTTGTCTTATGCCCAGGCCGAACAGTTGGAGCCGTACGTTAGGTTGAGTTGCCTTTTAGTTGTTTGAGAGTTATGTAATGGCTTCAAAATTTCATACAAGGCTCATTTTTAAGTCCAAATCCGTTGAAACAAATTTGTTAGGTCAAGAAGGTTTAGAATCTATCAGTGAGTGAAAAGGAAAGCATTTTTGGTGATACTTTATGTGTAGCATTTATGTAATTAGAAAAGTGCTGATAACTTGGTAAAATGCATAACTAATTATGTATAAGTCAGAAAAATGTGATTCCAGTTGTGTTAGGTTTGTAGGAAGGTTGTTAGTTTCCGAGAAAATAATATAATATGAGGTGGTTCTGTGAATTAATTTGACAGTAGATTTTAAAATGCTAAATGTCGTTTCTTGTTTATTTTGTAGTAATTAAAATATGAGGCATGTGTGACGTAACGGCCCTAATCCCATGGCCCACTGATCACTATCAACCACTGACAGTCGATCCGTACAGCCAAGAGGTTAGGACCGGGTTCGCCACTGGGCTACATCAGTGCCCGATGTCCGCAGGATCATCTCACAATTCAGTTACAATCTCTTGAACATTTTGACAAAAACATCGGAGTAAATAGCGGAAGACTTAAATAACAATAGTTTACAAACCAGTGTTCAACATAAACTTAAAGTGAAGTTATTACAGACCATAGTTCAAATAGATAGAGTTGGCAGGGTAGCATATGACAACACTAAAGATACTTCACCCAGCCCAAGGGTGAATAATCACTCATCGGCCTCATCGGCCTCTTCCTGAACAACAGTCACACAGCAGGGTCCAAGGCATACTGAGGGATCTGCCATACCTGCAACATGGGTAAAAGAACCCTGAGTACAAAGGTACTCAACAAGACTTACCCGACTAAAGAAAAGGGAGAAGACTCAGGAATGCAGGCTTAGGGTAGTCAAGGTAAGGCTTAAGCAAGTTCAAGTATTTTGCAGAAAAGCATTTTTGGTAAACCTCATTTTATTTTGAAAGATTCGGTATTCCTTGTTCCATCATAATCCTTGATTCATTTTACTTTCCAAAACAGACCTAGTTGAGAACCACTCCCTGTTGACAGTCAGTGACTAAGTCTCCATAACCGAGGAGCAGCGTTAATCCGGATAAATAATACTCAGCTGAGGGTCCCTATCCACACTGCATATGTAGCACCCAAGCTTGCATATGCCAACTCGTCTACCACGATTCCTCCAAGATTGGGCCCGGTCCTACGCCACCCGGAAGTACAGTACACCACTCCAATCCGGGCCTCTAACCCACGTGGGTACATGCTACTTCCGCCATCTCTCCACTCCCAGTGCGCGGTTGTCGGTCCAATAAAGGATTCCTCGGAGCCGAAGCTTTCCGTAGTATGTGAATAGTTGCAAGTCTTAGTCAATCAGGCCCCCATACAGGTGGTCCCTAAATTTTCCAGCCAGCGACAAGCACCTCGGGACTCTAACCCAAGAGTACAGGTCCTGTCAGTTTTTCAACCCTGTCCCGGTCGGTGTCAACTGTTGAGTCCCGGACTACAACATGACGGCACCGTACGCAAGGACAACCTCTCCTTCCCATTGACTAGGTACGGATCAGATACTTAGCCAATAGTGGGAGTAAACCAGAAATTCCCATAAATATTCTTAAAGTGATCACACTTTTGAAGTTGGCATTTTTATTGCAAATCTATCATATAGCATTGCTAAGCATTTGCAAATAGTTTTTGAAAGCGGTATCGGGTGTATCATTGGTCAAGGTAGATAATGCATCAGATAGGATTTCACTCAACTCCTATCAACCTAATGCAATAATTTAACTCAAAACATTTAAGAAAACATTTATAAAAGCAAGGTAGGGTTAAATGCACCGGGGCTTGCCTTGGATGGCAAAAAGAGCAGAGTCGGGGTAGGTATAAGCGTCGGAGCTCGGGGTTGCCTCGGGGACAGATCCTTCGGCGGCTACCTCGACTTCAGGGCCTTCTTCGTCAACTATACGGATGCAATGATGAATGCTCATGAGAATGATGACATGGACTTCAGGTGCAAGACAATACCACAGATTCAAGATTACTTAAGCAAGGCATAATCGAATCTAGGTTGAGCATAAAAGTTAACCATTTCTTCCTTAAGCAAAATTGATTAAACTAGACTTTATCATAACTATCCTAAGCATCAACCAAACATAGCATCACACATCATAGACCAAAGGGTAGGGGTCTATGAACACAGCAAGCAATCCCAAAGTCACATCACAGGTCATTCAACGCTAACCCTAATCACCTTTTCTATTTTTCTTAATTATTTAAAAAGGTCATTTTATGAAGGTGCTCCAAAAATTACCAAATTAATCACACAAGTTCATTAGGGTACAAGTATATGGCAAAACAAATTTCATAATTTTTGGAGGTCATTAAGGTGCTCAATTAAATCTAGACATTTAATTAACAAAAGGCACTATTCCTTAATTAAAATAAAGCTCAAAAATCAACTTGTTCCAAATGACTTCAAAATTTCACCAGAGACTGTCATGACATAACTAGCTCACAAAAGTTATCTCAAATTTTGGAGTTATAAACATTTTTAAAAATCCAAAACCATCATTTATTAATTAAAAGGGAGATTTTTCATTTTCAAATTTTTGCAGAAAAGTCAAGTTTATATTTTATAAAATACTTCAGAGCATAAAGAGTCTACCACAAAAATTTCAGAATTTTGGATCAACACAGAAAATCACACAAAAATATGAAATCTGAACACTATTCACATGTATGGGAAAAAAAGAAAAAACGCATGTTCTTCTTCTTCCTCCCCGCCGGCGGTCACCCGACGGCGGCGAGATATGTTCCGGCCACGGCAGGGGGCTCGCGGCGAACCGAGGGCATGGAGAGGTTCAGGAGCTCACCGGCAGTCGATGACGCGCGGCGGTGGCGAGGCGAGGGGGTGGTCGAGCTAGGAGGTCGACGGAGCGGGGGTCGTCGGCGGGAGAAAAGCGTCGCGACGGCGTTCCGGCGATCCTGAGCACACACGGGGTCACCAAGGATGGTTAGAATCGCAAGGATGCAAGGAAGAAGATGCGGGGGTCGGGGAGGGATGATCATGGCCGGGAGAGAGAATTCACGACCCGAGCTCGACGGTGCTTCGCCGGAGATGGGGAAGGCGAGTTACGCCGGGCGATTGGGACGGTAGAGACCAAATTGAGGAGTGGGGAAGCTGCACGGGTCAAGGCGGAGCTGCTGAGCTAGCTGGTTGAGCGGCGGGAGGTCTGGAGTGAGCTGGCCACGGTGGCGGAGGTGGTGAAGAGCTCGGCCACCGGCGGGCTTCTTATAGCCGCGGCCAGGGGCCGGTAGAGGGCGTGCTCTGCGTGGATAAGGTGCCGAGGGCGTGCGCAATCGATTGCGAGGCCGAGAGTCAGCGGTTTGGTTGCGCAGGGTCGGCGCACGGTCACCGGCGAGGCTCGACGCGTGCGGCGGCGACGAGCTGCGGGCGGTGGGGGACGGGAGAGAAGGTCAGCGCTCGCGTGCGGGCGCGGAGGGAACCGGGGAACATCGGCGACAGGTGCAGGCGCGTGGAGCAGCCAGGCGTGCGGCACGCGCGACGCCGCGAGGCGGCCATGGCCGGGCCCCCCCCCCTACCGGAGAAGATGAACAGTGCTAGGGAGTAGGGGACTTTCTGAAATTTGCAAATTACTTCCAAATTTGAACTGTGCGACAAAAACTCAAAACATCAAAGTTGTTCAGAAAAATGAGATCTACAACTTTGTCAATATGAACATTTTCAAATTCCAAATAGTTTTTGAACAAATTTGAAAACAGAAAAGGGGACACCTTTTCAAACTTGATTCAAATCAAATTTACTCTGGATTTCAAACTGAAACTTGAAAATCTGTAAACATGAAAGTTGTTCCTTTTATCAAAACCTACAACTTTGCTATTATACACTTTTCCAGAAACTCATTAGTTTTTGAACTCATTTTGAAAACTGAAAAGGGGACAAAAACTGGAGTTTGATTGAATTTGAAATAACTCAAAACTTTGTACTGCAACTTGAAAATTTGTAAATACCAAAGTTGTTTCTCTTTGACAGATCTACAACTTTGCTTTTTGGACCAATCCCAAATTTTGAATAATTTTTGAATCACAACAAGAGGGATAAAATCCAGGATTTGGAAATCAGGGTTTTGCAAAGGGATTTGAAATCAAATTCTGATTTTTGAACTTTGGCCAACACAACAACACTTCAAGACACCAAAGGAACAAGAATTACACAAAGCTAGGCACAGAGGTGAAATTACCATTTTGCCCTAGTAGAGAGAAGTGGGCTAAATAGGGTTTTTGCAATAGAGGTAAATCACATAAAATGATACACTTAGCAAAATGCATACACATGAAATCATGATCAAGATGCTTAATGATGATAATGATGATATGTCAAGTTAATTACATGCTAAACACCAGAGGTGTTACAGCCTCCCCCCTAAAGAAATCTCGCCCCGAGATTCCACGTCTTAAGAAAGGACAAAGAAGGGATAAAGGCAAAACTTACATTGACAGGGATTCGAGAAAGTCGGGGTAGTTCTTTGCTAAGAAGTCTTCAGATTCCCAGGTGGCTTCTTCTTCAGAGTGCTGGTTCCACTGGATTTTGTACCATCTTGTGGTGGTTCTTCGGGTAACGCGATCCTTGTGGTCCAACACGCGAACTGGATATTCTGAGTAGGACAGATCAGGCTCTAGCTCGACACCTTCAACTTCCACGACATGTTCTGGTACTCTGAGACACTTCTTGAGTTGGGAGACATGGAAAACATTGTGGACAGCGGAGAGATGATCGGGCAACTTCAGCTTGTAAGCTACCTTGCCACAACATTCCAAAATCTCAAACGGACCAATGTAGCGAGGTGCTAACTTTCCTTTGACTCCAAAACGAGTGACTCCTTTGGTTGGTGAGACCTTGAGATATACATAATCTCCAACTTGAAACTTCAGAGGTCGACGTCTCTTGTCAGCGTAGCTCTTCTGTCGAGATTGGGCAATCTTCATATTCTCCTGTATCTGCTTGACTTTCTCTTCCATATCTTTGACCAGGTCAACTCCAAAGAATTCTCTTTCTCCGGGCTCAGACCAACTGAGGGGTGTACGACAACGACGACCGTACAGTGCTTCAAAGGGTGCCATTTTGATGCTCTCTTGGTAACTGTTATTATAAGAGAACTCTGCCAAAGGCAAACAGTCATCCCAAGTATCTGCGAAGGTAAGAACACAGGCTCTCAACATGTCCTCCAGCACTTGGTTGACTCGCTCAGTTTGTCCATCAGTTTGAGGATGATAAGCTGTACTATGCAAGAGCTTGGTTCCAAGTGAGGTATGGAACGCTTTCCAAAACTTAGCGACAAACTGGGTACCACGGTCAGAGACAATGGTCTTGGGTATGCCATGAAGCTTCACTATGTTGTTCTTGTACAAGGTGGCATACATGGGGACGGTGTAACTGGTCTTGACTGGCAGAAAGTGAGCTTGCTTAGTGAGTCGGTCCACGATTACCCAAATGGAATCAAAACCTTTCTGGGTCTGGGTAGTCCATTGACAAAATCCATACTAATGTCGTCCCATTTCCAAGCGGGTACTGACAAAGGTTGCAATTCTCCTCCAGGCTTCATGTGTACTGCCTTGACTCTTTGGCAGGTATCACACTGAGCGACATACCGAGCAATCTCAATCTTCATTTTAGTCCACCAGAATCTCTGCTTTAAGTCTTGGTACATCTTGTTGCTGCCGGGGTGAATAGAGAATCTGGTCAAGTGTGCTTCATCAAGGATTAACTGTCTCAATTCAGGCACCTTGGGAACTACTAGACGGTTCTTGAACCAAACAACTCCTACATCATCGATCCTGAAACAATCAGCCTTTCCGGTCTGGACCTTTTCGATGATGTGCTTGATTCCAGGGTTATCCTTCTGAGCAGCAATGACTTGATCCTTGATGGATGTTTCTATGCTGACATTGTTCAGGCTTCCTTGCGGATCATTTCGATACCCATCCTTTCAAGTTCATGGCACAAGGAAAGATCATAGGGCTTCGTCGTCAGACAGTTGCAGTGTGACTTGCGACTGAGGGCATCGGCAACTACATTTGCCTTACCAGGATGGTAATGTACTTTGAGATCATAATCTTTAATCAGCTCAAGCCATCTTCTCTGCCTCATATTCAATTCTTCTTGAGTGAAGATATACTTTAGGCTCTTGTGATCCGTATACATATTGCAGGTACTGCCCAACAGATAGTGACGCCAAATCTTCAAGGCATGCACGACTGCTGCTAGCTCAAGATCATGGGTTGGGTAGTTTTCCTCATGTCGCTTAAGCTGTCGTGAGGCATAAGCGATTACTCGTCCTTCTTGCATCAAAACACAGCCCAAACCAGTACCAGATGCATCACAGTATACATCGAAGGGTTTCTCGATATCTGGTTGAGCTAGGACTGGTGATGTAGTTAGCAGTTTCTTCAGGGCTTGAAAGGCTTGCTCACAGGCTGGTGACCAAACGAAATCCACGGAATTCTTCAACAACTCTGTGATAGGCTTGGCGACTCTGGAGAAATCTGGGATGAAACGACGATAGTATCCAGCCATTCCCATGAAGCTGCGAACTTCGCGGACAGTGGTAGGTGGCTTCCAATCCAAGATATCTGCCACTTTTTCAGGGTCAACTGACACACCTTCAGCGGACAGGACATGACCAAGGAATTGAATTCGATCTAGCCAGAATTCGCATTTACTGAACTTGGCATACAGCTGGTGATCTCTGAGACGAGAGAGAACGATTCGAAGATGCTTGGCGTGATCTTCAGGAGTTCTTGAATAGACAAGGATGTCGTCAATGAACACGACTACAAATTTATCGAGCTCTGGCATGAACACAGAGTTCATGAGATACATGAAATGAGCGGGGGCATTGGTCAAGCCAAAGGACATGACCAAGTACTCATATAGGCCGTATCTGGTGGTGAAAGCTGTTTTAGGAATGTCTTCTGGACGGATTTTTATTTGGTGATAGCCAGATCTGAGATCAATCTTGGAGAACACTCTGGCTCCAGACAACTGGTCAAAAGAAGGTCAATGCGAGGCAAGGGATATTTATTTTTGATGGTGACCTCATTGAGTGGGCGATAGTCAACGCACAGACGAAGACTTTTGTCCTTCTTCTTCACAAAGATAGCAGGACAGCCCCAAGGAGATGAACTTGGGCGAATGAGACCCTTGTCCAAAAGCTCTTGCAATTGGATCTTCAGCTCTGCCAACTCTCTGGGAGGCATTCGATAAGCTCTACGGGATATAGGAGCAGTCCCGGGCTTTAGCTCTATGGCAAACTCAACATCACGGTCGGGAGGCAGACCAGGTAGATCTTCTGGGAAGACATCAGGGAACTCACAGACCACGGGAATATCCCTGACTTCCGGAACACAGGCGGCATTCAACTGGGTGGTTGCTGGTTTTTGAGGCATAGGAAGTTGGAGAAGGAGTTTGGAAGTGCTGTTAGGAATATCCACTCTCACAACTCTATTCAAGATGTCTATCATGGCTTTATACTGACACATCCAATTCATGCCTAAGATGACATCTATCTCTTGATCGCGCAGTACTATCATGGTGGTAGGAAAGACATGTTCCCCAACATTACTGGTATACTGCGGACCACTTCCTTAGTATTTATCCGCCCTCCAGGCGAAAGTATACAAAAACTTTCTTTTAACTCCCCCATGGGTAACTCATGCTTGATGACAAAAGTGCGACTGATGAAGGAATGCGATGCACCAGAATCGAACAAGACGACTGCAGGATGATTGGCAACAGAGAACCTACCGAGCATGACGGGCTCTCCTTCTGGGATGTTACTGACGGTGGTGAAGTAGACTTGCCCGTGCTTCTTGACAAACTTGCCCTTCTGGACGTGCTGCTGCGGTGCACGGTGCTGCTGCTGTGATCCTCCAGGGCCTTTCTGTGCATGCTGGGCATTCTTCTTGGGTTTTGGGCAATCGCGAGACCAGTGACCAACTTGGCCACAGTTGTAGCATGGATGGTTGTAAGCTGTTTGAGGGGTGGTGATACGAACACCTGGGGCGTTCGGCTGAGTGGCACTTTGCTGGTTGGCATTATGAGTGGTGGCCGCGGTACGAACGACCACTTGCTGATGGGGATATGGGGCACGGTTTTGGTGGTGGCTGGGGTGGTGGGTGATAGATGATTCTTGGGCGCTTGTGGTTGCTGGAGAAGCTGCTAGACCCAGCCTTCTTCTTCTTCTTCTCCTCCTGATACTGGCGGTTACTTTCCTCGAAAGCGACAGCACGGTCAACGACATCATGATAGGATCCGTTGAGGTTGTTGGATAGACCTCTGCGAATCTTAGGGTGCAGACCCCTAAGGAAAACAATCTCTCTTCTTTTCCTCTGTGTTGACATAGTCGGAGGCATACTGGCTCAGGTGGTTGAACTGACCCACATACTGCATCACTGTGGATTCTTCTGCTGCTGCAGGCTAGGAACTGATCAAGCTTCATCTTCATCAGACCTGACGGGATGTGGTGTGCACGGAAAGCGGTGCGGAACTCCTCCCAGGTCAACTCATGACCTTCAGGTTGGGCAGCCAAGAGGTTGGCATACCAAGCACTTGCTGGACCACGAAGCTGCTGAGAAGCAAACCGGGGCTTCTGGATTTCAGTGCATCGGATGAGACCAAACTTCTGCTCCATGGTGCGGAGCCAATCATCAGCTTCGAGGGGTTCATCGGCTCTGGTGAAAACCGGTGGACGGGTTTCAGTGAACTCCACATAGGTGGGTTCTTGGTTGTGACGACCACGGTGACCAACATTCTGCTGTCCTTGGTTCTGAGCCATTAGGTTGGCAGCGGCGGCCAAAGCTGCAATGGCATCTGCCAGGGTAGCAGGAACTGGTGGAGGGTTTGGAAGGTTGGCACCTCCGGAACTTCCGGCTCCAGTGCGGGTGTTCACAGGCATCTGTTAAGAATTTGGAACTTAGCATCCAAAGATTGCTTTTGAACGAAACTGACTGATAAGATTCATTGATGCAAGGTAGATAACTGATACAGAGTTCGATAGATAACCACTAACTGACAAAGGAAAGGTACAAGACGCGATACAGACTCGACTAGACAGAAGACCAACTAACGCCCCAAACCTAGACTAAGGCTTTAGGTGAGCAGATGGTACAGACACAAGGAATCTAGTCGTCATCGATGATGATCATCTCTTCATCGTCATCTTCATCTTCGATGATGAGCTCAGGCTCTTCCTCCTCATCTTCATCTTCAATGTGAACATCTTCAGCAGGTTCCACTTCTACATTCTGGACTGGCTCATGTTCTACTTCAGGTTCCTCCACGACTCCATCTTCTGGATCCTCAGCAACAGGTGGAATCATGGGGTGGAGCTGGTCGTACAGTTGATGTACCTCCTCATGAAGCATATCATTGTACTGCTCAATCTGGGCAGTGTACTGCTGCAGTCCATGGAGCTGGGCTCTGGCGACGTCCTCGCGGTTCCAAGCTCGTTGCGCTGCTCGATAGCGCGAACCGTGTTCCGATTGGCCTGCTCCAAGGAAGCTCGTGCCTCATAAAACTCCATGCGGGAAAGATAGAAGTCATGCTCCATGTTCTCCATCTCAGCTTTGAGATTCTTGATCTCCTCCTTCAGCTGCTTGCGGGTGCGGCGGGAAAGCGACGTCCGTTGGAGGATTCTCCAGTCTCTTCTCCGGTGCGTGGCGCCAGCTGGTGACGCGGCACACCATGCGGTCCAGTCGACTTGCGAGCAGTCCGCTTGAGGATGACCATATCTGGACAAGAGGTTATAGGATGAGAAAGGCTAGCAAGAAAAAGGTAAAGGCATACTAACCCAACCGACTTAGAGAGGAAGTTATTATCTTAAGTGATTATGACATGATGCATGATTCGTTCCTACGGAACAAGGCAATGCAACTACTAAGGTAAGGTACATAGGGCTTAAACAAGTTGTCTTGCTACTAGTTGCCAAAGACAAGATGAGATGAGAGAAGCAATTTGGACTCAAAATAGTCAAGTTTAGTTTTTGGACTTAAAACCTTTTGAAGTTTTCGCAAAAAGATTGCAACGTCGTAGTGAGATGCTCCGATACCACTCTGTGACGTAACGGCCCTAATCCCATGGCCCACTGATCACTATCAACCACTGACAGTCGATCCGTACAGCCAAGAGGTTAAGACCGGGTTCGCCACTGGGCTACATCAGTGCCCGATGTCCGCAGGATCATCTCACAATTCAGTTACAATCTCTTGAACATTTTGACAAAAACATCGGAGTAAATAGCGGAAGACTTAAATAACAATAGTTTTACAAACCAGTGTTCAACATAAACTTAAGTGAAGTTATTACAGACCATAGTTCAAATAGATAGAGTTGGCAAGGTAGCATATGACAACAATAAAGATACTTCACCCAGCCCAAGGGTGAATAATCACTCATCGGCCTCATCGGCCTCTTCCTGAACAACAGTCACACAGCAGGGTCCAAGGCATACTGAGGGATCTGCCATACCTGCAACATGGGTAAAAGAACCCTGAGTACAAAGGTACTCAACAAGACTTACCCGACTAAAGAAAAGGGAGAAGACTCAGGAATGCAGGCTTAGGGTAGTCAAGGTAAGGCTTAAGCAAGTTCAAGTATTTTGCAGAAAAGCATTTTTGGTAAACCTCATTTTTATTTTGAAAGATTCGGTATTCCTTGTTCCATCATAATCCTTGATTCATTTTACTTTCCAAACAGACCTAGTTGAGAACCACTCCCTGTTGACAGTCAGTGACTAAGTCTCCATAACCGAGAGAGCAGCGTTAATCCGGATAAATAATACTCAGCTGAGGGTCCCTATCCACACTGCATATGTAGCACCCAAGCTTGCATATGCCAACTCGTCTACCACGATTCCTCCAAGATTGGGCCCGGTCCTACGCCACCCGGAAGTACAGTACACCACTCCAATCCGGGCCTCTAACCCACGTGGGTACATGCTACTTCCGCCATCTCTCCACTCCCAGTGCGCGGTTGTCGGTCCAATAAAGGATTCCTCGGAGCCGAAGCTTTCCGTAGTATGTGAATAGTTGCAAGTCTTAGTCAATCAGGCCCCCATACAGGTGGTCCCTAAATTTTCCAGCCAGCGACAAGCACCTCGGGACTCTAACCCAAGAGTACAGGTCCTGTCAGTTTTTCAACCCTGTCCCGGTCGGTGTCAACTGTTGAGTCCCGGACTACAACATGACGGCACCGTACGCAAGGACAACCTCTCCTTCCCATTGACTAGGTACGGATCAGATACTTAGCCAATAGTGGGAGTAAACCAGAAATTCCCATAAATATTCTTAAAGTGATCACACTTTGAATTGGCATTTTTATTGCAAATCTATCATATAGCATTGCTAAGCATTTGCAAATAATAGTTTTGAAAAGGGTATCGGGTGTATCATTGGTCAAGGTAGATAATGCATCAGATAGGATTTCACTCAACTCCTATCAACCTAATGCAATAATTTAACTCAAAACATTTAAGAAAACATTTATAAAAGCAAGGTAGGGTTAAATGCACCGGGGCTTGCCTTGGATGGCAAAAAGAGCAGAGTCGGGGTAGGTATAAGCGTCGGAGCTTGGGGTTGCCTCGGGGACAGATCCTTCGGCGGCTACCTCGACTTCAGGGCCTTCTTCGTCAACTATACGGATGCAATGATGATATGCTCATGAGAATGATGACATGGACTTAAGGTGCAAGACAATACCACAGATTCAAGATTACTTTAGGCAAGGCATAATCGAAATCTAGGTTGAGCATAAAAGTTAACCATTTCTTCCTTAAGCAAAATTGATTAAACTAGACTTTATCATAACTATCCTAAGCATCAACCAAACATAGCATCAACATCATAGACCAAAGGGTAGGGGTCTATGAACATCAAGCAATCCAAAAGTCACATCACAGGTCATTCAACGCTAACCCTAATCACCTTTTCTATTTTTCTTAATTATTTAAAAGGTCATTTTATGAAGGTGCTCCAAAAATTACCAAATTAATCACACAAGTTCATTAGGGTACAAGTATATGGCAAAACAAATTTCATAATTTTTGGAGGTCATTAAGGTGCTCAATTAAATCTAGACATTTAATTAACAAAAGGCACTATTCCTTAATTAAAATAAAGCTCAAAAATCAACTTGTTCCAAATGACTTCAAAATTTCACCAGAGACTTGTCATGACATAACTAGCTCACAAAAAGTTATCTCATAAATTTTGGAGTTATAAACATTTTCTAAAAATCCAAAACCATCATTTATTAATTAAAAGGGAGATTTTTCATTTTCAAATTTTTGCAGAAAGTCAAGTTTATATTTTTATAAAATACTTCAGAGCATAAAGAGTCTACCACAAAAATTCAGAATTTATGGATCAACACAGAAAATCACACAAAAATATGAAATCTGAACACTATTCACATGTATGGAAAAAATAGAAAAACGGCACTGTTCTTCTCTTCCTCCCGCGGCGGTCACCCGACGGCGGCGAGATGATGTTCCGGCACGGCAGGGGGCTCGCGGGCGAAACCAAGGATGGAGAGGTTCAGGAGCTCACCGGAGTCGATGACGCGCGGTGGCGAGGCGAGGGGATGGTCGGAGCTAGGAGGTCGACGGAGCGGGGGTCGTCGGCGGCAGAAAAGCGTCGCGACGGCGTTCCGGCGATCCTGAGCACCACACGGGGTCACCAAGGCATGGTAGAATCGCAAGGATGCGAGAAGGTGAAACGGGGGTCGGGGAGGGATGATCAAGGCGGGGAGAGAGAATTTCACGACCCGAGCTCGACGGTGCTTCGCCGGAGATGGGGAAGTCGAGTTACGCCGGGCGATTGGGGACGGTAGAGACCAAATTGAGGGGTGGGGAAGCTGCACGGGATCAAGGCGGAGCTGTTGAGCTAGCTGGTTGAGCGGCGGGAGGTCTGGAGTGGCTGGCGACGGTGGCGGAGGTGGTGAAGAGCTCCGGCCACCGGCGGCTCTTATAGCCGCGGCCAGGGGCCGCTAGAGGGCGTGCTCTGGCGAGGATAAGGATCCCAGTGCGTGCGCAATCGATTGCGAGGCCGAGAGTCAGCGGTTTGGTTGCGCAGGGTCGAGCGCACGGCTCCCGGCGGCGAACGCGTGGCGGCGACGAGCTGCGGGCGGTGGGGGCCGGGAGAGAAGGTCAGCGCTCGCGTGCGGGCGCGGAGGGAACCGGGGAACATCGGCGACAGGTTGCAGGCGCATGGGGAGCAGCCAGACGTGCGGCACGCGCGACGCCGGCGAGGCGGCCACGGCCGGGTCCCCCCCCCCCTACCGGAGAAGATAAACAGTGCTAGGGAGTAGGGTTTGACTTTCTGAAATTCGCAAATTGCTTCCAAAATTTGAACTGTGCGACAAAAACTCAAAACATCAAAGTTGTTCAGAAAAATGAGATCTACAACTTTGTAAATATGAACATTTTCAAATTCCAAATAGTTTTTGAACAAATTTGAAAACAGAAAAGGGGACACTTTTCAAACTTGATTCAAATCAAATTTACTCTGGATTTCAAACTGAAACTTGAAAATCTGTAAACATGAAAGTTATTCCTTTTATCAAAACCTACAACTTTGCTATTATACACTTTTCCAGAAACTCATTAGTTTTTGAACTAATTTTGAAAACTGAAAAGGGGACAAAAAACTGGAGTTTGATTGAATTTGAAATAACTCAAAACTTTGTACTGCAACTTGAAAATTTGTAAATACCAAAGTTGTTTCTCTTTGACAGATCTACAACTTTGCTTTTTGGACCAATCCCCAATTTTGAATAATTTTGAATCACAACAAGAGGGATAAAATCCAGGATTTGGAAATCAGGGTTTTGCAAAGGGATTTGAAATCAAATTCTGATTTTTGAACTTTGGTCAACACAACAACACTTCAAGACACCAAAGGAACAAGAATTACACAAAGCTAGGCACAGAGGTGAAATTTCCATTTTGCCCTAGTAGAGAGAAGTGGGCTAAATAGGGTTTTAGCAATAGAGGTAAATCACATAAAATGATACACTTAGCAAATGCATACACATGAAATCATGATCAAGATGCTTAATGATGATAATGATGATATGTCAAGTTAATTACATGTTAAACACCAGGTGTTACAAAATGAACCTGGGAATTTAAGCACATTGCTCTTATGCTAGGAAGTTCAGTAGAAAAATAAGAAATCTTTGTTTGACACTTTTTGGCTAGGGTGTGTAGTTCAAAGCACCTTCCATAATAGAATTTGTCTTTTCATAGAGGATGAAGTCTAGGTCCAAATGGGATGAAATTTGGACAGAGGGTTAGATTAAGTGTTATTGATCTCCAGTAATTTTTATAGGTTTTGTGAAGCTGTCTAGGATAGGTTACTGTTATGGGCCTATTTAACTAGATTTAATTCTACACAATAATTAGAGGGTAATAAACCCGTTAAGCAACTTTGATGCGGTGACAACAAGACTTGGTAAGTAGTATGTCGAATTAAATAAGTGAGTAGCAGTAGATGACATGTGCTTATCTCCTGAATGGTTACTCCGTTGCATCACCATGCATCCCATGTGCATTCATATTGTTCATTCATGTACCGCATCATGCAGGATCGGTAGTGGAAGCCCAGGAGACGCCGGAGGAGCAGCGTCAGGAGGAGACACCCAGGAGGGGATCCCGGAAGGAGACGCTGAAGACCTGCCGAGTGCCGTGATCACCGCCCGCCGACTTCGAGCGAGGCAAGCCCCGGAGCATTCTAACTCCTACGGTTTGCAAATGTTTCTAATTAACCTGAAGATGGATGTTGCATTAGTTATAGGAATTGATTGCTACCGTTGATGCATTATTACTTATCCTTGTCCACCTGCAAATATTACCTTGTTATCCCTGATAAGTCTAGGCTCGTTTATGCTTAGCCTGCTTAGACCGGTAAAAGTCGGGTGATTTCCTGTCTCCCGCATATAGGTGGATACTGATCATGTTAGCCTTGTGCTATCATGGAGATAACCATGTGATAATTAATTTGAGAACCGGGCGGGAATAGAGCAGCAGAGGACATGGGTTCTGTGTGCTAGTAGTCTCCCGTCTGTGTCGATCAGGAACCGACGAAGGCACACCTCAGTCATTTTGAACGCGTCAATCACTTAACGGAGCAGGTGCGGGTACCTCCCGTGAAGCCGAGTAAGGTTTTTTGAGCCGGTGACGGAGATGTTGACGCCTATCACCCAGGGCCTCAGATGTACCGTGGGCATCTATTCTGATCGACCTGGCATGGTCCGAGGGCAGGCAGGGCCTGATCGACCTGGCATGACCGTGGGCAGTTAATAGCTTGAGCGACCTGGCCTTGAGATAACCCCCGGTGTAGAAGGGCCCATGACCGTCCCGCGTGTTGTGTTCTCGAACCTCCTGAAGTGGTCGCCAACGGCCACCTGGCAGGGTGTGACGGGCGAGTGTGCGACATTTTATCCCCAGCTAGTAGGAATCGATTATAATCGCCATCGCTCCTGGTTAGTGAGTAACTTGACTGAGCATGTGTTACCGTAGTAATATATGGAATTAATGATGGTTATGGTTGATGAATCTGAAAGGCTATTGATGAAATAGTCACTCTTGCTTGAATAAGTAGTCAAGTGTTTGCTCTAGATCAGGTGCAAATCTAGATAATCAGGCTGATTACATAAAGTGACTGCTAATGCTCTAATGATGATTAGTTAATAATAAAGTGCTTTTATGCAAAAAAAGGTAAGTGTGGCCAACCCCAGATACAACCTTGCATAATCCTTGGTGTCGGTTATTTCTGGTTTATGACGGGTAAGTCTAGCTGAGTACCTTCTCGTACTCAGGGTTCTATCCCTTGTTGTTGCAGATGGGCAATGCTTCTTCGGCTATTGCGAGAACTGTCTGTACCCCGTCGAGGGCAGTGACTAGACCATGGGCATGGTCAACTCTTATCTTCCCTGATGCTTTTGTGGACCGATCAAGCATATGGCACTGTATTGTGAACTAAGGACTTGTGTTTCAAAACTATGTTGCTTCCGCTTTTGAATTTAAACTATGGTTTGTAATAACTGTTGAACTCTGATGTATTTGAACTATGTGCGAACTGAATGTACCTTGTGGGCATGTACACTAATCTATTACGATCTTGGTTAAAGTTGAATGACTTGAAATCCTTCAAGATTTCCGGACTACCGGGTTTCTACGAGCTTAAGTACTTGTAATCTCTGTGAAAGCAGCGATTCAGTGCTTAATCTGGTGCAAATTGGTCGGTTCTGTTACAGCTATCACCTTGTGGTGCCTCCCTGTGATCCTAGGGATCATCCACCCTCTTCCAAGGGTCGTGGGCATCACAGTTTTGGTTGTAGCTTTCGGAGGTTGATTTTGGGACATTTGGCCAAAGTTTTGAGAGAAATTTCTTGAGCTCCCATTCACCCCCCCTCTGGTCGCCTTGCTATTGCATTCTCGGTCCATCAAGGTCAGGTGGCGGGCGCCACCCCCTACTGGCGGTCGCCAGTCCCCTGGCCGTTGGATGCACCGGCTTTGATCCTACGGCCTCCAGGTGGTTGTCCAAGGCGGTTTGGAGGTCGGTTGCATGTCCTAGCAACCGCCATTCGGCCTTGATCCCCACCACTCCTTCCTGAGTCATCCGATGCCACTGACCTAGTGACCAAGGGCCAAGATATGGCCTTGGGGAGGTCACACGGATCGATGACGTGGCAGGGAGTGGAACTTGGGCCAACCCAAGTGGCGGGCGCCACCCCCCTTAGGCCCATTTGGGCCCTGCTGAGTGGGCTTGGCCTCTGGTGGGTCGATATGTCCAAATTTGGTTCAAATCCTGCATTCAAATAAAATTCTATGGACATGTGGAATTTGGTTAGTTTGAAACCTATTTGACTACATTTCATGCCTTTTTGGTGGACTTTAGGGTCAAATGTTGATGGTAAAACAGGTGTTTAAGGACCATCAACAAGCTCCCCCAAGCTAACCTGTTGCTTGTCCTCGAGCAACAATGCGGTTTAAGCATTGAGCATGAAATAGATGGCAACTTAAGATGTATGCAAGTGCATATTGTATAGTGAGAAATAACTTGGCATATATCATTAATCATAGCAATGTGGGGCTTATAGCTTTTGACTTCAAACATGCAAGAGTGAAATAAAGTAGTAGATAAGAAACTTTATCTTGCTTAGGTTTAACTAGGATTTTGTCTGGAGGTTTTTCAAAGTTTTCAAGAGATAACAACTTGCTTCAGTCCTCCAAGATTCACTCAATCACTCAATGGTGTTTAAATCCTCACTTAGGCCAAATGTAGCCTCTCCTATTTCTAAAGAATGATATTTGGAGTTATAGGTAGGCTAAGAACCATGAGCAAATTGCCTGATGTTTATTGCTAAGCTAGACACTCAGATCATAAGGAGCAGCGAATCATAAAAAATGATCAAGATGTGCATGTGTGGTTATGTGGAAGTGTATAGAGAGATATTTCATAATCCTTCCTAGTTAATTTCTGGGGGTCTAGAGCTAATGTTAACTCTCTCTTTTTTTTGGATACATAGTGAGTAGACAAAAGATATGTCCTCACATTTTCTTAGGACATAGTCCTCTTTTGAGCTACTTTGCTCACTTTTTTTTTCAGGACATAGTCCTTTCTTGAGCTACTTTGCTCATTTCTCTCTCTCTCTCTCTCTTTTTTAAGCTCTAGATTTCCCCAGGTTATCTATAGGAAAGGATTTTTGAAATGAGTAGGGAAGGGGAGAGAAATGCTTATTCCCAGTGTAGGAATAAGCATAAGGCTAGCAATGGGATTTTTGGCAGGCTATTGCATATCTCTGGTGTAGAGAATAAGCAATTTATTTGGTGGTTGCAAACCTCCACAGTGGAGAGTAGGCAATTTATGGTGGGTGTGTGAATCTTGATTCAAAAGATATGATAAGCTTCTCTACTAAGATCTATGAGGTCTAACAAAGGTCAACACAAACAAAGCTCTTTGTGGTTTGACTAATGACTAACAAATATTTGGCTGGTGGTGGGATCGGATAAAATCTAGGAGGAACTTTTAGCAAGGTTTTTATAATTTTTAAAAGAAATCCTCCAGATTAGGTCCTAATTTCACCTTAGCAAGTTTAAAGAATTACTCCATTTCTTACTAACTTTACTCACTAAGCATGATTTCAGTTAAAGCATCTGCAACCACAAAAGCCACAACTACACTTAGATAAGACCAGTTATTCAAACCATAACAATAGCATTTGCATGACATATTTCAAATCTTATTCAGGTTTCAACTTATTTAAGCAGATTTTATCAATTTATTCATAGAGTGGTTATTTAGGCAAGCATGTGACATTCAAAAGATATATAATTTAGGAACTGAATGTAAAGTGTAGGCTTGAGACATACCTTATCGAGCGGGAGTCTCCCCCAAGCTGGCTTCTTGCTTGCTGAAAGATCTTCTTCTTCTCAGTCGGAGCTCTTGTTCTCATTTTATTAAAAGGGAAACTATCTAATGTTGTGAAAAGGGAAACTATCCTATTATGATATTTTATTATTCTAACTAAGTTAACATATTCCTATGCATATAGCTAATGATAACTAGTGATATTTTTTTTAGTTACATGCATGACATATATTATTTATTCGAAAAAAGGAAAATTGAAGGGAAAAATTAAAAGTAAAACCATACCTTAGGTCCATGGAATTTCATCCTTATCCGGTGGGTCTTCTTCTTCCTTGGGCACTTCTTCTCTCAGTACTCCATCGGGTTTTTCTTCTACTGACACCTCTCCCTTGTTATGTGAATCACACAACTTAGGAGGAGGTGGTTCTCTCTTTCTGCTCCACCGTGTTCTTGGGCGCCTCTTCTTGGTACGAACGGGTTCTGCTTCCTGCATGTTAGCGGCATATGCGGGACCACGGGAAAAAGAGAATATTTCCTTCCTCCCTCCTAATGTCATTTGAATTTTACCACTTCCACATAGCAGGCATCAACAGTATTCAAGAAGGGTCTACCTAAGATTAGAGGCACATCTTTCGTATTCCCATATCTAGTATTATGAAATCAGCAGGAACATATGAACCTCTAATATGAACAGGTAAGTCATTAACTATTCATTCTACATAGCAAGTGGATTGATCAGCTAGCACAATATAGGCAGATGTGGATGACATGGGTGGAAAGAACGAGTTTTCATAGAAATCTTTAGATAAAATGTTCACACTCGATCCTAAATCACACATGGCATTTTAAAGACTTCACCAAAGATTGAGCATCTAATTATGGGACTACCAGGATCACCCTTTTTAACAGTCATGGTTTGATCTTTATAATAGTTAAAATTTTTTATTTCAACCATATTTGCAGTTTCCATGTTAGGTTTAGCAGGAATTTTGCCAGTTTCAAAAGATGGTATGATAGCAGCAAGTTGAGCTAATTGGGTTTCTAACATCTTATTAAAGCTAAGTTGATTTTTCAGAGCAGATGAGAAATCTTCCAATTTAGCATTTATATTTTCAAGAGCTTTATCATTCGACATTAATTTCTTATTCAAGAAATCAGTAGTTCTACCTTGTGAGTAAACTAAGTTTTTCAAGAATGAGAGACTATCAGAATTATGAAAATTAGAGCGGGGGAAGAAATGTTACCTTGAGAGTTTGCAGGCTGATTCCATCCTTGATTCTGTTGACTGAAACCGTTGTTGTTGATGATGAAGTTCAAATCTTCACGTAGCTCGGGGCAGTGGTTCCCAGAATGTCCGGTTTCTCCACAGACTTCACAAGTCATGTAGGATTCCAGAGATTGGACACTCTCTTGTTGGTTCATCTTCTCACAGCTGTCCAGCTTCTTTGCCAGCAGGTCCATCTTGGCCACGATCATGTCGGGTTCCATAAGAGAATGCATACCTCGCTTACGGGGCTGCAGTCTCTCGTCATTCCATCCTTGGTTCGACACCATCTTCTCTATGAGAGCCTTAGCATCTGCAACATTCAGAGAAAAGAATGCACCGCCGGCAGCGGCATCCAAATGGTTTCTAGAGAGAGGGGTTAGGCCATGGTAGAAGTTCTGGATCAATAGCCAGTCCTCCATACCATGGGGCGGACAAGCAGGACATACTCTTGCAACCTCTCCCAAGCCTCGAGAATAGATTCCTCGGCTCGTTGCGTAAAGCTGGAGATTTTGTTGCGCAGAGCATTCGTCTTGGCCATAGGAAAGAATTTGGCGAGAAAAGTATTGGAACACTTGTCCCATGTGTCTACAGCGTTGCGATCGGTATAGAACCATTGCTTCGCTTTTGTAGCAAAGAAATGGGAAAGAGACGAAGAGGGATGGCTTCTTGGGTTATCCCCTTAATGGTGAAGTGTGGCAGAACCGCCCGGCAATGTGGCCCACCCGCACACGTCACCGTCTCCCCGAGCTCTAATGACTGTGAACATGTACCACATTACAGGAAAGATCTGTCGGGTGTCCCCGAGAGAACCCCGAATTATCCACGAACCACAGGACCATCATCATGAAGGTTGGAATAATTACAACATTACAACATTGTTACAATATACCATCGGAGTGCGGAAGAAAGATAAGTAACTTTACAAAACCATGAATAAGTTACTTTTTACATAAACGTAACTGGTATTGCGGAAGTAGAATAGTATTACAGAACCACACTTAGGCGGAGTACCTAAGTTGGAGAAGAAGAACAACCAGATCACGTCAAGCCCACTGACATGATCATGATCAACATCACCTATTAGAAACCTGCAACAGGGGTTAACAAACCTTGAGTACGGTCGATACTCAGCAAGACTTACCCGTCAACAGAAACGACTTCAGGTTCATGCTGGTTGGGTAGGCTCAACAGAATTTTTCATTTGCATAAAAGCTTACTAAGTAAACCTAGACCCAATTTTACTTATACATTTAAGTATATAGCAAGAATTAAAGGTGACTATTCATGAAAGATCATCTTCATTCTTTCTTAAACCAGTTCCACTTTCATTCTACCGTGCAGGTCGAAAGATTGAGTCTCCTTAACCGAGGAGCACGACGATTCGAACCGATTCAACCAGATCTGGGAGTTTTCCACGATCATACGATATATGTAGACCCGTGTTCACACATATACCAACCCCAACCTCGGATCCTCCAAACAAGACCGGGTCCGCGCCACCCGAGAGTACTTGTACACCTCCAATCCGGGACTTCGACCCACGAGGGTAGCTAGTACTCCCGCCACCTCTCCACTCCCAGTGCGCGATTAGCCGTTCTCATTTAAGAACCACCAAGGCAGGGCTTACCGTAGCATATGATCGGTACTTCACAGTTTCTCAATCTAGCAGGCCAACAACGGTTACCCTAAACCGACACATCCGGGTCACCCTACACCAACCCGAGGTTCGATGTATGTGCCCGTCTGGTCTTAACCATCATTCTTTCTCGTTATCATTCCAAAACGATAAGTATCGAAAACATTTATCAAAGCTTTATAAAGCAAGGCTCAGCATTTCTATCAGTGGCCTAAAACAGGTACCAAGGAATGATATATCGATAACAAGGTTGGTCATGCATCAACAAGTTTAAAGCATTATTTGATAAACATTTATGCATCAGGTTATCGAAAATAAGTGTAATTGTAAATCCAAGGAAATGGTTAAATGAACCGGGGCTTGCCTTCGTTGCAGGGAAGATAGGATCCAAGAATGATCCACAAAGGTTAGTTCCTTCATCTAGAAGTTAAGTCTTCTCGACGAAGCTTGTCCAACAAGAATCTCCTTCCGAGGCTTGTTTGACAAGGGTGATCATTAAAGCTTGATCAACACGACTCCAACACTCTCGGATACTACACGTAGATAAATGATGTATGCTTAGCATGATGCTATGGGATGCATGCTATGGTGCAGGACAATTAATTGTATAACACAAGATTAAACAAGCTTAAGGAAAGTCGAGTACAACTTTCCTTCACGGTAAAGTTGCAAGCCAACAAAACCAACTTGCAACCCTCCGACGAAGATTTCTAACCTAATCCGTGATTATCACCAAACAACATTAGGTGGGTTAACTAAAATGACTATGAGTTTATCAAAATATCATTTAAGCCATGAGACACAGGGTGGGGATGTCCCAGGGTCTTCACTCCTGGATCAAGTCCATATCATCACATGCATGTGATATCAAGTGCATTACTCAATCCATACCATCGCATGCATGCAATAACATGTGTATAACTTGAGCTATAACTTAATCAAACAAGGCAAACTACTATCATGAAATGCAAACCATTAAGTAAAGGGTCATTAGGGTAACCAAGGTTAACCCTAATCGCCCACCAAACACCTTAATTAACTAACAAAGTTTTATTAACTACTCTTTATTAATTAATTATTGAAAATAAGGTTTAATTAAAGTTTGTCAAATTAAACTCAAACTTTTAGGGATGGTTGATTATAATAAACTATAGTTGCAGAACAAATTTTATAATTTTTGGATCAATATATGAGCTTATACAAATTAAGCAAATTCTATGCATTACTTAATTAATAAATAAAGCATAAAAGGAGAAAGAAATTTATTTCCTCTAAATGACCTCAAAAATTTTGTGAAGACTAGTTACATGATACAAACAGCAGAAAAAATTAGTTTCATGATTTTTGGACATATAAATAAGCCTACAAAAATCATCAAAGTCCCATTTATCAAATACATGTCCTATTTAATATAGTAACAGAAACTATCCAAAAACTAATTTTCATATTTTTCTGAAATACTAGACAGTACATAGAAGCTACACAAAAATTTTCATGAAATTTGGAGCTTCCTAGAAAATCCTATGAAAAAGACAAATTGCTGCACTATTACTCAAACAGGAAAAAGAAAAACACCATCTTGCACTCTCACTGATTCGGCCCGGCCTGTCCCAACCTCTCTTTCTCTCCTCCCGCGCCCACATCCGGCCCACTACCGCTACAACCGGCCCAGGAACACTTCCCCTCCCTTTCTTCTTCCCGGCGCCGCGGTCGGCCTTGACCGGAGCTCAAGCTCGGTTGACCGACCTCCCCCTCTCGCCACCGGCGAGCTCACTAGCGACAGCGAGGACACCAACCTCCTCAGCTTGGTGTCACGCATCGATCTACCTCCTCAAGACTCGGTTGCAGGAAGCTCAGAGACAGGTTACTCGGCTATGGCGGATGGCCGAACCTCGGCCTAGCAACGCCACGCTACGCCGGCCACGGGAGTATGGTAGTGACCTAGCCATGGGTGGAATCAGTTGCAGGAGCTCACGGCGGCCATGGTGCGCACCGTAGCTTACTCAGAGAGACTGGGAACGAGGCCATCCCCGGTGACGGCCATGGCGGGTGCCCGTGCCTATGGCAAGCTCCTTGGGCCGGCCCAAGCAACACGGTAACAACCTCAACAGCGAGCCGACCACAACTAGGGCATCAAGGCGAAGCAAAGACATTCAACGGATTCGCACAAGTCTCACCGGAACGACTTGTTCACGAAGGAGTGGCCTCGGCGGAAACTTTGCCGGCCGTGGAGAAGACAGTGGTGACGCCGCTGGCTCTGGCGAGGCGAGGCGCTGGAAACAGGTGCTAGAGGTGGTTAAGGAACTGGCAAAGCTGTTGGCGAGGTGGTGCGGATGGTAGAGCAGCGACGGCGGCGCAGGAGCTCGGCGGATGATGCTCTGCTCTCCTTTCACGGCGGCGCTGAGCAGAAAGCAAAGGAAGGGAGAGGAGAGCGTTGGCGCGGACTGAGAAGAAAGAAGACGACTTCGAGCACAACTCGCCACCTCCTGCTAGAGCTCGTAGACGTGGACAGCACGTGGCACACGCGCGAAGTCGCTCGGTTGATCACGGCGGCGACGGCGGCGGCGGCCTGTAGCAGATGCAGAGCATCGGCTCTGTTTTTCCCCCTCCAGGTACTGTAGCACAGAGCATAAAACGTTTTTCTCACTTCTATTTCTCCCAAAAAACACTATACAACAAGAAAAACTCCCAACATGAAAGTTGTTCCAAAAATTAGGATCTACAACTTTCATTTAAGGAGTACAACCAAAATCTGCTTAGATTTTGAAATCACTTTTTGAATTTGAAATGACCTCAAACTTGGATTCAAAATTACTTTTAATTTATAAAACAACTTCAAATTTTACCGATATAAAAGTTGTTCCTTATGGAAAGATCTACAACTTCACTTTTGGTCCCATATCAAAATTATGCTTAATTTTGGAACTACACAAAAGGGGATAAAACTAGGGTTTGGAAATTAACTTTTAATTTGAAACCAAATCAAACTTGTTTTCCAAATTACTCCAGATTTTCTTTAGTAACTTGGAAATCTGTCTTAATAAAAGTTGTTCTTTTAATCCTCTCTGCAACTTTGATTAAAGGACCAAAGTCTACTTTTTATTATTATTTTTTTAAAAAAACTTGTTTTGGGGTAAAATTCAGGGTTTGAAAGATTCCAAATTTATTCAAAATTTTGTACAGAAACTTTGAAAACTTTGAATACCAAAGTTGTGCCTCTCGACAAGAGATACAACTTTGCCTTTGAAATCACTTTGAAATTTGACTTACTCTTTGACTTGTTGAAAGGGAATAAAAAGAACTATTAAAACAAAAGTTTACTCACACTTATTATTTCATGTAACACCTACCCACATCACTGTATGAAAGCATCACACAAGATCACGCAACACTTGTATTAAAGCATGTAAAGCATCACAATTATACTTAAAACATGAAATGCTTTTATGCCATGATGCCAGATGATTATGCAATAAACAACTTAATTAGGGTTTTTAATTACTGCTTAACACCAGGGGTGTTATACCTTCCCCCTTAAAGAAATCTCGTCCCGAGATTTAAGAATCACTTAAAAGTCTGGAGTTGAATAATGGAAAAGGAAATGTGTCACACTTGTTTACTTACAAGGAGTTCACAAGGCAACTGGGTTGGGGTTCAAGATTACAATCGAGATCAGAACACGGTCGCAAGTAGAAAGGTAGAAGATATCTGGGTGGAGCAAGAAGGATTATCAAGGTTCAAGAGAGAGCACACATTAGTTGCGGGCTATAATGGATCATAACTGTAGACCTCGATACCTGCGCGCACCTAGCGGAAACTAGTGTGATCCGGACACACGAGATTCCCTAGGTTCCGACGCGGCATCGTGGTCACCAATCATGGCACCACAATAGAGCACAACTTCTATATCTCTCATCTCATATAAAGGGAAATTATAACCAAAAGTAAGGATTGGTTATAATTACAAGGAAAGTGGCTTTGAACTCCCTTTCGGGCATTCAGAAACGAAAGCACTTTAACGATGGACTAGAAAGAATCATGACTATGGGCCTGGACATTAGCGAGCACCTGGCAGTAACGCCTTATGGTGGCCATCCATAGGTGACTCCAGGTTCCCACGCTTTTATCCGGTCCACGAATCATGGTCCTTTCAAAGGACACAATTACAGTAACTTTCGACCACCATACGTCGTTTTCACGACTACAAGTAACTAGAACGTGTCAATTCAAGGCATGACACGCGTATTCCGAAAGAACCAAAGATTTACCCTGATTCTAATTTTGTGTGGTAGAGTGTAGGAAAGATATCCAAAAATTCCCAAGGGTTAGGAACTTTTGGAACATAAGTATCAAGGGTAGCAGATTGATTATAGGGACGATCAGCTATTGGGGATCATAGCTGTTTTTAGAATTTAGAGGAGAAGTACATTTTATCATTATGCATGATATGATATATGCTCGTCCTATTCGACCTCTCACTGACAGGAGATCTCTGTCTCCACCTGTTAGTTAGGTATAGGGCTATACTTCACACTTTAGTATCACATACTTGGTACAGGTGTTGAATAGCTCTTCCGTCACGGTCGGACGGGGAGGTTGATTCTCCATTATCCTTCCGTAGAAGAGTTGGAAACATCTCAACATCTTCCGTTGGAGTCACTGGTACAGTCTTCACGAAGCCTTCCAGCAAGAAAGAAACTTAGGGAAGGATCATTTTTAACTTGTTACTTTCAAAAACTTTTAGATTAAGAAATCATTTTGAAGTTTTTTGAAAGTAATGTTGCAACCAGTCTTTCCTTGATGACAATCCTGCTCCGATACCATTCTGTGGCAGAACCGCCCGGCAATGTGGCCCACCCGCACACGTCACCGTCTCCCCGAGCTCTAATGACTGTGCACATGTACCACATTACAGGAAAGATCTGTCGGGTGTCCCCGAGAGAACCCCGAATTATCCACGAACCACAGGACCATCATCATGAAGGTTGGAATAATTACAACATTACAACATTGTTACAATATACCATCGGAGTGCGGAAGAAAGATAAGTAACTTTACAAAACCATGAATAAGTTACTTTTTACATAAACGTAACTGGTATTGCGGAAGTAGAATAGTATTACAGAACCACACTTAGGCGGAGTACCTAAGTTGGAGAAGAAGAACAACCAGATCACGTCAAGCCCACTGACATGATCATGATCAACATCACCTATTAGAAACCTGCAACAGGGGTTAACAAACCTTGAGTACGGTCGATACTCAGCAAGACTTACCCGTCAACAGAAACGACTTCAGGTTCATGCTTGTTTGGGTAGGCTCAACAGAATTTTTCATTTGCATAAAAGCTTACTAAGTAAACCTAGACCCAAATTTTACTTATACATTTAAGTATATAGCAAGAATTAAAGGTGACTATTCATGAAAGTCATCATCATTCTTTCTTTCTTAAACCAGTTCCACTTTCATTCTACCGTGCAGGTCGAAAGATTGAGTCTCCTTAACCGAGGAGCACGACGATTCGAACCGATTCAACCAGATCTGGGAGTTTTCCACGATCATACGATATATGTAGACCCGTGTTCACACATATACCAACCCCAACCTCGGATCCTCCAAAAAAGACCGGGTCCGCGCCACCCGAGAGTACTTGTACACCTCCAATCCGGGACTTCGACCCACGAGGGTAGCTAGTACTCCCGCCACCTCTCCACTCCCAGTGCGCGATTAGCCGTTCTCATTTAAGAACCACCAAGGCAGGGCTTACCGTAGCATATGATCGGTACTTCACAGTTTCTCAATCTAGCAGGCCAACAACGGTTACCCTAAACCGACACATCCGGGTCACCCTACACCAACCCGAGGTTCGATGTATGTGCCCGTCTGGTCTTAACCATCATTCCTTCTCGTTATCATTCCAAAACGATAAGTATCGAAAACATTTATCAAAGCTTTATAAAGCAAGGCTCAGCATTTCTATCAGTGGCCTAAAACAGGTATCAAGGAATGATATATCGATAACAAGGTTGGTCATGCATCAACAAGTTTAAAGCATTTATTTGATAAACATTTTATGCATCAGGTTATCGAAAATAAGTGTAATTGTAAATCCAAGGAAATGGTTAAATGAACCGGGGCTTGCCTTCGTTGCAGGGAAGATAGGATCCAAGAATGATCCACAAAGGTTAGTTCCTTCATCTAGAAGTTAAGTCTTCTCGACGAAGCTTGTCCAACAAGAATCTCCTTCCGAGGCTTGTTTGACAAGGGTGATCATTAAAGCTTGATCAACACGACTCCAACACTCTCGGATACTACACGTAGATAAATGATGTATGCTTAGCATGATGCTATGGGATGCATGCTATGGTGCAGGACAATTAATTGTATAACACAAGATTAAACAAGCTTAAGGAAAGTCGAGTACAACTTTCCTTCACGGTAAAGTTGCAAGCCAACAAAACCAACTTGCAACCCTCCGACGAAGATTTCTAACCTAATCCGTGATTATCACCAAACAACATTAGGTGGGGTTAACTAAAATGACTATGAGTTTATCAAAATATCATTTAAGCCATGAGACACAGGGTGGGGATGTCCCAGGGTCTTCACTCCTGGATCAAGTCCATATCATCACATGCATGTGATATCAAGTGCATTACTCAATCCATACTATCGCATGCATGCAATAACATGTGTATAACTTGAGCTATAACTTAATCAAACAAGGCAAACTACTATCATGAAATGCAAACCATTAAGTAAAGGGTCATTAGGGTAACCAAGGTTAACCCTAATCGCCCACCAAACACCTTATTAACTAACAAAGTTTTATTAACTACTCTTTATTAATTAATTATTGAAAATAGGTTTAATTAAAGTTTGTCAAATTAAACTCAAACTTTTAGGGATGGTTGATTATAATAAACTATAGTTGCAAAACAAATTTTATAATTTTTGGATCAATATATGAGCTTATACAAATTAAGCAAATTCTATGCATTACTTAATTAATAAATAAAGCATAAAAGGAGAAAGAAATTTATTTCCTCTAAATGACCTCAAAAATTTTGTGAAGACTAGTTACATGATACAAACAGCAGAAAAAATTAGTTTCATGATTTTTGGACATATAAATAAGCCTACAAAAATCATCAAAGTCCCATTTATCAAATACATGTCCTATTTAATATAGTAACAGAAACTATCCAAAAACTAATTTTCATATTTTTCTGAAATACTAGACAGTACATAGAAGCTACACAAAAATTTTCATGAAATTTGGAGCTTCCTAGAAAATCCTATGAAAAAGACAAATTGCTGCACTATTACTCAAACAGGAAAAAGAAAAACACCATCTTGCACTCTCACTGATTCGGCCCGGCCTGTCCCAACCTCTCTTTCTCTCCTCCCGCGCCCACATCCGGCCCACTACCGCTACAACCGGCCCAGGAACACTTCCCCTCCCTTTCTTCTTCCGGCGCCGCGGTCGGCCTTGACCGGAGCTCAAGCTCGGTTGACCGACCTCCCCCTCTCGCCACCGGCGAGCTCACTAGCGACAGCGAGGACACCAACCTCCTCAGCATGGTGTCACGCATCGATCTACCTCCTCAAGACTCGGTGGCAGGAAGCTCAGAGACAGGTTACTCGGCTATGGCGGATGGCCGAACCTCGGCCTAGCAACGCCACGCTACGCCGGCCACGGGAGTATGGTAGTGACCTAGCCATGGGTGGAATCAGTTGCAGGAGCTCACGGCGGCCATGGTGCGCACCGTAGCTTACTCAGAGAGACTGGGAACGAGGCCATCCCCGGTGACGGCCATGGCGGGTGCCCGTGCCTATGGCAAGCTCCTTGGGCCGGCCCAAGCAACACGGTAACAACCTCAACAGCGAGCCGACCACAACTAGGGCATCAAGGCGAAGCAAAGACATTCAACGGATTCGCACAAGTCTCACCGGAACGACTTGTTCACGAAGGAGTGGCCTCGGCGGAAACTTTGCCGGCCGTGGAGAAGACAGTGGTGACGCCGCTGGCTCTGGCGAGGCGAGGCGCTGGAAACTGGTGCTAGAGGTGGTTAAGGAACTGGCAAAGCTGTTGGCGAGGTGGTGCGGATGGTAGAGCAGCGACGGCGGCGCAGGAGCTCGGCGGATGATGCTCTGCTCTCCTTTCACGGCGGCGCTGAGCAGAAAGCAAAGGAAGGGAGAGGAGAGCGTTGGCGCGGACTGAGAAGAAAGAAGACGACTTCGAGCACAACTCGCCACCTCCTGCTAGAGCTCGTAGACGTGGACAGCACGTGGCACACGCGCGAAGTCGCTCGGTTGATCACGGCGGCGACGGCGGCGGCCTGTAGCAGATGCAGAGCATCGGCTCTGTTTTTCCCCTCCAGGTACTGTAGCACAGAGCATAAAACGTTTTTCTCACTTCTATTTCTCCCAAAAACACTATACAACAAGAAAAACTCCCAACATGAAAGTTGTTCCAAAAATTAGGATCTACAACTTTCATTTAAGGAGTACAACCAAAATCTGCTTAGATTTTGAAATCACTTTTGAATTTGAAATGACCTCAAACTTGGATTCAAAATTACTTTTGAATTTATAAAACAACTTCAAATTTTACCGATATAAAAGTTGTTCCTTATGGAAAGATCTACAACTTCACTTTTGGTCCCATATCAAAATTATGCTTAATTTTGGAACTACACAAAAGGGGATAAAACTAGGGTTTGGAAATTAACTTTTAATTTGAAACCAAATCAAACTTGTTTTCCAAATTACTCCAGATTTTCTTTAGTAACTTGGAAATCTGTCTTAATAAAAGTTGTTTCTTTTAATCCTCTCTGCAACTTTGATTAAAGGACCAAAGTCTACTTTTTATTATTATTTTTTTTAAAACTTGTTTTGGGTAAAATTCAGGGTTTGAAAGATTCCAAATTTATTCAAAATTTTGTACAGAAACTTTGAAAACTTTGAATACCAAAGTTGTGCCTCTCGACAAGAGATACAACTTTGCCTTTGAAATCACTTTGAAATTTGACTTACTCTTTGACTTGTTGAAAAGGGAATAAAAAGAACTATTAAAACAAAAGTTTTACTCACACTTATTATTTCATGTAACACCTACCCACATCACTGTATGAAAGCATCACACAAGATCACGCAACACTTGTATTAAAGCATGTAAAGCATCACAATTATACTTAAAACATGAAATGCTTTTATGCCATGATGCCAGATGATTATGCAATAAACAACTTAATTAGGGTTTTTAATTACTGCTTAACACCAGGGGTGTTATATGAAGGTGCCGCAAGTCTCCAAGAATTGTTGGAGGTGAGCATTGGCATCCTCATGAGCCTTGCCACAGAACGGGCTAGCTTGGACCATCGTGATCAGAGCCGGTTTCAACTCAAAATTGAGGTTGGCATCGATCACGTCTAGTCCTATCGCTACATTAGCGGCAGAAGGAGCAGAAAATTCACGAATGGTCTTGTTGGCCATCGTGAAGATAGAACGAGATAAGAAAGAAAGAAGTTGAGGAAGATGAAGGAAAAAGATAAGAAGGACTAAGGAAAGAAAGAATGGGGTAAGATGGGATTCGCTAAGCGGGAGCTTAAGCGAAGATAAATTCGACACGGACTCAACCGACACACCGATTGCCCTCCCCGGCAACGGCGCCAGAAATGCTTGTTGGTAGTTCTTAGCTACACCTAGGATAGGGTAACTAAAGTAGCTATCTACTAATGCCAAGCGGGGTTGTCAGTCCCGACACTAGTAGGAGCTAGCTAGCGAGAATGCAATCTACCAGGAGGAGATTCTGCAAGCGCACAGAACTATCGTAGTAGCACTTCGCCTGGGAGTACCAGGTGTCGATTTATTTGATCCCAAGGGAAGGCTAGAGTGGTGTATGAGTTGAGTCAAGGAAGGGATGAGAGTCGAAGAAAAGAGAAAGGAGAAAAGGGGAGAAAGGAAGAGGGGATGGAAGGCTAGAAAGAATATGTGGGTGGATAGGTAAGGATGAAAATGGATGGCTAAGGTAAGGTGGATGGATAGGTAGATAGAATGGGATAACTAAGGATAACTAACTAATTACTAACTACTAACTACTAACTACTAACTACTCCTAGATAACCACAGAGCAAGATAACTATGAAGCAAGATAGTTACGAAGCAAGGCAGGCAAAAGACAATAAAGCTGTGACGTAACGGCCCTAATCCCATGGCCCACTGATCACTATCAACCCCTGACAGTCGATCCGTACAGCCAAGAGGTTAGGACCGGGTTCGCCACTGGGCTACATCAGTGCCCGATGTCCGCAGGATCATCTCACAATTCAGTTACAATCTCTTGAACATTTTGACAAAAACATCGGAGTAAATAGCGGAAGACTTAAATAACAATAGTTTTACAAACCAGTGTTCAACATAAACTTAAAGTGAAGTTATTACAGACCATAGTTCAAATAGATAGAGTTGGCAAGGTAGCATATGACAATAATAAAGATACTTCACCCAGCCCAAGGGTGAATAATCACTCATCGGCCTCATCGGCCTCTTCCTGAACAACAGTCACACAGCAGGGTCCAAGGCATACTGAGGGATCTGCCATACCTGCAACATGGGTAAAAGAACCCTGAGTACAAAGGTACTCAACAAGACTTACCCGACTAAAGAAAAGGGAGAAGACTCCAGGAATGCAGGCTTAGGGTAGTCAAGTAAGGCTTAAGCAAGTTCAAGTATTTTGCAGAAAAGCATTTTTGGTAAACCTCATTTTTATTTTGAAAGATGCGGTATTCCTTGTTCCGTCATCATCCTTGATTCATTTTACTTTCCAAAACAGACCTAGTTGAGAACCACTCCCTGTTGACAGTCAGTGACTAAGTCTCCATAACCGAGGAGCAGCGTTAATCCGGATAAATAATACTCAGCTGAGGGTCCCTATCCACACTGCATATGTAGCACCCAAGCTTGCATATGCCAACTCGTCTACCACGATTCCTCCAAGATTGGGCCCGGTCCTACGCCACCCGGAAGTACAGTACACCACTCCAATCCGGGCCTCTAACCCACGTGGGTACATGCTACTTCCGCCATCTCTCCACTCCCAGTGCGCGGTTGTCGGTCCAATAAAGGATTCCTCGGAGCCGAAGCTTTCCGTAGTATGTGAATAGTTGCAAGTCTTAGTCAATCAGGCCCCCATACAGGTGGTCCCTAAATTTTCCAGCCAGCGACAAGCACCTCGGGACTCTAACCCAAGAGTACAGGTCCTGTCAGTTTTTCAACCCTGTCCCGGTCGGTGTCAACTGTTGAGTCCCGGACTACAACATGACGGCACCGTACGCAAGGACAACCTCTCCTTCCCATTGACTAGGTACGGATCAGATACTTAGCCAATAGTGGGAGTAAACCAGAAATTCCCATAAATATTCTTAAAGTGATCACACTTTGAAGTTGGCATTTTTATTGCAAATCTATCATATAGCATTGCTAAGCATTTGCAAATAGTTTTTGAAAGCGGTATCGGGTGTATCATTGGTCAAGGTAGATAATGCATCAGATAGGATTTCACTCAACTCCTATCAACCTAATGCAATAATTTAACTCAAAACATTTAAGAAAACATTTATAAAAGCAAGGTAGGGTTAAATGCACCGGGGCTTGCCTTGGATGGCAAAAAGAGCAGAGTCGGGGTAGGTATAAGCGTCGGAGCTTGGGGTTGCCTCGGGGACAGATCCTTCGGCGGCTACCTCGACTTCAGGGCCTTCTTCGTCAACTATACGGATGCAATGATGAATGCTCATGAGAATGATGACATGGACTTCAGGTGCAAGACAATACCACAGATTCAAGATTACTCTAAGGCAAGGCATAATCGAAATCTAGGTTGAGCATAAAAGTTAACCATTTCTTCCTTAGGCAAAATTGATTAAACTAGACTATATCATAACTATCCTAAGCATCAATCAAACATAGCATCACAAACATCATAGACCAAAGGGTAGGGGTCTATGAACATCAAGCAATCCCAAAAGTCACATCACAGAGCATTCAACGCTAACCCTAATCACCTTTTCTATTTTTCTTAATTATTTAAAAAGGTCATTTTATGAAGGTGCTCCAAAAATTACCAAATTAATCACACAAGTTCATTAGGGTACAAGTATATGGCAAAACAAATTTCATAATTTTTGGAGGTCATTAAGGTGCTCAATTAAATCTAGACACTTAATTAACAAAAGGCACTATTCCTTAATTAAAATAAAGCTCAAAAATCAACTTGTTCCAAATGACTTCAAAATTTCACCAGAGACTTGTCATGGCATAACTAGCTCACAAAAAGTGATCTCATAAATTTTGGAGTTATAAAACATTTTCTAAAAATCCAAAACCATCATTTATTAATTAAAAGGGGATTTTTCATTTTCAAACTTTTGCACAAAACTCAAGTTTCATATTTTTATAAATACTTCAGAGCATAAAGAGTCTACCACAAAAATTTCAGAATTTAAGGATCAACACAGAAAATCACACAAAAATATGAAATCTGAACACTATTCACATGTATGGGAAAAAAGAAAACGGCACTGTTCTTCTCCTCCGTTCGCCGGCGACCGTCCGACGGCGGCGGCGTTGCTACGCCGGCCACGACGAGGCGTCTCAGGCGAAACCGAGGAGATGGGAGGCTTCAGGAGCTCACCGTGAGTCGATTAAGCGGCTCGGCGAGGGAAGGGGATGAACGGAGGGAGGTGGTCGACGGTGACCGGCGGACGTCTCACGGCGGCGATCGTCGACTCGGCGATCCTGCGCGATACAAGTGACCGCAAGGGGTCTGTCAGAGGCGCAAAGGAGCAAGGAAGGTGATGCGGGGGTCGGAGGGAGATGATCAAGGCCGGAGAGGGAGTATTTCACGATCCCGACCTCGACGGGCTTCTCGCCGGAGATGGGAACGGCGAGTTACGCCGGGCAACCAGGGACGGTAGAGACCAAATTGAGGGGTGGTGAAGCTGCACAAGGACACGGCGGAGCTCCTGAGCTAGATGGTTGAGCTCGGGAGGCGCTGGTGTGAGCTGGCGACGGTGGCGGAGGCGGTGAGGGCTTCGGCTCACCGGCGGGGAGGTTTTATAGGCGCGCTCGGGGGCGGAGAGGTGTCACGGGCAGGCGGGTAAGCTTCACGGAGGCGTGCGCACTCGATTGTGCTCTGGCAGCAGGGTTGACGCGCGCTCGGGGCCTGGGCGTGAGCTCGCCGACGTTGAACACGCGGCGGCGTGTCGGGGAGCAGTGGGGGACGGGTGCGAGGGTCAGCGGTTGCGCGTGCGGGTGCGGCGTGCTGTCGCGGTTGCAGGCGGCTGGTCGGGAGCAGGCGGACAGCAGCCAGGCGCGTGGCGCACGCGGCGACGGCGAGGCGGCCATGGCCGGACCCCCCCCCCCCCTACCGGAGAAGATGAACAGGGTCTAGGCTAGGGTTTGACCTTTGGCTGGTTTCTGTATTTTGCAAAATACTTCAAAAACTTGAACTGAGCGACAAAAACTCAAAACACCAAAGTTGCTCAGAAAAACGAGATCTACAACTTTGTCAATATGAACATTTTCAAATTCCAAATAGTTTTTGAACAATACTTGAAAACAGTAAAGGGGACACTTTTTCAAACTTGATTCAAATCAAAATTACTCTGGATTTCAAACTAAAACTTGAAAATCTTTATATATGAAAGTTGTTCCATTTGTCAAAACCTACAACTTTGCTATTATACACTTTTCCTGAAACTCATTAGTTTTTGAACTCATTTTGAAAACTGAAAAGGGGACAAAAAAAACTGGAGTGTTGATATAATTTGAAATAACTCAAAACTTTGTACTGAACTTGAAAATTTGTAAATACCAAAGTTGTTTCTCTCTTTGACAGATCTACAACTTTGCTTTTTGGACCAATCCCAAATTTTGAATAATTTTTGAATCACAACAAGAGGGATAAAATCCAGGATTTGGAAATCAGGTTTTTGCAAAGAGTTTTGAAATCAAATTCTGATTTTTTGAACTTTGGCCAACACAACAAACACTTCAAGACACCAAAGGAATAAGAATTACACAAAGCTAATCACAGAGATGAAATTACCATTTTGCCCTAGTAGAGAGAAGGGGCTAAATAGGGTTTTTGCAATAGAGATAAATCACATAAAATGATACACTTAGCAAATGCATACACATGAAATCATGATCAAGATGCTTAATGATGATATGTCAAGTTAATTACATGCTAAACACCAGAGGTGTTACAAAAGCAACTGAGTTGAGTATAGTTTTATTCCTATCTTGTCAAGTATCGAGGCGTACTAGCCTTTACCACTTACTTAGGTTGAACGCTAGCACAACGAACCTTACTGTTAAACTGGGCCAACTACGTGGTGGAATTCAAGGCGCACAGGGCTGTCACCACCTGCTTGCTACCACAGCTATCCGGGGGTCCAGCCGTATCTGAAGGTAAGTCTATAACTAAGCACCACGCTTAATTATATTCTAACTATATCTACCCTAGCTTTGAATAGAGACACCCTTGAGGACGTCAGGGCAAATACTTGACTTAATAAGATAAACACTAAACTAACTAAGCAACCTATTGACAAAGATCAATCACTAAGCACACTAGAGATTAACTACTATGGCTAAGTGATTGAACTGTAGGATAGCTAGGCACTCAAGCAATCAATCAAGTATACCACTCAATACTGATAAGTAGAATAAAGTAATACTTGAAATGATGAACTAGAATATAGTAAAGTCCTTGAGATACAAGAACAAAACTTGAACTGGAGATGAAGGAAGACTCTTCCCAGCTCCATAACCGATCACTCGCACGCCTCTACTCTTGAGCTAAGCCTTGAGCAGCGCTACCGCGAGGGCAAAGATGCCTTGCTCTACTAGCTACCTACTTGCCTAAGCTCTCTGAGCTCTCACTTGCTTGCTTCTACTTGCTTTGCTTCTCTTGTGTTGTGGTGGTACCAATGAAGTGGTGCCTCCAGGGGGGTATTTATAGTCTTGAGGAGTGAGGGGGGTACTTATAGGGGGCAGCCAACTGACCTAGGGTTAGGTCAGGTGGTGGGCGCCACCCCCTACTGGCGGCCGCCAGTCCACTGGCCGTTGGATGCATCGGCTTTGATCCTAAGGCCTCCAGGTGGTTGTCCAAGGCGGTTTGGAGGTCGGATGCATGTCCTAGCAACCGCCATTCGGCCTTGATCCCCGCCACTCCTCCCTGAGCCGTCCGATGCCACTGACCTAGTGACCAAGGGCCAAGATTTGGCCTTGGGGAGGTCACACGGATCGATGACGTGGCAGGGAGTGGAACTTGGGCCAAACCAAGTGGCGGCGCCACTTAGAGGTGGCGGGCACCACCTAGGGGTGGCGTGCGCCACCCCTCTTAGGCCCATTTGGGCCCTGTTGAGTGGGCTTGGCCTCTGGTGGGTCCATATGTCCAAATTTGGTTCAAATCCTGCATTCAAATAAAATTCTATGGACATGTGGAATTTGGTTAGTTTGAAACCTATTTGACTACATTTCATGCCTTTTTGGTGGACTTTAGGGTCAAATGTTGATGGTAAAACAGGTGTTTAAGGACCATCAACAGCCCAACATTGGTACACTTCTCATTTTACTCACCCCAGTGTTGGACCGTATGTTCACCCTATGTCTTTTTATTGATGTAGGTAAGGCGATTGGAGAACATTTGGTTGGTGGATTCCGGGTGCTCAAGGCATATGACCGGAACCACCATGTGGTTCTCTAGTCTTAGTCCAGTTGCCAGAAAGGAGTTTATCACCTTCGGCGACAATAGCAAAGGCAAAGTGTTGTCTCGAGGATCTGTGCGAGTTAATGAACCCTTTTGTGTTGCGTGATGTTGCTCTTGTTTCTAACTTGCATTTTAATCTTCTTTTTGTTTCGTAACTCTTTGATGATGACTATGAGATTCGTTTTAAGCCGAATCTCAGTTGCATTTTGGATCCTCAGGGCAATCTTGTATGTTTGATTTTGCCCTTTGGGAAAGGCTTTCATGCAAATTTCTCGAAGTCTTTTGGCATTTCTCGTTGTCTTTTGGCTGGACCCTCCTCCTCTGATCTTTGGAAGTGGCATAGGAGACTCGGTCACTTGAGCTTCGACTTGCTTGCAAGGCTTAGTTCACTTGGCCTAATTCGAGGATTGCCCAAGTTGCACATGGAGAAGGACCTTGTATGCCATTCTTGTAGACATGGGAAAATGGTTGCCGCTCCCCACCATCCTGTGAATCAAGTTATGACCAAGCGCCCTGGAGAGCTTTTGCATATGGACCTTGTTGGTCCGGCTCGGGTAAGCTCGGTTGGTGGGAAGTGGTATGTGCTTGTTGTTGTTGATGACTTTTTGAGATATTTGTGGGTTTTCTTTTTAGCTGAGAAAACTGAGACTTTCACCTTTGTTCGCCATTTGATCTTGCGACTTCAGAACGAGTTCCCTAAGAACTCGATGAGAGCTATTCGTAGTGATAATGGTTCCGAGTTTAAGAACTCGGATTTTGAGAAGTTGTGTAACTCTTTGGGTTTAGAGCATTAGTTTTCTTCCCCCTACACAACGCCACAAAATGGTGTTGTAGAGAGGAAAAATCGGACCCTTGTAGAGATGGCCAGGACAATGCTCGATGAGCATAAGACTCCTAGGCAGTATTGGGCCGAGGCTATAAACACTGCATGCTATATTTCCAATCGCATTTTTCTCCGTGCTTTCTTGAAGAAAACTTCTTATGAGTTGCGATTTGGGAAGCAACCCAAAGTGAGTTATTTTAGAGTTTTTGGTTGCCACTGTTTTATTCTCAAGAAAGGCAATTTGGACAAGTTTGAGTCTCGCTCTTCTGACGGTGTATTTTTGGGTTATGGTAATCACACTCATGCATATCGTGTACTTAACCTTGATACCAACCGAGTCATGGAGACATCCAATGTCACCTTCGACGAGACTGTGCTTTGTCCTTCTTCTAGTTTTGAGCGTGCAGGAGATCATGAGGTTGGAGAACCTCTTTTTGATGATGAGGAAGAAGGTGCTGAAGGGATTGATGATCCAGCACTTCCTCCACCTGCGGTGCCAATTGGGTCGACTTCGACCATGAATGCACGCGGCCCCGACCCTTCTTCCTCTACTACATGGGGGTCGTGTGATCCACCACCTCGAGCTGTACCACTTGTACCCGAGGGGGCACCAGCTACTGTTGAGGGGGAAGTTACTTCAGCAAGGGAGGCGCCATGACACATTCAGTGCCAACACCCTCCTCAACAGATGATCGGTGACATCCGACTCGTCACTCGCGTCTCTCGTCTAGTCACTACAAATCTCTCACTTTGCTCATTCTGCATTTGTTGCTGATTTTGAACCCTGAGATGTTGGAACGCTTTATCTGATTCGGATTGGGTTAATGCCATGCATGAGGAGCTTGAAAATTTGAGAGAAATCAGGTTGGGTTCTTCTTCCTCTTCCTCCTGAATGTCACCCTATTGGGACAAAATGGGTTTTCAAAACAAACAAGCAGAGGATATCCATGTTGTGAGAAACAAGGCCAGACTTGTAGCCCAGGTGAAAGCCCTAGTTTAGTTTTGGTTAATTGATGAAACCTATTTAGTCTAATCCTATTGCTAAGCATGTGTGTAGCTTATGAGGAAGGATTACGACCAAGCCAAGTGGTGGAGCTAGCTAGGCGACAACCATGGAAGATGGTGTTGGCCATATGCAACTCAAGTGATCAAGTGCTGTATCCTTGATGAATTGCAAGAAGAAGAGAAGAGATATAGCAAAGAGGCCCGAAGACAAAGGTATACCTATAGGGCTCTTTGTTTTAGTGATCAAGACACTTAGCGAGTGTGATCACATTTAGGATACATAGCCGTACTATTAAGAGGAGATTATTCACGGCTTATGCGGTGTTCAAGTGCCACTAGGTGTTCTCTAACATATCGATTCTATAGACCTAGTGAGTGACTAACTAAACCCTTGGTAATTGCTTTGAAAAATGCTAACACACTTGCACAAGTGGTGAAACACTTTGGTGTTGGCACATGGGAGCAAGGGTAGAAGTTAGAGATGAAAAGTTGTCATGTTAGGGGCATCGGACGCTGGCGTCACTGGCATCGGATGCTGGCCGAGCGTCCGATGGTAAACCCTAACTGCTGTCAGAAGCTGAGGTAGCATCGGACGCTGGCAACGGACGCAGGCGAAACACTGTTGCAGAGTCTGATGGTCATGACGTGGCGCGAGCTAGTTTTCCAGGGAGCATCGGATGCTGGCCTGCGTCCGATGCAGGACCATCGGACGCGTCCGATGCGTTTTGGCCCTCTCTGGAACCTCTCTGCATGGTCATCGGACGCTGGGTTTGAGCGTCCAATATGATAGTGCCGGAGCGTCCGGTGTGACACAGTAAAGTGCTGAATTGAGCAGAGGCATCGGAGCGTCCGATGCTAGGCATCTGTGCGTCCGATGCCACTTTAACCAGCGCGCGAAGGGATATGACCATTGGGATCTAACGGGCTGATTTCATAGCAGAGGGACACGTGGTGCTCATCGGAGCATCGGACGCTGGGGCAGCGTCCGATGGCCCCGACACCGGCGCGTCCGATGCGTCTGTTTCAGGTCCAACGGCTAGGCCGACTTGTGTGGCCTATTTAAGGGGCTTGGCCGGCTTGCTAGGTTTGTGTCTTGCGCATTTTCATTCCTAAGCATTCTAGTGAGCCTTGGCAAGCCTCCCAACTCATCTCCCAAGTTTATTTGATCAAACCAAGTGAGATTGAGTGATCTAGTGCGTGATTTGAAAGAGTTCAATCTAGTGGCACTAGTTCTTCGCATCGGCATTGAGTTTTCTTGTTACTCTTGGCATTTGCCGGTGCCTAGACGGCTTGGAGGTGTGGAGGTGGTTGTTGGCAAGATTGGTGATTGTTCTTCGCCACCACCGATTGTGATTGTGAGAGGTCTTTGGAGCCTCACCTCGCCGGAGCGGCAAGAGGCATCCTTAGTGGATTGCTCGTGTCAGTGAGCTACCTCACTAGTGGTAGATTCTTGTGGCGCTCTTTGTGAGCTTGGCTTTGAGCCGATTAGCCACCGGGTCACCTAGTGTTGGTCGACACAACGGGGAGTAGCGTGCCGGCAAGCACGTGAACCTCGGGATAAATCTTTGTCTCCCGAGTGCTTATTGTGATTGTGTCCCCATCTTGGTGATTGGTCTCCATCTACACATTCTTGGTGATTGGCTTCACAAGTGGATTTCACCGGTGATTGGCTCTCTACGTGGCGATCCAAAGGCTCGGTGAAATTCCCTCTATCTAGCTATTTACTTTGTGTATTTACTTTGAGCTACTTCTTTTGCGTAGATTTCTTTTCTTGTTGTATATCTTTTTTCATATACCTTGTGTAGCTAGTTGTGAGTAGCTTGCTTAGTTTGTCTATTGCACACAGTTGTCTCATATACATTTTTGTATATCATACTTGTGCTAGAGCTATATTGTTTTATTCCGCATTTGTTATTAGCTCTAGTTGATTGTGTGACATAGAAATATTAGGTAGAATTGTTGGATAGGTGGCTTGCAACACACTATTAGGCTAGCGCAAAAAGCTTCGCCATTTGTTATACTAATAGTGTTTGCCTAAGTAATTTTGTAGATTTTTAATTAGGCTATTCACCCCCCCCCCTCTAGCCAACTTGGACCTTACAAGTGGTATCGGAGCCGTGGTCACCGTTTGTTTGAGGCTTAACATCCTCCGGTGTTAAAAATGGCTCAAATCAACTATATGGGGAAGCCACCACATTTTGACGGCACCAACTTCGATTATTGGAAGAGGAAGATGTGTGCATTCACAAGAGGAAAGAATAGAAAGATTTGGGAAGTAATTGAGCATGACTTTGCGATAATTGATCCCACAAGTCTCACTCCTAGAGAAGAAGAGAAGCTTCAATGGAATGATGTAGCAATCAACTTGTTCTATGAAGCATTTGATACAAAAGTCTTTGAGCAAATCAAGGACCTTGAAAGAGCAAGTGAGATATGGGAAAGATTGAAGAAACATATGAAGGCACCAAGGCGGTCAAGGGAGCCAAGCTATATATCCTCAAGGACAAGCTCGCCATGTTCAAAATGCAAGACGATGAAAGCATACCGAGATGTTTCACCGGTTGCAAGTGATCATCAATGACTTGAAGGCTTTAGGAGAGAAGGTGGAGGACAAGGACTTCTCTCACAAGTTCTTGAGATGCTTACCACCAAGGTTTGATACTTTGGTGACTATCCTAGTGAGGAAAGATTGGATACGGTAACCCCAAACCATGTACTAGGTGATGTGGTCACACAAGACACATACCGTGTGGAAAGGGATGGGGAGCCCAAGAGGAAGAGAAGAAGAAGAAGACCATGGCATTCAAGGCTTCATCCTCCAAAAACAAGAGCAAGGGTAAAGCTAAAGAAGGAGGAAGTGATGATGAAGCAAACACAAGCTTGAGTGAAATGGATTATGAAGAAATGGCTCTATTTGTCAAGAGATTTGGCAAGTTCATGAAGAAGAAGGGCTATGGAGCTAGAAGAAAGAGATGCAAACAAGAGCACTACCAAAAGGTGCTATAGATGCAAGAGCAAGGATCATTTCATTGCGGATTGTCCATACTCTAGTGATGAAGATGATGATGACCGCAAGAAGAGCAAGAAGAAGGACAAGAAGGAAAAGAAAGAAAAGAAGGAAAAGAAGAAGGAGAAGAAGATGGTGGATCCTATGTTGTGACATGGGATAGTGATGCTTCCTCAAGCGATGATGATGATTCTAGTGATGATGAAAGGAAGACCACCAAGAAGAAGGCTATGGCTAGTCTTGCTATCTCAAGCAAGCCTTCTATCTTCAACACTCCATCGTCATGCTTCATGGCTAAGGCCACTAAGGTATCATCCGATGAGAGTGAAAGTGAGAGTGAGAGTGATGATGATGAGGAGTACTCAAAGGAGGACCTCATGAGCATGCTACAAGATGCTCACTCTTACATTGAGACTAAGAGGAAGGAGTGCAAAGAATTGAGCAAGGCCAACAAGGCTCTTGAGCAATCCTTTGATGAGCTCAAGTCCACTCATGAGAGGCTAAGGAAGCCCATGAGAAGCTTGGCCAAGCTCACACTAGGCTTAGGAAGCCCACTCCTCCCTCCTTGATCAAAGTAAGATTGAGGATGTTGTAGAGACATGCAACATAGGAGTAACATGTGATATTCTTGATGAATCTTTTATGCTCCTATTGTTGTTGCTCCCACAAATGCATCATCATCATCTAGCTCAACTAAAATGCCTACTTCTACTACATGTGATTCATCATTAGTGGTAGAAAATGAGAACCTTAAGAATAAGGTGTATGAGCTCACTCATGCTTTAGGCAATGCCTATGGTGGAGATGCCCGCTTGCTTAAGTGCTTGGGTAGCCAAAGTGTCCACTCAACAAGGAGGGACTTGGCTATACCCCCAAGAAGGGCAAGGCGGCCTTTGCTACTCACAAGACTAGTTTTGTGACCAATGGTCGGTATTGCTATAATTGCAAGCAATCCGGGCATATAGAGCAAAATTGCTTTACAAGAACAAGATCAAGAACATGCTCATGCATTATCCATTAGACTTGATTCTTGTTATATGCTTACAAATGGCACTAATGGTGTGAAGGCGAAGTACATTGGTGCACCCATTGTTGGCCCAAAGAAGAAGGCAATTTGGGTGCCCAAGAGCTTGGTGACTAACCTTGGAGGACCCAAAAAAGTTTGGGTACCTAAAAAGAATTGATCTCTTTTGTAGGTGAACTATAAAGCGGGAGGAAGGCATTGGGTGCTTGATAGTGGGTGCACTCAACACATGACCGAAGATGGAAGAATGTTCAAATCAATCAACACTAGTAGCAATGATCATGCGGATGCTATCACATTTGGTGACAATAAGAAAGGCAAGGTCAAAGGCTTGGGCAAGATTGCAATATCCAATGACTTGAGCATCTCCAATGTGCTATTAGTGGAATCTCTCAACTTCAATCTTTTGTCCGTAGCACAATTGTGTGACTTGGGTATCAAATGCATATTTGGGGTTGATGATGTGGAGATAGTGAGTGTTGATGGAAGTGATTTAGTGTTTAAAGGATTTAGATATGAGAATCTTTATTTGGTGGACTTTGATGCAAGTGAAGCTCAATGACAACATGTTTGTTCACCAAATCAAGTATGGGTTGGCTATGGCATAGGCGCTTGGGACATGTTGGAATGAAGCAACTAAAGAGGCTAGTGAAGCATGACATGGTTAGAGGACTAAAAGATGTTCATTTTGAGAAGGACAAGCTTTGTAGTGCATGTCGAATGGGAAAACAAGTTGGAAACACTCATCCCAACAAAGGAATGATGAGCACTACACATGCACTTGAGTTGTTGCACATGGACTTGTTTGGACCAACTACATATGCAGTATAGGGGGAAACAAGTATGGCTTTGTGATAGTGGATGACTATACAAGATACACATGGGTCTTCTTTCTCGTTGACAAAAGTGAAGTGTTTGGCATATTCAAAACCTTTGTCAAGAGAAGCCAAAATGAGTTTGATAGAAGAATCAAGAAAGTGAGAAGTGACAATGGAAGTGAATTTAGAAACACAAGAGTTGATGAGCTATGTGATGATTTTGGAATCAAACATCAATTCTCGGCCAAGTATACTCCTCAATCCAATGGGATAGTTGAAAGGAAGAATAGGACACTCATTGATATGTCAAGATCCATGCTTAGTGAATACAATGTGAGTGATTCCTTTTGGGCCGAAGCAATCAACACGACATGCTATTATAGCAACCGACTCTATTGTCACCCTCTATTGAAGAAGACACCATGTGAGCTCCTCAATGATAGAAAGCCCAACATTGCATATTTCTGGGTCTTTGGGTGCAAATGCTACATATTGAAGAAAGGCACAAGACTTGTCAAATTGAGAAGAAGTGTGATGAAGGGTTCCTACTTGGTTACTCCACTACAAGCAAAGCATATAGAGTTGTGGAACGACACAACAAGAATAGTTGAAGAAGTCCATGATGTTGAGTTTGATGAAACCATTGGCTCACATGAAGAACAAGGACAACCTAGATGATGTGAGAGGAACACAATTGGTGGAAGCTATGAAGAAACATGGACATTGGTGATATAATGCCAAAGCAAGTGATGACATAGAAGATGACAAAGATCAAGTGCTCTCCTCTCCAACCATGCATGACAATGATATTGCAAGCTCTAGTGGTTCTCAAGATCAATAAGATACTAGTGCAAGTGCTCAACCGCAACAAGTGCTCCAACCAACACATATTGCAAGAGATCATCCTTTGGATCAAATTGTTGGTGACATAAGAGAGGTGTGCAAACAAGATCAAGATTTGCTTCATTTTGTGCACACTACTCATTTGTATCATCTATTGAGCCAACCAAGATTGATGAAGCTTTGATGGATGTTGATTGGTTGAATGCAATGCATGAAGAGTTAAACAACTTCATTCGCAATGATGTTTGGGAGTTAGTGGAAAGACCAAAGAACACAAATGTTATTGGTACAAGATGGGTCTTCCGAAACAAGCAAGATGAAGATGGCATTGTTATAAGGAACAAAGCAAGATTGGTAGCACAAAGGTTACACTCAATTGGAAGGCATTGATTTTGAGAAACTTATGCATCGGTTGCTAGATTGGAGGCCATAAGAATCTTACTTGCATATGCTTGTTCACACAACATCAAGCTCTATCAAATGGATGTCAAAAGTGCTTTCTCAATGGATTCATCAATGAGCTAATGTATGTTGAGCAACCTCCCGGATTTGAAGACTTGAAGAAGCCCAACCGTGTGTACAAGCTCAAGAAAGCATTATATGGGTTGAAGCAAGCACCTAGAGCATGGTATGAAAGATTGAGGGATTTCTTGCTATCAAAGGGTTTCAAGACGGGGAAGGTTGACACCACTCTCTTCACCAAAAAGATTGGAGTGACTTGTTTGTGTTGCAAATCTATGGTGGATGACATCATATTTGGATCAACCAACCAAGACTTTTGTGAAGAGTTTGGAGAAATGATGGCTAAAGAGTTTGAGATGTCTATGATTGGAGAGCTTAGTATTACCTTCCTTGGTCTACAAATCAAGCAAATGAAGAAAGGCACATTGTTAGTCAAGGCAAGTACATCAAGGACATGCTCAAGAAGTTGGGTTAGATGAAGCAAAAGCAATAACCACTCCAATGGGCACAAATGGACATTTGGATAGTGATTCTAGTGGTGACATGGTGGATCAAAAGCTATATCGGTCAATGATTGGAAGCCTACTCTATGTGACCGCATCAAGGCCGGATGTCATGTTTAGTGTGTGCATGTGTGCAAGGTTCCAAGCTTCACCAAGAGAAAATCATTTGAAGGCAACCAAAAGAGTATTGAGATATTTGAAGCACACTCCTAATGTTGGACTATGGTATCCCAAGGGCTCTCAATTTGAATTGATTGGATACTCGGATTCCGATTATGCGAGATGCAAGGTGGATAGGAAGAGCACATCGGTCACTTGTCAATTGCTTGGAAGATCACTTGTCTCATGGTCATCAAAGAAGCAAAACAGTGTTGCACTCTCTACCGCCGAAGCCGAATACATATCCGCGGGTAGTTGTTGTGCACAATTGCTATGGATGAAAGCAACAATGCAAGATTATGGAGTCAAGTTTGGATAAGTTCCATTGTTATGTGATAATGAGAGCGCCGTCAAAATAGCCACCAACCCGGTTTAACACTCAAGGACAAAGCACATTGATATAAGCATCACTTCATTAGAGATCATCAAGCAAAGAAAGACATATCTATTGAAAGTGTGGGCACCGATGATCAACTTGCCGATATCTTCACCAAGCCACTAGATGAGAGAAGGTTTTGCAAGCTAAGGAATGAATTGAATATCCTAGACTTCTCCAACATGAGTTGAATGCACCCCCACTTATGACATGCCTCTCCTCCAAGCAAAGGTGAAATGTTTGGCATGTGCATTCATTCTTATTAGGTTGTGATCTAGTTCATATAGCCATCACATTGCTTATTTAGGCTCATTCATGATAAATCAAATGAATTTGAAGTATATATGGTACCACTATTGCTTCTATGTTTGACTTGATCTAGTGGTATCATATAACTTGTTTGTGAGTTTGTAACTCTAGTGTTTTGTCTAGTAAGTGAGCAATAGGTACTTAACCAACGTGAGTAAGATAACCATTGTACGATCTATGAAGAAGCTTACTCTAGAGCAAACCGTGTTAAATATCCTATGCTCATGAGCTAGATTAAGCCATAACTTGATTTAGTTTGATCCCTACACATGTATCTCATGTTAATAAGATTGTCTCCTTTCTTTTAAAGTTGCCCCACCTTTATGATAATTGTTGACAAAGGGGAGAAAATGATGCAACAAAGATATGCTAGAAAGGGGGAGATAACCAAGAGTGTAAGTTTCAAGTGGGATCGAAGCATACAAATAGGGGGAGCAACTCATAAACATGTATGAAGCATTTGAAATGTGCATATTATATGTTTGATTGCTATGCATAAGCTATTTAATTTGATATCCATGCTTATGTGGTGATTGCTAGTGATAGGTTATGTTTGATGAATTGATTCACTAGCATAACAACTAGACTTACTTATATTTCAAGTGGTTCAAGAGCCTTATTATAATGTTCATCTCACGGGGTTCTTGAGATTTGATGTATGTCTAGTGATAAATGATGCTAAGGATGGTTTAACATGTGCACTCCGATTGGTATCACGCTTCAAAGGTCCATTCTTCTGCCTTAGCATCATCATTGATAATATTGCTCACCCACATTTTATATCCATATATGTGTCAAATCTAGTACCAAACTCTATAGCACATATGTAGGGGGAGCTAATACTATCAATGTGGTTACTCAAATTTAAATCACATATCTTTGTATAGGTTGTCATCAATTACCAAAAAGGGGAGATTGAAAGCCCTAGTTTGGTTTTGGTTAATTGATGAAACCTATTTGGTCTAAACCTATTGCTAAGCATGTGTGTAGCTTATGAGGAAGGATTACGACCAAGCCAGGTGGTGGAGCTAGCTAGGCGACAACCATGGAAGATGGTGTTGGCCATATGCAACTCAAGTGATCAAGTGCTCTATCCTTGATGAATTGCAAGAAGAAGAGAAGAGATATAGCAAAGAGGCCCGAAGAAAGGTATAACCTATAGGGCTCTTTGTTTTAGTGATCAAGACACTTAGCGAGTGTGATCACATTTAGGATACATAGCCGTACTATTAAGAGGAGATTATTCACGGCTTATGCGGTTTTCAAGTGCCACTAGGTGTTCTCTAACATATGGATTCCATAGACCTAGTGAGTGACTAACTAAACCCTTGGTAATTGCTTTGAAAAATGCTAACACACGTGCACAAGTGGTGAAACACTTTGGTGTTGGCACATGGGAGCAAGGGTAGAAGTTAGAGATGAAAAGTTGTCAAGTTAGGGGCATCGGACGCTGGCATCGCTGGCATCGGACGCTGGCCGAGCGTCCGATGGTAAAACCCTAACTGCTGTCAAAGTCGAGTTAGCATCGGACGCTGGCAACGGACGCAGGCGAAACACTGTTGCAGGAGTCCGATGGTCATGACGTGGCGCGAGCTAGTTTTTCCAGGGAGCATCGGACGCTGGCCTGCGTCCGATGCAGGACCATCGGACGCGTCTGATGCATTTTGGCCCTCTCTGGAACCTCTCTGCATGGTCATCGGATGTTGGGTTTGAGCATCCGATGTGATAGTGCCGGAGCATCCGGTGTGACACAATAAAGTGCTGAATTGAGCAGAGGCATCAGAGCGTCCAATGCTAGGCATTGGTGCGTCCGATGCCACTTTAACCAGCGCGCGAAGGGATATGACCGTTGGGATCTAACGGGCTGATTTCATAGCCCGACACTGGCGCGTCCGATGCGTCTGTTTCGGGTCCAACGGCTAGGCCGACTTGTGTGGCCTATTTAAGGGGCTTGGCCGGCTTGCTAGGTTTCTCTCTTGCACATTTTGATTCCTAAGCATTCTAGTGAGCTTTAGCAAGCCTCCCAACTCATCTCCCAAGTTGATTTGATCAAACCAAGTGAGATTGAGTGATCTAGTGCGTGATTTGAAAGAGTTCAATCTAGTGGCACTAGTTCTTCGCATCGGCATTGAGTTTTCTTGTTACTCTTGGCATTTGCCGGTGCCTAGACGACTTGGAGGTGTTGAGGTGGTTGTTGGCAAGATTGGTGATTGTTCTTGGCCACCACCGATTCTGATTGTGAGTGGTCTTTGGAGCGTCACCTCGCCGGAGCGGCAAGAGGCATCCTTAGTGGATTGCTCGTGTCATTGAGCACCTCACTAGTGGAAGATTCTTGTGGCGTTCTTTGTGAGCTTGGCTTTGCGCCGATTAGCCACCGGGTCACCTAGTGTTGGTCGACACAACGGGGAGTAGCGTGCCGACAAGCACGTGAACCTCGGGATAAACCTTTGTCTCCCGAGTGCTTATTGTGATTGTGTCCCCATCTTGGTGATTGGTCTCCATCTACACATTCTTGGTGATTGGCTTCACAAGTGGATTTAACCGGTGATTGGCTCTCTACGTGGCGATCCCGAAGGCTCGGTGAAATTCCATCTATCTAGCTTATTTACTTTGTGTATTTACTTTGAGCTACTTCTTTTGTGTAGATATCTTTTCTTGTTGTATATCTTTTGTCATATACCTTGTGTAGCTAGTTGTGAGTAGCTTGCTTAGTTTGTCTATTGCACACACTTGTCTCATATACATTTTTGTATATCATACTTGTGCTAGAGCTATATTGTTTTATTCCGCATTTGTTATTAGCTCTAGTTGATTGTGTGACATAGAAATATTAGGTAGAATTGTTGGATAGGTGGCTTGCAACACACTATTAGGCTAGCGCAAAAAGCTTCGCCATTTGTTATACTAATAGTTTTTGCCTAAGTAATTTTGTAGATTTTTAATTAGGCTATTCACCCCCCCCCCCCTCTAGCCAACTTGGACCTTTCACTAGGGGTATAGTCAGAAGGAGGGGATAGATTATGAGGATACTTTTGTTCCTGTAGCTCATTGGAGGCAATTAGGGTCCTCTTGGCTTTTGCTGCATCCAAGGTTTTAAACTTTTCAAATGGATGTCAAGAGTGCCTTGCTAAACGGCTACATAGAAGAGGAGGTGTTGTGAAACAACCTCCGATTTTGAAAATCCTAATTTCCAAACCATTGTTTTAAACATCACAAGCTTTGTATGGTTTGAAACAAGCCCCTAGAGCCTGTATGATAGGTTGAAACCTTTTTCTTGCTAAACACTAATTTTATTAAAATTGTTTGTTTTAAATCTCAAGTAGACTATTCATTTCTTTGATTTCAAACCTATTGACACTGTTGTTTGAATTCATTTATTAGATTATACATTTTTAAAATGGGATGTGTGGATAAACTTTTTCTCCTCAAGCAAGGCAATGACACTTTGTTTGTTTAGATTTACGTGGATGATATCATTTTTGGTGGTTCTTCTCATGCTTTGGTTGTCAAGTTTGCAGATACTATGAGCAGGGAATTTGAGATGAGCATGATGGGCGAATTGACGTTTTTCCTCGGTTTGCAAATCAAGCAAACCCTAGAGGGGACGTTCGTGCACCAGGGCAAGTACACCAAGGACATATTGAAGAAGTTCGATATGGGTGAGGGCAATCCTCTTCCAACACCCATGTCGACCACGACGGCCCTGGATGCAGACAAGGATGGAGAAGTTGTGGACCAGAAGGAGTACCAGAGTATGATCGGGTCACTGCTGTACCTGATGGCGACACGACCGGACATCCAGTTCGCGGTGTGTCTTTGCGCGCGATTTCAGTCATCGCCGCGCATCTCTCATCGTCAGGTGGTCAAGCGCATTATGAGGTATCTCTGTTTCACACCTGAGTTCGGGATTTGGTATTCTGCTTCTTCCACCCTCTCCCGTTGCGGTTACTCGAATGCTGATTTTGCTGGTTGCCGACTTGAGCGCAAGTCCACTTCTGGGACTTGTCAATTTATTGGTTTTCTTCTCTTGTATCGTGGTCTTCTCGCAAGCAGTCTAGTGTCGCCCAGTCTACCATGGAGGCTGAGTATGTTGCTGCGGCTAGCTGCTGTTCCCAGTTGCTTTGGATGATGGCCACTTTGCGTGATTTTGGTCTGAGTTTTTCTTGAGTTCCATTGCTTTGTGACAGCACGAGTGTGATTAGCGTTGCTAAGAACCTCGTGTTGCATTCTAAGACCAAACACATTGATGTGCGCTTTCATTTCTTGCGAGACCATTATGAGAAGGGTGATATCGACCTTCACCATGTCGATACTCATCTTCAGTTGGCAGATATTTTCACCAAGCCTTTGGACCATTCAACCTTTGCTAGGTTGAGAGGTGAGCTTGGTGTGTGTTTTCCCTTTTAGTTGAGGGAAACATTTTGGTTATTGTATCACAGACTGGCTTCTATTATTTCTAGCTTTCGCATTTCATCTTTTTTTTGCATCTTTATCTTCTCGAGCTTCATGTCTATAATCTATAGAATGAATCTATGCTCTGGTTAGTGTGTGCTTTGATGATATATGATGATGTTCGTAGTTTAGGCTGTTTTTCATCCCTAATACATGTTGTGAGCTGAGCTACTTTTTAGAACTATGAATATGCTTAATTCAACATTAATTTTGAAACATGTTCACCATTGAGTTTGGCAACTAGCAAGTGTAGAATGTGTTGAAGTTACATGTGCTTTTCATATATGCTAGGTTGCTATGTCTCTAGTTCTGAGTCTTTCATATATGCTAGATTACTTGACAGCACATCATGGTATCGAGACTGTTTCTCATTGCACTTTGAGTTAAACTTTAGCCGTGTAGTGTAAGACCGAAACCGCTGCTTCAAGCTTCTGATTGCTTATGCATAGGCTTAGCTCGGTTAAAAAGTTAGGCAATGTCAAGTTTTCAACCTCTCGCAATCACATGCTGAAATTTTAAACTTGTGTAAAAATCGCTGCAACTCCGATAAATTTCTGAAAACACAAGTCTATGTTTCATTCTATCGCATGATGATTGATCTTTGCTAGGGGTAGTTCACCTTGTATACATGTTTAGCACTTGTGTAACTTCCTGTCTATACATGTTTAGTGCTATTTTGGTGGTGAACCCTTTTCTGAAATTGCTTGAAACTGCTCATTTTGCTCATATGTTCATATTTCATACTCTGTGATCAGTTTGAGCCTTTGCTGGAATTTGTGCTTTTTGTTGAGTCATCGGATCAGCACTCTTTAGAGCATCCATTCACTCTCTGGAATATATACCTGAAGCTGCTAACCTGCATTTGTAACTCATATGCATTTTGCCTTGTTATGTGCATTTTCAACTAAGGGGTAGAAATTTGACAAATCATGTCCCTAGTTGGGTGGACTATTGAAGGGGGAGCTTGTGCTCAAGGCTCATTTTTGTTGGTCAATTGGTTTGGAGCATTTTTGCTAGTTGTGTTGAGCCTTTGCCTCTTTCTGGAGGGACTAGCTTGCCTTTGTCTTTATTGCTCCGACCTTCTCGCTAGCGGTGTTGAGCCTGTTCTACCTCTTCTTGAGGGCTAGCTTTGCTTTGCTTGGTTGCGTCGTGCCGTTGCCCATGTCTTTGGGAACCAAGTTGTCTCTCTCACTCCATTCGACTTTTCCTGGCTTTGCCTTGCTTTTAGTTGACTGGTTGAGTTCGCTTACTTCTTCTTCCTTCCTTCTTCTATCTTCATATGATTTGTGTTGGTAGTTGACAATGCACTCATCAAGGGGGAGATTGCAGATACATGGGTCTATGCTGGATCTTGAGATGATGAGTGATTGTCAACTAGGATAATGCGCATGTTCTTTGGCTTTTGTTGTGCGGGTGTTGAGCTCGAATATGGTGATCAAAGGCAAGGTGAAGGTTAAGTAGAGACATGTCGTGCCGATGGACCCGAAGCGGTGAAGGGCGAACGTGAGGCTTGGACTGACGGACCGGTGGCCTGAGGATCGGCCATGGTCGCTGACAGACTGGGACAGCGACAAGTGAAGACTTGTGTGTGGACGGGGTGCACGGGCGGTGCATCCCCTCTACGGCTCGGTTTGGTGGTTGAGCCACAGAAAAACCACCGAGTGGACGGTTTCCAGGTTTGGGCCTCAAAACCTGGGTGCGGTCGGTTTCCGAGTTTGGGCCACAAAACTCAGGCTGAGGACGGTTTCCAGGTTTGAGCCTCAAAACCTGGGCGTTGGCGGGTTTCTGAGTTTGGGCCACAAAACTCAGGCGACGGACGACAGGTTTCCCGGTTTCAGCCTCAAAACCGGGGACGGCTCAGGTTTCCCGGTTTCAGCCTCAAAACCAGGGGGAGGTCCATGAAAAGGACGAGTAGAGCGGTGGCGGCACATGGCGACAATCGGTGAGGTCGCGTCGAGGCGAAGCTACCAGTTGTGCGAGCGTGTCCGTCAGATCACCATCAACTTCGAGTAGGTCAGGAATACCCTTAGGGTTAGCCTGCTCACTCATTTAGCAGTAAGGGTATAAGGGGAATAATTGTATTAGGCTATATAAGGAGAGGCAACCCCTCCCTCCAAACTATCTCAGCTATTTGCTACTTTCACTTAGGGTTTCCTGCTCTCCCAGTCCCTGCTGTAGCTACTGAGATCCGCAGAGATGATGAATCATACCTTTGTGTATTTGCTTTTTGAGGAAACGAGACCGTAATCTCGTTGTCTCCTCGGGTGGAGAAGTTTCGGCTGGAAATCGAGATCGATTCACGTTTTGAGCTGTGTTCTTTGCGTTTTGCTTTTCATTCTCTCAGTGATTTGCTTTGTTCTCCCTATCCAAGGAATGATTTTCGATTATATTTGAACTGAGTTGCTCTAGATCGTGAGGCGCATCTTTCCACTGAAGGAATTCACCTCTAACCTCACGAGCTAGTAGATCGATCGATTTTTGTTTCGAATCAGTTTGTGTCTCTCTTGCCCCGAATTCTTCCGATTCACCGATTTGGAGTTAGGTTCGAGCCATGATCTCTTAGGGGTAGCTCATTACCTCCTTTGAACTCTTCATACCATGTCTAAGCCTTAGAGCTTTTGATTCGGAGGAGATCTGGTTGATTCCGCGGAAGAACTGCGCAGTTTCGGGGGCATCAGATGCTGGACTCGGGGGCATCGGACGCTGAGTTCGTCACATCGGACGCTCAGGTGCCACGTGTCCAAGAACAACGTTTTTAAAGGAGCATCGGACGCTGAGCATCAGATGCTCCTTTGTCCATTGGACGCGTCTGGGGCTGAGCGTCGAACGCGCGGGTTTCACTGTTGCATCGTCCGATGCCTATGCATTAAGGTTCCAAAATAGTGCATTTTGCATCGGACGCGTCCGGTGCCTCGACATCGGACACAGGCCAGCGTCCGATGCTGTGACTTCAGCATTGTTTTGTCTGTAGTTTACTCATTCGACTTTGGATTTGGTTTTGGGTTTTTTGTGTTGGATTTCTGACTTCGTGCTCTACAGAAATCAGACTTCCCGCTGTGCAAAATAGCCTGAATCCCTCTCGCGTTGCTCGAGGGAGGTTGAGGTTACCCAAAGTCCATCCTGTCACTAGTTGACTTGCGTGAACTTGAGTGAGAAGGCTTTTGTGGTGTCTCGCTGTGTTCCCAGGGAACATCCACCCATTCTCTTGGGTCATGGACATCACGTGTAATGGTTTTGGTCTAGGGGTTGATTTTCTGGGACAGAGGCCTAAACATTTCGAAAGAAATTTTAAGACTCCCATTCACCATCCCTCTGGTCGCCTTTGGTAGCATTCTCGGTCTTTCAGAACAAACTGCGGACGAAACAGCGAATAAGTCACTGCATCAGACGTTGGCACCATCCGATGCCTCAATGGCAGACGCGTCCAATGTGAACAGAGCAGTTCTGGAACCTTACTGCATGACCATCGGACGCTGCTACACTAACAGCTCAACGTCCGATGCTCAGGCCCCGGCGTGTCTGATGAACAACAGAGCGGATGATGCCCTACGTCCGATGCTCACTCAAAAACACAGAAACTGACAAGTGGCAATGGCGCGTCTAATGCTACTCGGGTCAGTGTTCGATGCCAAGAACACCAGTGTCCAATGATCCCGAAAACTATGCAGTTCTTTCGTGATTCAACCCGATCTCCTACGAATCAAAAGCTCTAAGGCTTAGACTTGGTATGAGGAGTCCCAAGGAGGTTAGTGAGCTACTCCTAGGAGATCATGGCTCGAACCTAACTCCAAATCGGTGAATTGATCCAACACAAGAACCGACCGATCTATTAGCTCATGAGGTTTGAGATTAATTCCTTTGGTGCGAAGATGCGTCTCACGACCTAAAACAACTCGGTTCAAGTGGAATCAAAAAACGTTCCTTGGAGTGGGAGAACTAAGCAAATCTCCGAGAAGGCAAAAACCAAAACGCGAAGAACACAACACAAAACGCGAATTGATCTCGAATTCCAGCCAAAATTTCTCCACACGAGGAGACAACGAGATTACGGTCTCGTTTCCTCAAAATCCAAATACACAGAGGTATGATTAGCAGTCTCTGCGGATCACAGGTAGCGAGGTATGATTAGAACCAAAGTGGGGGCTAGAGAGAGAGAGCTCAGGAAATAATAGCTACAAGGATAGAGAGAGAGGAGGGGCGCCTCTCTTATTTATAGCCTAATAACAATAGTCCCCTTCTACCCCTAGATACAGGAGCGAAGCGGGCAACCCTAGGGGTATACCGGTCCAACTCTGAATAGTCGCGATCTGACGGTCACGCGCCTTCCTCATCCTTAGCTTGGCCTCGACGCAAGCCTCAGGATGTCGCCATGTACCGTCCTATCGACCGCCGCGCCTTCCTCGTGGATAGCTTCGCCGCCGCGCCAGCCTCTCCATGCCGCCACGTGTCGACTGTCCTTTTTGGACCTCTCCCCGGTTTTGAGGCTGAAACCGGGAAACCTGTCCTCCGGCTGAATTTTGTGGCCCAGACTCAGAAACCCGCGAGCCTAGGTTTTGAGGCCCAAACCTGGAAACCATCCTCGCCGAGTTTTGAGGCCCAAACTCGGAAACCTGCCACCCTGAGTTTTGTGGCCCAAACTCGGAAACCGTCGAGGGTAGTTTTTCAAGGCTCAACTACCAAACCCGCGCTATAGACGGGATGTGGTTCGCACTGAAGGGTTACCACTAGAGTGAATGGAAGGTGCAGCGGAAGACGTCTCGGTGTAGATGTGCGCATCAAGGGTTACTACTACTAGTTATAGATCACGGGATTACCACTAGACGCGCAGGTGCAGCGGAAGACTTCTCGGTGTAGACGTGCGCATCGCAGCAATGTCGTGTAGATGTTCACGTCCGACCTTCACGTCTCCACGTGCGGTTCGTCCTTGTGCTCCAGATGCAGCACCTCCGAGGTATCCCACACATACAGGGAGGAAGCGTCACGCCTCCAGACTGCTAGGTCTGCGAGGAGCAATAGGCGCGGGCGTGGGGTGGGCGACGGCTGTCTAATGACGTGGTTCAAAACCCTGGTCGCCCCACCACCCATTTATATAGGCGTCCCTAATGAGCCGACCGACCTGGAGGCCCATTAGCAAACACTAATCCCGGTCTGACTCGAGTCCAACTCGAATCAGGCTTCCAGCCCCTTAAGCGTGCGACCCTATTTGTTGACGCACACATAGACACGGCCCGAGTACTCCTACTCGCCCGATAGTTGACAACGGCCTCTAGCAAGACGTGTCAACTCCTATGTATATGCAAAGATCATATCTGACGAACCACCATGATCACATATATGTAATTCCCTTGCCACACAATATTTGGTCCAACTCATAGGTTAACACTTAACCTAAGCACGGCCATGCATTTTATGATCCAATCATTTGAGTGGTCCAGTGATATCTCTCTCTCACGGAGAGGGGCAAATCCCATCTTGATCGTCTATGTCTCACAACATACTTCCTAACAAACCCGAAGACTATCTTTATAACTACCCTGTTACGAAGTAGCGTTTGATAGTCCCTAAGTAAGCCGATTCATATCTTGAGTACATACCACAATCTCAGGTCTATGGACATAACGTACATGATGTGTAAAGAGATAATAAGAACATCTCACGTTGGGTCAGTCCAGCCCCATGTCATACATGTGCCCACATTATTAGTTTGACATCTCCATGTCTATGACTTGTGAAACATAGTTATCAACTAATACATGTGCTGATCTAATATTCATGTGTGTCCTCACATGAACTCCGATCAGGGACAACTATTGAATAACCATACAAGAGTCTCACAGACAATTCACCTAATTGTCAATCAATACAAGTTGTCTTTAATGGATATTCAATGAACATATAATAAATCATGGATACAATAGAAATATCATCATCTCTATGATTACCTCTAGGGCATATTTCCAACACGCACACCCCGAGTTCCAGCACCGATGTCAGAGCATGTCCAGGCTCCACGCCGAGCACAGTGCATTCGCCTTCCTTCTCAGCCTCCCGCCAAGTGTCATGACGCCATCACCTTCCTCCCGACTCGGCCGATGCACCGTACATCCCCATGTGCTCTCGCTCGTCGATGCCACGTGCCAGCTACCACAGCTGGTCCTCAGGTCTCCCGGTCCGTCGGTCCAAGCCTCACGTCCGCCCTTCACTGCTCCCGGTCCATCGGCATGACACGTCTCTACTTGACCTTCACCTCACCTTCGACTACTATCTCTGAGCTCCACACCTGCACATCAACACAGCCAAGAGACATGTTGCCTCTCACCCCTTCCAGTGAGCCTATTGACCGATCGCTCATCACTCAGGAAGGGAACCACAAGGGCACATATCAACCTTGTGTTTGCAAAGGGTGTCATTGCCTTGATTGAGGAGAAAAAGAGTCTTATCTACCCGTTTCATTTTAAAACCATTGGAAAGCAGAAATGTTTTCAAACGATCATACCATGCTCTCGAGGCTTGTTTCAAACCATATAAAGCTTTTATAAGTTTGAAAACATGGTTCAGAAACTTGGGACTCTCGAAACTAAGGGGTTGTCTCACATAAACCTCTTCCTCTATATACCCGTTCAAGAAAGCACTCTTGACATCCATCTGATAAAGCTTAAAACCTTTCGAAGCAGCAAAGGCTAGAAGGATCCTGATGGCTTCTAAACGAGCTATAGGGGCAAAGGTTTCCTCATAGTCTATCCCCACTTTCTGGCAAAAACCCTGAGCTACTAGCCTAGCCTTGTTCCTCACAACCATCCCATCCTCACCTTGCTTGTTTTTTAAAACACATATGGTACCTTTAGGTGGCATTCTGGTGGAGGTGGAACTAGGGTCCAAACATGGTTTTGCTCAAAATTCTCTAACTCCTCATGCATGGCATTAACCCAATTAGGATCAGAAAGAGTGTGTCCAACATCTTTGGGCTCAAAAGAAACAACGAATGCAGAATGAGCAAAGTGTGAGATCTCATACGCTCATGACCGCGTGACTCGCTGGTCGATGCCGCCGATCATCTACTGCGAAGGGTGGATCTGTTGCACGCCTCGGGGCGCTTGCCTCACCGAAGTCGCCTCCCCCTCGCCAGATGCTGTCACTCCCTCAGGTGCTCCCGGTGCTCGCTGGAGAGGTGGCTCAAGAGGACCCCAAGTAGTGGAAGTAGTGGGATCCGGTCCTCGAGTAGATGTCGTCGTCACAGTATCGAATGGGGCAGCCAGTCGGGTTGTCTCGGGATCACCCCAATTGGCGTCTTCCTGCTCCTCCTTCACAAAGATCGTCTCTCCCATCTCCTGATCTCCTGCAACATCAAAAGCACAAGAAACACAAGGCATTGTCTTGTCGAATGTGACCTCGCAGGTCTCCACTATCCGGTTAGTCTCAAGGTTAAGAACACGATAAGCACGAGAATGCAAAGCATAACCAAGAAACACACCATCAGCAAAACGAGATTCAAATTTGTCCAAATTGACTTGATTCAGGATGAAGCACTTGCACCCAACACCTTGGGTACCTGTCCAAAACGCAACTCATAAGAAGTCTTTTTCATGAAAGCTCAAAGAAAGATGCGATTTGAAACATGGCAAGCGGTGTTGATCGCCTCGGCCCAAAAACACCTAGGAGTCCAATGCTCATCGAGCATCGTCCTGGCCATCTCAACAAGGGTCCGGTTCTTGCGCTCAACAACACTGTTCTGCTGGGGGACATAAGGAGAAGACAACTGATGCTCGATTCCAAGAGATGAAAAGAAGGAGGTAAATGATGAGTTGACAAACTCAGTACCATTATCGCTACGAATAGCTCTAATAGTATCATGGGGAAACTCAGTTTTTAACCTCAAAATAAGATCTCGAGCAAAAGAAAAGGCTTCATCCTTAGCCTTCATGAAGAACACCCAAGAGTACTTCGAAAAATCGTCAACGATCACTAGAACGTACCACTTACCACCCGCTGAGCAAACCCAAGTTGGACCAACAGTGTCCATGTGTAGAAGCAGCAACCATCTTCCCGTGACGACAAGGATGGCAAACAAGATCCTTCTGAAACTTAAGCTTGGCCAATCCTTGGATTAGGCCAAGTGAGCTAAGTCTTGCAAGCAAGTCAAAACTCAAATGACCGAGCCTCCTATGCCACTTCCATAAATTAGAAGAAGGACCAACCATCAAACATCTAGCAGAGCCAAAAGGACAAGAAAAATTGGCTCTGAAAACACGACCAAATGGGACGACCCAACAAACAAGGTCTCCCCGAGAATCCAAAACTCGACTAAGGCCTTTCTTAAAGAGTAGTTCAAAATCGTCTTCAAGAAGTTGCGAAACCGAGAGCAAGTTAAAATGCAAGTTAGAAACCAAAGCAACATCCTTGAGAATGAAATTCTCATTGAGCCGAATAGCTCCATGAGAAACAACCTTACCTCTACCACTATCCCCAAAAGTGATGTACTCCTTGTGCACCACGGGGTCTAGGCTGGAGAACCATTCCTTCCTTCCGGTCATGTGGCACGAGCACCCGGAATCCATGAGCCACATGTTCTCCAGCCGAAGTTCCTGCATCAATAGAATGGAAGGAAATGAGCATATGGCACAACACTGGGGTTAGTATACTGAGAAGGATACCAGTGCCGTGTCATAGGCCCAGAAAAGGTGTTAGAAGGAACACGAAACTGTCCTCGTCCCATGGGTGGATAGCCATCACCACCAAATTGAAAAGGTGGTCGGCTATGGAACAAAAATCCTCCAAACTCACCTCCTCGTCCCATTTGAGCAAAGCGATCACCACCATGCTGGAAAGGTGGTCCGCTATGGGACTGAGCAGCAAAACCTCTTACACCCGACTCACGTCGTATTAAGGACGACCGGAACCGCGACGGGCACGACCAGCACCCCATGGTCTAGCTGCCTAGGGCCTAGCCACCTGAGGGGGTGCACGTCTAGGCCTAGTGCCCTGCCTCTAAACTCCCTGACCTTGCACACCATGGAGAGGGTGGTACCTGGCCTGGATGTTCAGTTCCATCTCCCTCCTAGCCGCTCTCTTTCTCCGAAAGCAAAACTCAACCAGGTGACCCTCGTGGTGATAGAACTCGCACTCAAACCTCACCACTCTCTTGGGTTGTTGGTTTGCTTGGTTGCGAGGATTGTTCACTTTGGCTGGTTGCTTGCCCTGCGGAAGGGGATCACTAGAGTGGCCAGGAAGGGTGTCAAGTGTGTTCCTAAGATGGTTAGGTTTGGGAACCCACACTTGCTTGCGAGGTGGAGCCTTGGGAGACTAAACAAGGATACCATCCTTGGTGATAGGCTTAGGTGGCTCAGGTGGGGTGATCTTGATAAGCTTAGGGAGAGTGGATGGTTTCTCACTCGGGTCTACTCCGCTAAACTCACTGATTTTGCCAAAGACACTAGGGCCCTCACCACCTGAAGTAAAGCCTACTCCTGGAACGCCAATTCCCTGCTTGAACTGAGTGATCATCATGCCCAACTGCAGCTCACTGCATGATACCCAACTCAGGATGGACCGAAGGTATGTGTTCTCATCCTCGGTTTGCATCCTGTCATGCCGACAGTTGGCAATATCAAGCTCCATCGCCGTGCATTGCTCACATGGAGCGGACAAGGTGCTAACTGAGCTGGCCTTCATGGCTTCAGCAAGCTTGGCACTAACTTCTACCAACTCAGTTCGCAAGCCTGGACAGGACTTGCACGCACCCAGCAAAGAAGACCTTGCCTTCACTTCCGCTAGCTCCTTCTTCAGGGAGGCACATACTGTTGGAGTTGTTCCAAATTCACTTCAGGATATTGGTCGGGCTTCAGATGGAGCGAAGCGGAGGCCCGTCACCGGAGGCTTGGGCTGGAACATAGCGGACGAAACAGCGAACGAGTCACTGCATCGGACGCTGGCAGCGTCCGATGCCTCAGTGACGGACGCGTCCGATGTGAACAGAGCAGTTCTGGAACCTTACTCCATGACCATCGGACGCTGCTACAGTGATAGCTCTACGTCCGATGCTCTGGCCCCGGCGCGTCCGATGATCAATGGAGCGTCTGATGTCCTGCGTCCGATGCTCACTCAAAAACACGGTTCTCTGACACGTGTCACAGGAGCGTCCGACGCTATGAACAGCAGCGTCCGATGCTCCCGTGCTCAGCGTCCGATGCCCCCGAAAACAACACAGTTCTTCAGCGATTCAACCCGATCTCCTCTGAATCAAAAGCTCTAGGGCCAAGATTCCATCTGAGAGGTCACAAGGATGTTAGTTAACTACTCCTGAGAGATCATGGCTCGAGTCCAACTCCAAATCGGTGAATCGAGAAGATTTGGGAAAATGGAAAAGAAAAGTGATCCAACACAAAATCGGCCGATCTGCTAGATCATGAATTTTGAGACGAATTCCTTTGGTGAAAAGAAGCACCTCACGATCTAGCACAAGTGAATTCAAGTGGAATCAAAAACCGTTCCTCGAAGAGGGAGAACGAGGCAAATCTCCGAGAAGGCAAAGACAAAAACGCGAAGAACACAACTCAAAACGCGAATTGATCTTGAATTCCAGCCGAAACTTCTCCACACGAGGAGACAACGAGATTACAGTCTTGTTTCCTCAAAATCCAATGAGATTACAGAGGTATGGTTCACCGTCTCTGCGGATCACAGACAGCGAGGTATGATTAGAACCTAAGCGAGGGCTAGAGAGAGAGAGAGAGCTCAAGAAGTAATGGCTGCAAGGATAGGGAGAGACGAGGTGCACCTCTCTTATTTATAGCCTAATACAATAGTCCCCTTCTACCCCTAGATACAAGAGCGAAGTGGCCAACCCTAGGAGTATCCCGGTCCAACTCTAAAGAGTCGTGATCGGACGGTCACTGTTGACACTTAATGTGGCAAACGGGTAAACTGGAAGCGTACGGTTGTCAATGTAGCCTTCACCGAGAGTATTCTAGGTATCGTTTTTTCCACAGGGAACGTGAAGTGAACTAACTAGAGTCATGTTCATCCTATGATGAGATAGAAGAGCCTATGAAAGCTCGGTAGAGAGGATCTCTATAACATCCGATATCTGGTATGGCAAAAAGTTATATGCGGCGTTCTCCACCCTTGCTCACTAGGGGCGGTAGTTGCAGCTGAAGCCCGTGCAAGCAGCCCATCTCCCTTACTCAGCCCTACTTTTTAAGAACTTGCCTATAAACACGTGGTGGACTCTAGAGATCAGATTCGGGGCTGTCACCACCCGCTGGCTACCACTATCTATCCGTGCGACAAGCAGCATATACTGGCAAGATATAGTCTAAACACCACGTTTACGCTACCCTTACTACTCTAACCCGGTACCACAAGGCTAAAGCACTCTACTAATAGAACAACATACCCATGAAACACAAGTATATAACTTAATGCTAAACCAGATACTGAATATTAAAGAAGATCTCAGATGCTTACTTACAAAGAAGACCGCATCCGTTTAGGTACACCACGGAGGAGACTCCCGACAGGCCTGGGGATTCCTCCAGACGACTCCCTCACTCTCTCCTTACTCATAGAGCGCTACGCCAGAGCTTCGCTAATGCTTCCCAAGTGTAGCTAACTCTACTATGTCATGAATGAAGAGTGAGGGGTAGGGGGTATATGTAGTCCTAGGGGATGAATGAGAACCACTCAATGTGCCATGTCATCGATCCGCGTGATGATGGATGAGAGCTCTTGGGTCGTAACCTCCTTCAGATCAATGGTGGAGAAGAATTAAGCATGTGCTTCTTTAATTCAACATGTGCTTCTTTGCATGGCGGCATGCATAAAGGCCGTGGAGGAAAGTTGAGGCAGATTGGGTACATAAGGGGGTCGACCGACCCCAATATACCAGGTGGGACCAATTCTCTCTAGTATGGGGCCTCCTAGCATGTTGTAGAGTGGGTGATTCTACAACTCAAAATATCTGTGCAAGTTGGAGCGATCCTTGTATGGTTTCAAACAGTCCCCTCGTCAGTGGAACACGAGGTTTGATTCATTTATGTTGTCACACAGTTTTAAAAGATCTAAATATGATAGCTGTGTTTACATCAAGCATGTTAATGGATCACCTATATATTTGCTGTTATATGTTGATGATATGCTGATTGCTGCCAAGAGTAAGATTGAAATCACTAAGTTAAAGAAGCTGTTGAGTAGTGAGTTTGATATGAAAGATCTTGGTAGTGCTAAGAAAATTCTTGGTATGGAAATCAGTAGAGACCGAAAATCTGGTTTGCTATTTCTTAGTCAACAAAATTATATCAAGAAGGTTCTTCAGCGTTTCAACATGCAAAAAGCTAAACCTGTTAGTACCCCTATTGCACCTCACTTTAAGTTGTTAGCTGCTTAGTGTCCTAGTACAGATGCAGAGATTGAGTACATGTCAAGGGTTCCTTATTCTAGTGTTGTTGGGTCTTTGATGTATGCCATGGCTTGCTCTCGTCCAGATTTGTCATATGCTATGAGTCTTGTTAGTAGATATATGTCTAATCCTGGCAAAGAACATTGGAGGGCAGTTTAGTGGATTTTCAGGTACCTCAGAGGCACAACAGATTCTTGTTTAAAGTTTGGAAGAACTGATAAGGGTCTTATTGGATATGTGGATTCTGATTATGCTGCTGATCTGGACAGGCAAAGATCACTTACTGGTTATGTGTTTACTGTTGGCAGTTGTGCTGTGAGTTGGAGGGCTACTTTACAGTCTATTGTTGCTTTGTCTACTACTGAAGCAGAATAATCAGAATCCTATGGTAGGTTGGCCCGATTGGCACGCATCTTGTTCACAATCGTTTGGAAATGAGCGAACATAGCGTCAATTGTCTCTCCCTCCAACTGAACAAAGTTCTCGTACTCCCGCTTGTAGGTCTCGAAGAGTCTGGTCTTGACCTGAATGGTCCCCTCGTGATAGCCTTTAAGCTTGACCCAGATCTCTCGTGCCGTCTTAAGATCGGAGACACGCTCGAACTCAGGAAGGGAGATGCTGGCCAAGAGCTAGTTACGAGCCTTGGAGTTGGCCTCATGCTGGTCAATCTGGATCTGACCCACACGAGCTGCAAGGAACTCATACTCAGCATTCTCACATATTTCCCAAATGGAAGAACTGATGCTGCAGAGATAGGCACGCATCCGAATCTTCCAATAGGGATAGTTCGTCCCATCGAAGTAGGGAGCCTTGTCGTTCCCTCGATCCATGTCACCCTTAGGATCGGAAACCGATTAAGGTAGAGAAGATCCCTTAACTGGCTCTGATACCAATTGAAGGACCGAATTGGTGACCAGAGGGGGGGTGAATGGGAGCCTCAAATTTCAACTCATGAAATGAATGGCCCTTGTCCCAAAAAATCACCCTAAATGCAAGACACGGGCTTGCTAGTACCCACGACCCTAGATGTAGGATGGATGCTTCTTAGAAGCACAACGGGATACTACACAACCCAAAAGTCCAATGCAAAAGCCAGAGACCAAATCTGAAGTCGAACGAATGAACCACAGACGAAACAGCGAACGAGTCACTGCATCGGACGCTTGCAGTGTCCGATGCCTCAGTGACGGACGCGTCCGATGTGAACAGAGCAGTTATGGAAACTTACTGCATGACCATCGGACGCTGCTACAGTGATAGCTCTGCGTCCGATGCTCTGGCCCCGGCGCGTCCGATGATCAACGGAGCGTCTGATGTCCAGCGTCCGATGGTCACTCAAAAACACGGTTCTCAGACACGTGTCACAAGAGCGTCCGACGCTATGAACAGCAGCGTCCGATGCTCCCGTGCTCAGCGTCCGATGCCCCCAAAAACAACACAGTTCTTCAGCGATTCAACCCGATCTCTTCCGAATCAAAAGCTCTAGGGCCAAGATTCCATCTGAGAGGTCACAAGGATGTTAGTTAGCTACTCCTAAGAGATCATGGCTCGAGTCTAACCCCAAATCGGTGAATCGAGAAGATTTGGGAAATGGAAAAGAAAAGTGATCCAACACAAAATCGGTCGATCTGCTAGATCGTGAAGTTTGAGATGAATTCCTTTGGTGAAAAGAAGCGCCTCACGATCTAGCACAAGTGAATTCAAGTGGAATCGAAAACCGTTCCTCGAAGAGGGAGAACGAGACAAATCTCCGAGAAGGCAAAAACAAAAACGCGAAGAACACAACTCAAAAAGCGAATTGATCTTGAATTCCAGTCGAAACTTCTCCACACAAGGAGACAACGAGATTACAGTCTCGTTTCCTCAAAATCCAATGTGATTACAGAGGTATGGTTCACCGTCTCTGCGGATCACAGACAGCGAGGTATGATTAGAACCTAAGCGGGGGCTAGAGAGAGAGAGCTCAGGAAGTAATGGCTGCAAGGATAGGGAGAGAGGAGGTGCACCTCTCTTATTTATAGCCTAATACAATCCCCTTCTACCCCTAGATACAAGAGCGAAGTGGCCAACCCTAGGAGTATCCCGGTCCAACTCTAAAGAGTCACGATCGGACGGTCACTGTTGACACCTAATGTGGCAAACGGGTAAACCGGAAGCGTATGGTTGTCAATGTAGCCTTCACCGGGAGTATTCCAGGTATCGTTTTTTCCACGGGGAACGTGAAGTGAACTAACTAGAGTCAAGTTCATCCTATGATGAGATAGAAGAGCCTATGAAAGCTCGGTAGAGAGGATCTCTATAACATCCTATATCTGTTATGGCAAAAAGTTATATGCGGCGTTCTCCACCCTAGCTCACTGGGGGCGGCAGTTGCAGCTGAAGCCCGTGCAAGCAGCCCAACTCCCTTACTCAACCCTACTTTTTAAGAACTTGCCTATAAACACGTGGTGGACTCTAGAGATCAGATTCGGGGCCGTCATCACCCGCTGGCAACCACTATCTATCTGTGCCACAAGCAGCATATACTGGCAAGATATAGTCTAAAAACCACGTTTACGCTACCCTTACTACTCTAACCCGGTACCACAAGGCTAAAGCACTCTACTAATAGAACAGCATACCCATGAAACACAAGTATATAACTTAATGCTAAACCAGATACTGAATATTAAAGAAGATCTCATATGCTTACTTATAGAGAAGACCGCATCCGTTGAGGTACACCACGGAGGAGACTCCCGACAGGCCCGGGGCTTCCTCTAGACGACTCCCTCACTCTCTCCTTACTCACATAGTGCTACGCCAGAGCTTCGCTAATGCTTCTCAAGTGTAGCTAACTCTACGATGTCATGAATGAAGAGTGAGGAGTAGGGGGGTATTTATAGTCCTAGGGGATGAATGAGAACCACTCAATGTGCCATGTCATCGATCCGCGTGATGATGGATGAGAGCCCTTCTATCGTAACCTCCTTCAGATCAATGGTTATGCCAGAAAACGTTATCAGTGACGCGTGTTGAGGGCCATCAGTGACGCATAAAATACGCGTCACTAATTTTGCGTCTGTGATAAGGGCAAATCAGTGACGCTTAAACACGCGTCACTGATAGCAAAATTCTAGTGACGCATGTTTAAAACACGCGTCACTAATAACAACAACCCGCGTCACTGATAATGGAGTAAAAGTGACGCGTGTTTGCAACCCGCGTCACTCATAACGGAGTAAAAGTGACGTGTGTTTGCAACCCGTGTCACTGATAACAGAGTACTAGTGACGTGTGTTTGTAACCCGCGTCACTGATAACAGAGTACCAATGACGTGTGTTTGCAACCCGCGTCACTGATAACGGAGTAAAAGTGACGTGTGTTTGCAACCCGCGTCACTGATAACAGAGTACTAGTGACGTGTGTTTGTAACCCGCGTCACTGATAACAGAGTACCAGTGACGTGTGTTTGCAACCCGCGTCACTGATAACGGAGTACAAGTGACGTGTGTTTGCAACTCGTGTCACTAATAAGGTAATATTAGCGACACGCACTAAGAACCCGCGTCACTGATAATTTGATATCATAAAAAAAGTGACGCATCAACTCCATTAGTCGCTCATTTTTTCCATCAGAGCCACATACCAGATCCACAATATTCACAGCACACACACATATATATATATATATATATATATATATGAAAGCCATCAATATATTACGTGTTCATAACAGAAGCTCCACAAATAGACTCAAGTTCAATATATTCACATTTATATCAAATTCATTGATGACTTGGTCACAACATGTTTACAACTTGTTCGAAATCCATCACAACATTGGACTTAACTTATTTAGTCACACACTACATCACTAGACCCACACTGATAATAAACACACATCACTAGTGCTTAACTGGTAGGATAATGTAATTCTCCTTTCTTGTCGATGACTTGTGCCACTAAGAACATGGCCAGCTTCTCTCTAATCGTGCACACGTCAATGGGCGTCGTCAACACTTCAAATTCCTGGGTCAAAGATAGAGCTTTGATCAAAAAAAAATATGGTACATTTTATCCAGAAAAAAATAAAACATGGTACCTTTGTCTCAAAGTTTGAAATCAATACAGAAATATTGCTTGTATACTACGAACTACAAATCTCCTATGCCTAAATAGAAGATCCCCACTAGCCTAATTCTTTGTAATTTTGTGGTGCCACCGTCAACAGCCACCATCCGCACTATTAAATCACTGGTCTTTTTCCCATGGAAAGCTTAGAGGACGCGACGCTTCAGCAAGTACGTATCGCTTCAGTCATATTCATTCTGCATCAATTAGTCCACCCGGTCTCAACTTCTGAAGGGCTCCCCACTACCGCTCGCACTAGCACTACTGCATGTGCATGCCCCGATTTTTGAATCCGGCAATCCAGCAGCCTTCACTCTATAAAATGAGATTATTTAACTCCTTTAGGCCTCCAAATAACTGCTGGCTCCCATATTATAATATTGAACACATACAAGAGAGAGAGGAAGAAACCTCTCCGGTCCAAAATCAGAGCAGCCAGGTTTGAAAAGGCACCGAGCGGAGCCTATGCGGATGAAGACTACTGTAGTGCAGGCCTGCAGCTGTCGGTGAAAGATAATAATATTGGGGAGCAGCCCATCCGAGAGCAGGGAATATAATCAAGCTAACTGTTGTATTTTGGTGTCTCTCTCAATTATTAATTTCTTTACAAGCTGGGGTCTAAAGTGTGCGCACCGGTTGCTCCTGCCATGTGCTGATTGTTCCCACAACAAAATGCTAAGAATTAAGAAGTCCTATGCTAATTTCCCTTTTCCTCCCGCAGGTGATACCGACGAAAGGAAATGACAACTAAAGTAATGTTGTCTTTCACACCTTTTTTAGTCGCCAGTCGTACTTTATTTTTAACTAAATGGTGATAAGTTTATGTAGTGGTCCTCTAAAAAGGTGTATTGAGTAAAATAGTGGTCCTCAAAAATAGAACTTGGTACAACACAATATATATAGAACACAGAACATGGTACAACACAATATATATAGAACACAGAACATGGTACAACACATACCTCAAGGCATTGCAAGTTTGTCTTTGGCATCGCTAAACTCAAGTGGTCTGCAGCATAGAATCCAGACATTTTGTCAGAAGATTGTTGTTGGCACTGCGACAAATATTTGTCAGAAGTTTTTTATCAAAATATATGAATTTTATTTTTGAAACCACTTACCGCATATTTAGTAATGTTTGTTCAATGACATTGGCATTTATGAAACAAAGTCAATAGTAGGTAGGCGAAGAACTCACTCGCAAATCAATAATTTTAACATGCTGAAATCATGGTTTCCAGATCTTTCTTGGTATACTTGCTGAAGGCCTTTTGCATATACTGCAGAACTTTGTCTCTATCAAACTTTATGCTGTCCTGTGACATCACTTGTGGATCAAGAAAGCCTACAGGAATGTCCTTAGCCTTCACTTCTACAACTAGTGATCTAGAAATAAGAAATAACATATAAAGAACATGAGTAGAGACTACTAAAAGGGATATGCCTAGAGATAGAAGTCGACACTGTGTACTAAGTTAATTGTCTTCCATTCCCGCAACTAGTAAAGTTTTGTTCTAATATATTTAAGGTTCTTATATGTATTAATATATACCTTTTTCTAAAATGGTAGAGTATTTACCACATGGTTATCTATAAATCTATGACAACAAGCAGTGACAACTAAAAAGAGGTTCTTTTGGCTTTATTTAGGGTGACCTAGCTAGGCCGACAACTCAACTCACTTTGACAAGTTGATCGAGCAATATAGACTGAAATAGGAAAAAAACCTGTCCATTTCGAACCATCTGACATGGTAGTACAGCCACCGGACGTAGGAATGTACGTGGATTGATCTACAGACATACATATAGGTTGTTCCAAGCATCGAGCAGTTTTTATGCAACGAACCTGTACTTAAAATGGCAACCAGCTGCATCTTAAATTCTTAGTAATTGGTTGCAACTTTGGTGGTGAGTGAGAGTGCATTGTGGCAACCTGATAGATGGCAACAGAACAGCTTTCAGTTTGAGGTTCAGAGTGACACTGCCACTCATTCTGCAATTTGACATTTTCCTTTTTTTATTGGCAGCCAAGGTACTACAGTTAATATAGTACTAGCAACACCTCTATTCACTCCTTGTCAACCTTATATCTGATAAGAAAAAAAAGCTTAAATATAATACAGTTATTGAAAGGCAAGACTTTTTAGAACAGAAGCTACAGCTTAGAAGGGTGATACTGTACCTAGACTAGAAAACTCATGGCCACTTATATGTGCATTACTACTGCAGCACAGCAAGGCATTCAAGAAGCTTGATATACTAGAAAAGAAATGCTGAAGAACATAATAATTTGAGAAATAGGATAATCTGTAACACCAATTGCTTGTACATGTAACTTTTCCATTCCTAATTTGCAACATAAGCCATAGTTTTTTTTGGTTGGTATTCTACCTTTAGTACCACTCTTAGAATTAGTAAGAACACGCTACTGCAACCAAGAGCACCACAAAATCCCCTCTACTCCTTGCATAGTTCTTACATAATAGTTGGAGCTACCAGCTAGAATGAAAAGCTACAAGAAGAAACTCAAAAGAGGACTGAACATTTGGTTAGCTTCTGATTTACAGGGAGGCACATGACAGAAAGGAGATTGTGCTAATAATACATGTTTATCACACACAAGCACCATCAGATCCTATACAGGTCAACTCATATGATCCTATCAGAAACGAGATTATGCTAATAATATGTGTTTATCACACACAAGCACCATCAGATCCTACCAGACCAACTAAAACATGCAGGAACCATAATGAATCCTAAATTAAAGAAACATCACTTAATCAGATGCTTGACGAAATGGATTGAGCAGCAAACAAACAAAGGACGCGGTTGGTGAGTGGGCGATAGGATGGGTAGTTTGTACTGTACCTCCGTGGAGCTCGTGTTGAACGTCCCGCGCCTGCTCTTCTCCTACTTCACGGCCTCGCCACGATGACGACCAAGAGCGAGGAAGCCTCCTCTGCGGGGTCCCAACTCTCTGGATCTCTAGCCCGGCCGGGGTCCCAACTCGTCCCGCCCTGACGAAGCCTCCTATGTCGCTTGCTGCAGAGTTGAGGGCAGGGGAGACGGCGCCGGTGCCGCATGCGATGGCTGCGGGGACTCTGCGGAGGAGTAGGATGGCTGCGGCGACCGAGGAGGATGAGGTTGGAGATCCTCGCCGCTGGACCGAGGGGCGACAGGGGCAGAGGGGGCGGCGCACGGGAGAGTGGCGTTGTGGGGCTTAGGGTTTAGGCTTGGTGCGACGGGCACGACTTGGCGAATGGGGAGAGAGGGAACCGATGGTGCACTTGGGCCTGCAGGTTTCCGGCCCAGTTGCCCTATGTCTTCACTCAAAAGAACACACGTCTTGCACTAGCTGTCAAATTTCTTAGCTGAAAAAGAAAATAAAAATGGAACACGTTGGTAAGTTCAGTGTACCAAACTATCATTTTTACAATTTACACATAATAAGGTGACAGTGGTTTAATTATACCTTGCTTGTATTTTGCTGGGTTGATGTCCACACCGATGATCCTTGATGCACTAGCCAGTCTAGCACCTTCCATAGCCTGATAATGGACGATCAAACATACTACAGTGAACGGAGCTGTAGATGTCGTGGCCGGGGCCAGGGCTGCCGGAGCTTCCGAAGAGTTTGTTTTTTTCTTTATTTCCAAACGGCGGCGATACGAATGGACTAGCAACATGTATGAGCGAGTCTCTTGAAAAATATCTTGGTCAGCTTATTTGTGACGCGGCTTAAGAAAATGAGTCACAAATATGTGGACATATCAGTGACGCGTCTATAAACACGCGTCACATTTCTTATCTGTGACGCGTGTTATGACCTAAGAGTCACTGATATGTACAACTATCAGTGACGCGTCTTAGGAACATGCGTCACAAGACTTATCTGTGACCCATATTCTTAACCCGCGTCACTAATAAGTCGATCTATCAGCGACGCGTGCCAACAACACGCGTCACAATTTTTATCAGTGACGCGTGTTCTGTACAAGAGTCACTGATACCGTGTTATTAGTGACGCGTCTTGGTTCCGGGGCATGACCAGTAGCTAATCAGTGACACGTCTCAAGAACCCGCGTCACTAATAGGTTATTTGTGACGCGTGTTGTTTTTAGGTCACAAATTGAGACGTCATTGATAAGCTTTTCTGGCATAGTGATGTGCTTCTTTAATTCAACATGTGCTTCTTTGCATGGCGGCATGCATAGAGGCCGTGGAGGAAAGTTGAGGTAGATTGGGTACATAAGGGGGTCGGCCGACCCCCCTATGCCAGGTGGGACCAATTCTCTATAGTGTGGGGCCTCCTAGCATGTTGTAGAGTGGGAAAGTGCACAAGGTTCTGGCTGAAGGGTACAAAGGGGGGTCGGGCGACGTCCAAATGAGGCCAAATCAGCCCATCTTTTGCAGGTGGCTTCTAGAAGGATAGTCTATGATGTTGGTCAAGTTGGATTGGACATTTTCCATACATGATGGGTCGGCCGACGTGTCATGTTGGGCTCCTCAAGCTTGGATTTTCATCCACTTTGCACCTACATTCAAATAGAGGACATGTACATGTGGAACCAAGTTATTTGTACCAAAATATGCTTTTGCTATGCTTATCTTCCTTCTATTCCAAGGTTGTTGATGGTGTTTTGAGCATGTTATTTTGGTGATATCTCACCGTCAACAACAATCCCCCACACTTAGCTCTTTGCTCGTCCTCGAGTAAAGGTTAAGGATAGGAGAAGACATGATCATAACAATCTTCAAGATATATAGCAACTTAAAGTATCATTCAAGACATACCTTATACAAGTGGGTTATGTGGTATTGTCTAACATATATCCTTTAGGTGTTGTAAGATGGAACAACTCATGGCAAAGGTATCTTTCCTAATTCACATCTTAGTGACTTGGAGTTTTTCAAAGTTTTCACAAGAAAAGCATAGTTCACTTATACCCTCATATTGTACTCTCAAATCTCTCAATGGTATATGATTCCTTACCAAGGCAAAACATTATTTACCTTCTTTTATTTCATTCTACATTAGAAAGGCTTATGTAGAGCTCAGGTAGGGATAGACATGATTGCATATATTGTAAAGTCAAAACAAGGATCCAAGGAGAAAAATGTCATAATCCTACATCAAGATGTGCATGTGTGTGAAACATGGTGTGTATGACACATGATACTCCTTTAGTGATATGATCTCTCTCTATTACTTATTTTTGAGAAATGGCGATCATAACTCTTTTTATTCATGAGCTCTAACATGCTCATCTCTTTTTTCCAATACTTTGGACCTTCATGTGTCCAATTTTTTCCTCTTATTATTTTTTTTAATTTTGCATAGCCCATGTCTCTTCTACTAATTCCAACTAGAGAAATCATTCTTTTAGAACTTGGAGTATTTAATTGTGGAAATGAAAGGCATGTTTTTGCGCACTTCTAGTGTAGAAGCGACGTGTATATGTGGAGTGTACGTGATCTTGATCTTGGGAGCATGATAAATTTCTCAACAAGTGTCAACAAGGTTTGACTAAACTCAAAGCAATAACAAATAGCATAAGAAAGTTTTGAACATGTAAGAACATGGTATTTGGCTTTGGTAGGAATTTTCTCACCATTGAGGAGTATGTGACACTATGGTTTTATGACATTTTTATCAAAAATAAGATCTCCGAGCACTTTGAATACAATGGGTAGGACTCCTAAGCCAGAGCTATATCAAATTTCACAACAACTTAGTCAATATGATTTTCCTATCAAGATATTTCCCACAAGCATAAGGATATGTGTATGGAATAAACTTTATGCAGCTTTTGTCTCAAAAAATGTCCTAAGCATGTCACTTTTCAAATTTTAATACAAGTGTGGTTTTGGTTCATTTTACTTGCATGGAAACTATCCAAAGTGTGAAAACATATACCAAAAAGATGAGAGGAAGTGTCAAACCCGCATTTCAAAGTGAAGCATCAGCGGTGGAGGTTGGCAGGTGGGCCCAAGGCACCATGGTGGGGTCGGCCGACCCCACCTAGTGGCTTATGACCCTCCTAAGTGTGTCTTCTCATCGAGGGATGCCTTCATGTGTTTTATTTTTTCTGTTTTGTGATCATTTGCACGTCGGCCGACGTGCCTTTGGTGCGATCTTGGAAAACGGAACCTAGTACGTTGTTCCCTTTGTTGACCTCTACAAGTGCACCAAAGCTTTGCTCAATTGGCCACCTTTGGACCATCGGCCGACGTCCTTTGGTGGCCAAACATGCTCAATTTTGTGTGGCAGCATCTCTCCCAGTGTGGATCACTGCTATAGTCAAAGAATTTCCATTGGTGAAAGTTTGGGGGTGACCGACCCTCACACTTCTTCCAAACAGTACCTGTCTTTTATTCAGAAACAACAAATGTGAAATACAAAAGGACCCTACTGGTGGGAGACACCAGAGAGTCAAATTTTATTCAAAATAAATCTTGTACAAGACACATTGTAGCATTTGCGAAAGGTCAAGGTTGACTTCATGTGCCATATTCATTCTTGAAAAATGGTTACTAAGATAAGAAGGATGATATGGGCATGAATGTAAAAATTGAATACATTTGGCCAAAGGAGTTTGATTGTACAACATACATCTTATGACATAATGTATCAAATATTACATGATTATGACCTTCATCTTCTAGAGATAACATGTGTAAAATATTCAGCTCATTTGGTTAAGATTTGGAAGTCATGATAGTGGTGTGAAAGGCTATGAACAATGTTATAGAAGAAAGACATGTTGTGTTAATCAAGGCTTTATCATTGAAAGTTATAACTTAAACATGTTTCATTCTTCATTGGTATATATCCAAGAACCAAGGAAGATCTTTTCAAACATTGACCATTTACCTTACGATGTTACCTTAGTCATTGGAGCATGGTGGCACCATGTGACAACGAGTAGATGAATTGCGGTGGTCCATAAAGCTTTCCTTGCTTGGCTAGCCTCACATCATGAGCTGATCATGGACATTGTATCTCCAATCTTGTACTCCTTCATGCCATCATTTTGTTCTTATTTTGTGGATCTTGGCATGTTGTTTTGATCTTCCGCTCCACTCATTGTTTCATTCCTGCAGAGGATTAGTGGCCAACACATACCCGAAGGAATGGATACACATTTTTAAGCAAGGGTGATGTTGTCATGGAGTTTGGAGACCTATTTTTTTATTTTATTTTGTATGGAAACAATTAAATATGTAAAAAGAGATTCTCAGGAGAGGAAAAAGATGCAGCAAACCAGTCAACACATGTGTAGAAGCGGGGCAGAGGCTGACTGGTGGGCCTAGAGACTCATGGTGGGGTCGGCCGACCCCACCTTGAGGCTTTATGCCACCTAGGTGCTTCCCATTTATCTCCTTCCCTCCAAGGATGTACTTTGGCACTTGTGCTTTTTGGTGGTGTGTTAATTTGACCGTCGTCTGACGCCAAAAAGTAGCCATTGCGGCCCAAATTTGACGTGCGAGGTTGGGTTCAAGTGAACATCAACATGGTGTGCTTAGAACTTTTAGACGCTTCACATGGGGGTCGACCGACCCCCACACTTAGCTTCAGTGGAGTTCTCTAGCCTTGAATTATCGCCACATATGTTCTCATGACTTTCCCACCAAATTTTGGGAGTCTTCCTACATGGGTTAGTCCATATGCACAACCAATTTCTATCCAAGTATCTTTTGCTTCAATAAACAAACTAGACACCATGTCTTATTTGATTAAGGAAAGCTATTTAACCTAAGGGCCATGCTTAATTTAAAGAGCTTTTGGAAACATGTACATTACTCCCAAACCAAAGCATGCTTTAATAGAAACAGGGTAACATGGAGACAAACATGAATGGTGTATTCTTTTTTTTATTTTTTTATGTGGAGAAATAAAAAAATGTAAAAGAGGAATGCATTAAAAGAGGGAGGAGATGTGGTAAACTAGTCAAGAAGCATGTCAGGATGGAATGGACATTGACTGGTGGGCCAAAGGACCCTGGGTGGGGTCGGCCGACCCCACCTTGTAGCCATTGGCCACTTCGGTGTCTACCCTATGTATTCTTACCTCTAAAGACGTATTTCTGCACTGACGCATTTTGTCTATGTGCTCATTTGGCCGTCGCCCGACGCCCAAATGTAGCCTTTGGAGTCCATCTCTTGGATGTTGAATTATCATAGTATATGACTCCATGGCAGCTTCAACATTGTGACAAGATGAACTTGGGGGAGGTCAACCGACCCCCACACTTAGTTCAAGGTGTGTGTTGAATCACGAAGACAAGAGAAGGTCAAGTGCAGGGCTCTGCTGGTGGCAACACACCCGCAAAACCAAATTTAACTAGAGTTAGGCATAAGTTTCATCATATTAGTGAAGTGGTTTCTCCTTCAATGCCAACTCTCATGGGCCTAACTACCAAAAACTTCATACCAAACCACTATGAGACTTGCAATATTTATGATAATCAAACACATCTACAACGATCCCTGCAAAGATTTTAACAGCGGGAAGCATGAAGGGATTGTAGATCTCATGTGTGGTGATGGTAGGGTGAAGAATTGATTTGAAAGATTTATCATGGAAGAATGGATTTGATGGGATGGTTAAGACGTGACTTCCATGTTCATTTCATATCATCTTCCCTTTCAAGCTCAAGTTTTGATGTCTCATGAATGTCCATAGGCAAAATGTTTGTTTCCATCATTCCATGCTTATGACATTCCATGGACATGATTTCCCTTGGATTGAGCTTGAGGTGAGGAGGAGCACTTCCTTCTTCATGACAACCTAAGTCCTCCTCCAAACTTGGAGGGGTCATGGTTGTTCATGAAATTGACATAAGCCCACCCCTAGGATCAAGAACAGGTTTGGATTCTACCCTTGTGTTGAGAGATCGAGAAGACCAAACGGGTAAATAGTCCTTTCCTATTCTATGATCAAGCCTCTCATTTCCTGAAACATTCTCCAAGATTTGCATGATTGGCCTTCCAATAAAGGTTAGATGAGAGGATAGCCCAGGAAGGTCAAAGATATGGAAATCTAGGGATATTTTGTGCTCATCAATCACCACGAGTATGTCTTGAAGAACTCCTAAACAATCAAGAATTTGACCATTTGGGAGCCTAAGATGCTTTTGGGATTGAATTAGGTGATCCATTGATGAGTTTTGGACAAGGAAATAAGGGATGATGTTGATCCCGAGGCTAGGATCATAGCAAATTTCACCATAGATGCCCATTACTTGACAAGATATCCTCCTTACATGAGTGGGCATCTTTGCAACTTCCTTTGAATCTTCAGCCTTATCCAACCATTGTTGACTTACAATGGCAGGAAGGTGCTCAAACCATTGTTGTCCTTTTTGGTTAGAATTCTGGCCCTCATGACCTATATGCCTCGGGCGTCTTAATGAATTTCCGGAGTCAGTGATCGGGTCATCATAAGACTTAAGAGAAATGGCACATGGGTGATCATCAGGATCAAGGATGGGTTTTGAGATGGGTTCAAATGACATGTCGAGTGTGGGAATAGAAAGGGAGAGGATAGATTTTGCTTCTTCCTTTATGCACTCTCTCGACATTCCTCTCGAGATTTTACCCAACATCCTAGATTTGTCTTGATGTGCCACCTAGGAATTTGAGACGTAAGATGATGCTGATTTGGGAGACTTTAAAAGAGAACCTTTCTTGAGAGGATTTAAAAGATGTTTCTTTGAAGGTATCTTTTGGAAAGGATAGTTTAAGGCATTCCCAAATCTAGCAAGATCAGACAGGAGGCAAGCCTCAAAATCGAAGGATTGATTTAGATGTCAAATTTCTTCATCCTCCAAAATCCGTGGGATTAGTGGTTCAGGATTGATGGCCAAATTTTTGGATAGGACTGGTGGTGATTCGGCTATCGAGATCTCTCCTTTCGTGGGGGTGGATTCCTTCTTTTCCTCGGAGATTTCATCATGGATGCTAGTGTGGGGAGTGTTTTCAAGGATTTTTGCAAGAACTTTCCTCCCCTCACCAACAGTCTGACGTAGAAATGCTCCTCCAGAGGATAGATCAAGGAATCATGCGGAATCCTTGCTAAGATCGCCATAAAAGTGTTGTAACAATGTTGGCTCGGTCATACCAAGGTTAGGCCCAAAGGATACTAAATCTGTGAAACGGGCCCATGCCGCACCTAGAGGTTCCTTCTCCTTTTGCTTGAAGCTTAGGACCTCTATTCGAAGATGAACCACGCAAGAGATGGGAAAGAATGATAGGCAGAATTTGGATTGAAGGTTTTCCCACTCTCCATGCATACTCTCTATGTGTCGAGCATACCAATGTTTAGCTGCTCCCGTCAAAGAGAACGGGAATAGCTTCCATTTCAAGGTAGCATGTGTCATTCCTTGAATGTGAAGGCATGAGCACAATTGCTCGAACTCACGTAGATGAGTATAGGGGTTTTCATCTTCTACCCCAGCAAAAGATCGTTCCTGAACCATGGCTATGAAACTCGGGCGAAGCTCATAGCTAGGTGAAAGGATGGTTTGTGATGATGGTGGTGGCTCCAAACAAGCGCCCTTTGGAGCAGTGATAAGAGATATGGATTTGTGGTTCATGATGTGGAAAGGATAAAAGAAAAGAAAGGTAAAATAGGGATAACTCAGATGACTCGATTCTAGTTAAGACAACTACCGTTCCCTGGCAACGGCGCCAGAAAGCTTGTTGACACATAATGTGGCAAACGGGTAAATCGCAAGCGTACAGTTGCCAATGTAGCCTTCACCGGAAGTATTCCAGGTATCGTATTTTCCACGGGGAACGTGAAGTGAACTAACTAGAGTCAAGGTCGTCCTATGATGAGATAGAAGAGCCTATGAAATCTCGGTAGAGAGGATCTCTATAACATCCTATATCTGGTATGGCAAAAAGTTATATGCGACGTTCTCCACCCTTGCTCACTGGGGCGGCAGTTGCAGCTGAATCCCGTGCAAGCAGCCCAACTCCCTTGCTCAGCCCTACTTTTTAAGAACTTGCCTATAAACATGTGGTGGACTCTAGAGACCAGATTCGGGGATGTCACCACCCGCTGGCTACCACTATCTATCCGTGCGACAAGCAACATATACTAGCAAGATATAGCCTAAACACCACGTTTACGCTACCCTTACTGCTCTAACTCGGTACCACAAGGCTAAAGCACTCTACTAATAGAACAACATACCCATGAAACACAAGTATATAACTTAATGCTAAACTAGATACTGAATATTAAAGAAGATCTCAGATGCTTACTTACAGAGAAGACCACATCCGTTGAGGTACACCGAGGAGGAGACTCCCGACAGGCCCGGGGCTTCCTCCAGACGACTCCCTCACTCTCTCCTTACTCACATAGAGCTACGCCAGAGCTTTGCTAATTCTTCTCAAGTGTAGCTAACTCTACTATGTCATCAATGAAGAGTGAGGGGTAGCGGGTATTTATAGTCCTAGGGGATGAATGAGAACCACTCAATGTGCCATGTCATCGATCCGCGTGATGATGGATGAGAGCCCTTCGATCGTAACCTCCTTCAGATCAATGGTGGAGGAGAATTAAGCATGTGCTTCTTTAATTCAACAAGTGCTTCTTTGCATGGCGGCATGCATAGAGGCCATGGAGGAAAGTTGAGGCAGATTGGGTACATAAGGGGGTCGGCCGACCCCCTATGCCAGGTGGGACCAATTCTCTCTAGTGTGGGGCCTCCTAGCATGTTGTAGAGTGGGAAAGTGCAGCAGGTTCTGGCTGAAGGGTACAAAGGGGGGTCGGGTGACGTCCAAATGAGGCCAAATCAGCCCATCTTTTGCAGGTGGCTTCTAGAAGGATAGTCTATGATGTTGGTCAAGTTGGATTGGACATTTGCCATACTTGATGGGTCGGCCGACGTGTCATGTTGGGCTCCCCAATCTTGGTTTTTCATCCACTTTGCACCTACATTCAAATAGAGGACATGTACATGTGGAACCAAGTTATTTGTACCAAAATATGCTTTTGCTATGCTTATCTTCCTTCTATTCCGAGGTTGTTGATCGTGTTTTGGGCATGTTATTTTGGTGATATCTCACTGTCAACAGTCACACGCCTTCCTCATCCTTAGCTTTGCATGACGCAAGCCTCAGGATGCCACCACGTGGCATCCTGTCGACCGCCGTGCCTTCCTCGTGGATAGCTTCGCTGCCGCACCAGCCTCTCCACGCCACCAAGTGTCGACCGTCCTTTTTGGACCTCCCCTGGTTTTGAGGCTAAAACCGGGAAACCTATCCTCCGGCTGAGTTTTGTGGTCCAAACTCAAAAACCCGCGAGCCCAGGTTTTGAGGCCCAAACCTGGAAACCGTCCTCGCCGAGTTTTGAGGCCCAAACTCGAAAACCCGCCACCCTGAGTTTTGTGGCCCAAACTCGGAAACCATCGAGGGTAGTTTTTTGAGGCTCAACTACCAGACCCGCGCCATAGATGGGATGTGGTTCTCACACCCGGACCATCAGCACCAATGTCGATGCATGTCCAGCCTCCACGCTGGGCACAGTGCATTCGCCTTCCTTCTCGGCCTCCCTCCATGTGTCACGACACCAACACCTTCCTCCCGACTCGGCCGATGCACTACACATCCCCATGTGCTCTCGCTCGTCGATGCCACGTGTCAGCTACCACAGCTGGTCCTCAGGTCTCCTGGTCCATCGGCCCAAGCCTCATGTCCGCCCTTCAACGCTCCCGGCCCGTCGGCACAGCACGTCTCTACTTGACCTTCACCTCACCTTCGACCACTGTCTCTGAGCTCCACACTTGCACATCAACACAACCAAGAGACATGTTGCCTCTCACCCCCTTGCGGTGAGCCTGTTGATCGATCGCTCATCACTCAGGAAAGGAACCACAAGGCCACATATCAACCTTGTGTTCGCAAAACCCGAGCTGGACCAACTGTGTCCACGTGTAAAAGCTCGCTAGGTTGCTTGGTCATCACCTGATTAACAGGTGGGTGAGAAGCAGCAACCATCTTCCCGTGATGACACAGGTGGCAAACAAGGTCCTTCTGAAACTTAAGCTTGAGCAATCCTTGGATTAGGCCAAGTGAGCTAAGTCTTGCAAGCAAGTCAAAACTCAAGTGACCGAGCCTCCTATGCCACTTCCACAAATCAGAAGAAGGACCAGCCACCAAACATCTAGAAGAGCCGAAAGAACAAGAAAAATTGGCTCAGAAAACACGGCCAAAGGGGACGATCCAACAAACGAGATCTCCCCGAGAATCCAAAACTCTACTCAAGTTGGCCTTAAAGCGCACTTCGTAACCGTCCTCAACAAGAGGCAAAACAAAAAGTAAATGAAATGCAAATTCGAAACCAAAGCAACATCCTTCAGAACAAAGTTTTCGTTGAGTTGAATTGACCCATGAAAAACGACCTTACCTATACCACTATCCCAAAGGTGATGTACTCCTTATGCACAACAGGGTCTAGGCTGGAGAACCATCCTTTCTTTCCGATCATGTGGCGCGAACACCCGGAATCCATGAGCCCCTTATTTTCCAGCCGAAGTTCCTGCATTAACAAAAAGGCAGGAAGTGAGCATATGGCACAACACTGGGGTTAGTATACTAAGAAGCATACCAGTGCTGTGTCATAGGCCCAGAAAAAGTGTTAGGAGGAAAACCAAACTGACCTCGTCCCATGGGTGGATAGCGATCACCACCAAACTGAAGGGGTGGTCCGCTAGGGAACGGAAAACCTCCAAACTCACCTCCTCGTCCCGTATGAAGATAGCGATCACCACCGAGCTGAAACGGTGGTCCGCTATGGGACGGTACCGCAAAACCTCTTACACCCGGCTCACGATCGTATTGAGGATGACCGGAACCGCGACGGGCATGACCACCACCCCGTGGTCTAGCTGCCTGGGCCTAGCTGCCTGAGGAGGTGCACCTCTAGGCCTAGCCCACTGTCTCTGAAAACCCTGACCTTGCACACCGTGGAGAGAGTGGTGCCTAACCTGGTTGTTCAGTTCCAACTCCCTCTTAGCGTCTCTCTTCCTCCGAAAGCAAAACTCAGCTAAGTGACCCTCGCAGTGGCAATACTCACACTCGAACCTCACCACTCTCTTGGGTTGTTGGTTCACTTGGTTGCGGGGGTTGTTCACTTTTGCTGGCTGCTTCCGTTTGCTTTTCGGAAGGGGATCACTAGAGATGCCAGGAAGGGTGTCAAGTGTGTTCATAAGATGGTTCGGTTTGGGAACCCACACTTGCTTGCGAGCTGGAGCCTTGGGAGGTTCTTCAAGGATGCCATCCTTGGTGATAGGCTTAGGAAGCTCAGGTGAGGTGATCTTGATAAGCTTAGGGAGAGGAGATGGTTTCTCACTCTAGTTCACTCCACTAAACTCACCGATCTTGCCGAAGGTACTAGCACCCTCCACACCTGAAGCAAAGCCTACTCCCGGACTGCCAATTCCCCTCTTGAACTGACTAATCATCATGCCTAATTGCGGCTCATTGCATGACACCCATCTCAGGATGGACCGAAGGTATGTGTTTTTCTCCTTGCTTTGAATCCTGTCATGTCGACAGTTGGCAATTTCAAGCTCCATCCCCTCACATCGCTCACATGGAGCGGAACCAGTGCTAACTGAGGTGGCCTTCATGGCTATAACAAGCTTGGCACTAACACCTGCCAACTCAGTTCGTAAGCCTGGACAAAGCTTGCATGCACCCAACAAAGAAGACCTTGCCATCACTTCCTCCAGCTCCTTCTTTAGGGAGGGACACTCTTTACAATCACCCACCATGTCTAGCCTACTCTTCAGCTCATCATACACCTCGATCAAAGAGGCATACTTGGTTTGCAGGGTGGTAAAGTTTGTCATGTGCATAGTGCACTCATCACACTCCTCCTCCTTGGTCACTCTCATCTTGGACCTAGCACTCTCAAGCTCCTTAAGCGCCTCGCCTAACTTGGCCTTAAAATCATTGCGCTCTCTAGCAACACGCTTAAGCTGCTTGTCTAGACCGAGAACTATTTCGGCCAAAGTTTCACGCTCAGCGGAAAGACGCTCGACAAGAGAAGAGTTCGATACCTCTGATGCATCGACGTCGTCGGTGTCGGTGTGCTTGCCCTGGCACTTGCGGTCCTCCTCGTCTAAGGCCATGGTGCAGATGCCATCGGTGGAGCTGCCGAAGAAGCAGAGTCCGTTGAAGCGATCTTCATTCTTGTGCTCGGACCCATCATCGCTGGAGTCGCTGTCGGAGCTCTTATTGACGTCGATGAAGGAGGCGATGAAGGCACGCCTGCTGGTGATGAAAGCCTTCTCCAAATCTTCCCTTCGGTAGCCGCCCTTCTTCTTCTTCCCGGCCTTGTTCTCCGGCTTGGCCTTGCGCCTGGAGTTGTGGTTCTTGCCGGGGAAGCTCTTGTCATGCTCGGGGCAGCTCGCGATGAAGTGATCAGGGTCTCCACACCTGTAGCAGCCCTCACATGCACAACCACACCGGCGATTGAAGCGGTTGTTGTGAAACTGCGAGAACCGGGTGATGATCAGGGCGAGCTCATCGTCTCCCAATGCCTCCACCTGCTCCTCTGTCACTGAAAGCAAAGAAGACAAAGCAAATACAGGAGGTGAAGTGTCAGAAGAAAGAGTCGATCCACTCTTGCCTGAGACCAAAGCCATGGAATGTGAAGATGGGTTCTTCAACTTGGGTTGAGTTAAGTGATCGATCTCGGTGGACTTGGGCTTGCTGAATAGCTCGTCCACGGTGAGGGTTTCATAGCTTGGAGACTCTATGATGGTCGACACCTTCACCTCCCATATCTTCCAATCTAGGGTATATAGCAACTTGAGCACCCTCTCATGATCATCATAAGGTAGGTTGGCCCGATTGGCATGCATCTTGTTCACAATCGTTTGGAAACGAGCGAACATAGCGTCAATCGTCTCTCCCTCCATCTGAACAAAGTTCTCGTACTCGCGCTTGTACGTTTTGAAGAGTCTGTTCTTAACCTGGATGGTCCCTCGTGATAGCTCTGAAGCTTCACCCAGATCTCTCGTCCCGTCTCAAGCTCGGAGACATGTTCAAATTCAGGAAGGGAGATGATGGCCAAAAGAGCGTTACGAGCCTTAGAATTGGCCTTGTGTTTGTCAATCTGGATCTTACCCACACGAGCTGCAAGGACCTCGTACTCAGTGTTCTCGCATATCTCCCAGACTGAAGGTCCGATGTTGTTGAGATAAGCACGCATCCGAATCTTCAAATAGGGATAGTTCGTCCCATCGAAGTAGGGAGCCTTGTCATTCCCTCGATCCATGTCGCCCTTAGGATCCAAAACCGATTAAGGTAGAGAAGATCCTTAACTGGTTCTGATACCAATTGAACGACCTAATTGGCGACCAGAGGGGGGGTGAATGGGAGCCTCAAATTTCAACTCATGAAATAGATGACCCTTGTCCCAGAGAATCACCCCGGAAAGCGAAGACTCAAACAACCGGTGAGTTCACGACCTACGAATAGGTGGATACCCCAGGAGATGTCCTAGTGGTACAACGGAACTAACGGAGAACGCCCAAAGCCATGAACCAAAACTGCACAAGCAGCAATGTCGCGGACTGTCTGGGGTCTGGTGGCAGTAAGTCCGCGGTTCAACGCCGAACTGTCCGCGCCTGGATTACGGACTGTCCGTTGGCAAAAACCCAAAATCAAACTGTTCTGCAATAGTCCTGGACAGGTCTCGGACTATCCACGGGTTTGTACCGTGGACTGTCCGCCGGTCACCTGACCAGGAATAGTCAGGGGGCTGCGCCTGACTGCCTGTGCTCAAACCCGATGCACGGACTGTTCGCGCCTGGGGTGGCAGACTATCCGCCAACGCCTAGAGAGGGCAAAAACAGCACGGGTCAAACACAAAATCGATTCCACCTTCACCAAATCAAAAGGGGGTTCGATCAAACTTCTCCCAAGTGTTCTCCTACGTATTGGGGTGCTAATCCTAAGAAATCAACACACCAAACCAAGTCAATCGAGAGAAGTCCGAAGAACACAAGAAAAAGGAGAAGAACAAAGAATGAACGTGATTTGGACCCGATCTACGTACTCGTGAAGTTAGAGGAGAAATCCTTCGGTGGAAAGAAGGAATTCATGACGTAGAACAAATTGATTCAAACGGAATCGCAAATCATCTCTCGGAGAGGGAGAACAAGGCAAATCTCCGAGAGGGTGAAAACCAAAACGCAAAGAACACAAGAGCAAATTCAAATTGATTCTAATTTCAGCCGTGTCTCGAACCCACGAGACAACAACGAGATTACGGTCTCGTTTCCTCAAAAACTCCAGTACACAGAGGTATTGTAGTTCACTCTGTGGATCACAGGCAACGAGGTATGATTGAAACCTAAGCAGAGGCTAGAGAATAGAAGCTGCAAGGATGGAACGGATGGAGGGGCTGCCATCACTACTTATAGCCTAACACACTTATTCCCCTTCTACCCCTAGATACAACGAGCGAACAGGCCAACCAGAGGGGTATCCCGGTCCAACTCTGCCGAGTCTTGATCCAACGGTCAGGTGCCTTCCTCATCCTTAGCTGCGCCTCGATGCAAGCCTTAGGATGCCGCCACGTGCCATCCTATCGACCGCCGCGCCTTCCTCGCCGATAGTTTCGCTGCAACGCAAGCTTCTCGGCGCCGCCACACGTCAAACGTCCTTTTTGGACCTCCCCCCGGTTTTGAGGATGAAACCAAGAAACTAGTCCTCAGGCTGAGTTTTGTGGCCCAAACTCAGAAACCCGCGAGCCCAGGTCTTGAGGCCCAAACCTGGAAACCGTCCATGCCTAGTTTTGAGGACCAAACTCGGAAACCCGCCACCCTGAGTTTTGAGGCCCAAACTTGGAAACCGTCGAGGGTAGTTTTAGAGGCTCAACTACCAAACCCGCGCCGTAGATGAGATGTGGTTCGCACAACGCCTTCGCCTTCCTTCTCGGCCTCCCGCCAAGTGTCATGATGCCATCGTATTCCTCCTGACTCGGCCGATGCACTGCACATCCCCATGTGCTCTCGCTTGCCGATGCCACGTGCCAGCTACCACAGCTGATCCTCTGGCCTTTCAGTCCTTCGGTCCAAGCCTCACGTCCGCCCTTCACCGCTCCTGGTCCATTGGCATGACACGTCTCTATGTGACCTTCACCTCGCCATCGACCACTGTCTCCGAGCTCCACACTGTTGACGGTCCTTAAACACCTGTTTTACCATCAACATTTGACCCTAAAGTCCACCAAAAAGGCATGAAATGTAGTCAAATAGGTTTCAAACAAACCAAATTCCACATGTCCATAGAATTCTATTTGAATGCAGAATTTGAACCAAATTTGGAAATATGGACCCACCAGATGCCAAGCCCACTCAGCAGGGCCCAAACGGGCCTAAGGGGGGTGGCGCCCGCCACCCCTAGGTGGCGCCCGCCACCTCTAAGTGGCGCCCGCCACTTGGGTTGGCCCAAGTGTCACCCCCTGCCACGTCACCGATCCGTGTGACCTCCCCAAGGCCAAATCCTGGCCCTTGGTCACTAGGTCAGTGGCATCGGACGGCTCAGGGAGGAGTGGCGTGGATCAAGGCTGAATGTCGGTTGCTAGGACATGCAACCGACCTCCAAACCGCCTTGGACAACCACCTGGATGCCGTTGAAGCAGAGGCGGTTCATCCAACGGCCAGGGAGCTGGCGGCCGCCAGTAGGGGGTGGAGCCCGCCACCTGACCTAACCCTAGGTCGGTTGGCTGACCACTATAAGAACCCCCCTCACTCATTTGGGCTATAAATACCCCCCTGGAGGCACCTCTTCATTAGTACCAACACACCCAACAGTACCATCACTTCCAAGAGAAGCAAAGCAAGAGAAGCAAGTGAGAGTTAGGTTTGAAGCTTAGAGAGCTTAGGCAAGTAGGTAGCTAGTAGAGCAAGGCATCTTCGCCCTCGCGGTAGCGCTGCTCAAGGGTTGGCTCAAGAGTAGAGGCGTGCGAGTGATCGGTTCTGGAGCTGGGAAGAGTCTTCCTTCATCTCCAGTTCAGGTTTTGCTCTTGTTACTCAAGCATTTACTATATTCTAGTTCATCATTTCAAGTATTACTTTATTCTACTTATCAGTACTGAGTGGTATACTTGATTGATTGCTTGAGTGCCTAGCTATCCTACAGTTCAATTCACTTATCCATAGTAGTTAATCTCTAGTGAGCTTAGTGTTTGATCATTGCCAATAGGTTGCATAGTCAGTTTAGTGTTTATCTTATTAAGTCAAGTATTTGCTCTGACGTCCGCAAGGGTGTCTCTATTCAAAGCTAGGGTAGAGATAGTTAGAATATAGTTAAGCGTGGTGCTTAGTTATAGACTTACCTTCAGATACGGCTGGACCCCCGGATAGCTGTGGTAGCAAGCAGGTGGTGACAACCCTGTGCGTCTTGAATTCCACCACGTAGTTGGCCCAGTTTAACAGTAAGGCTCGTTGTGCTAGTGTTCAACCTAAGTAAGTGGTAAAGGCTAGTACGCCTCGATACTTAGCAAGATAGGAATAAAACTATACTCAACTTAGTTGCTTTATTGTCTTTTGCCTGCCTTGCTTCGTAACTATCTCGCTTCGTAGTTATCTTGCTTTGTAGTTATCTAGGATTAGTTATTAGTTAGTTATCCTTAGTTATCATATTTCCCTTCAACTATGTATCTATATAGTTATCCACCTTACCTTAGCCATCCATTTCATCCTTACCTAGCCACCCATATATTCTTTCTAGCCTCTCTTCTCCCTTTTTTCCTTTTCTCTTTTCTTCGACTCTCATCCCCTCCTTGACTCAACTCATACACCGCCCTAGCCTTCCCCTGGGATGAAATAAATCGACACCTGGTACTCCCAGGCGAAGTGCTACTACGATAGTTCTGTGCGCTTGCAGAATCTCCTCCTGGTAGATTGCATTCTCGCTAGCTAGCTCCTACTAGTGTCGGGACTGACAACCCCGCTTGGCATTAGTAGATAGCTACTTTAGTTACCCTATCCTAGGTGTAGCTAAGAACTACCAACAAGCATTTCTGGCGCCGTTGCCGGGGAAGGCAATCGGTGTATCGGTTGAGTCCGTGTCGAATTTATCTTCGCTTAAGCTCCCGCTTAGCGAATCCCATCTTACCCCATTCTTTCTTTCCTTAGTTCTTCTTATCTTTTTCCTTCATCTTCTTCAACTTCTTTCTTTCTTATCTCGTTCTATCTTCACGATGGCCAACAAGACCATTCGTGAGTTTTCTGCTCCTTCTGCCGCTAATGTAGCAATAGGACGAGACGTGATCGATGCCAACCTCAATTTTGAGTTGCAACCGGCTCTGATCACGATGATCCAAGCTAGCCCGTTCTATGGCAAGGCTCATGAGGATGCCAATGCTCACCTCCAACAATTTTTGGAGATTTGCGGCACCTTCACCATTAAGGGGATAACCCAAGAAGCCATCCGACTTCGTCTCTTTCCTTTCTCTTTGCTAGGAAAAGCGAAGCAATGGTTCTATACCAATCGCAACGCTGTAGACACATGGGACAAGTGTTCCAATGCTTTTCTCGCCAAATTCTTTCCTATGGGCAAGACTAATGCTCTGCGCAACAAAATCTCCAGCTTTACGCAACAAGCCAAGGAGTCTATTCCCGAGGCTTGGGAGAGGTTGCAAGAGTATGTCGCTGCTTGTCCGCACCATGGTATGGAGGACCATGGCCTAACCCCACTCTCTAGAAGCCATTTGGATGCCGCCACCGGCGGTGCATTCTTTTCTCTGAATGTTGCAGATGCTAAGGCTCTCATAGAGAAGATGGTGTTGAACCAAGGATGGAATGATGAAAGACTACAGCCCCGTAAGCGAGGTATACATTCCCTTAAGGAGGCCGACATGATCGTGGCCAAGATGGACCTGCTGGCAAAGAAGCTGGACAGCTGTGAGAAGATGAACCAACAGGAGAGTGTCCAATCTCTGGAATCCTACATGACTTGTGAAGTCTGTGGAGAAACCAGACATTCTGGGAGCCACTGCCCCGAGCTACATGAAGATTTGAACTTCATCAACAACAGTAACGGTTTCCGTCAACAGAATCAAGGATGGAATCAGCACTCCAATTCTCAAGGTAACAATTCATTCCCTCGCTCTAATTTTCATAATTATGATTATTTCTCATTCCTAAAAAATTTAGTTTACTCACAAGGTAAAACTACTGATTTCTTGAAAGAGAGATTAATGGCGAATGATAAAACTCTTGAGAATATAAATGCTAAATTGGAAGATTTCTCATCTGCTCTGAAAAATCAACTTAGCTTTAATAAGATGTTAGAAACCCAATTAGCTCAACTTGCTGCTATCATACCATCTTTTGAAACTTGCAAAATTCCTGCTAAACCTGGCATGGAAACTGCAAACATGGTTGAAATAAAATATTTTAACTATTATGAAGATCAAACCATGACTGTTAAAAAAGGTGATCCTGGTAGTCCCATAATTAGATGCTCAATCTTTGGTAAAGTCTTTAAAAATGCCATGTGTGATTTAGGATCGAGTGTGAACATTCTATCTAAAGATTTCTATGAAAACTCGTTCTTTCCACCCATGTCATCCACATCTGCCTATGTTGTGCTAGCTGATCACTCCAGTTGCTATGTAGAAGGAATAGTTAATGATTTACCTGTTCATATTAGAGGCTCCTATGTTCCTGCTGATTTCATAATACTAGATATGGGAAATAGGAAAGATGTGCCTCTAATCTTAGGTAGACCCTTCTTGAATACTGTTAATGCTTGCATATATGTGGGGAGTGCTAAAATTCAAATGACATTAGGAGGAAGGAAGGAAATATTCTCCTTCTCCCGTGGTCCCGCATATGCCGCTAACATGCAGGTAGCAAAACCCGTTGGTACCAAGAAGAGGCGCCCAAGAACAAGGTGGAACAGAAAGAAAGAACCACCTCCTGAGTTGTGTGATTCACATAACAAGGGAGAGGTGCCAAAAGAAGAAGAACCCGATGGAGTACTAAGAGAAGAAGTGCCCAAGGAAGAAGATCCACCCGATAAGGATGAAACTCCATGGACCTAAGGTATGGTTTTATTTTTTTAATTTTTCCCTTCAATTTTCCCTTTTTCGAATGAATAACATATGTCATGCATGTAACTAAAATAAAAAAAATCAGTTATCATTAGTTATATGCATAGGTATATGTTAACTTAGTTAGAACAATAAAATATCAAAATAGGATAGTTTCCCTTTTCACAACATTAGATAGTTTCCCTTTTAATAAAATGAGAACAAGAGCTCCGACTGAGACGAAGAAGATCTTTCACCGAGCAAGAAGCCAGCTTGGGGGAGACTCCCACTCTGATAAGGTATGTCTCAAGCCTACACCTTACATTCAGTTCTTAAATTCTATATCTTTTGAATGTCACATGCTTGCCTAAATAACCACTCCATGAATAAAACTGATAATATCTGCTTAAACAAGTTGAAACCTGAATAAGATTTGAAATATGTCATGCAAATGCTATTGTTATGGTTTGAATGACTAGTCTTATCTAAGTTGTAGCTTTTGTGGGTTGCACATGCTTTAACTGAAATCATGCTTAGTGAGTAAAGTTAGTAAGAAATGGAGTAATTCTTTAAACTTGTTAAGGTGAAATTAGGACCTAATCTGGAGGATTTCTTTTAAAAAAAATTATGAAAACCTTGCTAAAAGTTCCTCCTAGATTTTATCCCATCCCACCACCAGCCAAATATTTGTTAGTCATTAGTCAAAACCACAAAGAGCTTTGTTTGAGTTGAGCCTTGTTAGACCTCATAGATCTTAGTAGAGAAGCTTATCATATCTTTTGAATCAAGATTCACGCACACCCACCATAATTTGCCTACTCTCCGCTTTGGAAGTTTGCAACCACCAAATAAATTGCTTATTCTCTACACCAGAGATATGCAATACCCTGCCAAACATCCCATTGCTAGCCTTATGCTATTCCTACACTGGGAATAAGCATTTCTCTCCCTTTCCCTACTCATTTCAAAAGTCCTTTCCTATAGATGTCTGGGGAAATCTAGAGCTAAAAGAGAGAGAGAGAAAAATGAGCAAAGTAGCTCAAGAAAGGACTATGTCCTATGAAAAAAGAAAAGAAAAAGTGAGCAAAATAGCTCAAGAGAGGACTATGTCCTAAGAAAATGTGAGGACACATCTTTTGTCTACTCACTATGTATCCAAGAAAAAAAAAGAGAGAGAATTATCATTAGCTCTAGACCCCAGAAATTAACTAGGAAGGATTATGAAATACCTCTCTATACACTTCCACATAAACCACACATGCACTTCTTGATCAATTTTTATGATTTGTTGCTCCTTATGATCTGAGTGTCTAGCTTAGCAATAAACATCAGGCAATTTGCTCATGGTTCTTAGCCTACCTATAACTCCACATATCATTCTTTAGAAATAGGAGAGGCTACATTTTGGCCTAAGTGAGGATTTAAACACCATTGAGTGATTGAGTGAATCTTGGAGGACTTAAGCAAGTTGTTATCTTTTGAAAACCTTGAAAAACCTCCAGACAGAATCCTACTAAAACCTAAGCAAGATAAAAGTTTCCTATCTACTGCTTTATTTTACTCTTGCATGTTTGAAGTGAAAAGCTATAAGCCCCACATTGCTATGATTAATGATATATGCTAAGTTATTTCTCACTATACAATATGCACTTGCAGACATCTTAAGTTGCTATCCATTTCATGCTCAATGCTTAAACCGCATTGTTGCTCGAGGACGAGCAACAGGTTAGCTTGGGGGAGCTTGTTGACGGTCCTTAAACACCTGTTTTACCATCAACATTTGACCCTAAAGTCCACCAAAAAGACATGAAATGTAGTCAAATAGGTTTCAAACTAACCAAATTCCACATGTCCATAGAATTCTATTTGAATGCAGGATTTGAACAAAATTTGGACATATGGACCCACCAGAGGCCAAGCCCACTCAGCAGGGCCCAAATGGGCCTAAGGGGGGTGGCGCCCGCCACTTGGGTTGGCCCAAGTGTCACCCCCTGCCACGTCACCGATCCGTGTGACCTCCCCAAGGCCAAATCCTGGCCCTTGGTCACTAGGTCAGTGGCATCGGACGGCTCAGGGAGGAGTGGCGTGGATCAAGGCTGAATGTCGGTTGCTAGGACATGCAACCGACCTCCAAACCGCCTTGGACAACCACCTGGATGCCGTTGAAGCAGAGGCGGTTCATCCAATGGCCAGGAACTGGCGGCCGCCAGTAGGGGGTGGCACCCACCACCTGACCTAACCCTATGTCGGTTGGCTGCCCACTATAAGAACCCCCCTCACTCATTTGGGCTATAAATACCCCCCTGGGGGCACCTCTTCATTAGTACCAACACACCCAATAGTACCATCACTTCCAAGGGAAGCAAAGCAAGAGAAACAAGTGAGAGTTAGGTTAGAAGCTTAGAGAGCTTAGGCAAGAAGGTATCTAGTAGAGCAAGGCAGCTTCGCCCTCGCGGTAGCGCTGCTCTAGGGTTAGCTCAAGAGTAGAGGCGTGCGAGTGATCGGTTCTGGAGCTAGGAAGAGTCTTCCTTCATCTCCAGTTCAGGTTTTGCTCTTGTTACTGAAGCATTTACTATATTCTAGTTCATCATTTCAAGTATTACTTTATTCTACTTATCAGTATTGAGTGGTATACTTGATTGATTGCTTGAGTGCCTAGGTATCCTACAGTTCAATTCAGTTAGCCATAGTAGTTAATCTCTAGTGAGCTTAGTGTTTGATCTTTGCCAATAGGTTGCTTAGTTAGTTTAGTGTTTATCTTATTAAGTCAAGTATTTGCTCTGACGTCCGCAAGGTTGTCTCTATTCAAAGCTAGGGTAGAGATAGTGAGAATATAGTTAAGCGTGGTGCTTAGTTACAGACTTACCTTCAGATACGGCTAGACCCCCGGATAGCTGTGGTAGCAAGCAGGTGGTGACAACCCTGTGCGCCTTGAATTCCACCACGTAGTTGGCCCAGTTTAATAGTAAGGCTCGTTGTGCTAGCGTTCAACCTAAGTAAGTGGTAAAGGCTAGTACGCCTCGATACTTGACAAGATAGGAATAAAACTATACTCAACTTAGTTGCTTTATTGTCTTTTGCCTGCCTTGCTTCGTAACTATCTCTCTTCGTAGTTATCTTGCTTTGTAGTTATCTAGGATTAGTTATTTGTTAGTTATCCTTAGTTATCATATTTCCCTTCAACTATCTATCTATCTAGTTATCCACCTTACCTTAGCCATCCATTTCATCCTTACCTAGCCACCCATATATTCTTTCTAGCCTCTCTTCTCCCTTTTTTCCTTTTCTCTTCTCTTCGACTCTCATCCCCTCCTTGACTCAACTCATACACCACCTTAGCCTTCCGTTGGGATCAAATAAATCGACACCTGGTACTCCCAGGTGAAGTGCTACTACGATAGTTCTGTGCGCTTGCAGAATCTCCTCCTGGTAGATTGCATTCTCGCTAGCTAGCTCCTACTAGTGTCGGGACTGACAACCCCGCTTGGCATTAGTAGATAGCTACTTTAGTTACCCTATCCTAGGTGTAGCTAAGAACTACCAACACACACCTGCACATCAACACAGCTAAGAGACACATGTTGCCCGTTGACCGATCGCTCATCACTTAGGAAGGGAACCACAAGGGCACATATCAACCTTGTGTTCGCAAAACCATAGGTGTAGCTTGGGACAGACTCACAATCTGCCCAAACTTGTCTATCCCCAACCATGTGTTACTTCAACATTTTCGGTCAGAGCTTAGCAAGGAATCTGCCCTACAACTTGATATTTCTACCGGAGGTTTGTTCAATCATAAAACCATTAAGGAAGGGGAGTGTTGACACTTCTTAGCGTCGCTACAAGAATAGTGTTTGAATCTATCCCCGACAATGGTGCTAGAAATGCTTGTTGTTATTTCTTATGTTTATTTGATAATTCCGCAAGCGCACAGAATATACCATTGTAGCACTAGAACTAGAAGTATTCCAAGGTATTGTTATTTATTTTTATCCAAAGGGAAAATCGTCGCTAGGAAAGATAATAAATGAGAGAACTATGTGATTACCACAACCTGGTACTAACTAGCATAGAGGGGTAACATAATATGATACGAAGGTGGTGCTGAGAGCAAGCTAAGGATAATGGTAAAGACAACTAATAGTGTAGCTAGGTGGGAGGACAACAACAGAGTAAAGGGACTCCTATGATTCTATCTCTACTTCTATGACTTAAACTTAACCATAAAGACAAAACATACTAGATTGAATCCTCACGCAAGCAAACTAGGCAACAGACGGACAGGCAGCACAAAGACTCTTAATGCCAGAATGTCATACTCAGTCTTATCCTTTAAACCCTGCCTAAGAACACATGTTGGACTACAGAGACTAGATTCAGGGTTGTCACCACTTGTTGGCAACCACTATCTATCCATGCTGCAGGCAATAACCAAGGGCAATATTGTGTATAAGCGCCACACTTACACCGTCTCTTACTACTATAGTTGCGCATGCATAGATCAACTAGAGCACGTTATTATAGGCAATGATCATGAAAGCATCTAGGCCACTAGTGGGTTTCAGTGATTAATGACAACGTAAGATTGTTGTAACTAGCGTGTGTTTTGTAGAAACAATTGAGTTAGGTCGCAATAATGATGATCGTTTGGGCAATATGGTATTCATGCCCCTAAGCAATGGAAATTGATTCAATTTTCAAAGGATGGACGACAAGGCTGGATAGGCTAGTTCTAAGTGTCGATTGGTGTTGAAGAGACACTTAGAGTAGCATAGGACTTTGTTTTTTCTTTGGCCGTACTATTAAGGGACGTTTGAATGGGTAGTGTCGACAAAATATGGTCGATAGTCTACCGAGGGGTATGCCCAAGGTAGTACATTAGACGGTGGAGGCGTGCGACACGTCTGCAAAGCGTAAACACAGGGACGAGAGACCGCGATTTAGACAGGTTCAGGCCGGCAAGTCGTCGTAATACCCTATGTCCTGTGTTCTGGTGGCTGGTTTGTATTGCTGGGTTGGAATATGACGTGTGATCCGATGGGATCTGATGTGAGATGAGAGGGGGTTCGTGCTCGCCTTATATAGCCGGGGAGCAGGGTTACAGTTGTCGAGTCCTAATAGATTACAAACGGTTCCTTAAGGCAAGGAATCCGGATCTAACTCTAGGATCTTCCTTGGCAGGCAAGGCTTCTTGAGAGTCCTTAACGAGCACGACGAGCTGGTCATGTGCTGCAAGGCCTCGCGAGCTGGGTTGTCCTTGACGAAGGGCCCAAGTCGGTCCATGGGGGTATACGGAGGTAATATCTCCATAGCTAGTCCCCGAGCACTTTGTATCCGTTGGTGATGCCGTCTTGAGCTTGTCCGAGCAGGCGAAGTCGATGTCGGGCAAGTAAGGCTCGCCATAAGGATGTAAGGTGCTTAAGAAATTTTTTGAAGAGCTTTCTTCTGGTGAAGTGTATCCACTTGGAGCTTGCAAGACTATAAGGAACAACGAGGACCTAGTAGAAGTCTGTGCAAGTCCCACTTGACGAAGCGTCCTTGAAATGTCAGAGAAAAAGAAAATACATTCACCGCAAGGTGAAGTGTATCCACTTAGTCCCTGAGCTTGGTAGTAGGTGTTGAAGACACGTGGTGCCGAGCTTGTAGAGTATTTAGCAAGTGCCCCGATGAGCCGCCCAAAATCAGTACCATGATCCGAATAGCATGGAGCGACTTGATGCACACCGGCGATGAGTGAAGGCGACAAGCCTGGTTGATGACGAGCAAATGCGGCGACGAGCGAAGACGAATTCCCCGAGCCTGGTCGGTGACGAGCGAAGGCGAAGTCCCCGAGCCAAGTCAGCGACGAGCGAAGGCAAAGTCCCTGAGCATGGTCTACGACGAGCGAAGGCGAAGTCCATGAATCTGGTCAGTGAAGGGCGAAGGCCAGGTCGATGAACCTGGTTGGCAACGAGTTGATGAACCTACGACCTTGTGCTTCGGAAATAGAATGAGGCGACGAGCGATGGCTGCATCAAGCAAAGACGACGGCGAGCGAAGGTGGCGACGAGCGATTGCGGCGGCGAGCGAAGACGGCGACGAACGAAGGCCCTGAGCTTGGATGGCGACGAGCGAAGATGAAGTCCCCGATCCTGGTCGGCGACGAGCGAAGGCGGAGTCCACGAGCCTGGTCGACGACGAGCGACGGCGGCAACGAGCGAAGGCGGTGACGAGCCCGGTTGACGGCGGGTGAAGACGACGACGAGTGAAGGCGGCGAGGAGCCTGGTCGATGACGAGCGAAGGCAGAGACGAGCGATGACAGTGATGAGTGAAGGCGGTGACGAGCCTAGTCAGCAACGAACGAAGGCGGTGACAAGCCTGGTTGGCGACGGACAAAGACGACGACGAGCGACGGCAACGACAATCCCGGTCGACGATGAGCGTCAGCGACGGGTGAAGGCGGCTATGAGTCGGGTCGGCGACGGGCGACGGCGGTGACGAGCCTGGTCGACAGCGAAGTCCTCGAGCTTCAGCGATGAACGAAGGCGAAGTCTCTGAGCATGGTCGACGACGAGCGAAGACGAAGTCCCCTAGACTGGTCGACGACGAGCGAAGGCGAAGTCCCTGAGCCTGGTTGGCGACGAGCGAAGGTGGTGGCGAGTGAAGATTGCGACGAGCGAAGGCGGCAACGAGCAAAAGTGATGAGCCTGGTCAGCGATGAGCGAAGGTGAAGTCCCTGAGCTTGGTCGACGACGAGCGAAGGCGAAGTCCCTGAAAAATAAATATGGAGAGCAGTAGTACATGATGACGTACAAAAAGTATGGAGAAAAACCAGTGGCGAAGGATGATTGCAGCTTGTCGAAGTCCCTGAGCCTGGAGTCGTCGCGCCGACATGGAGCGTCTGGAGAAGGAGACGGAGCCGGCCGCGGAGGCCCTGGTCGCCGATGTAGATCTTTTCGCTGTCGGGCAGCCATGGAGTGTAACATAGGAGAATAGTCTGTAAATAGACTCTTGGGCGAATAGAGGCAAAACTTGTAGCGAGTCGGTGTGTTTTGCGTATTCCATGAATTCCGCAGACCCAATAGTCGTGAGCCAAAGAAATGAACAGTTCTACCTTGGGTTATCCCATGATCCATAGCATAGAGCGCGGAGCTCTTTTGCGCGTAGGAGTCAAAGGCGTCGCCCAAGGAACCGCTGCTGGCATCCCATAGCGTAGAGGGCAGACGCTCGTGCACGCGTAGGGAGGTACCACAGACAGGGTCTTTTCAGAGAGGCTCGATCGTGGCATGACCTGGGCGAATGGAGACCGTTCGTCAAGCGCGTAGGTAGCGTAGATACAGGCACTGAGCATGTAGCCTTAGAATTCTCTGTCCGAGTTAGCCTTTCCTTCATAGCGCAGAGGGCAGACGCTCATGCACGCGTAGAGAGGTCAAGACGCCGCTCGAGAGAGCTGCTGGCCACCGTAGCGCAGAGGACAGGCACTCATGCACGCGTCCGATGGTGACAACAGCCACAACTCTGTGTTTTTGTCGGCGTCAGTCTGGCTGCTTGGAGACCGCATGGAGAACGAGCGCGTAACGGCGCGTATACAGGCACTGGACGTATAGCCTTGGAGGTCTCAGCCCAAGCTTAGCCATCCCTTCGTAGCGCAGAGGGCAGATGCTCATGCACGCGTAGAGAGGTCAGGACGTCACTTGGGAAGACTACTGGTTGCCATAGTGCAGAGGGCAGGCGCTCATGCACACGTCCGGCGGTGGCAGTAGCCCCTGCTCTAAAACTCCTTCAGCGGCAGCCAGACTGTTTGGATAGGTCAGCGAACATCTAGAGTGGTCGGCTATCGTTTGGAGACGTCGATGATGATGAAGTTGATGTAGACACAAAGGTTGTCGAGATGGTGTCGCCGGAGATCTTGCGGATGGTCGACGACAAGCGAAGGCGGCGACAAGCCGGGTCGGCGATAGGCGAAGACGACGACGAGTGAAAGCGACGATGAGTCCGGCTGACGAAGAGCGAAGGCAGGGGCAAGCAAAGACAACGAGCCTGGTCGATGATGAACGACGACGCCAATGGACGAAGGCAGCGACGAGCGCAGACGATGACGAGCGGAGGCAGTGACGAAGGCAGCGACGATCCTGATCGACGACGAGCGACAGCGGTGACAGGCATAGGCAGCGACGAGTCCGGACGGTGACGAGCGGAGGCGGTGACGAAGGCGGCGATGATCGTGCTCGACGACGAGCGACGGCGGCGACGAGCCCGGTCGATGACGTGCGAAGGCGCCGACGAGCAAAGGCAACGAGCCTTGTCGTCGACAAGCGACGGCGGCGATGGGCGAAGGCGGCGACGAGCCCGGTCGATGACGAGCGAAGGTGGTGACGAGCAACGGCGACAAGCCTGGTCGACGATGAGCGACGGCGGCGATGGGCGAAGGCGGCGATGAGCCTGGTTGACGACTAGCGACGGCAGCGACGAAGGCGGCGATGATCCTGTTCAGCGACGAGCGAAGGCGGCGATGATCCTGGTCGATGACGAGCGACGGCAGTGATGATCCTGGTCGACAATGAGCGACGGCAGCGATGCAGGCAGCGATGATCCTTGTCGACAACGAGCAATGGTAGCAATGAAGGCGACGACGATCCTGGTCGAAGACGAGTGAACGCTCGTCCTGGTCGACGACGAGCGACGGCGACGATCTTGGTCGGAGACAAACCCGAACAATGATGAGCTTCTCGTACTCGTTGTCATACGTGCGCTTTGGACGAGCGTTGGTGTTGGCGATGTAGCGGTGATCACGCCGATGGTGATTTGACCTCTGGCGAGAAGACTTGGGGCGATCATGGTGGCAGTCCAGATCATCACGACGGTCACGGTTTCCGTAGCGATGGTCGCGTCCTTCATTGCGTCGTTCATCGCAGCGTCCATCATCGCGACGGTGCTCCTGGGATCATGATTGGCGACATGGGTGCTCCTAATGGTGATGGGCGAAGACAATGTCCCCAAGCCAAATCGGCGACGAGTGAAGGCGATGACGGGCGAAGGTGGCAACTGGCGAAGGCGGTGACGAGCGAAGGCGACGAGCCTGGTCAACGACGAGCGACGGTGGCGTCGGGCAAAGGCGGCGACGAGCCTGGACGATGATGAGCGAAGGCGGTGAAGAAGGCGGCGACGATCTTGGTCGACGACGACCGACGATGGCACTGGGCGAAGGCGACGAGCCTGGTCGACGACGAGCGATGGCAGCGACGGGCGAAGGCGACGAACCTGGTCGACGACAAGCGACAGCGGCGATGGGCGAAGACAATGACGAGTGAAGGCGGCGACGAGCCTGGTTGACGACGAGCGAAGGCGGTGATGAAGGCAGCAACGATCCTGGTCGACGACGAGCGACGGTGGCGACGGGCGAAGGCGGCGACGAGCCCGAAAGATGATGAGCGAAGGCAGTGACGATCCTGGTCGTCGACGAGCCAAGGTGGCGACGAGCGAAGGTGGCGACGAGCCGGATGCAGATCCGATCTTGGGCGGCGGGCGGGTTGGCGACGTGCCCGGTTGATGATGAGTGACGACAGCGACGAAGGCGACGAAGATGACGGCGATGATCCTGGTCTTTGTCGAGCGACGACAGCGACGAAGGCGGCGATGATCCTGATCGACGATGAGCAAAGGCGGCGACGAGCCCGGTCCATGATGAGCGAAGGCGGCGACATTGATGTAGTCGGTGATCCTCTTGTTGGCCCGATCAATGGCCTCAACTAGGTCATCGCGGCAGATGGATCTTGGCGCACATGGCGCCGACCCGATGGCGCGGTGGTGGATGACGAGGCGTCCGACGCAAGAAGCTGTGCGGGTTCCACGATCTCTGGAGAAAAGACGGCGTCACCGACGGTCCAGATGATAGATCCGATCTGGAAGGAGACGCCGGGCTCGGGAGGATCATGGAGTTGAGGAAGATGATCGCTTGGCAGATCATGGTGTCGTAGCACACGCCCCCTACCTGGCGCGCCAACTGTCGACGAAATATGGTTGATAGTCTACCGAGGGGTATGCCCAAGGTAGTAGATTAGACGGCGGAGGCGTGTGAGACGTCTGCAAAGCGTAAACACAGGGACGAGAGACGGCAATTTAGACGGGATCGGGCCGGCAAGTCGCCGTAATACCCTACGTCCTGTGTTCTGGTGGCTGGTTTGTATTGCTGGGTTGGAATATGACGTGTGATCCGATGGGATCTGAGGTGAGATGAGAGGGGGTCCCTGCTCGCCTTATATATCCGAGGAGCAGGGTTACAGTTGTCGAGTCCTAACAGATTACAAACGGTTTCTTAAGGCAAGGAATCCGGATCTAACTCTAGGATCTTCCTTGGCAGGCAAGGCTTCTGGAGAGTCCTTGACGAGCACGACGAGCTGGTCATGTGCTGCAAGGCCTCGCGAGCTGGGCTGTCCTTGACGAAGGGCCCAAGTAGGTCCATGGGGGTATACAGAATTAATATCCCCACAGGTAGCTTGACCAAGGTAAGACTATGGAGTTAGGTGTGGTGCACACTTGTCAACCATAGCCCTAGGTAGCTTAGAAAGTCCCAAAGATCCTATAGAAGAGAGTCCATTCTCAAAGTGTCACGATTCGAAATCCAATAGGGCTTCATTTGAGTAAGCGGACGTTGAGAGGTACTTGACTGGACGCTAGGACATAGTGCCCGGTCAGTACAAAAGGCCTGTAGCTAGGGTTTGGTCGTGACCTGACGTTGCTACAGGGGCTGGATCGGACGCGTTTGGTTCACCTACGCGTGACCGGACGCTCTATCCATGGGATGGGACGCACCTAAGGGCTACGTTCGGTCAGAAATAGAGAGGTTCTAGAGGTGGTTTTTATTGACCAGACACGTCCGGACAATGCGGATCGAACGCTGTCACGGTCCAGTCAGTCCTTCGTACCGTTGTTAGAGGTGGCGTCAGCTAGCCGTTGGGCACTGACCAGACGCGTCCGGTCACCCCGACAGACGCGCCTGGTCAGCACTTAACTTGTTGGTTGTACCCCCTCGTGCATGTTTTGAGTTGAGGGTTATAAATAGGCCTTCACCTAATTCATGCTACCACTCTTGCTCATTGAAGGGTTACGAGGATGCTATGCTAGCCAAAAAACAAATTTTTTCGACCCCATAACCAGGAACTACTGCTAGTTATAGATCACGGGATTACCACTAGACACGCAGATGCAGCGGAAGACGTCTCGTTGTAGACGTGCGCGTCGCAGTGATGTCATGTAGTTGCTCACATTTGTCCTTCACATCTCAACGTGCGATTCATCCTTGTGCTCCAAATACAGCACCTCTGAGGTATCCCACACGTACAGGGAGGAAGCATCGCGCCTCTCTTGATGTTCGTTAGTGCAAATAAAATATGAAAGATTTTGCAAGCACACAGAACACCATTGTAGCAATTTACCGGGAGTATCCAGGATCGGTATTTATATTTTACCACTAGGAAGCAAGGGTTAAGAATCTGATAATTCACTATCATGCATCTACTAACTCAGAGTACTAAATAGACTAAAGCAGGAGTGAATGATATATGATATGATAATGAATGAAAGCACATAAAAGATAATTCAATGATAACTATAGTGGGAGGACAACGGGACAGATCAAGGTTCCTATATACTTCTCTATTACTTGGGTTCTAAGGTAGCAAAGAAGAAAAGATATAGCAGTCATAAACATTGGCACTTTGGAGCACGAGGTCCTTTCCAACTCTCGAAGAAGGCTGGGAAAAAGGTAGTTAGGAGAAGGCTGCCAAAAGCTCTACGAAACATCAATCCGAACTTGGTGGATTACGAAGGCCTAACAGAGCTGTCACCCCTGGGGCTACCACAACTATTTTGTGGGATTGAGCGCAACCTCAGGTAACTTATAGACTAAAGACCATGTCTAATCTATCAATTACGACTCTACTTAACTAGGATAACTAGAGCACTCAATATGAACAAGGATCCCATGCCAAGATATAACAACTATACTAATCGTATAATAAAGCATAAAGTAGTTAGAGAAGAGAAATATATTAAAGCATAAGTCTTACAAGAAAAGATACAAAGGTATACCAAATCTCTGAAGACTCCTCTGGAATTAGAGCGCAGCTCCTCTCTAATCTCTCCTTCTTCTCTTTCTAATTGGATCTCTAATTACAACTAGATGAACTAGACAACTAGAACTAGAACTAGACGAACTAGATCTAAATCTAGATGAACTAGAAGAGATTAATCTAGAGGGACCTCTACTTCTACGTTGAACACCTAGTTTTTGATTTGGAGATGAATAATAATGATGGAGACGCTCTTGAGGGTGCCTCTTGGCTTTCTTATATAGTCCTGGATGTAGTAGGGGTCAAGGAAACCATCTTGGACTGCGTTTAAAACTCTCCGTTGGATCCATATGTCAAGGTTTGTGCACCATAGGATGAAACCGACCTTGGATGGACATTGGAACTCTTGTGCGTCGTGGGATACGTAGTAGAGTTGGATTAGAACACGTCACACAAAGTGGAGGGAGATTGGGTACTATAGCAGGCCGGCCGGCCCAGGGGGGAGGCCGGCTGGCCCCCCTTTGTGGCCAATCCGCCTCTCGTTTGTCGAGTTGCCTTCTCGTGTCTTCTAGAGTCTTGTAGTGCCACTTTCCGACCTGTTTGCGCAATTAGTCGTGTCATGGTTGGATTCTTCCCTGGTAAATAATAATTCATAGAGTTGTATACTTATTGTCAGTTTAGTCTCTGGACTTATGGTAGGTGATGGTTCCGGGTTGTTCTAGAATCTTCCAAATCGTATCCAACAAGGACTCTCTCGTCGGGACTCCAAATGCAGTAAATCATATGTTCATTTCGATCATCTCGACGAGCTCTTTGCAATGGTGTGCTCTGTTTCATCACTTGAGATACTTTTATGTAGTGAAATATTGATGCTCCTGCAAAACAAGTGAGAACTACACAACTCATGGAACTTGTTAGAATCAAACCCTACAACTATGCATTGTGGTTCATTTCATATCATTCTATGCAATAGTTGATGGTATAATATTGACATTAAGGACCATCAACAAGTTGCCCCAAGCTTACCCTTTGCTAGTCCCTTAGTAAAGTCAAACTCAACAATAGATCAGGAGTTGCTACAATATCTGCACTTCTAACAAGTACTCAGGCATCCAAACAAAAGTTCTCATTTGGATTAGAAAAAGATATCATATTATTCATCATGGTGCTTAGTACTTTACCTTGAATCTTGATAATTGAAAGATAGAACGATCAAATTGAGCACTATGTCTCTTGCTCTTTCACTTCACCATTGTCTCAGAGTTTTTATGAATTTTCAAAAACATATGTTACCAAATTAAACAATGGATCCAAAGAGAGAGTCAACCATACCATTGAATCGAGAAGTGCATGTGTACGGAAAATGGAGGCGGATGCTCTTTTGAATATATCACTCTCTTCTGTGTATTAGAAACACATGGCTATCAGGCTAATTCTACTAGCGGACACGTGCCCATTTTTTCTTGATATTCATATTTTTCGAGGTTCCGGACACTTGTCCCTTTTTATTTCCTCGGGATCTATCTTTTTGAGCTTTCAGACACTTGTCCTTTTTATTTCCTCGGATTTTTTTTCAATAGCCACATGCTTCCAACAAACTTTTGAGAGGATATCAATAGATAATCATAAGTATTTATGTGGAGGATGGCTGAAATGTGTAAGTGATCTCAATTCAATAGTATGATAACTTCTTATAGGGTCAACAAAGCTTAATTTAACTCAATGCAATTGGTCATATTAATATTGTAAACTCTCCGGAACTCTAGTGTTGTTTTAGAACAGGATAAAAGTAGCTCAGATCATTGCATATTATATCTGTCAATTACCTAGACTCTAGATCAAACATTTGATACCCATATATTTATTTGCATTTTAAGGTATTATTAATTTTTAAACTTAGGAGAACTCATGCTTGAAAGCTAGGTACTAGAAAGAAATACAATAGAGCAACTGTTCATCATTTCCATTTTAAGAAATTAGAGAGAGAGTTCTTCAGATTTGACATGCTTTATTTATTTAATCTAACACACACTATAAGCAATTACTTAAAAATATTAATATAGTAGTAAGACATACTTGAATCACGAAGATAACAGGGGTGCATCTCCCCCAAGCTAATCCTTTCGATCTCATCCCGAATATTTTTGTTCTTTTTCTTTTTAAGGGTGAGCCTTCATGTGCTGACATTTTTTTCTATTTTGAATTTATTTATAGAAAGAAAAACTTAAGAGGATAAAGATACTTACCTGGATACACGGGGGTGCTTTCCCCCAAGCTGAATGTTGACGTAGTCGTTCGATCTTGTAATGTAGCGGACTGGCGGTGAAAATGTTCTTCCTCTATCAGAGCATTGATTGACGTTGATGGTTGTTGAAATAGTGCTCCAACAGTGGATAGAATATCCACTTGCTCGTCCGCTTTTCTTGGTCTTCAATTCTGTGAAACTCAAATAGACAACAAAACTTGTGGAACAAATTAAACATTAGTGGTTGGCCACTTAAGCCTTAGTTATCTAGAGTTTCAGTAAGATCTCTTTCTCAATATTTTTGTATTTTAATATTTTTTTATGAGGCAAGAGAAAATGCAACAGGATGAATGTATGCATATTTTTTTTTATGCCACCACGGTGAATATTTTATGTGGGTTTTTACACACCACAAAATTATTCACATGGGGCTTTAAGTTTTACGATGCAGTGCAAAAAGTAAAATATTTTTTTATGCAATGCCAATGCAGAAAAGTAAATATACTATGGAGAAATAATAATAGAAAGTAAATATGCAAAAATAGAAACTAATGCAATAAAAATAAATATGGATAACTACCGGTTTTACTTTCGGTGAGGGTTCAATGTTTTAAGTCCTCTGAACAAGACTTCTCACCATGTTCATTCCTGAGGTGCGTCATTTGATCCTGATATGTAGACCTTGATAACTACACCTGTTGACATTGTGTAACCCATGTTCTTCGTTCTCCCAGCAATTTGAAGTGAAACATTAATTATGGATGCTAGCAGCATCTTGCTTAGTGTGCATATTCTTGTAGATCCAGGACCTTCACTCTGTAGAATTTAGGAGTTGACAAACTCTGCTATGTTTTACTCAAGAGTGTATTCTGCTCATAAAGACAAGGTAGAGATCAAGTGCATGGGCTCTGTTGGTGGAAAAACACCAACAGAACCAAAAGTTTTGTTCATTCCTCTCTAACCTTAGGAACATTGCACAAGATAAAGTTGTTGTTTATGTGTTCTATTCAGACTTAACATGAGTGATAGGATCAGAAGATGAGCATGAAAGTAGCATCTTAAAATATTAAATAGATTAGATTGCTTAACCTAAGGAAGGATAATCTATGCATAATGTGATGATCTTTTCATGATTGTGATATATCATCTTCCAAAGGTTGGATGCACAAAATTTTAGCTCATTAAGATAGTGAGATTCAAGAGAGTAAAGCTACGAACAAAGAGTATAGAACTGAACATGTTCAGTTGATTAGGTTGGATCAAGTGAGGTGCAACTTAAACATGTTTGGTTCTTTATGTATGCGCATACTAGAATCAAGGAGAAGCTTTTAAAGTGATGGTCACTTACCTTGAAATGATACTTTATCATTAAAGAGTGATTGTGTCGAACCACCTTGTGGAAGCTTCTCTTGTCTAGCTGGTTGAGTTCAGGAATGGCTTGTCTTCTCTTATCTATCTCACAGTGGGCCAGCTGAGTCTTGTTCTCAACAGGTCCAGACGATGGAGACTTTGTCAACTATTCTCTTGATTTTTAGGCTCGGGTACTATCTCTCCATCTTTGAATTCTTGTAGTGTAGTGGCTTCATCCTTCATGATGTCCACCTCAATTCCTGGTAGTTGGTTCTTCCTTTATTAGTTGAGTCAACGTCTTCTCTTGGTTCTCTTCGGCTGCTCATAAGTGGTGTAGTTGTTGAAGAAGCAGCAATCCCTTTGATCAAAGATCCAAAAGTGGACATCTCCAAGCCTAACATAGATGACACATTGGTGGTGTTCAAGAATGATCTTCCAAGAATGAGTGATGGATCATACTCTTCTCCTTAGTTGGGGAAACGTCTAGTGACTTGTACTAATCAAAGTGGTGAGTAGCAGGTCAAAGTGTCTTGAAGCTGGATTTCTCCTTCCTACCCTTGATCATGAAACAAATCTACACAACAGAATTGTGTCTCCCCCAAGCTGACTTATGAAGTAGGTGGATATTTCTTCAACAACATGTTGATGAGTTGAAATTGTAGTCATTGTTGTTGTTGAAGTTGTTCCACCTCATCCCCCAAACTAGCTTTTGTGTTGCAATGATTAAAAGTGAGGAGAACTTCCACTGCTTGTGTTCATAGTGAACCACCAACCGACTTCCTTGGAACGTCACATAGATGTTATAATGTAGTGGCATATCATCACCCTGATATTTGTTGTTGGTGTCAGTGTTGATGTCTTCGACAATGATGAGCGTAGGCATAGATTGACCCATACGGGGTGAGTTGCATCCTGCTCGTCATCAGTGTCCTGGCTTAGGCCTTGGGATGGCTCAGAGCTTGGTTGCCTTCGACATCACTAGTGACTTGTCTGATGATGAGTTTTGTCTATCCACGAGTTGGGTTTTGGATCTTTAAGTTCACACCATGAACAAGCAAACCTCCTCTCCTACAAAATGTTAGTGGACACATACCAGAAGGATTGCACTGAATTTGGAACATGAGTTGTTATCCACAACTTATATGTTATTCATCCGTGCTAATGAAAAGATAATTTTAGAATTACTTTAGCATAGACTAGTATCTTATGTGTTGGCTGCATTTTAACATGGTTCAAGGCAAAGATACTTGCAGTAGAAGATAAATTGAAATAAACTTTAATACTCATAGTTCTTTCATCCATGATGAATAAGCTGAGTCTTCATTATGCAGTTCACCATATGCCTTGCTTCATCTCTGATGTGAATTCATCTCAAGACTTTCCTAAATTGTATTTGAGAGTTTCCTGCAGGGGTTAGTCCAACAAAATAACCAGTGTCTACACAAGCTAATTTCAGATCAATAATCAAACCAAACTCCGTGTCTAATTTGATTAAGGTAGACTATTTAACCTAAGCACCATGCTTAATTTAAAAAGCCTATGAAAGTACCCTATAGAAGTATCTTCAAACCAAAACATCTTATGGCTAACAAAGGTAGAGTGAGAACATAACAGAGATTTATTCAAAAAGAGATGATAGAGTATGATCACAGTGAGGAGTATATCATTTTTTTCTTTTTTAAATTATTTTTTTGTTTAGATGTAGATGATATGAATGTATACAAGGAACTAAACAGGTTATGGACTAGATATGAGAAAACATAAACTAAATGAGGTGGATGAATGATTAAAAGTAAACATGCAGTGGTATGCAAGAAATTAAAAAGATAAATACTCATAAAGTTTAAAGTCTATGAGCAAGACTGTCTCACCATGACTCACAACTGGGATATGTGAGTGGCGCAACGTAAATATCCATCATATAAGATGGGATTTGAATTATTGTGACGACGACCTTTTCTCCAATCTACACATGGTTAGAATAAATAATATATATGTATACACAAACCTGTGAGATGGAAGGGTGCCAAAGCTCATGATGGATCTTGAATGTTCAGGCACCCTGAGTTCTTCATTCCTGTGGAAGCTCGCCATAAGGTCGAAACGGCGTCTGATGTCCTGTCTATTCCACACTTAACAGAACAAGGGGTAATCCTACTAAATCTAGTGGTACACTAAATTAGCAGACATCAAGATCATTATCAAAATCTTTACACCAATTGCTTCCCCGGCAACGGCGCCAAAAATGCTTGTTGACGTTCGTTAGTGCAAATAGAGTATGAAAGATTTCGCAAGCGCACAGAACACCATTGTAGCATTTTACCGGGAGTATTCCAGGATCGTTATTTATATTTTACCACTGGGAAGCAAGGGTTAAGAATCTGATAATTCACTATCATGTATCTACTAACTCAGAGTACTAAATAGACTAAAGCAGGAGTGAATGATATATGATATGATAATGAATGAAAGCACATAAAAGATAATTCAATGATAACTATAGTGGGAGGACAATGGGACAGTTCAAGGTTCCTATATACTTCTCTATTACTTGGGTTGTAAGGTAACAAAGATGAAAAGATATAGCAGTCATAAACATTGGCACTTTGGAGCAGCAGGTCCTTTCCAACTTTCGAAGAAGACTTGGAAAAAGGTAGTTGGGAGAAGGCTGCCAAAAGCTCTATGAAACATCAATCCGAACGTGGTGGACTACGAAGGCCTAATAGAGTTGTCACCCTTGGGGCTACCTCAACTATTCCGTGGGATTGAGCGCAACCACAGGAAACCTATAGACTAAACACCATGTCCAATCTATCGATTACTACTCTAATTACCTAGGATAACTAGAGCACTTAATACGAACAAAGATCCCATGCCAAGATATAACAACTATACTAATCATATAATAAAGGATAAAGTAATTAGAGAAGATAAATATATTAAAGCATAAGTCTTATAAGAAAAGATACAAAGGCATACCAAATCTCTAAAGACTCCTCCGGAATTAGAGTGCAACTCCTCTCTAATCTCTCGTTCTCCTCTTTCTAATTGGATCTCTAATTACAACTAGATGAGCTAGACAACTAGAACTAGAACTAGACGATTTCTGATGTGGAGATGAATAATGAAGATGGAGATGCTCTTGAGGGCGCCTCTTGGCTTTCTTATATAGTCCTAGATGTAGTAGGGGGCAAGGAACCCATCTTAGACTGCGTTTACAACTCTCCGTTGGATCCATACGCCGAGTTTTGTGCACCATAGGATGAAACTGACCTTGGATGGACATTAGAACTCTTGGGCGTCATCGGATACGTAGTATAGTTGGATTAGAACACGTCACACAAAGCGGAGGGAGATTGGGTACTATAGCAGGCCGGCCGGCCCAAGGGGGAGGCCGGCCGGCCCCCTTTGTGGCCAATCCGCCTCTCCTTTGTCAAGTTGCCTTCTCGTGTCTTCTAGAGTCTTGTAATGCCACTTTCTGACCCGTTTGCGCAATTAGTCGTGTCGTGGTTGGATTCTTCCCTCTCCCATTTGCTAGATAAGTTCCTGGTAAATAATAATTCACAAAGTTGTGTACTTATTGTCGGTTTAGTCTCTGGACTTATGGTAGGTGATGGTTCCGAGTTGTTCTAGAATCTTCCAAATCGTGTCTAACAACGACTCTCTCATCGGGACTCCAAATGTAGTAAATCATATGTCCGTTTCAATGTTCTCGACGAGCTCTTCGCAATGGTGTGCTCTGTTTCATCACTTGAGATACTTTTATGTAGTGAAATATTGATGCTCCTGCCAAACAAGTGAGAACTACACAACTCGTGGAACTCGTTAGAATCAAACCCTACAACTATGCATTGTGGTTCATTTCATATCATTCTATGCAATAGTTAATGGTATAATATTGACATTAAGGACCGTCAACAGTCTCCGGACTGCTAGGTCCGCGAGGAGCAGCGGGCGTGGGCGAAGGGCGATGGTGGCGGCTGTTGACATCTGTTAACTATCATTATTTAACGTCAACAATACTTGAATAAATGCCAAAAAGAATTGCTAACATAGAAATAGGAGGTTTAAACTGACAAATTCCACGAGTTTTGGTGATTCTATATTTTCCAGGGATTAAACAGGAAAACAGGACTACATTGCTTCCCCAAGAAGGAACCCGATGTAGATTACTCCACCGCCAAGTCAGGAAGTCTCCAGAAGACTCCAGAGGACACTAGAGGACTCCACGAGGCGGGGCACCTCGATACCCTGCCCAGTGGGACCGATCGGTCTGGTGGGCCTACCGGTCGGTCGGGTCCCGGGCCCCACGCCTCCTCCTTCTGGAATCTTCAGCCACTGACCCTGAGGACTCATCTCCACCGTCCCTAGAGTCGGTTTGATCCAACGGTCGTGGTTCCACACCCAGGGCTATATAACCAGACCCCTGACCCCCCCTCCAGAGAGACAGAGAGAAGAAAAGTTCAGATCTTCCAACAAGAGTAGAATTAGGGTTTCTAGAGAGAGAGTTAGAGCTCTACTTCAAGTTTAGAGTTTAGTCTAGCTAGGTTCAAGTAGAGGCTAACTTCGTCGGCATATCCGTCTAGAAGCTTCGTCTGAGTCTCCGGATCGCTGTCGAAGATTCGGTAATTTGTATCTTTATTCGACTTTGTGCTACATTAATATATTTCAGTTTATTCAGTTTTGGAGTTTATTCTAATTATATATTTAATATAGATTTGATTATGATTGAGTTTATGATCATGTTCGTAACGTACTTAGCTTTATTCCGGATAGAGTTAAGTGGCCAAACTGGTGTAAACATGGTGTTTAGGCCTAGTTTACCTGCGAATACATCCTATGCTCCAGGTCAAGAGGTAGATCGCAGGAGTGACAATCCTGTTGAGTCCTTTGTAGTCCTCCCTCCGAGTGTAGACCTTAGTAGGACGCGGTTGCAAGTTAGGATTCATTACTTTGTTCTTGATTCTAATTTAGTAATGTCCCTTGATCATGGATGATAGATTTATTAGCTTAAATGATTGTATATTAACTAGAGTAATCACTAGGCTTAGTAAATATGAAGTAACTTAGGATTCGAATCTCTTAATTAATCTTTTGACTGCTCTACTTGATTCATGTAGTTTGCTCTATCTCTAGAATTCCCATTATCATTATTATTCACTATTTATATTTATCTTGTCTTACCCCTGTTTAGACATGTGAGTAGTTAATGAATGAATAGTAATCTCCACTACCATTAAATTACATTTATGTCCATTTGTTTCCTGCTTCACTCTTTCCCTCGGTAAAATATAAATAACGATACCTAGACAACCTGGGTGAAATGCTGCTACAATGGGTATATTTATCTCTGCGCTTGCGGATAAATATTTATATCTTTTTTGAGCTAGTGTCACAAATGAATTACATTTCTAGTATCATGTTGGGGATGACAACTTGACATTAAGTGATGCTAGGAGTGTCCCTTACATTTCTGAAGGCTTTTGCTAGAATCAGTTCATTAAAGTTTATTATGGGCAATTGCATTAAGAAGTGTCAACAAGCATTTCTGGTGCCGTTGCCGGGGATGAGCAGCGGAAGCCACCGGGAAGTAATTGGAAACCAACAAAAAAGTGGAAACAAAACCTATTAGGAATCTAACATGGCAAAGGAGATTAATCAACTGCTCATTCATTAACCTGTACCTCTGTTTTGGCAGGCTTACCCTTGTCTTTCTTTGTTTATATCATATACAGGGTGATACAGGTTCAGTTGTGACTCATCACTTGCAAATTAACAATCAACTAGACCGTGTGGAAGATCAACACCAGTAGTCAAGCCATGGCCAACAAGACTCTGCTGGAGTTCTCTACTCCAATTGTCAGGAACATTCATACCGGACCTACACTCCAGACGAACAATCTTGAGTTCAAGCTCCAGCCAAGTCTTATCAACATGGTGCAAGCTACTACATTAGGTGGAAAGGAAGAAGACGATGCAACTGCTCATCTACAAGATTTCTTGGAGATTGGAAGCACTATCGTCATCAAGGACGTTCCCCAGGACATTACACTTCTTCGTCTCTTTCCCTTCTCACTGAAAGATAAAGCGAAGCTATGGTTCTATGCAAACATGGACCACATGAAATGGGAGAAATATTCAGAGGCCTTTCTATCAAGATTTTTCCCAATCAACAAAATCAATATCTTAAGGGGAAAGGTTTACAACTTTCAGCAACAAAAAGGAGAAACCATTCCAGAAGCTTGGGAGCATTTTTAGGAACAAATATTAAGATGCCCACATCATGTAATAGGGAACGAATTGCTCATGTAACTGTTTTATCACGGATTATTACCAAGAACACGAGAGCAACTCGATGTCACTGCTGAAGGATCATTCATGTCACTCACATTTGGAAAAGTAGAATGTCTAATGGATAAGATAGCTGAGAATCAGGGCTGGAAACAAGGTACTACACAACGCTGTCACCAGATTGAAGAAGTTCCAGAAGAAGTGTGTGCACTGTCAACCAAGATGGACGTACTTATGGATTGGCTCACTCAGAGAGCCGACTACAAGGAAGAACGTTATGCTATTCAATACGCATTTAATGCTCTGTCACACCCTGAAATTTGCATTTCTGAAATTAGAGTTAAAATGATTTATTTATGAATTTTTGTGCTCATAAAATATAGGGAAATAAAAAATTTCTCTAAATTAAAATTTATCTAGGGTTTTAGAAACATGTTTGTGCATTCATGTTGGAGCATTTGAGTTTTTGTGATGTGTGGTTTTGGCTAAAATTCAAATTTGAGCTCAAAATGGTTTTAAAACAATTTAAAGAAAAACGAATTTTCTATAAAGGGTTTTGAAAATAAAGACTTCTTGTTTTTCAAAAAGTTTGGAAAAGTTCAAGATTTCAAAATCTGTTAAATCTCTCAAGGATCAAATTCAAAAGTTCAAAAGATTTCAAACTGGTTTTGAATTTGTTTTGAGAAATGTTTTGAAATAAAAAAAAAGAACAAAAACCCTCATCCCACCCCCTCTCTCCCTATCTGGCCCGAAGGCCTGCTCCAGGCCGAACCTCTCCCTCCCTCTTTCGGCCTTTCCCCTTCCCCGTGGCCCAAACGCCTGGACCAGCCTCTTTCTCCCTCGCAGTGGCCCAACTAGGGCAAAGCCCGTGCGGGAGCTCCCTCCTCTCCCCTTGTCCGACTGGCGGGTGGGCCCTGTGTTTCCTCTCGATGATAGGTGGGCCCGCATTGCCAGTGTCATCCCTCACCTCAGGTCGTGTCCGCCATGGACTCTGCTTCGACCCGAAGCTCCAGCGCCGTCCGAATCCGACCTGGCCACGTCCTGCGGGCTATAAAAGGCTAGCCCTTGTATGCCCCGCTTCCACCCAAACCCTAAAACGCTAGCCGCCATTGTAGCCAGAGCTTGCGCCGCCGCCGGAAACCCTAGAGCATCGTCGCCTTGTTGAGTTCCCCTCTCTGCTCCTTCTCCATCAAATAGACTCGGTCTTCAAGGTTCGTTTGAAGGTAAGGAAGACGCTGATGCCCCGCCTGAGCTCTCTCTCTCGCTGTACTGTCCGATTGAGTTCGCTGGTGATGTCCGAGCCGCCAAAACTCGTCTCCCATCGCTCCCGTTCATTCTCCGTTGCATTCAATAGCTCAGACGCATTCGCCTTGGTCTACTCTACCTTCCTGTGCCATCCTTGTAGCCCGTGGTCGCCGGACAAGCCATCTTCCTGAACTCCGGCGAGGAGCCGAGCTCCTTAACCATGGCGCCGCCGTGAGCCTCTGCGCCTGCCCCAAATCCGGTTGCCTGCGCCACCCTGTTCCCTCCGATCTAATCTGGCGCATCCAAAATAGATCGGACGGCTCCCAACCTCCCATACCCCTTCACAGGAGTTTTTACAAAAGGGCCCTATAACTTCTTGGGCCTCAACCCGCACTCCAATTAGCACTGTTCAATGTGTCTTGACAAAATTCCATCCACACCCCTGCGCTTTTACCAAAATGAGGCGCAGTCCAGCCAGTTTTCAAATGTCGTTTTATTTATTTAAATCTGCAAATTCGAAGTTTAATTTATTTACAAAACTACCACCAGATTCAAAAGCCCATAACTTCTTCGTTTTAACTCCGATTTAGTCCGTTCAACTTGCGTTAGATTCGTTTCGAAAAGTTCTTTCTAACTATATAACTTTCAGTATTGTTTTCTGTAATTAAAATTTGAGTTAAATCTAAACTAGTAATTAGTATATTTAATCTTGTTTAGTTCATATCTTTTCCGTTATAGCTCCGATTAACGTGATTTTCGCGTCTGTGTGATCGTAGCGAACCGTAGATCAGTTTTCAAAACTCTTTATCTTGTTTTCTTATGAATGATGTACTGTTCTAATCATAGGCTTTGTTTTGCTTTGCATTATTGGTATTGGATGCTTGTGTGGTGTTCTGTGATCGTATGTCCAGTCGGTGAGTTGTACGTTGGTGAATCAAGAAGAGGTTTGTGATCTAGAGATCGTGATCAAGAGTCAACCTTTGGAAGTATACAAGTCAACAGAAGAAGGAGCTTGAGTTAAGGCAAGTATAGCAATCGAGTTTTCTTTTCGCAATCATGATCATGTTACTTAATTAATGTATGCATCGAATGATAAAAATGAATTATTAGCAACTTAAGAAATTATCTGTACGAGCACCTTCAGGATTTACAGTGCAACTGTTGGGGGTTATATGGCTCTGGCTTTAGCTCAGTATGAGGACCTTTTCTAGCTTGTTAGTGGTTACCCGAAAGGGCGCATAAGGCGCTTGACGAGACGGGTATAGTGCGGCTTCTGTCCACGTGTGTATAGGCTGCGTGTTATTGTGCCACCTGGAAGGAGGGCTCTACATCCCCTTGCCTTAAGACCTAGCGGCCCTAACTTGTTAGACGAACCTTTGAAAGGCTTCATCGTGAACCCTGCCAACCTTCCTTGGAAGTGGGTTAAGAGGCTGATCACCTCGGGCAAAAGGGCAATTCACGTCTCGCAGTGAAAGTGTACACCTTTGCGCAAAGTTTATTAAACTGATATATCAGACTTGCTCAAGTACACGAGCGGCCTTGAAGACGTAAAGATTATGACTTTTGTTGGTTAACATGTTCATTATTTACCGTTCTATGCTATTCATTATTTATGTTACATTGATCATGAATCTTGGGATTTATATCACTTGTTGCTATACTTGTGGAGTTCAACATGGACTCACTCTTGCTTTTCCCCACACCTCAAAGAGTTAAGCTTTGGAGAATCTTAGGCTTGTGGTCAACCAGTCAGTTGTTCCCTGTGAAGTTGGTGTCTCCATCTGAAGATCGGAGTGTCTTTCCGTTGTCTGCTCTTTAAGGTTATGTTCTTTGTGTTTATACGTTATATAAGAGCATTGTCTTTCGATATTACCCTTTATTTGTAGATTTGACTTCCTGGGCTCACATATGGTGTATACCTGGTTTTGTTTTTAAAACCAGGTGTGACAAAGTGGTATCAGAGCAATGCTGACTGTAGGACGCAAGCCTAGTTAGAAACTGGACGTTTTAAAGTTTAAAAAATTGCTATAGAACTCTTGTTCTATCGACCTTGGTATTTACTTCTCTGTTGTACCTCTACCCATGTCATTCATCTTCTCCTTGTTGCTTAATTTTAAAAACCTTGTTCTCCCTTTCACTCCTTGTCTTGATACTCTTTTAAAATCTTCTCTTACTACCTTCTTGCTTCGTCAGAAGTGGAGCTTAGAATCTTTGCCCTCTATATGAAGAAGACGATATTAGCGCAAGTCCAGTCACTGTTTGAAGTGTGAACCTTTATTGCTCTGTTGAGTTGATATTATGATAATGTTTGTTTTGGATCTTTGTAATGAGTGCAATGATTTTGTGGGCTTCCTCATGATCTCATTTAGGTTTAGTTGATAGGCTTAAGGTTTATGCATAGAAGGTTGGGTTTCTGTTTCTTTTGTTCCCTCTATCCTATCCTTCTGGAGCAGTCTGTCTTTGTCAGCTTCTATCTCTGTTTTTGGATGTTCAAAAATCATGGAACAATTATGGACACAAGTAGACTTTATGATCTTTCTCTGAGCACAAGAACCACTCTGATAACTGTTATGGTTTTGGAGTTATGAAATTCACAAGTTGATACATCCGTGCTGTCTGGAATCTGGAATAGTTTCTGTTGTTTGCTGTTTTCGACGACCTTAACTACAGAATCTGGAAAAGTATTCTACATGAAAGTTGTATAGGATTTCATAAGTTTTCCAGAAAGGTAAACTGAAACTTTATTGGATAAACAGAGCTCGAGTTATGGCTGTTTTACTGCACTGCTGTTTTGCTACTCGCGAGAAATTTTGGAATTCTTGTTCTTACCTTTGCATATGAATTTTTCCGGGATATGAGAAGTTGGTTATGGCTGTCAACATGCTGGAAATAATATGCAAGCTACCCTTTTGTGTTCTCTAGTTGATCCTTTCTTAAGGGGGGTAGTGCTTTGATCAACAGATGTTGAAGTTGTGAGTTGTCTCTTATGGTACTTCATGAATATGATCATCTATCCTTGCTCATGTTGCTTTTGTTGGTCACCTGATGACAGGAAATGTGGCACACCGTGAATCAGGATCCCTATATGCCACCTCTCACTGATGATCACGAGTACAATGAAGCTGAGCGCTATCAAAACAACAATGTTGAAGTTCAAGATGGGAGTGATCCGAGTCAGAATCCACAACAACGAAAGCGAAAAAGGAAGGCCAAAAAGAAGCTTACTGAAGCAAGTAGAGCACAGTGCAATTATGTCAATGGAAGGTTGAGCAATATGGATATGGATAACATTCAAGGAGCTACAAAAATGGTTGGTGGTTACATTCAAGCGAGCACAACACAAGCTTTTGCTCTGTTTGATCCCAGTGCTTCGCACTCTTTCATCTCCGTCGAGTGGTTAGAGAGGAACAAGATGATGAAGTGTCCAACAAAGAGGCCCTTGATAGTTCATACCCCAGTTGGAGAAATACAGGCAGATGAGATATGCCCGAACGTCACTCTCATCATAAACAAGGAAAACTTTACCGTAACCTTCATTGTTTTGGAGTCACTCGATATTCCTATGGTTCTTGGTAATGGATGGTTGTGTGCGCACAAAGGAGTAATTCATGGTACTCAGTGCACAATGTTTCTAACTGCACCGTCAGGGAAAAGAATTGAGTATCGCGGTTGTCAACTTCAATCTGAGAAAGCTGATGACTTGTACAATGGAATGCAGACTAAGGATGCTATCATGGATAATGATGAGTATATAGCTAAGAACACAGATGAGCAAACATCTTTAGTGGAAGTCGATACACCAGACCATCTGGCAAACGCAGGATATCCGGTCAAGATTCTAGAAACAGTTTGGAGAACTTTTAATGGAAGAATGTTTAAAGTGTGTAAGGTTCAGTGGAGTAACCTAAGTGAAGAAGAAGCAATGTGGGAAACCGAGGAACGACTACAAATCAAGTTTCCACATCTCTTTGAGTTGTAAGCCAATCAAGTTAGCGATCAAGACAAGTTTGGGATAATCAAGTGTAATAATCCTTTCATGAAAATCTTTGTTCACAAGTTATGATCATGAAACATCAATGGTTTGATAATCTCGGTATGCAAGTGTGAAGTAAAAGCGTTATCAAGATCTTTTCTCGTTTCTCTCCTATGCTCTGAGTCTCTTCTGAATCTCGGGACGAGATTCTCTTAAGGGGGGTAGATTTGTCACACCCTGAAATTTGCATTTATGAAATTAGAGTTAAAATGATTTATTTATGAATTTTTGTGCTCATAAAATATAGGGAAATAAAATTTTTCTCTAAATTAAAATTTATCTAGGGTTTTAGAAACATGTTTGTGCATTCATGTTGGAGCATTTGAGTTTTTGTGATGTGTGGTTTTGGCTAAAATTCAAATTTGAGCTCAAAATGGTTTTAAAACAATTTAAAGAAAAACGAATTTTCTATAAAGGGTTTTGAAAATAAAGACTTCTTGTTTTTCAAAAAGTTTGGAAAAGTTCAAGATTTCAAAATCTGTTAAATCTCTCAAGGATCAAATTCAAAAGTTCAAAAGATTTCAAACTGGTTTTGAATTTGTTTTGAGAAATGTTTTGAAATAAAAGAAAAAGAACAAAAACCCTCATCCCACCCCTCTCTCCCTATCTGGCCCGAAGGCCTGCTCCAGGCCGAACCTCTCCCTCCCTCTTTCGGCCTTTCCCCTTCCCCGTGGCCCAAACGCCTGGCCCAGCTTCTTTCTCCCTCGCAGTGGCCCAACTAGGGCAAAGCCCGTGCGGGAGCTCCCTCCTCTCCCCTTGTCCGACTGGCGGGTGGGCCCTGCGTTTCCTCTCGATGACAGGTGGGCCCGCATTGTCAGTGTCATCCCTCACCTCAGGTCGTGTCCGCCATGGACTCTGCTTCGACCCGAAGCTCCAGCGCCGTCCGAATCCGACCTGGCCATGTCGTGCGGGCTATAAATGGCTAGCCCTTGTATGCCCCGCTTCCACCCAAACCCTAAAACGCTAGCCGCCATCGTGGCCAGAGCTCGCGCCGCCGCCCGAAACCCTAGAGCATCGTCGCCTTGTTGAGTTCCCCTCTCTGCTCCTTCTCCATCAAATAGACTCGGTCTTCAAGGTTCGTTTGAAGGTAAGGAAGACGCTGATGCCCCGCCTGAGCTCTCTCTCTCTCGCTGTACTGTCCGATCGAGTTTGCCGGTGATGTCCGAGCCGCCAAGACTCGTCTCCCGTCGCTCCCGTTCATTCTCCGTTGCAATCAATAGCTCAGACGCATTCGCCTTGGTGTACTCTACCTTCCTGTGCCATCCTTGTAGCCCGTGGTCGCCGGACAAGCCGTCTTCCTGAACTCCGGCGAGGAGCCGAGCTCCTTAACCATGGCGCCGCCGTGAGCCTCTGCGCCTGCCCCAAATCCGGTTGCCTGCGCCGCCCTGTTCCCTCCGATCTAATCTGGCGCATCCAAAATAGATCGGACGGCTCCCAACCTCCCATACCCCTTCGCAGGAGTTTTTACAAAAGGGCCCTATAACTTCTTGGGCCTCAACCCGCACTCCAATCAGCACTGTTCAATGAGTCTTGACAAAATTCCATCCACACCCCTGCGCTTTTACCAAAATGAGGCGCAGTCCAGCCAGTTTTCAAATTTCGTTTTATTTGTTTAAATCTGCAAATTCGAAGTTTAATTTATTTACAAAACTACCACCAGATTCAAAAGCCCATAACTTCTTCGTTTTAACTCTGATTTAGTCCGTTCAACTTGTGTTAGATTCATTTCAAAAAGTTCTTTCTAACTATATAACTTTCAGTATTGTTTTCTGTAATTAAAATTTGAGTTAAATCTAAACTAGTAATTAGTATATTTAATATTGTTTAGTTCATATCTTTTCTGTTATAGCTCCAATTAACGTGATTTTCACGTCTGTGTGATCGTAGCGAACCGTAGATCAGTTTTCAAAACTCTTTATCCTGTTTTCTTATGAATGATGTACTGTTCTAATCATAGGCTTTGTTTTGCTTTGCATTATTGGTATTGGATGCTTGTGTGGTGTTCTGTGATCGTATGTCCAGTCGGTGAGTTGTACGTTGGTGAATCAAGAAGAGGTTTGTGATCTAGAGATCGTGATCAAGAGTCAACCTTTGGAAGTATACAAGTCAACAGAAGAAGGATCTTGAGTTAAGGCAAGTATAGCAATCGAGTTTTCTTTTCGCAATCATGATCATGTTAGTTAATTAATGTATGCATCGAATGATAAAAATGAATTATTAGCAACTTAAGAAATTATCTGTACGAGCATCTTCGGGATTTACAGTGCAACTATTGGGGGTTATATGGCTCTGGCTTTAGCTCAGTATGAGGACCTTTTCTAGCTTGTTAGTGGTTACCCGAAAGGGCGCATAAGGCGCTTGACGAGACGGGTATAGTGCGGCTTCTGTCCACGTGTGTATAGGCTGAGTGTTATTGTGCCACCTGGAAGGATGGCTCTACATCCCCTTGCCTTAAGACCTAGCGGCCCTAACTTCTTAGACGAACCTTTGAAAGGCTTCATCGTGAACCCTGCCAACCTTCCTTGGAAGTGGGTTAAGAGGCTGATCACCTCGGGCAAAAGGGCAATTCACGTCTCGCAGTGAAAGTGTACACCTTTGCGCAAAGTTTATTAAACTGATATATCAGCCTTGCTCAAGGACACGAGCGGCCTTGAAGACGTAAAGATTATGACTTTTGTTGGGTAACATGTTCATTATTTACCGTTCTATGCTATACATTATTTATGTTACATTGATCATGAATCTTGGGATCTATATCACTTGGTGCTATACTTGTGGAGTTCAACATGGACTCACTCTTGCTTTTCCCCACACCTCAGAGAGTTAAGCTTTGGAGAAGCTTAGGCTTGTGGTCAACCAGTCAGTTGTTCCCTGTGAAGTTGGTGTCTCCATCTGAAGATCGGAGTGTCTTTCCGCTGTCTGCTCTTTAAGGTTATGTTCTTTGTGTTTATACGTTATATAAGAGCATTGTCTTTTGATATTACCCTTTATTTGTAGCTGTATGTGAGATTTGACTTCCTGGGCTCACATATGGTGTATACCTGGTTTTGTTTTTAAAACCGGGTGTGACATGCTCAAACTAGAAGTGGAGAATATTTGGGAATAGAATTCCCCGAAGATCAAGAAGAAGCTAACATCATCAACAACTCTACCACTCTAGGATGGTGTCAACAACAACCTTCCAAACCAGATAAGTACACCAGTAATTTCAATTCTTCTAATTTTAAGTAACCTACTTTAAGAGATCTAATTTTAGAACAAGCTAGAATAACTGATAGCATTACTGAAAGACTTGCTTTAAATGATAAGACTCTTGAAAACATAAATGCTAAGATGGATGAATTTTCTTCTGCCATTAAGGATCAATTCAATTACAATAAAAGAATAGAAACTCAACTATCACAATTGGCTGCTGCTTTGCTTGTCACCACTAGACGTGGGAAGTCCACTCGAGATCTGTCATACCCAGAAGGAGCACAAAGAAGACAGACAACACCAGTGACACCCCCGAGGGCAGAAGAAAGGAATGACAAAGTTCAAGAAACTCTAGTGCAAAATGAAGAAATATAGATGGATTTTCAAGACACCAATGTTCTACCATTCCCACGCAGAAATCGAAACGCCAAGCTAGATGCGTAGTTCAGTAAGTTTGTTGAAGTAATTCAGAAATTATATATCAATATTCCTCTACTAGATGCATTACAGGTACCCACCTATGCCAAGTATGTAAGGGATATACTTAACAACAAACGACAACTGCCAACCATTGAAGTAATCGAGCTGACAGAATAATGTAGTACGGCTATCCTCAATCAAATACCATAGAAGAAGAAGGACCCAGGATGCCCCACTATTGAGTGCTCAATTGGAAATCAATGGTTTAGCAACGCACTATGTGATCTTGGAGCCAGTGTTAGCGTTATGCCTGCATCAGTTTACTATAAGCTCAACCATTCAGCACTTGTGTCAACACCAATGTGTCTTCAACTAGCTGATCAATCACTCAGATACCCAATAGGAATTGCTGAGAACATCCCAGTCAAGATTCGAGTGTTCTTTGTACCAGTGGATTTCGTGGTACTAGACATGCACCCGGATTCAAAAGTATCACTCATTCTAGGAAGACAATTTTTTAGCACCGCCAAGGCCCACATTGATGTCGGAGCTGGAGAGATCAAGTTCACCATAAATGGAAAAGAAGAAAAGTTCTCATTCAAACCACAGCCCGAACAATGCTCAACTCTAGAGAACCATGAAGCGCAGGAAGCAAGACTGCTGTCTCCGGAAGCGGAGACCCATCAAGAAGAATAAAGAAGACTGGAGAGTCCAATTCGGTGGACTTTAAACCCTGAACCTTCACTGGAGGTAACTCGGTAGTTATCAACATTTACTTTTCACTTCATATTTATTTACTCATGCATAGGAAAACAAAATAAAAATTTGCATCATCATAAAATTGGCCCCACGTAATTAATATTTACGAACCCCGTAAGTATTATTTACTATGGCAACAAAAACATATAAGAAATTCATCATTACAATCCTTGATTTCTATAGTATCATAAAAGTAATTTGCTTTTGAATACTTGCATTGTACAAATACGGGAGACATACGGACCCACAGACACCTGGGACCCACATCATATCACTTCAAATTATCACGTGCACTCACAACCACTCATCTCACCTACCACCACATGCAACCGTCGACATATGTTCCAAAGAATGGGTACTTGAGCAAGGTAGGGGAGAAAGTTGGAGAGAAGTGGGCCCAAGGGGGGGGGGGCGGTCGGTCCCACCACTCGACCGACCGGCCTTCCCAATCTCCCCCTATAAAAGGGCAAGCACTCTTCCCACTCTCCACACACTCCACTCTTCAGAAACACTAGCCTCACTTCGAAATTTGAAATTTCAATTTCGAATTCACTTAGCACTTCATTTGGGGTATTTTCTGAGTGAGTGAAGATACGAGAGAATAGAGGAGGAAGCTTTGATCTTGTAGCAAGAAGAAAGGGATAGTTAGAGCAAGCAAGAAAATTCAATAAGAAAGGGGAAGTGTTGTCCAATTAGTTAATGAACTAGGAGAAGTTGAAATAAAAATACCAACTTGAATGACTGACTCCTGGACTACTGACTTTTGGACCGCTGACTCTCTGACATTTATTTGCTCTAACCCTCACTTGTTCCACTAGTTTTGTCTGTGTATTCTCCTGTTTTTGCAGCAAAGATGAGCAACTTCTTAAGAAAGGCGAAGAACATGCTCACCTTCCGATCAACGAGAAGCCGTTCGCGAGCTGGCTCATCACAAGGAGGCTCAGACATGGATACCTCGTCCCTGCCTCGATCCTCTACCACAAGCCGATCCAAGCAACGTGATCTTCTTCTCGAAAGGCACATCAAGCTTTAGACACCCTACGAGAAGGACCTGTTCAGGCAGTATCTTGACAAAGAGTACACCCATACTCCTACCTTTGATTCACAATTTCTTTGAGACACAGGTATGGACTCTGAGTTCGATCTAGTCTTTCATAATATTGGGTGGGAGAACACTTGGGAGCTCACCGAGGAGGGTTGTAGATTGCTTAAACTAGAATTTCTTTGCACTCTCTCCTCGGATGACATGTACGTCTACTTTAGGTTGTATAATGAACCTATCACTCTCACATGGAAACAATTCAGTCTAAATTTGGGCTTTCCTGAAAATTGCACTGTAGACATAGATGTTGCCTTAAGAAACTTTGATAGAGATAGCTTTTGGGAGGACATTACTAGCAAGAAAACAGATCATCACCCTTGCACTAATGATATACACAACCCCACTTTACGAGTAATGCACAAGTGGCTAGGATTCACTCTTTTTCCTAGGCAAGAGGGTCATATTGTCAGAATTGAGGAATTAAAGATTATGTATGTCATGGTCAAGAAAACTAAAATCTCACCCGTAAAACTCTTGGTAGACTACTGGCCTTACATCCACACTCTACAGGGCCCCATATCTATCACTTCTTGGGTAACTCGTCTTGCTGGAAATTTAAACTTAAATGGAAATATTGTCTACATGTCCACTCCACAACCAGTAATAAGTTTCTACTTCTTCAGTCAAGCACATATGATAAAGAAGAGGAACAATAAACTCTACATGCAATATAAGGGATATACAAATGAATATGAGTTGCCAAACAGATCACTTGGTTTGTATGTCATGGAAACCTTTTTGCTAGACTTGCAGAGACGACCTTGCACGGGAGTAGGAAGGAGTCCCTCCGCAAGATTCACCAGAAACACTGCCCCAAGATATCAAGGAGAAGATGTTGCAACACCTGGACCGCCTTACACTCACTATCAAGGATTCGAACGAGCTGGACCATCTACGTCGCACCATCAAGCCTGGGAAAAGACTACTGCCTATGAGCCACATACACCACAAGAATCATGGGGACAAGGAAACTTTTGCAATTACACTCCACCACATCGCGAAGAGGATACGATGTATGACTTCCAGGGAGGACGTATGTCTTTCTCTGGGAGAGGTGATCATGATGCCACTCATCATCCATACTCCTACCATGCCACCCATGGTTACCCAGAACATCAGCCATACCACCAGTTTCCGTACCATAGAGAGCCTTACTTTCAGGGCATCGACACTCGTCTTACTCATCTTGAGACGGGTCAAGAATACATGTGCCACACTCTTGAAGAGATACATCATCAAGGCGCCCAGACGAACGAGAATTTTTGCTACCTCTTCAGACACATGAGAATTACTCCACCTCAGCCGCCGCCACCGTATGAGTGAAACTAGCTTAGGGGAGGACCCCCTATTCACGAGGTAAGTATGTTGTACCCATCTATTTGTTATTTGTTTGAGTCTAGTATTAGTTTTGTTAGCTAGTATCTGTTTAGTAAAATAAAATAAACTTGAAGTAGAATAGAATTAAAAAAAACTGTTTTATACCTCTAATGTACATAGCCTCAACTGCAGAACAATTCCTTTCAAATTTTTAATTGAAAAATCTCATAACAATGAAGAAATGATCTTACCCAAAGTTTGGATAGTTGAGAATTAGAGACAAGAAAGTTTGAGCAGCTATTTATCTTGTTCTTAGTTCCAATGAGTCTCCGAAAATTTAATTTTGAAACTTTAAACACATGATGAGAACCTGTATGACATAATAATTATTTCTAAAGCCTGATAATCAATGATTCATAATTTAAGGCTATTTACTCTGTTCTAAGTTTTTAGCTATGGTAGAGAGGTTTATCATGCTCTAAAGATCAAGCTTCAATAAATATAAAAGATTCACTCTTCCGAAGTAGTATTGTGTTAGAGGCATGGGACTATGCAAAAAATATGATAAGGAGGAAAGAAAAAGGGACAAGTGTCTGATTACCTCAAAAAGAAAAAAATGTGATAAAAAATATAAAAAGAAAAAGAATGATAGCCCATGGTCCCTCTAATTACAATATGCCAATAAGAGTTGACAAATTTAAAGTTTTTAATACTTGATCTAAGGGTATGACATTTCTCTCGCTAAGCTTTGAACTTTAACTTAGTAAAATATGCTATTAATCTTAAAAAGAAAAAAATATAATTTGAGAGATGTCATACAGGGTTTCTCTGAGCTTTTATTGAAAAAATCTTACAAAACTCCGGAGTAAAGTTGGAATGAGGAATTTGAGACATAGTGCTTGACTTGATAGTTTCTGACTTTCAATTATTCTGAACAAAGGTAAAAGATTAGATCTCATTGGCCAAAGGGACATATGAAAATTCTTCCAAATTCTTCTCGAGAAAGTTTTCAGTTGATGGCTTGTATTTGAAATGGATAGTAAAGTAGTTTACAGATTTACTCTCAGAACCCGATGTTCGCTAAGGGACTAGCAAAAGTTTAGCTTGGGGGAGTTTGTTGACATCTATTAACTATCATTATTTACCGTCAACAATACTTGAATAAATGCCAAAAAGAATTGCCAACTTAGAAATAGGAGGTTCAAACTAACAAATTCCACGAGTTTTGGTGATTCTATATTTTCCAGGGATTGAACAGGAAAACAGGACTACATTGCTTCCCCAGGAAGGAACCCGACGTAGATTACTCCACTGCCAAGTCGGGAAGTCTCCAGAAGACTCCATAGGACACCAGAGGACTCCACGAGGCGGGGCACCTCGAGACCCTGCCCAGTGGGACCGACCGGTATGGTGGGCCCACCGGTCGGTCGGGTCCCGGGCCCCCACGCCTCCTCCTTCTGGAATCTTCCACCACCAACTGTGAGGGCTCATCTCCACCGTCCCTAGAGTCAGTTTGATCCAACGGTCGCGGTTCCACGCCCAGGGCTATATAACCAGACCCCTGACCCCCCTACAGAGAGACAAAGAGAAGAGAAGTTCTGATCTTCCGACAAGAGTAGAACTAGGGTTTCTAGAGAGAGAGTTAGAGCTCTACTTCAAGTTTAGAGTTTAGTCCAGCTAGGTTCAAGTAGAGGCGGGCGACTTCGTCAGCATATCCGTCTAGAAGCTTCGTCTGAGTCTCCGGATCGCTATCGAAGATTCGGTAATTTGTATCTTTATTCGACTTTGTGCTACATTAATATATTTCAGTTTATTCAGTTTTGGAGTTTATTCTAGTTATATATTTAATATAGATCTGATTATGATAGAGTTTATGATCATGTTCGTAAAGTACTTAGCTATATTCCAGATAGAGTTAAGTGATCAAACTGGTGTAAACATCGTATTTAGGCCTAGTTTACCTGCGAATACATCCTATGCTCCGGGTCGAGAGGTAGATCGCAGGAGTGACAATCCTGTTGAGTCCTTTGTAGTCCTCCCTCCGAGTGTAGACCTTAGTAGGATGCGGTTGCAAGTTAGAATTCATTACTTTGTTCTTGATTCTAATTTAGTAATGTCCCTTGATCATGGATGATAGAATTATTAGCTATAAATGATTGTATATTAACTAGAGTAATCACTAGGCTTAGTAAATATGAAGTAACTTAGGATTCGAATCTCTTAATTAATCTCCTGACTGCTCTACTTGATTCATGTAGTTTGCTCTGTCTCTAGAATTCCCATTATCATTATTATTCACTATTTATCTTTATCTTGTCTTACCCCTATTCAGACATGTGAGTAGTTAATGAATGAATAGTAATCTCCACTACCATTAAATTACATTTATGTCCATTTGTTTCCTGCTTCACTGTTTCTGTCGGTAAAATATAAATAACGATACCTAGACAACCTGGGTGAAATGCTGCTACAATGGGTATATTTATCTGTGCACTTGCGGATAAATATTTATATATTTTTTGAGCTAGTGTCACAAATGAATTACATTTCTAGTATCATGTTGGGGATGACAACTTGACATTAAGTGATGCTAGGAGTGTCCCGTACATTTTTTAGGGCTTTTGCTAGAATCAGTTCATTAAAGTTTATTATGGGCAATTGCATTAAGAAGTGTCAACAGCGGCTGTCTAATGACATGGTCAAACCCTGGTCACCCCACCCCTCTATTTATAGGCGTCCCTAATGAGCCTGTCGACTTGGAGGCCCATTAGCAAGCCCTAATCCCGGTCTGATTCGAGCCAACTCGAATCAAGCTTCCAGCCTCTTAAGCGTGCGACCCTATGGGTTCACGCACACATAGACACGGCCTGAGTACTCCTACTCGCCCGATAGTTGACAATGGCCTCTAGCAAGACGTGTCAACTCCTATGTACACGCAAAGATCATATCAGACGAACCACCATGATTACATACACGTAATTCCCTTGCCATACAATATTTGGTCCAACTCATAGGTTAACAATTAACCTAAGCACAACCATGCATTTTATGATCCAATCATTTGACTGGTCCAGTAATGTCTCTCTCGCATGGAGAGGGGCAAATCCCATCGTGATCGTCTATGTCTCACAACATATTTCCTGACAAACCCGAAGACTATCTTTATGACTACCCTGTTACGAAGTAGCGTTTGACAGTCCCTAAGTAAGTCAATTCATATCTTGAGTACATACCACAATCTCTGGTCGAAGGACATTTCGTATATGATGTGTAAAGAGATAAGAACATCTCATGTTGGGCAGTCCAGCCCCATGTCATACATGTGCCCACATTATCAGTTTGACATCTCCATGTCTTTGACTTCTGAAACATAGTCATCAACTAATACATGTGCTGATCTAATATTCATGTGTGTCCTCACATGAACTCCGATCAGGGACAACTATCGAATAACCATACAAGTAAAAGAGTTTCACAGACAATTCACATAATCGCCAATCAATATAGGTTGTCTTTAATGGATATTCAATGAACATATAATAAATCATGGATACAATAGAAATATCATCATCTCTATGATTACCTCTAGGGCATATTCCCAACACTCATTTCAATAGTAGACACAACCCTTGTGATTGCAAGTGAGTGCAAGAGACCTAGTGAGGTTGAGAGATTTGATAATTGTATGATCAAACACCTCATTACTGAAAAGAGAGTAGCAAGTGTGCATCCACCCATCTCATTAGCCTTGTGTTGGTCAAGTGAGAGTTCTTGCTTGTTAATCTTGGTGATCAGCATCACCTAGACGACTTGGTGGTGATTGGGAGCTTGGTGATCATCCAGAGAGATTGTGGATGACATAACTCAAGATGTGATCGGTTGTGGGCGATTCACTAGGCCGGAGTGGTTCCTTGGGCGGATCAAGGGTGAGAGATACCCTTGCACGGGTGCTCCAATAAGGACTAGGAGGTGTGCCGACACCTCGATACCTCGGGAAAACATCACGACGTCTTCTTTTCTCTCTTTACTTTCACATTTACTTTGAGTAATTCATTTCATGCAAGTTACATTCATAGAATTGCCATGCTAGAGTAGGATTGGAACTAGCTGTAAACCTTTGTGTGGTAGATTACTGAAAACACACTTCTAGGCACAAAGGGGTAGAGTTGGGCAATTGTAGGTCATAATTCTTGCGAGAAATTTTAGATTAGCCCAATTCACCCCCCCCTCTTGGGCGTCTTGATCATTTCAGTTGGTATGGGAGCCTTGTGCTCTCGATTTAGGCTTAACCACCTAGAGTTAAGATGTCTGAAGGTCATGGACCTCCACCCATGTTCGATGGAGACGAATTTCCATATTGGAAAATTCGTATGGAGTCGTACCTAGAGGCGGTTGATGTTGGTTCACTGCGATGTGATACACAGTTTCCCCAAGACAAATGACACAACTCATCTTACTCCATGTAAGCAAAATGGACCTCGGCCCATTTATCTTTGGATTTTGGTGCTTGATGATCAACATAACCAAATTGGACTAATGTGTTTGCAAGATTTTATTTTGTAGTCCAATAGGGTGCAAACATGACTTGGACAATGGCAATATGGTGATTAAATGGTCAAAACCTCAAGCAAGACCCTACAATATGTATTAAAGGCTTACAAAGATTAAGAAAAATCCAAGAGACAAGAAATAGAGGGTCGGATGCAAACAAAGTTGAGCCGCTCAAGCCAAGACAAGAGCTGATTGAATTGGAGCTGTATAGCTTTCCATTATCTTTCCAAAAAGTCCAAGATCATCGAAATCGGAGTTCGCAGCTAAGAGTTATGCCCAAAATATGAAAGCCTGTCTCGCTGAAAAATAGCAATGGACGTTCTGATGCTAGAGTCTGATGCTCTCTAAAATCGGCCTGGAATGAACAGTATTGAAGGACCGAAAAGGCGACTAGAGGGGGGGTGAATGGGAGCCTGAAATATTTTCTTGGTAGTGTCCGATGCTCTCTAGATTCGACCCCAAATGCAAGTTCATGACTCGGTAGTGTCCATGATCCTAGATGTAGGGTGGATGCTTCGAAGAAGCACAACGAGACACTACACTAGTCAAAGAACCCAGCACACAAGCCAGAAACCAAATCCAAAATCAGACGAACGAGCAACAGATGAAACAGTGCAGAATCACTTGCATCGGACGCTGGCAGCGTCCGATGCCTGAGTGGCGGACACGTTCGATGCTCCCTTAAAATCTAGTTCTTAGACACATGGCACCAGAGTGCCCGATGGTTTTAGGTCAGCGTCCGATGCTCACGATTCTAGCGTCCGATGGCCTCGTAACAAAACTATTCTTCCGCCGATTCAACTTGATCTCCCTCGAATCAAAAGCTCTACGGCTTAGACTTTGTGTGAGGAGTCACAAGGATGTTAGTGAGATACACCTAGGAGATCATGACTCAAACCTAACTCCAAATCGGTGAATCAAAAGATTTCAGGCCAAAAGAACAAGGACTCGATCCAAAACGAAATCCTCCTGATCTACTAGCTCGTGAGGTATTAGAGAAAACCCTTTGTTGGAAAGATGTCTCTCACGATCCTCTAGAAGATGGTTCAAACGGATTTGCATGTTACTCCTCGAAACAAGAAATCTCAAGTTAAATCAAAAGAGGAGCAATGAAGAACATGAGGAACAAAATGCAAATCGACACAAGGATTCTGCCAAGAATCATCCCAACGAGGAGACAAAGGGATTATGGTCCCTTTTCCTAAAATCAAAGTGTACACTGAGGAATTGAGTCTTCTCTGCGGATCACAAGCACCTACATAGGAAGGAAACCCCTAACCGAGAAATAGCTGAGTCTGCGAAATGAAAATAGCTACTTCCATGGAGAGGATGGAGGGGTTGCCATCCTTATTTATAGTCTTAATACATCAGTCCCCTTCTACCCCAAAATACAAGAGCAAACTAGCTAACCCTAGGGGTATTCTAGTCCAACTTTATTAGAGCTTCGTCCGATGGCCACGCGCGCTCTTATCCTTCGCTTCGCCTCGACGCAAGCTCTAGGATGCCGCCACATGCCATCATGTCGATCGTCGTGCCTTCTCACCGCTAGCTTTGCCACAACGCAATCCTCACGGTGCCGCCACGCATAAACCCGTTCCGCATAGGAACCTCCGCCCGGTTTTGAGGCCGAAACAGGTAAACCCTGTCAGCCCAGGTTTTGAGGCCCAAACTTGGGAATCGTCCACCCCATGTTTTGAGGCACAACAAAAATCGGCCACCCTGAATTTTGAGGCCCAAACTTAGAAACCATCGAGGGTAGTTTTTCAATGCTCAACTACCAAACCCGCACGGTAGACGGAGCGTGGTTCTCACGCCCGACCACCGACACCGATGCCGATGCAGGTCCAGCCCCATGACGAGCACAATGTCTTTGCCTTCCTCCCTGACTTGGCCGACGACACTTGCATTTCCCATGCAAGCCCATGTCTAACTTCTCGCCAAGTGCCATGACACCATCGTCTTCCTCTTGACTCGGCCGATGCCATCGCACAACCCCATGTGCTCTCGCTTGCTGAAGCCAAGTGCTAGCTATCGTAGCTGGTCCTGCGGCCCTCCGGTCCGTCGGTCCAAGCCTCACATCCGCCCTTCACCGCTCTCGGTCTGTCGGTGTTGACAGTCACTAATTGATATCTTATGTCGTCAATAAGTCACCTAAAAGAGAATAAAAGTGACCATCAACACAGAAAAGTGTTTGATTCTAACGAGTTCCACAAGTTGTGTTGTTCTCACTTATTTTGTAGGAATATCAACATTTCACTACATAAAAGTATCCCAAGTGATGAATTATACTACACCATTGTGAAGAGCTTGTCGAGACGATCGAAACGGACATATGGTTTGCTACATTTGGAGTCCCGATGAGAGAGTCCTCATTGGTCACAACATGGAACCTTCTAGAAACAACTTGGAGTGATCACCAAGCAACACAATTCAAGGGATAAACTGACAGATCCAACAACTATGGTGAATTGTTGTTCTCCAGGGTGTTTTCCAGCAGATCGAAAGAGATAGAATCCTTCTCCAACATGATGGATTGCACAAGATCGAAAACCACGCTAGGGCAACAAGGAGTCTTCCAGAAGACAACTCGGCAAAGGTGGCGCCTAGCGGCTGCCAGGTGGGGCCGACCGGCCCCACCCCCAGGCCGGCCGGCCAGGGCCAGGGTTCCCCTAGGCCCATATTCGTGGAGCGTGCCCTAATCGACCTCTTTGACGCATCTCAACCATTGTTCAAGGTCGGCTTGATCTGAGGGTCACGGTTCATCCCCAAGGGCTATATAAGAAACCCTTGACCCTCTGAGGCAAAGCAACAAATCCAATACAGAAAGCCTAGTTCATATTCTTCAAGAGAGGATCAGAGCCTAGCTTGCAATTAGTAGCCTAGTACCTCTCTAATTAGGGATAAAATCTAGTCTTCCCTAGAATTAGAAGAGAGAGAGAGGTATTACAAGAGGATTAGAAGGAGCTCCCGCCTGTCGGATCTACTTCTTCAGCTTGTACCTACGGATTCAAGTTTGTTTAGAACTTGGATCAGGATATTCTTTGGTCTTCAACTTCTAATTATCAGCAAGCGTGTTATTGTTCTTATTATTCTTCTGTCTTGCAACTCTAATTCTAGTCGGTCTAGGATTAGAGGAGTCGTCGTCGTGTAATCATGGTGCTTAAACTCGATTACATGCATAGTATACCCTATATTCCGAATCGTGTGGTAGCTCGCAAGGGTGACTCTTATAGCCTTGTTGAATCTTGTATAGTCCACTTCCCATCTATATGCCAAGCAGGAGTATATTACTTGGGAATAGCCATACTCTGGATGTGGTCTCCCAACGTAATCCATAGTTGAATAATAATCGCATAGCTTCCTGAGATTAGAGCTGGAAACCCTAGTTATCCCCTTTATCTTTTCTGTTCTCACCTTTGCTAGTGCTCAGGGTTTAAGCAATAGACTTAAGACAAGCACGTTGTTCCTTTGGGTTCAATATTAAAACTAGGTCTATATCCGGTGAAGTGTGGGTATCTAATCTGTGCGCTTGCAGATTTATCTCTTGTGTTATGATAACATACCTAAGCCTTTCTAGTGCCATTGCTAAGGTTAGGGCTTATCTCTACTCTTGGTAGCGACGGTAGTAAGTGTCAACAAGCATTTCTGGCGCCGTTGCTGGGGAACGGTTGTGAGTTGATCTTAAGTCTGCTTAAACTTGTAATCATACTTTTATCTTTTATCTTTTCTTATTCCATGGATTTCTTAGAATCTCCTTGTTGACACCTCGGGTGGCACGCAGAAGAAACCGCAAGCGCACGGCTGTCAGTTGTAGCTTTTCACCTCAGAGTATTCCGGGGTATCGAATCCACGAGGAACGCGAAGTGATTTTGAGAAAACTAGGGGGATAAGGATATCTAGGATAGATGAAGGGGAACGGGCACTATCTATTGGGGTAGATCCTAGTTCTATTAGACTTCTAGTGATTTAAGTCCTTTACTAGTGTACTGTGGGCGTACTAGCCTTTACCACTGACTTAGGTTGAACGCTAGCACAACGAGCCCTACTGTTAAACTAGGCCAACTACGTGGTGGAATTCAAGGCGCACAGGGCTGTCACCACCTGCTTCCTACCACAGCTATCCGGGGGCCTAGCCGTATTCACTGGCAATATATAGCCTAAGTACCACACTTAATCTATCAATTACTACTACTAGCCCTGTACTAGAACTAGAGCACTTGAAACTAATATCAAGCAATGAAATGAGTACACAAGTACTGAAAATAAATACTTGAAGATAAAATAAATACTAAGTTACCAAAGTTGAAGCGCAGAGCAGAGAGAAGCAGAGGTCTCCGACAACTCTGGTACTCTCCAGACTTCTACTCTTCTCCTCTCCAGCTCGTCTTCTAGTGAGGCACTCACACTCTCTCTAATCTCTCTAGCATAGCAAGTGTGCTAATCTAACCAAATGGTGAAGACTGATGTGAGGCTCTTCGACTGAGAACTCTAGGGGCCCATTTATAGTACTAGGAAGCTAGGGGGTACTTATAGAGTGATGGGGAGGTCGGTTAGGGTTTAGGGGGTGGCGCCCGCCACTAAACCCTGGCGCCCGCCACTCCTCTACCGTCCATTGCAACCGCCATTAATCCAACGGTCTTCACTTGCTCCCCAAAGTCTGTTTAAGGGTCGGTTAGGGTTTTAGACAGAGATTTCCACGTATCCAAAGCCCACTATCCAGGTGATACTCCTCTTAGCCCTTGGATCAAACCGTCTTAGTGTGCAATGGCCAGGATTTGAGCTTGAGGTGACTCCCACGGATCAATGACGTGGTCTGGGCCACTTTGGGCAAGATGGACCTGGCGGCCGCCAGTAATAGGTGGCGGCCGCCACCCTACTCAGGCCCAAATGGGCCAGAGTGGCTTGGCCTTGCTCATGGTACACTTGTTTGGCCCAAATTCCATCATTTCTTGCATTAAGATAAGAAACTATGCACATGTGGAAATAGGTTAGTTATAAACCAAATCTTCTACTTTTTATGATATTTTACCTTGGGTTTGGGTGAAATGTTGATGGTGAAATGATGCTTTAAGCACCATCAACAAGCTCCCCCACACTAACCTCTTGCTCGTCCTGAGCAAGCATGGACTTTAAGAATTGCAACAATTTATTGAACTAAGTATTCACACAGGATGTTCAACTACCTATACTCATGTTAGTAACCTTTCCAAGTGGCTAATAAATCATACCTATGGCGGTTGAAAGATAGAATAGCTTGCAAATAAGAGAAACACACTTTCCTCTTTTACATACCTTGGGGTTTCAGGATATTTTCAAAAAGAAAATCATGGTTCATTGAATCTCTCTTTAAATCTCAAGGCACTCATGGTGTATATCCTTACTTTATGGCAAAAGAAATGCCAGAGTCTATCCTATGGTTTATGTGGAGTTTATAGGGAAAGGAAAGAGTGTAAGGCACTTCTATCTCTCTTTTATTGCTAAGTCAAGTTTAGGATCACGGGAGAGTATAGTCATGCAATAGCCAAGGTATAAGGTGGACTAACTCAACTCCTTTGTTCTTTTTGAATCTCTTCTCTTACCAAGGATCATGGCTATATGTATATTTTTTTTTACTTGGACACTTGTCCTTTTTAGAGCATCTGCTCTTTTTTTTGAATACTTGGACATTTGTCCTTTTTAGAGCATTTGCTCCCCTTTTAGATACTATATAGCCATGTCCTTTGAAGGAATGAGAAAATTTTTTCAAATTTTTTTTATAACAAAATTTTGGAGAACTACATGAGTATACTCTCAGTGTGAGAGTTGTCTCAAAAAGGCATGGTTTGCCTTGGCTTTTAGAGCATGACTAAACTCTTCTACCTAGATCAACTATTCTTGACAAGGCTCCAAGATTGATTTAGATGGCTTTATGGGCCGTTCTCCTATACTCTAATATTTTGGCTTTGGTAGGTGGATAGGAAAGAAAGATCATGAACCATGGTAATTTTGGTTTTCAAAATAAAAACTCCCAAGGTTGTAGCAGAGTACTAATGCAATTTCAATCACTACTTCTATATCTTATCAAGCAACAACCTAGGTTGATTTCCTTATCAAAATGAGTAGGCTACTACACATGAATAAAAGGTAGAATAACATGTCGTGTAAACACTCAATTCAAAAGAAATTGTTTCAACATTTTTATTTCCTAGCTGTATTTTTAGTTCAAACCGAGACATCCAGTGATCCAAATTGTACAGAATTTAAAACACAGGTTTAGGGGTTCACCCGGGGGTGTTTCGGTGCAGAGTGGCCTGGCGGCCGCCAGTGATAGGTGGCGGCCGCCATGGGCTTTGGCCCAAATGGCTTGCAAACAGCGTGGTAGCTACCTTGCTAAGAACAGGTTACTCCTTTGAACATTTTAGCATGTTTTACAGTGGTGTTTAAAGAGGGGATTTCCCCCACACTAGAAGTTTTGGCACTTTTTATTTGAACAATCTTGATGAAGGGAAAAAATAAGGGTGTCTCTTTTTTTATTCGTTATAAAAACTTCCTAAACAAATATTCTAAATTGCAATTTAAACAAACTAAAATTTAAATCAAGCTAACCAAAAATTAAACTTAATCTAACTAAGAACCTAACTAGACACCCTAAACCTAATCTAATCTACTGAAGGAGTCTCGTAGAGATCCTCGAAGCCCGTTTCTTTGAAGAGACGCTTGATCTTCGAGGTGCAGCCCTTGCGGAGGATGGTGAACCGATCCTCCATATCCATCCGCCATAGGGCTATCTCTGCGACCTGATCCTCCAAGGCGCTCTTCTCCTTGCGCAGCTTCTTCACCTCGGCGGCGAGTTTTTCGAGGGTTAACCCCTCCTCACCACCGCTGTATTCTATCTCGCCGGGACTCCTGCCGGCGATGGGTTGAGACGGCGGTGCACGGATGGCGCGGAGAGCGACCCATTGGAGTCATGAGTGCTCGCCTTGCGCTCACGCAGCACCTTCTCATAATGCCCATCGGGCATCCTCACGCCATACACCTCCAGTTTAGCCCTCGTAGGATTCGGGCTGTAACTAAGGGTGCGGCTATCCGAGCCAAAGCTGACCTGGGATTTCACCCTTGATGGAGTGGCGTCTCATCGCCCCTGGTCTTGACGGCCGGAGACTTCCTCGGGGTGATCTCCCCCATGGTCGGCCTGGTGGGCGTCCTCAACTTCTTCCCGGGTGGCGTCACCGGAGGTGGATGAAGACGGCGCGGAGGCGAGGCCAGGGGGCGCTTCACCACTGGCGGGCGCCCAGCAGGTGTGGCGCCAACCACTGGAGTGGTGGCTGGTGCCTTCCCTGCACCCTCCGGTGGTGTCCCCCCGACATAGGTTCCGTCAGGCAGCACCATCGCTAAATGAGGTACATCAAGCACCTCCATGTCATCGTCGATCAATGACCGGATGATGGCTTTGGTGGAGGACGAGACTGCGGATACATGGGTGTATGCCGAGTCTCTGTGTGATGAGTGATTGTCAACGGGTTTGATGCGCATGTTCTTTGGCTTGTGTTGTGCAGGTGTCGAGCACGGAGACAGTGATCGAGGGCAAGGTGAAGGTCAAGTTGAGACGTGCCGTGCCGATGGACTGGGTGCGATGAAGGATGGGCGTGCCGTGCGGCGGACGTGCCATGCCGATGGATCGAGCAGTGAAGGGCGGACGTGAGGCTTGGACTGAGGGACCGGAGTGCCTGAGGATCAGCTGTGGTGGCTGGCAGCCTGGGACAGCGACGAGCGGAGACTTGCGGGGCACGGTGTTGCTCGGGTCGAGGACCTGGGGACACGTGTCGGTGGACGGGGTGCACGGGCGGTGCATCCCCTCTACAGCTCCGGTTTGTTGGTTGAGCCAGAGAAAAACCAACGGGTGGACGGTTTCCGAGTTTGGGCCTCAAAACTCGGGTGCTCGGTTTCCAGGTTGAGCCACAAAACCTGGGCGCGGATGGTTTCCGAGTTTGGCCACAAAACTCGGGTGATGGGCCGGTTTCCGAGTTTGGGCCTCAAAACTCGGGCGCTGTGGGTTTCTGAGTTTGGGCCACAAAACTCAGGCTGGAGGCTGGTTTCCCGGTTTGGGCCTCAAAACCGGGGGTTGCTGGAAAAGGCTGGTTTCCCGGTTTGGGCCACAAAACCGGGGGTGCAGAGCGAGGGCGGCACGTGGCGGCGATCCAGAGGTTGCGTCGAGGCAACGCTTCGGTTCGAGCGGGCGTGGCCGTCGGATCTACCTACCACCGCGGGTTGGACCAGAATAGCCTTAGGGTTTAGCTGGTTCGCTCTGTAATTAGTGTAGAGAGGGGTAGAGTAGGAAATAGGCTTAGTCTAGGTTAGTATAAGTAGTCCAGGGGAGACACCCTCCTCCCGATCTCAGTTTTAGCTATTTCAGTTAGTGCTTTCATTTGCTAGGGTTTCCTGCTCTCCCGTCCCTGCTTTAGCTAGTTGAGATCCGCAGAGAGACTCCACTCTGTGTAACGTTGAGTTGAGGAAGTGAGGCCGTATCCTCACCTTGGAGTACAGATCGTTGGCTTGATTTGCGTCCTTGATTCGAACTCGTGGCTGTGATTTTCGTTGTGTTCGTGTTCTTCACGAAATCCTTTTCTCCACGATTTTCCCGTCGCTTGATCTTTTTGCTCGGTTCATCTTTTGCAAATCCGTTTGAACCAAGTTGTTCTAGATCGTGAGGCACTTCTTTCCACCGAAGGAATCATCCTCTAACCTCACGGTCTAGGAGATCAATCGATTTTTAGTTTCGGGTCACTTTTTCTCTTCTCCCCCAAAATTCTTCAATTCACCGATTTGGAGATAGGTTTGAGCCATGATCTCTTAGAGATAGCTCACTATACTCTTTATGACTCCACTCACCAAGTTTGATCCCTAGAGGATTCGTTTCGAGTGAGTTTGAGTCGAATCGGTGGAAGAACAGAGGGTTGTCGGGGTGACCGGACGCTGCTCGGGCCGACCGGACGCTCAGGTCGTGCGTCCGGTGGTTGAACACCGCTGTGGTTGTTTGCTTGTGACCGGACGCTCTGTTCAATCGACCGGACGCTCCCTTCCATGAGTCCGGTCAAGAACAGAGAGGGTCCAGATCGGTTTTTCAGCGACCGGACGCATCCGGTGTCAGCTGACCGGACGCACAGGATCCACTGTTCATCGCGTTTGTTCGTTTCTGACCGGACGCACTGCTCCCGACCGGACCCTCCGTACTCGTGAGTCCGGTCGTGAACAGTAAGGTTCCAGAGCCGATTTCTGTTGACCGAACGCGTCCTGTCCCTGCTGACCGGACGCTGGCCAGAGTCCGATCGATCCAGTTTTGCGCGTTTTCGTTCGCGGCTCGTTCGTTCTTGATCGGATTCGAGTTCCGTCTTTTGCGTTGGGTTTCTAGGGTTGTCTAGTGTCCCGCTGTGCTTCTAGGAGGCATCCACCCTATATCTAGGGTCGTGGACATTAGCAAGCCCTAGGGTTCGCTCTTGGGGTTGATTTTGGGACAGTGGCATCTAGTTTCCGGAAGGAAATTTTGAGGCTCCCATTCACCCCCCCTCTGGTCACTTTCGGATAGCTTCTCGGTCCTTCAATTGGTATCGGAGCAGGTTAAGGATCTTCCACCTTAGCCGGTTCCAGATCCACCGAAGGCGACATGGATCGCGGCGTGGGCAAACCGCCGTTTTTCGATGGGACTAACTATGCGTATTGGAAGATACGTATGTCTGCCTATCTGCAGAGCTTGGGCGCTTCTATTTGGGATATTTGCAACTCTGCTGATTACGTGGTCTTGGCTGCTCGTGTCTCTCAACAACAGATCGATGAGCACGATGCCAATAGCCGAGCCCGTAATGCTCTCTTTTCTTGTTTGAGCATGGGTGAGTTTGATCGTGTTTCTCACCTCGCTACGGCTCGGGAGATCTGGGACACTCTCATGCGTTTTCATGAGGGCACCTCTCAAGTCAAAACCCGACTCTACGAGTCGTTCAAGCGAGAATATGAGAACTTTAGGCATCAACCTGGCGAGAGCATAGAAAGTTTATTCGCTCGCTTTCAGGTGATTGTCAACAGGATGAGGGCTAACAGAGAGCAGTTGCCATTTGACGATCATGAGCGTGCTTTGAAGCTTTTGCACACTCTTGACCGTTCGGTGTGGGACTCCAAGGTTCAGGCAATCATCGAATCGCCGAACTATGAGACCCTCACCTGCGACGAGCTCTTCAGTAAGCTCAAGTCCAGTGAGATTGATGCTATGGCGAGGGCTTCTTTTGAAAATCCTTCTCGCCCGTCCATGGCTTTGGTTTCCGGTTCTTCCTCTAACCCCTCAGCTGGCTTTGCGCTTTCTTCTCTCTTTTCTGTGACAGAGGACCAGCTGGAGTCTTTGGGAGACGACGAGTTGGCTTTGCTTGCCAACCGGTTCTCGCGGTTCCACAACAACCGCATGAACCGTCGTCGAGGAGGAGGACGCACGGGATGCTACGAGTGCGGCGACCCCGACCACTTCATCGCCGACTGCCCCAAGAAAAAGAACAAGCACTCGGGCAAGGGCGAACATGGGCGCAAGCACGACTCCAAGTACAAGGAGAAGCACGTCCCTCAAAGGCAAAAGAAACGGGGCGGCTTTGACAAAGAGTACATCAAGAAGAAGTACTTGGAGAAGCAGCAAGCTGAGCAGCGTGCGTTCTTCGCCACGCTCAGCGACGTCGACGGCTCGGATGACGACTCCGCTGGCTCCAGCGACGACGAGTCCATGAAGAAGAAGCTGGAAGACAAGTTCAACGGCTTGTGCTTCTTCGCCGGCGACGGAGGCCTGTGCACCATGGCGCTCGGAGATGAGGTCGATGGCGAGCCAGAGCGTACCCCTCGGAACGACGACGACGACACCTCCCAGGTATCTCTCACCTACGACGAGCTTTCCTCCGAGGTTGAGAAGTTGACTGCTGCCCTCCTTAGCCAAGATAAGTTGCTTAGGCGTGCCGCTAGAGAGCGCAAGGAGTTTAGGCAGAAGTGGGAGGACACGGTGAAGGAGCTTGAGTTCGCTCGGTCCACCGTGGTAGTGTCGGAGGAGGCGGAGTGCGAGTCGTGCACCGCGCACATGACTGACCTTCTCACTCTGAGAGGTAAGTATGCCGCGTTGGTTGGAGAGGTGGATGAGCTCCGTGCTAGGCCGCAGCTGTTGGGTGCGTGCAAGACTTGTCCTGTCCTGCAATCTGAGTTGGCAGAGAAAAATGCCAAGCTTGAGTCTTTGGAGAAGGCCAGCTCAGATAGCACTTGTGTCTCGAGGTGTGCTTTGTGTGAGGGCCTGGACATGGAGATTGCCAATGTGAAGCATGGCAAGATGCAAACCGAGGAAGAAAACACATACCTTCGGTCCATCTTGTCATGGGTCTCCAGTAGTGAGCCGCAGCTCGGGATGATGATCTCCCAATTCAAGCGAGCTATTGGTGCCCCTGGTGTAGGTTTTGCTCAGAGTGTTGATCTCTCAGCTTTTGGGAAGATTGGAGAGTCTAGTGGTCTGAACCCATGTGAGAAGCCCAATTCCACCACTACTCCCAAACTTGCCAAGTTTCCACTCAAAGAGCCAGCCAAGCCTATCACCAAAGATGGTGTGGTTGAGGAACCCCCGAGAGCTCCTCCCAAGAACCCAGTTTGGGCACCCAAGCCAAACCACCTCAGAAACAAGCTTGACTCTATGCCACCCATTCTTGAGGAGTTGCCACAGAAGGGCAAAGGCAAAGTGAGCCACACCCACAGCCCTGGTCACCAACAACCCCCTTTGCGTGCGGTGAGGTACCAGTGTGATTTCTGTGGGAGGGATGGTCACTTGATCGAGTTCTGTTTCCGGCGCAAGCGGGAGGCGCGCCGTGTTCGGGAGATGGAGAACCCGGACATGTACCATCCAGCTCATGGTGGACATGTGCCGAAGGCTCAGGGGAGAGCTGCTAGGTCCGGACGTCAAGGTCCCCGGCCTAGGCAGGAGATGAGAGCCCCTAGGAGGGAGACTAGGCCTAGAGGTCCAGCACCTCAGTTTGTTATGCCTAGGCAGGAGAGAGCTCCGAGGAGAGACGCTAGAGCAGTTGAGCCCCAGGCTCCTAGGCGTAGATCTCGTAGAGAGCGTGCCCGACGGGGTCCTGCTTTTGCAGGTAACGGACCCCGTGGCGGAGGCTTAGTTGAGCGCTTTCCCCCACCGCAGTTTGAGTACCGCGGTGAGCGCTTCTTCCCTAGCGGACCACGTTTTCCTCAGCGTGGTGATCGCTACCCCCGTAGACTGGCTAGGAATAGTTTTTACACTGACCGTTCTTTTGAGCAGCCGGCCCAACACTGGTATTCTCCTTACTTTCACTAACCCCAGTGTTGGACCGTATGCTCACTCTATGTCTTTTTATTGATGTAGGTGAGACGGTTGGAGGACATTTGGTTGGTGGATTCTGGTTGCTCGAGGCACATGACCGGAAACGCCAAGTGGTTCTCCAGCCTTAGCCCGGTCGCCGGAAAGGAGTACATAACCTTCGGCGACAATAGTAAAGGTAAGGTATTGTCTCGTGGGACGGTGCGGGTTAATGAGCACTTTGTGTTGCGCGATGTTGCTCTTGTTTCTGAAGGACCGAGAAGCTAACCGAAAGCGACCAGAGGGGGGGGGGGGTGAATGGGAGCTTCAAGAATTTCCTTTCGGAAACTAGATGCCACTGTCCCAAAATCAACCCCAAGAGCGAACCCTAGAGCTAACTAATGTCCACGACCCTAGATGTAGGGTGGATGCTTCCTAGAAGCACAGCGGGACACTAGACAACCCTAGAAAGCCAACGCAAAAGACGGAACTTGAATCCGATCAAGAACGAACGAACCGCGAACGAAAACGCGCAAAAACAGTCACATCGGACGCTGGCCTGCGTCCGATGCCAGACCACCGGACGCGTCCGATGCAAACTGGGTGGTTCTGGAACCTTACTGTTGCACCATCGGACGCTGTGAACAGTAATCACCCAGCGTCCGATGCAAAGACTCCGGCGCGTCCGATGGACAACGGACGCGTCCGATGCCTAGCGTCCGATGCAAACTAAAATGCTGAAAACGTGACACGCGTCACCGGAGCGTCCGATGCTAGGAACCCTAGCGTCCGATGCTCTCGTGATAGCGTCCGATGCCCCCGAAAACAGCGCAGTTCTTTGATGATTCAACCCGATCTCCTCCGAATCAAAAGCTCTAGGCCTAGAATTCGATCTGAGGGGTCACAGGGATGTTAGTGAGCTATCTCTAAGAGATCATGGCTCGAACCTAACTCCAAATCGGTGAATCAAGAAATTTCGGGGCAAGGAGGCAAGAACGCGATCCAAAACGAAAATCGATCGATCTCCTAGACCGTGAGGTTAGAGTTTAATTCCTTCGGTGGAAAGAAGTGCCTCACGATCTAGAACAACTTGGTTCAAACGGTTTTGCAAAAGATGAACCGAGCAAAAAGATCAAGCGATGAGAAAATCGTGGAGAAAAAGGATTCCGCGAAGAACACGAACGAAGCGTGAATCACACCCACGAATTCGAATCAAGGACGCAAATCAAGCCAACGATCTGTGCTCCAAGGTGAGGATACGGCCTCACTTCCTCAACTCAACAGTACACAGAGTGGAGTCTCTCTGCGGATCTCAACTAGCTAAAGCAGGGGATGGGAGAGCAGAAAACCCTCGCAAATGAAGGCACTAACTGAGATAGCTAAAACTGAGATAGGGAGGAGGGTGTCTCCCCTGGACTACTTATACTAAACTAGACTAAGCCTATTTCCTACTCTACCCCTCTCTAAACTAATTACAGAGCGAACCAGCTAAACCCTAAGGCTATTCTGGTCCAACCCGCGGTGGTAGGTAGATCCGACGGCCACGCCCGCTCGAACCGAAGCGTTGCCTCGACGCAACGTCTGGATCGCCGCCACGTGCCGCCCTCGCTCTGCACCCCCGGTTTTGTGGCCCAAACCGGGAAACCAGCCTTTTCCAGCAGCCCCCGGTTTTGAGGCCCAAACCGGGAAACCAGCCTCCAGCCCGAGTTTTGTGGCCCAAACTCGGAAACCAGCAACGCCCGAGTTTTGAAGTCCAAACTCGGAAACCGGCCCACGCCCAGGTTTTGAGGCTCAACCTGGAAACCGTCGTGCCCAGGTTTTGTGGCTCAACCTGGAAACCCAGCACCCAGGTTTTGAGGCCCAAACCTGGAAACCGTCCACCCGTTGGTTTTTCCCTGGCTCTACCAACAAACCGACGTCGTAGAGGGGATGCACCTCCGTGCACCCCGTCCACCGACATGACCGCATTTCTTCACTTGTCGTTGCCACAAGCTGCCAGCCACTACAGCTGATCCTCCGGCCTCTGGTCCCTCAGTCCAAGCCTCACGTCCGCCCTTCACTGTCCGATACATCGGCATGGCATGTCCGTCGCACGGCACGCCCATCCTTCATCGCGCCCAGTCCATCGGCACGGCACGTCTCAACTTGACCTTCACCTGCCATCGACCACTGTCTCCGTGCTCGACACCTGCACAACACAAGCCAAAGAACATGCACATCATACCCGTTGACAATCACTCATCACTCAGAGACTCGGCATACACCCATGTATCCGCAATCTCCCCCTTGATGAGTGCATTGTCAACTACACCACAAATCAACAAAGTAACAGAAGGAGGAAGAAGGAGAAGGAGAGGAGAAAACCCAACCAAATGACCCAAAAGCGTATCAAAGCCGAAGAAGGTCAAGTGGAAGAAGCGAAAACTTGGTCCCCAAAGACATGGGCAACGGCTCGACGCAACCAAGCAAAGCAAAGCTAGCCCTCAAGAAGAGGTAGAACAGGCTCAACACCGCTAGCAAAATACCAATTGAAAAATCAGAGCTAAAAATGGCAGAATGCTAGTCCCTCAAGATAGAGGCACAGAGGCTCAACACAACTAGCACGAAAACCACTCCGAACCAATTGAAAAACAAACGAGAGGTCTCCGAACCAATCAAAATCCATCTCGACGACAAATGAGGAAAAAGTTTGCTAGTCCCTCAAGACAGAGGCAAAAGCTCAACACAACTAGCAAACTTCCCTTGACAAGTGCAAGCAACCAGGGACTCCCCCTTAGGTCCAACAAGAGAAGAGCATAAAGATCTGAAAATCTCCCCCTTAGCAAAAGCTCCCCCTTAATTGAACGCCAGGAGACATATGATTTGCAAAAACTCTCCCCCTTAGTTGAAAATGCACTTATCAAGCACAAACTCTTCCCTTGAGCCAACAAAACTCCCCCTTCTAAAATGCATATGAAGTCAGAAATGCAAGTTAGTAGCTTCAGGCAGATAATCAAAAGAGTGCAAAAATGCTCTAGTCGGTATAGCTCCAACAGCACAACTAAGCACTCAGATAGCGGAGGCTCAAACTGATCACACATACGAAATATGAAGCATATGAGCAAGTGAGCAGTTTTTAGCCAAAAAGATAGTCACCATCAAAATAGCACTACACATGTATAGATAGGAATCCAGACAGGTGCTAAACATGTATACAAGGTGAACTACCCCTAGCAAGGTTCAATCATCATGCATAGAAATGAAGCATATACTTGTGATTTATATCGGAGTTGCAGCGGTAAAGAATTCACAAGTTCAATTATTTAGCATGTGATTGCGAGAGGTTGAAAGCTTGTCTTTGCCTAACTTTTCAACCGAGCGAAGCCTATGCCGAAGCAATCAGGAGCTTAAAGCTACGGTTTCGGTCATACACTACACGGCTCAAGTTTAATTCAAGGTGCAATGAGAAACAGCCTCGATACCGTGAGGTGTTGACAAGCAATCCCATCTCGATCTTTTCAATTCACTAAAACTTGGTTCAAAATTTATACATGATATGAACAGACCAAGCAAGTGAATGACTCAAAACTAGAGACATAGCAACCCAGCATAAATGAAAAGCAGGAATGGACTCAACACACCCTACACATGCTAGTTGCATATCTCAATGGTGAACATTTTCAGATTGTAAGTTATTAAGTAAATTCACCATTCCAAAAAAAACTCAGCTCATAACATGTACTAGTGATCAGGAAGAGCATAAGCTACAAGCATCCATAGAAGCATCGGAGCATACTGGATAGAGCATAGTTACATTCTAGTGATTATAAACATGAAGCTCGGAATGTAAATGCGTATGCGAAAATGCAAAAGAAAAGAAAGACAAAAGAGTCAGACAAATATACAAGATCCAAAATGTTTCCCCCATCTAAAAGGGGAAACACACACCAAGCTCACCCCTCAACCGATTAAAGGTTGATTCGTCTAAAGGCTTGGTGAAAATATCAGCCAGTTGATGATGAGTATCAACATGACGAAGGTCGATATCACCCTTCTCCTGGTGGTCTCGCAGAAAATGAAAGCGCACATCAATGTGTTTGGTCTTCGAGTGAAGCACGGGGTTCTTAGCAACGCTAATGGCACTCGTGCTGTCACAAAGCAAAGGCACACGAGAAAAGCTCAGACCAAAATCACGCAAAGTGGCCATCATCCAAAGTAACTGGGAACAGCAGCTAGCCGCAGCAACATATTCAGCCTCCGTAGTGGACTGAGCGACACTAGACTGCTTGCGAGAAGACCACGAAACAAGAGAAGAACCAATAAATTGGCAAGTCCCAGAAGTGGACTTGCGCTCAATTCGGCAACCAGCAAAATCGGCATCGGAATAACCGCAAAGCGAGAGGGTGGAGGAAGCAGAATACCAAATCCCAAACTCAGGAGTGAAACGAAGGTACCTGAAGATGCGCTTCACCGCCTGACGGTGAGAGGTGCGCGGCGACGCCTGAAAGCGCGCGCACAGACACACCGCGAACTGAATGTCCGGGCGTGTCGCCGTTAGGTAGAGGAGCGACCCGATCATACTGCGGTACTCCTTCTGGTCCACTGCTTCTCCGTCCACATCCGCATCCAGGGCAGTCATCGTCGACATGGGTGTTGGAAGAGGCTTGGCCTCACCCATATCGAACCGCTTCAGCAAGTCCTTCGTGTACTTGCCCTGGTGCACAAACGTCCCCTCCCGGGATTGCTTAATTTGCAACCCGAGAAAGAATGTCAGCTCGCCCATCATGCTCATCTCGAACTCCCTGCTCATAGTATCTGCAAACTTGGCAACCAAAGCGTGAGAAGAACCACCAAAAATGATATCATCCACGTAAATCTGGACCAAAAGTGTGTCTTTGCCTTGCCGGAGGAGAAAGAGCGTCTTATCTACACATCCCATTTTAAAACCCTTAGCAAGCAAAAAGGTTTTCAACCTATGATACCAGGCTCTAGGGGCTTGTTTCAAACCATGTAAAGCGTTGTGAAGTTTAAAAACGTGGTTTGGAAGCGTTGTGAAGTTTAAAAACGTGGTTTGGAAACTTGGGATTTTCAAAACCGGGGGGTTGCACAACATAAACCTCCTCCTCTATGTAGCCGTTTAAAAAGGCACTCTTGACATCCATTTGAAAAAGTTTGAAACCCCTGGATGCAGCATAAGCCAAGAGTATCCTAATAGCCTCCAAACGTGCTACAGGAGCGAAGGTTTCCTCATAATCTATCCCTTCCTTCTGACTATAGCCTTTGGCTACAAGCCGGGCCTTGTTTCTTACAACGTGGCCATCCTCTCCTTGCTTGTTTTTAAATACCCATTTTGTCCCTATAGGCTTACAGTCAGGTGGAGGTGGAACTAGAACCCAAACCCGATTTCGCTCAAAATTTTCTAACTCCTCATGCATGGCATTAACCCAATCCGGATCCGTCAAAGCGTGTCCAACATCTCGGGGCTCAAAATTAGCAACAAAAGCAGAATGAGCGAAGTGAGAGATGTGCTGTGACCTGGAGCGAGTGACTCGCTCGCCGATGTCGCCGATCATCTGTTCAGGGGGGTGCTGGCGCTGGATATGTCGTGGCGCCTCTCGGGAAGAAGTGACCTCCCCCTCAACAGCAGCTGGTTCCACCCCGGGTACAAAAGATACCGCGCGAGGTGGAGGATCCCACGGCCCCCAGGAAGAAGAGGTGTCGGGGCCGTGAGTCATCGTAGAGACCGCTCTTTGCGGCGCGGCAGGTGGAGGGGGTGCTGGATTATCCATACCTTCAGCACCCTCGTCCTCGTCATCAAAAAGAGGCTCTCCAACCTCATGATCACCTGCACGCTCAAAACGAGAAGAAGGAGAAACAAGAGTCTCGTCGAAGGTGACATCTGATGTCTCCATGACTCGGTTAGTGTCAAGGTTAAGTACACGATAAGCTCGAGTGTGAGTGCCATAACCCAAAAACACACCGTCAGAAGAACGAGATTCAAATTTGTCCAAGTTGCCTTTTTTGAGTATAAAACAGTGGCAACCAAAAACTCGAAAATAACTCACCTTGGGCAGTTTGCCAAAACGCAACTCATAAGAAGTCTTTTTCAAGAAAGCTCTCAGAAAAATGCGATTGGAAATATAGCATGCAATGTTCATAGCTTCGGCCCAATAGCGCCTAGGAGTCCTATGCTCATCAAGCATCGTCCTGGCCATCTCAACAAGGGTCCGATTCTTCCTCTCTACAACACCATTTTGGGGCGGTGTGTAGGGGGAAGAAAACTGATGCTCCAAGCCAAGGTGGTTACAAAACTTCTCAAAATCCAAATTTTTGAATTCGGAACCATTATCACTTCTAATAGCTCGCATCGAGTTCAAAGGGAACTCGTTCTGAAGACGCAAAATCAGATTGCGAGCGAAGGAGAAAGTCTCAGTCTTCTCAGTCAAAAAGAAGACCCACGAATATCTCGAAAAGTCGTCATTCTTCAGAACGAGTTCCCTTTGAACTCGATGCGAGCTATTAGAAGTGATAATGGTTCCGAATTCAAAAATTTGGATTTTGAGAAGTTTTGTAACCACCTTGGCTTGGAGCATCAGTTTTCTTCCCCCTACACACCGCCCCAAAATGGTGTTGTAGAGAGGAAGAATCGGACCCTTGTTGAGATGGCCAGGACGATGCTTGATGAGCATAGGACTCCTAGGCGCTATTGGGCCGAAGCTATGAACACTGCATGCTATATTTCCAATCGCATCTTTCTAAGAGCTTTCTTGAAAAAGACTTCTTATGAGTTGCGTTTTGGCAAACTGCCCAAGGTGAGTTATTTTCGAGTTTTTGGTTGCCATTGTTTTATACTCAAAAAGGGCAACTCGGACAAATTTGAATCTCGTTCTTCTGACGGTGTGTTTTTGGGTTATGGCACTCACACTCGAGCTTATCGTGTACTTAACCTTGACACTAACCGAGTCATGGAGACATCAGATGTCACCTTCGACGAGACTCTTGTTTCTCCTTCTTCTCGTTTTGAGCGTGCAGGTGATCATGAGGTTGGAGAGCCTCTTTTTGATGACGAGGACGAGGGTGCTGAAGGTATGGATGATCCAGCACCCCCTCCACCTGCCGCGCCGCAAAGAGCGGCCTCGACGACGACTCACGGCCCCGACACCTCTTCTTCCTGGGGGCCGTGGGATCCGCCACCCCGAGCGGTACCCTTTGTACCCGGGGTGGAACCAGCTGCTGTTGAGGGGGAGGTCACTTCTTTCCGGGAGGCGCCACGACATATCCAGCGCCAGCACCCCCCTGAACAGATGATCGGCGACATCGGCGAGCGAGTCACTCGCTCCAGGTCACAGCACATCTCTCATTTCGCTCACTCTGCTTTTGTTGCTAATTTTGAGCCCCGAGATGTTGGACACGCTTTGACGGATCCGGACTGGGTTAATGCCATGCATGAGGAGTTAGAAAATTTTGAGCGAAATCGGGTTTGGGTTCTAGTTCCACCTCCACCTGACTGTAAGCCTATAGGGACAAAATGGGTATTTAAAAACAAGCAAGGAGAGGATGGTCATGTTGTGAGAAACAAGGCCCGGCTTGTAGCGAAAGGCTATAGTCAGAAGGAAGGAATAGATTATGAGGAGACCTTCGCTCCTGTAGCTCGTTTGGAGGCTATTAGGATACTTTTGGCTTTTGCTGCATCCAGGGGTTTCAAACTTTTTCAAATGGATGTCAAGAGTGCTTTTTTAAACGGCTACATAGAGGAGGAGGTTTATGTTGAGCAACCCCCCGGTTTTGAAAATCCCAAGGTTCCAAACCATGTCTTTAAACTTCATAAGGCTTTATATGGTTTGAAACAAGCCCCTAGAGCCTGGTATGATAGGTTGAAAACCTTTTTGCTTGCTAAGGGTTTTAAAATGGGATGTGTAGATAAGACGCTCTTTCTCCTCCGGCAAGGCAAAGACACACTCTTGGTCCAGATTTACGTGGATGATATCATTTTCGGTGGTTCTTCTCACGCGTTGGTTGCCAAGTTTGCAGATACTATGAGCAGGGAGTTCGAGATGAGCATGATGGGCGAGCTGACATTCTTTCTCGGGTTGCAAATTAAGCAATCCCGAGAGGGGACATTTGTGCACCAGGGCAAGTACACGAAGGACTTGCTGAAGCGGTTCGATATGGGTGAGGCCAAGCCTCTTCCAACACCCATGTCGACGACGACTGCCCTGGATGCGGATGTGGACGGAGAAGCAGTGGACCAGAAGGAGTACCGCAGTATGATCGGGTCGCTCCTCTACCTGACGGCGACACGCCCGGACATCCAGTTCGCGGTGTGTCTGTGCGCGCGCTTTCAGGCGTCGCCGCGCACTTCTCACCGTCAGGCGGTGAAGCGCATCTTCAGGTACCTTCGTTTCACTCCTGAGTTTGGGATTTGGTATTCTGCTTCCTCCACCCTCTCGCTTTGCGGTTATTCAGATGCTGATTTTGCTGGTTGTCGTATTGAGCGCAAGTCCACTTCTGGGACTTGCCAGTTTATTGGTTCCTCTCTTTTTTTCGTGGTCTTCTCGCAAGCAGTCTAGTGTCGCCCAGTCTACCACAGAGGCTGAATATGTTGCTGCGGCTAGCTGCTGTTCCCAGTTGCTTTGGATGATGGCCACTTTGCGTGATTTTGGTCTGAGCTTTTTTCGCGTGCCTTTGCTTTGTGACAGCACGAGTGCCATTAGCGTTGCTAAGAACCCCGTGCTTCACTCGAAGACCAAACACATTGATGTGCGCTTTCATTTTCTGCGAGACCACCAGGAGAAGGGTGATATCGACCTTCGTCATGTCGATACTCATCATCAACTGGCTGATATTTTCACCAAGCCTTTAGACGAATCAACCTTTAATCGGTTGAGGGGTGAGCTTGGTGTGTGTTTCCCCTTTTAGATGGGGGAAACATTTTGGATCTTGTATATTTGACTGACTCTTTTGTCTTTCTTTTCTTTTGCATTTTAGCATACGCATTTACATTCTGAGCTTCATGCTTATAATCACTAGAATGTAACTATGCTCTATTTTGTATGCTCCGATGCTTATATGGATGCTTGTAGCTTATGCTCTTCCTGATCACTAGTACATGTTATGAGCTGAGCTATTTTGGAATGGTGAATTTACTTAATAACTTACAATCTGAAAATGTTCACCATTGAGATATGCAACTAGCATGTGTAGGATATGTTGAGTTCACTCGTGCTTTTCATATATGCTAGGTTGCTATGTCTCTAGTCATGAGTCATTCACTTGCTTGGTCTGGTCATATCATGTATAAAATTTTGAACCAAGTTTGAGTGAATTGAAAAGATCGAGATGGGATTGCTTGTCAACACCTCATGGTATCAAGACTATTTCTCATTGCACTTTGAGTTAAACTTGAGCCGTGTAGTGTATGACCGAAACCGTAGCTTCAAGCTACTGATTGCTTCGGCATAGGCTTCGCTCAGTTGAAAAGTTAGGCAAAGACAAGCTTTCAACCTCTCGCAATCACATGCTAAATAATTGAGCTTGTGAAGTCTTCACCGCTGCAACTCCAATATAAAAATGAAATCACAAGTATATGCTTCATTCCTATGCATGATGATTGAACTTTGCTAGGGGTAGCTCACCTTGTATACATGTTTAGCACTTGTCTGGATCCCTATCTATACATGTGTAGTGCTATTCTGATGGTGACTATCTTTTTGGCTAAAAACTGCTCACTTGCTCATATGCTTCATATTTCGTATATGTGATCAGTTTGAGCCTTCGCTATTTGAGTGCTTAGTTGTGCCATTGGAGCTATACCGATTAGAGCATTTTTGCACTCTTTTGATTATATGCCTGAAGCTGCTACCTTGCATTTCTGACTTCATATGCATTTTAGAAGGGGGAGTTTTTGTTGTCTCAAGGGAAGAGTCTGTGCTTGATAAGTGCATTTTCAACTAAGGGGGAGAGTTTTTGCAAATCATATGTCTCCTGGCGTTCAATTAAGGGGGAGATTTTCAGATCTTTATGCTCTTCTCTTGTTGGACCTAAGGGGGAGTCCCGGGTTGCTTGCACTTGTCGAGGGGAGTTTGCTAGTTGTGTTGAGCCGTTGCCTCTATCTTGAGGGACTAGCAAACATTTTCCTCATTTGGCATCGAGTTTGATTTCGATTGGTTCGAAGACTTTTCGATTGTTTTTCAATTGGTTCGGAGTGGTTTTCGTGCTAGTTGTGTTGAGCCTCTGTGCCTCTATCTTGAGGGACTAGCACTTTGCCATTTTTTAGCTCCGATTTTCAATTGGTTTTCTGCTAGCGGTGTTGAGCCTCTTCTACCTCTTCTTGAGGGCTAGCTTTGCTTTGCTTGGTTGTGTCGAGCCGTTGCCCATGTCTTTGGGGACCAAGTTCTTTGCTTCTTCCACTTGACCTTCTTTGGCTTTGCTATGCTTTTGGGTCATTTGGTTGAGTTCTCTTCCTCCCCTTCCTCCTACCTTCTTCTTTCATTTTATGATTTGTGTGTGTAGTTGACAATGCACTCATCAAGGGGGAGATTGCGGATACATGGGTGTATGCCGAGTCTCTGTGTGATGAGTGATTGTCAACGGGTTTGATGCGCATGTTCTTTGGCTTGTGTTGTGCAGGTGTCGAGCATGGAGACAGTGATCGAGGGCAAGGTGAAGGTCAAGTTGAGACGTGCCGTGCCGATGGACTGGGTGCGATGAAGGATGGGCGTGCCGTGCGGCGGACGTGCCATGCCGATGGATCGAGCAGTGAAGGGCGGACGTGAGGCTTGGACTGAGGGACCGGAGTGCCTGAGGATCAGCTGTGGTGGCTGGCAGCCTGGGACAGCGACGAGCGGAGACTTGCGGGGCACGGTGTTGCTCGGGTCGAGGACCTGGGGACACGTGTCGGTGGACGGCGTGCACGGGTGGTGCATCCCCTCTACAGCTCCGGTTTGTTGGTTGAGCCAGAGAAAAACCAACGGGTGGACGGTTTCCGAGTTTGGGCCTCAAAACTCGGGTGCTCGGTTTCCAGGTTGAGCCACAAAACCTGGGCGCGGATGGTTTCCGAGTTTGGCCACAAAACTCAGGTGATGGGCCGGTTTCCGAGTTTGGGCCTCAAAACTCGGGCGCTGCGGGTTTCTGAGTTTGGGCCACAAAACTCAGGCTGGAGGCTGGTTTCCCGGTTTGGGCCTCAAAACCAGGGGTTGCTGGAAAAGGCTGTTTTCCCGGTTTGGGCCACAAAACCGGGGGTGCAGAGCGAGGGCGGCACGTGGCGGCGATCCAGAGGTTGCGTCGAGGCAACGCTTCGGTTCGAGCGGGCGTGGCCGTCGGATCTACCTACCACCGCGGGTTGGACCAGAATAGCCTTAGGGTTTAGCTGGTTCGCTCTGTAATTAGTGTTGAGAGGGGTAGAGTAGGAAATAGGCTTAGTCTAGGTTAGTATAAGTAGTCTAGGGGAGACACCCTCCTCCCGATCTCAGTTTTAGCTATTTCAGTTAGTGCTTTCATTTGCTAGGGTTTCCTGCTCTCCCGTCCCTGCTTTAGCTAGTTGAGATCCGCAGAGAGACTCCACTCTGTGTAACGTTGAGTTGAGGAAGTGAGGCCGTATCCTCACCTTGGAGTACAGATCGTTGGCTTGATTTGCGTCCTTGATTCGAACTCGTGGCTGTGATTTCCGTTGTGTTCGTGTTCTTCGCGAAATCCTTTTCTCCACGATTTTCCCGTCGCTTGATCTTTTTGCTCGGTTCATCTTTTGCAAATCCGTTTGAACCAAGTTGTTCTAGATCGTGAGGCACTTCTTTCCACCGAAGGAATCATCCTCTAACCTCACGGTCTAGGAGATCAATCGATTTTTAGTTTCGGGTCACTTTTTCTCTTCTCCCCCAAAATTCTTCGATTCACCGATTTGGAGATAGGTTTGAGCCATGATCTCTTAGAGATAGCTCACTATACTCTTTATGACTCCACTCACCAAGTTTGATCCCTAGAGGATTCGTTTCGAGTGAGTTTGAGTCGAATCGGTGGAAGAACAGAGGGTTGTCGGGGTGACCGGACGCTGCTCGGGCCGACCGGACGCTCAGGTCGTGCGTCCGGTGGTTGAACACCGCTGTGGTTGTTTGCTTGTGACCGGACGCTCTGTTCAATCGACCGGACGCTCCCTTCCGTGAGTCCGGTCAAGAACAGAGAGGGTCCAGATCGGTTTTTCAGCGACCGGACGCATCCGGTGTCAGCTGACCGGACGCACAGGATCCACTGTTCATCGCGTTTGTTCGTTTCTGACCGGACGCACTGCTCCCGACCGGACCCTCCATACTCGTGAGTCCGGTCGTGAACAGTAAGGTTCCAGAGCCGATTTCTGTTGACCGGACGCGTCCGGTCCCTGTGCGGATACATGGGTGTATGCCGAGTCTCTGTGTGATGAGTGATTGTCAATGGAGATGATGCGCATGTTCTTTGGCTTGTGTTGTGCAGGTGTCGAGCACGGAGACAGTGATCAATGGCGGGTGAAGGTCAAGTTGCGACGTGCCGTGCCGACGGACCGGGCGCGATGAAGGATGGGCGTGCCGTGCGGCGGACGTGCCATGCCGATGTATCGGACGGTGAAGGGCGGACGTGGACTTGGACTGATGGACTGGAGGCCGGAGGATCAGCTGTGGTGGCTGGCAGCCTGCGACAGCGACAGGCGGAGAAGTGCGATCATGTCGGTGGAAGGGGTGCACAGGCGGTGCATCCCCTCTACGACGCCGGTTTGTTGGTAGAGCCCGGGAAAAACCAACGGTGGACGGTTTCCAGGTTTGGGCCTCAAAACCTGGGTGCTGGGTTTCCAGGTTGAGCCACAAAACCTGGGCGTGACGGTTTCCAGGTGGGCCGGTTTCCGAGTTTGGGCCTCAAAACTCGGGCGCTGAGGGTTTCCGAGTTTGGGCCACAAAACTCGGGCTGGAGGCTGGTTTTCCCGGTTTGGGCCGCAAAACCGGGGGTGCAGAGTGGTGGCGGCACGTGGCGGCGATCTAAAGGTTGCGTGGAGGCGACGCGGAAGACCGTGCGGGCGTGGCCGTCGGATCTACCTACCACCAGCGGGTGGACTAGAATAGCCTTAGGGTTAGGCTGGTCCGCTCTGTAATTAGAGTAGAGAGGGGTAGAGTAGGAAATAGACTTAGACTAGGTTAGTATAAGTAGTCTAGGGGAGACACCCTCCTCCCTATCTCAATCTCAGTTAGCGCAGTCATTTGCTTCCTAGCACCTAGGGTTTCCACTCTCCCATCCCCTGCTCTAGCTAGTTGAGATCCGCAGAGAGACTCCACTCTGTGTACTGTTGATTTGAGGAAGTGAGGCCGTATCCTCACCTTGGAGCACAGATCGATGGCTTGATTTGCGTCCTTAATTCGAGTTCGTGGCTGTGATTCGCGTTTTCTTTGTGTTCTTCGCGGAATCCTTTTTCTCCACGATTTTCCCGTCGCTTGATCTCTTTGCTCGGTTCATCTTTTGCAAAACCGTTTGAACCAAGTTGTTCTAGATCGTGAGGCTCTCCTTTCCACCGAAGGAATTAAACTCTAACCTCACGGTCTAGGAGATCGATCGATTTTCGTTTTGGATTGCGTTCTTGCCTCCATGCCCCGAAATTTCTTGATTCACCGATTTGGAGTTAGGTTCGAGCCATGATCTCTTAGAGATAGCTCACTAACATCCTTGTGACTCCTCAGATCGAATCCTAGGCCTAGAGCTTTTGATTTAGAGGAGATCGGGTTGAATCATCAAAGAACTGCACTGTTTTCGGGAGCATCGGACGCTATCACGGGAGCATCGGACGCTAGGGTCCCTAGCATCGGACGCTCCGGTGACGCGTGTCACGTTTTCGGCGTTTTAGTTTGCATCGGACGCTAGGCATCGGACGCGTCCGTTGTCCATCGGACGCGCCGGAGCCTTTGCATCGGACGCTGGGTGATTACTGTTCACAGCGTCCGATGGTGGAACAGTAAGGTTCCAGAACCGTCCAGTCTGCATCGGACGCTTCCGGTGGTCTGGCATCGGACGCAGGCCAGCGTCCGATGCGTCTGGTTTCGCACGGTTTCGTCCGCGGTTCGCTCGTTCGTTGTCAGAATTGATTTCCGTCTTTTGCGTTGGCTTTCTAGAGTTGTCTAGTGTCTCGCTGTGCTTCTAGGAAGCATCCACCCTACATATAGGGTCGTGGACATTAGCAAGCTCTAGGGTTCGCTTTTGGGGTCGATTTTGGGACAGTGGCATCTAGTTTCCGTAAGGAAATTTTGAAACTCCCATTCACCCCCCCCCTCTGGTCGTTTTCGGTTAGCTTCTCGGTCCTTCAATTGGTATCGGAGCGGGTTAAGGATCTTCCACCTTAGCCGGTTCCAGATCCACCGAAGGCGACATGGATCGCGGCGTGGGCAAACCGCCGTTTTTCGATGGGACGAACTATGCGTATTGGAAGATACGTATGTCGGCCTATTTGCAGAGCTTGGGCGCTTCGATCTGGGATATTTGCAACTCCCCTGATTACGTGGTCTTGGCTGCTCGTGTGAATCAACAGCAGATCGATGAGCACGATGCCAATAGCCGAGCCCGTAATGCTCTTTTCTCTTGTTTGAGCATGGGTGAGTTTGATCGCGTTTCTCACCTCGCTACGGCTCGGGAGATCTGGGATACTCTCATGCGTTTTCATGAGGGCACCTCTCAAGTCAAAACCCGACTCTACGAGTCGTTCAAGCGAGAGTATGAGAACTTTAGACATCAACCTGGCGAGAGCATAGAAAGTTTATTCGCTCGCTTTCAGGTGATTGTCAACAGGATGAGGGCTAACAGAGAGCAGTTGCCATTTGACGATCATGAGCGTGCTTTGAAGCTTTTGCACACTCTTGACCGTTCGGTGTGGGACTCCAAGGTTCAGGCAATCATCGAATCGCCGAACTATGAGACTCTCACCTGCGACGAGCTCTTCAGTAAGCTCAAGTCCAGTGAGATTGATGCTATGGCGAGGGCTTCTTTTGAAAATCCTTCTCGCCCGTCCATGGCTTTGGTTTCCGGCTCTTCCTCTAACTCCTCAGCTGGCTTTGCGCTTTCTTCTCTTTTTTCTGTGACAGAGGACCAGCTGGAGTCTTTGGGAGACGACGAGTTGGCTTTGCTTGCCAACCGGTTCTCGCGGTTCCACAACAACCGCATGAACCGTCGTCGCGGAGGAGGACGCACCGGATGCTACGAGTGCGGCGACCCCGACCACTTCATCGCCGACTGCCCCAAGAAGAAGAACAAGCATCTTGGGAAGGGCGATCACGGCCACAGGCGCGACTCCAAGTACAAGGAGAAGCACGTTCCCCCAAGGCACAAGAAGCGGGGCGGCTTCAACAAAGAGTACATCAAGAAGAAGTACTTGGAGAAGCAGCAGGCTGAGCAGCGAGCGTTCTTCGCCACGCTCAGCGACGTCGACGGCTCGGATGACGACTCCGCTCGATCGAGTGATGACGAGTCCGAGAAGAAGAAGCTGGAGGACACGTTCAACGGCTTGTGCTTCTTCGCCGGCGACGAAGGCCTGTGTACCATGGCGCTCGGAGATGAGGTCGGTGGCGAGCTGGAGCACACACCTCGGAACGACGACGACGACGACACCTCCCAGGTATCTCTCACCTACGACGAGCTTTCCTCCGAGGTTGAGAAGTTGACTGCTGCCCTCCTTAGCCAAGATAAGTTGCTTAGGCGTGCCGCTAGAGAGCGCAAGGAGTTTAGGCAGAAGTGGGAGGACACGGTGAAGGAGCTTGAGTTCGCTCGGTCCACCGTGGTTGTGTCGGAGGAGTTGGAGTGCGAGAGTTGCGCCGCGCACATGACGGATCTTCTCACTCTGAGGAGTAAGCATGCTGCGCTGGTAGATGAGGTGGATGAGCTCCGAGCTAGACCGCAGCTGTTGGGTGCGTGCAAGACTTGCCCTGTCTTGCAATCCGAGTTGGCAGAGAAGAATGCCAAGCTTGAGTCTTTTGAGAAGGCCGGCTCGGATAGCACTTGTGTCAAGAGGTGTGCTTTGTGTGAGGGCCTGGAGCAGGAGATGGCCAATGTGAGGCATGACAAGGTGCGTACCGAGGAGGAAAACACATACCTTCGGACCGTCTTGTCATGGGTGTCTTGTGGTGAGCCTCAGCTCGGGATGATGATCTCCCAATTCAAGCGAGCTGCTGGGGCTCCTGGTGTAGGTCTTGGCCAGAGTGTTGATCTTTCAGCTTTTGGTAAGATTGGAGAGTCTAGTGGTCTGAACCCCTGTGAGAAGCACAACTTCACCACTACTCCCAAACTAACCAAGCTTCCACCCAAAGAGCCTGCCAAGCCTGTCACCAAGGATGGAGTTGTAGTTGAACCCCCCAAGGCTCCACCCAAGAATCCACAATGGCAACCCAAGCCCAATCACCTAAAGAACAAGCTTGACACAATGCCACCCATCCGAGAGGAGTTGCCACAGAAGGGCAAGGGCAAGGTGAACCATACCCACATCCCTGCAAACCAACAACCCCCTTTGCGCGCGGTGAGGTTTCAGTGTGACTTTTGTGGGCGGGATGGTCACCTGAGTGAGTTCTGCTTTAGGCGCAGGAGAGAGGCGCGCCGTGCTAGGGAGATGCAGAACCCGGACATGTTTCACCCAGCTCGTGGTGGACATGCTCCGAAGCCTCAGGGGAGAGCTGCTAGGTCTGGAGGGAAGCATACCCAGCCTAGGCAGCAGGAGAGAGCCCCTAGGAGGGAGACTAGGCCTAGAGGTAGAGCACCTCAGTTTGTGAGGCCTAGGCAGGAGAGAGCTCCGAGGAGAGACGCTAGAGTTGAGCAGCAGGCTCCTAGGCGTAGACCTCGTAGAGAGCGTGCCCGACGGGATCCTGCTTTTGCAGGTAACGGACCCCGTGGCGGAGGCTTTGTTGAGCGCTTTGTCCCACCGCAGGTAGAGTTTCGCGGTGAGCGCTTCTTCCCCAGCGGACCACGTTTTCCTGTACGTGGTGATCGCTATCCCCCTAGACAGGTTGGTTTTTACACTGACCGTTCTTTTGAGCAGCCGGCCCAACACTGGTTTCCTTCTTATCTTACTAACCCCAGTGTTGGACCGTATGTTCACCCTATGTCTTTTTATTGATGTAGGAGGAGCGGTTGGAGGACATTTGGCTTGTGGATTCCGGTTGTTCGAGGCACATGACCGGAAATGCCAAATGGTTCTCCAGCCACAGTCCAGTCGCCGGAAAGGAGTACATAACCTTCGGCGACAAAGGTAAGGGCAAGGTATTGTCCGTTGGTGCAGTGCGGGTTAATGAGCACTTTGTGTTGCGCGAGGTTGCTCTTGTTTCTAACCTGCATTTTAACTTGCTTTCTGTTTCGCAACTTTTTCGTGAAGGCTATGAGATTCGTTTCAAACCGAACCTTAGCCGGATCTTAGATCCTCAGGGTGATCTTGTATGTCTGATTTCACCCTTTGGGAATGTCTTTCGCGCGAATTTCTCAAAGTCGTTTGGATCTTCTCGCTGTCTTTTGGCTAGTCCTTCTTCTTCTGATCTTTGGAAGTGGCATAGGAGGCTCGGTCACCTGAGTTTTGACTTGCTTGCAAGACTTAGCTCACTTGGCTTAATCCGAGGATTGCCCAAGCTTTCGTTGGAGAAGGATCTAGTTTGCCATGCTTGCCGGCATGGAAAGATGGTTGCTGCTCCCCACCATCCTTTGACCAAGGTTATGACCTCACACCCCGGAGAGCTTTTGCATATGGACCTTGTTGGTCCGGCTCGGGTGAGCTCGGTTGGTGGGAAGTGGTATGTGCTTGTTATTGTTGACGACTTTTCGAGGTATTCGTGGGTCTTCTTTTTAGTTGAGAAGTCCGAGACATTCTCCTTCGCTCGCGATCTGATTTTGCGTCTTCAGAACGAGTTCCCTTTGAACTCGATGCGAGCGATTAGAAGTGATAATGGTTCCGAGTTTAAAAATTCGGATTTTGAGAAGTTTTGTAAACGCCTTGGTTTGGAGCATCAGTTTTCTTCTCCCTATACACCACCCCAAAATGGTGTTGTAGAGAGGAAGAATCGGACCCTTGTTGAGATGGCCAGGACGATGCTTGATGAGCATAGGACTCCTAGGCGCTATTGGGCCGAAGCTATGAACACTGCATGCTATATTTCGAATCGCATTTTTCTGAGAGTGTTTTTGAAGAAGACTTCTTATGAGTTGCGTTTTGGTCGCCAGCCCAAGGTGAGTTATTTTAGAGTCTTTGGTTGCCACTGTTTTATATTGAAAAAAGGCAACCTAGACAAGTTTGAGTCTCGTTCTTCTGACGGTGTGTTTTTGGGTTATGGTACTCACACTCGAGCTTATCGTGTACTTAACCTTGACACTAACCGAGTCATGGAGACATCAGATGTCACCTTCGACGAGACTCTTGTTTCTCCTTCTTCTCGTTTTGAGCGTGCAGGTGATCACGAGGTTGGAGAGCCTCTTTTCGATGACGAGGAAGAGGGTGCTGAAGGTATAGATGATCCAGCACCCCCTCCGCCTGTCGCGCCGCCGGGAGCGGCTTCGACGACGACCCGTGGCCCCGAGACGTCTTCTTCCTGGGGGCCGTGGGATCCACCTCGCGCGGTACCTTTTGTACCCGGGGTGGAACCAGCTACTGTTGAGGGGGAGGTTACTTCTTCCCGGGAGGCGCCACGACACATCCAGCGCCAGCACCCCCCTGAACAGATGATCGGCGACATCGACGAGCGAGTTACTCGCTCCAGATACTATGAGCAGGGAGTTCGAGATGAGCATGATGGGCGAGCTGACTTTCTTTCTCGGGTTGCAAATTAAGCAATCCCGAGAGGGGACGTTTGTGCACCAGGGCAAGTACACAAGGGACTTGCTGAAGCGGTTCGACATGGGTGAGGCTAAGCCTCTTCCGACGCCCATGTCGACGACGACTGCCCTGGATGCCGACACGGATGGAGAAGCAGTGGACCAGAAGGAGTACCGCAGCATGATTGGATCGCTGCTCTACCTGACGGCGACACGGCCGGACATTCAGTTCGCCGTGTGCTTGTGCGCGCGCTTTCAGGCTTCGCCACGCACTTCTCACCGTCAGGCGGTGAAGCGCATCTTCAGGTACCTTCGTTTCACGCCCGAGCTCGGGATTTGGTATTCTGCTTCCTCCACTCTCTCGCTTTGTGGCTTTTCTGATGCTGATTTTGCTGGTTGTCGCATTGAGCGCAAGTCCACTTCAGGGACTTGCCAGTTTATTGGATCTTCTCTTGTGTCGTGGTCTTCTCGCAAGCAGTCTAGTGTCGCTCAGTCTACCACGGAGGCTGAATATGTTGCTGCGGCTAGCTGCTGTTCCCAGTTACTCTGGATGATGGCCACTTTGCGTGATTTTGGTTTGAGCTTTACTCGAGTTCCTTTGCTTTGTGACAGCACGAGTGCCATTAGCGTTGCTAAGAACCCTGTGCTTCACTCGAAAACCAAACACATTGATGTGCGCTTTCATTTCTTGCGAGACCACCAGGAGAAGGGTGATATCGACCTTCGCCATGTCGATACTCATCACCAATTGGCTGATATTTTCACCAAGCCTTTAGACGAATCAACCTTTAATAGGTTGAGGGGTGAGCTTGGTGTGTGTTTCCCCTTTTAGATGGGGGAAGCATTTTGAGATGTACAGACTGACTCTTTTATTTTGAGGCTCTTTTCTTTTGAGTTTCTTGAGTCTCTCCTTTTGGTATCTTCTTTCGTTCAGTTTTGTGTCGGGCATACGCATTTACATTCTGAGCTTCATGTCTATATTCACTAGAATGTAATTATGCTCTTGTTAGTATTGCTCCGATACTTATGATGATGCTTGTAGCTTATGCTCTTTCTGATCACTGTTACATGTTATGAGCGAGCTATTTTTTTGGAATGGTGAATTATGCCTAATGTATATAAATCTGAAAATGTTCACCATTGAGATATGCAACTAGCATGTGTAGGGTGTGTTGAGTCCATTCCTGCTTTTCATATATGCTAGGTTGCTATGTCTCTAGTTCTGAGTCATTCACTTGCTTGGTTGTTCATAACTTGCTTAAAATCTGAACCAAGTATTGTTGAATTGAAAAGATCGAGATGGGATTGCTTGTCAACACCTCATGGTATTGAGACTGTTTCTCATTGCACTTTGAGTTAAACTTGAGCCATGTAGTGTATGACCGAAACCGTTGCTTTAAGCTTCTGATTGCTTCGGCATAGGCTTCGCACGGTTGAAAAGTTAGGCGATGACAAGCTTTCAACCTCTCGCAATCACATGCTAAAAATGAACTTGTGAATTCTTTTACCGCTGCAACTCCGATATGAATTTGAAATCACAAGTATATGCTTCATTCCTATGCATGATGATTGAACTTTGCTAGGGGTAGTTCACCGTGTATATATGCTTAGCACTTGTTTGGATTCCTTCTATACATGTCTAGTGCTATTTTGATGGTGACTATCTTTTTGGCTTAAAACTGCTCACATGCTCATATGCTTCATATTTCGTACAAGTGATCAGTTTGAGCCTTTGCTATTTGAGTGCTTAATTGAGATGTTGGAGCTACACTGATTAGAGCCTCTTTGCACTCTTTTGACTATATACTTGAAGCTCCTAACTTGCATTTTGACTCCATATGCATTGTGGACGGAGATCTTGTGTTCAGGGGGAGTTTATGTGAAGAGAGTTGCTTCTCCGATACCTTTTGGCCTTGATAAGTGCATTTTCAACTAGGGGGAGAAATTTACGCAAATCATATGCCCTGAAAATCTTTTGTCCTAGTTGCTTGCATTTGTCGAGGGGGAGTTTGCTAGTTGTGTTGAGCCGTTGCCTCTGTCTTGAGGGACTAGCAAACGTTCCTAGCTTTTCATGAGCTTTCATAAGTATGCCCTGAAAATCTTTTGTCCTAGTTGCTTGCATTTGTCGAGGGGGAGTTTGCTAGTTGTGTTGAGCCGTTGCCTCTGTCTTGAGGGACTAGCAAACGTTCCTAGCTTTTCATGAGCTTTCATAAGCTTTTTCATTTGGCGTTCAATTGGTATCGTCTGGTGTGCATTCCCATTTGGTTTGGGTTGAATTCCAATTGGTTCGGAGTGATTTTCTTGCTAGTTGTGTTGAGCCTCTGTGCCTCTATCTTGAGGGACTAGCATTTTGCTTCTGTTGTCCTCCGATCTTCAATTGGTATCTGCTAGCGGTGTTGAGCCTGTTCTACCTCTTCTTGAGGGCTAGCTTTGCTTTGCTTGGTTGCGTCGAGCCGTTGCCCATGTCTTTGGGGACCAAGTTTTCGCTTCATCCACTTGACCTTCTTTGGCTTTTGTTAGGCTTTTGGGTCATTTGGTTGGGTTTTCTCTTCCCACTCCTTCCTTCCTCCTTCTTCTTATTCATGATTTGTTGTGGAGTTGACAATGCACTCATCAAGGGGGAGATTGCGGATACATGGGTGTATGCCGAGTCTCTGTGTGATGAGTGATTGTCAATGGAGATGATGCGCATGTTCTTTGGCTTGTGTTGTGCAGGTGTCGAGCACGGAGACAGTGATCAATGGCGGGTGAAGGTCAAGTTGCGACGTGCCGTGCCGACGGACCGGGCGCGATGAAGGATGGGCGTGCCGTGCGGCGGACGTGCCATGCCGATGTATCGGACGGTGAAGGGCGGACGTGGACTTGGACTGATGGACTGGAGGCCGGAGGATCAGCTGTGGTGGCTGGCAGCCTGCGACAGCGACAGGCGGAGAAGTGCGATCATGTCGGTGGAAGGGGTGCACAGGCGGTGCATCCCCTCTACGACGCCGGTTTGTTGGTAGAGCCCGGGAAAAACCAACGGTGGACGGTTTCCAGGTTTGGGCCTCAAAACCTGGGTGCTGGGTTTCCAGGTTGAGCCACAAAACCTGGGCGTGACGGTTTCCAGGTTGAGCCTCAAAACCTGGGCGTGGGCCGGTTTCCGAGTTTGGGCCTCAAAACTCGGGCGCTGAGGGTTTCCGAGTTTGGGCCACAAAACTCGGGCTGGAGGCTGGTTTCCCGGTTTGGGCCGCAAAACCGGGGGTGCAGAGTGGTGGCGGCACGTGGCGGCGATCTAAAGGTTGCGTGGAGGCGACGCGGAAGACCGTGCGGGCGTGGCCGTCGGATCTACCTACCACCAGCGGGTGGACTAGAATAGCCTTAGGGTTAGGCTGGTCCGCTCTGTAATTAGAGTAGAGAGGGGTAGAGTAGGAAATAGACTTAGACTAGGTTAGTATAAGTAGTCTAGGGGAGACACCCTCCTCCCTATCTCAATCTCAGTTAGCGCAGTCATTTGCTTCCTAGCACCTAGGGTTTCCACTCTCCCATCCCCTGCTCTAGCTAGTTGAGATCCGCAGAGAGACTCCACTCTGTGTACTGTTGATTTGAGGAAGTGAGGCCGTATCCTCACCTTGGAGCACAGATCGATGGCTTGATTTGCGTCCTTAATTCGAGTTCGTGGCTGTGATTCGCGTTTTCTTTGTGTTCTTCGCGGAATCCTTTTTCTCCACGATTTTCCCGTCGCTTGATCTCTTTGCTCGGTTCATCTTTTGCAAAACCGTTTGAACCAAGTTGTTCTAGATCGTGAGGCTCTCCTTTCCACCGAAGGAATTAAACTCTAACCTCACGGTCTAGGAGATCGATCGATTTTCGTTTTGGATTGCGTTCTTGCCTCCATGCCCCGAAATTTCTTGATTCACCGATTTGGAGTTAGGTTCGAGCCATGATCTCTTAGAGATAGCTCACTAACATCCTTGTGACTCCTCAGATCGAATCCTAGGCCTAGAGCTTTTGATTTAGAGGAGATCGGGTTGAATCATCAAAGAACTGCACTGTTTTCGGGAGCATCGGACGCTATCACGGGAGCATCGGACGCTAGGGTCCCTAGCATCGGACGCTCCGGTGACGCGTGTCACGTTTTCGGCGTTTTAGTTTGCATCGGACGCTAGGCATCGGACGCGTCCGTTGTCCATCGGACGCGCCGGAGCCTTTGCATCGGACGCTGGGTGATTACTGTTCACAGCGTCCGATGGTGGAACAGTAAGGTTCCAGAACCGTCCAGTCTGCATCGGACGCTTCCGGTGGTCTGGCATCGGACGCAGGCCAGCGTCCGATGCGTCTGGTTTCGCACGGTTTCGTCCGCGGTTCGCTCGTTCGTTGTCAGAATTGATTTCCGTCTTTTGCGTTGGCTTTCTAGAGTTGTCTAGTGTCTCGCTGTGCTTCTAGGAAGCATCCACCCTACATATAGGGTCGTGGACATTAGCAAGCTCTAGGGTTCGCTTTTGGGGTCGATTTTGGGACAGTGGCATCTAGTTTCCGTAAGGAAATTTTGAAACTCCCATTCACCCCCCCCCCTCTGGTCGTTTTCGGTTAGCTTCTCGGTCCTTCACCCTGCTGACCGGACGCTGGCCAGAGTCCGATCGATCTAGTTTCGCGCGTTTTCGTTCGCGGCTCGTTCGTTCTTGATCGGATTCGAGTTCCGTCTTTTGCGTTGGGTTTCTAGGGTTGTCTAGTGTCCCGCTGTGCTTCTAGGAGGCATCCACCCTATATCTAGGGTCGTGGACATTAGCAAGCCCTAGGGTTCGCTTTTGGGGTTGATTTTGGGACAGTGGCATCTAGTTTCCGGAAGGAAATTTTGAAGCTCCCATTCACCCCCCCTCTGGTCGCTTTCGGATAGCTTCTCGGTCCTTCAGAGACGGATCCTTGTGGGTTGTAGGACACGGATTTCCGTGGGGACGACATGGTTTTGGATGAGGTTTGGCTAGACTTCATGGGTGGATGGTGGAAGAGGAAGGGGTTCTCCTTTTAAGAAGGGGGAAGAAGTGGAGGGATAGGCCTTAGATGAACTAACACTCCCTCATCTTCTCCTTCTTTCACTCTCCCGAGCTCGGGATTGGTTGCCACGTGGAGGGGGTGCGGATACATGGGTGTATGCCGAGTCGCTGAGTGATGAGTGATTGTCAACTGGGATAATGCGCATGTTCTTTGGCTTGTGTTGTGCAGGTGTCGAGCACGGATGCAGTGATCAAAGGCAAGGTGAAGGTCAAGTAGAGACGTGCCGTGCCGATGGACCGAGAGTGGCGAAGGGCGGACGTGAGGCTTGGACTGAGGAACCGGTGGCCCGAGGATCAGCTGTGGTGGCTGACAGCCTGGGACAGCGACGAGCGAAGACTTGCAGGCACGGTGTTGCTTGGGTCGAGGACCTGGGGACATGTGTCGGTGGACGGGGTGCACGGGCGGTGCATCCCCTCTACGGTTCGGTTTGGTGGTTGAGCCACAGAAAAACCACCGAGTGGATGGTTTCCAGGTTTGGGCCTCAAAACCTGGGAGCTGATGGTTTCCGAGTTTGGGCCACAAAACTTGGGCTGAGGACGATTTCCAGGTTTGGGCCTCAAAACCTGGGTGTTGCGGGTTTGCTGAGTTTGGGCCACAAAACTCAGGCTATGGACGACTGGTTTCCCGGTTTGGGCCTCAAAACCGGGGGTTGGTCGTGAAGGCTGGTTTCCCGGTTTGGGCCTCAAAACTGGGGGCGAAGTCCGGGAAAAGGACGAGCGGAGCGGTGGCAGCACGTGGCGGCAATCTGTGAGGTTGCGTCGAGGCAACGCTACCAGTTGTGCGGGCGTGGCCGTCGGATCACCAGCATCTTCGAGTTGGTCCAGAAGAACCCTAGGGCTTAGCTGGTTCGCTCTGTAATTAGAGAGGGGTAGAGTAGTAATTAGAGTTAGGATAAGTAGAGGGAGACACCCTCCTCCCCATCCATCTCAACCATTTGCTCTTTGCCTTCTAGGTTTTCCTGCTCTCCCAATCCCTTGCTGTAGCAACTGAGATCCGCAGAGAATCATACCTCTGTGTACTGGAGATTTTGAGGAAGTGAGACAATAATCTCACTGTTATAGCGTGTGGTAGCCACACGGTTGCAGATCGATGACTTGATTCGTGTTTTGTTCGTGTTCTTCGCGTTCTTCGTTTCTCCGCGCTTTTCCCGTCACTCGATCTCCCTCTCTACTGTGTCTTTGTGAAATCCGTTTGAATCAACTTGTTCTTTATAGTGAGGAGATCATTTCCACCAGAGGAATTCATCTAACTCCTCACGAACAAGTAGATCGAGTCGATTTCATTTTCATGGCGCTTTTTCGGTTCATACACCTTCCCCTTCGATTTCCCGTTGTTTGAGTTGATTTGAGCGGATGATTTCTTGGGGATAGTCTCTTAACTACCTCGTGATCATCCTCTCCAAGTTTGGGATCAAGGGATTTTGGTTTGGATCGATTTGGAGAAGATTTGTGTTGAGGGCGACCAAAATCGCCCTTCCTGGTCACTCAGGGACAGTCCGCCAGTGCCACCGCGGACAGTCAGTGCGTCGGGCTCCGACCGAGTCCGTGGTCGCGAGTCTCGGCTGTGTTGCCTCGACTTGACCGACGGACAGTCCGGGAGTCGAGCAGGGGACTTCAGAAGCTTTGCTGTTTTCGAGTTTTGGCCGGCGAACAGTCCGCCAGGGGATCACGGACAGTCCGCCCCTGGCGTGGACAGTCCGAGACTGGGAGGCCGGACAGTCCGGGATCCTGCTGAAGCTTGCGTTTTTGTGCGTTTGATCTCCCGGCTTCTTCGCTTGGTTTCCGGACTTCTCGGTTGGCTTTTTATTTCACCTAGGAACCTCTCTAAGTATCTTTGCTACTCGTTAGCATCGGTATTTGGGGATTTCCCAACGTAGCCTTCAATCTACGTTTGGGACTCAGTTTCTAGGGATCGAACTTGTGCTGGTGCTTTCGGTTCTTGGTTTGATATCGTTTTGTGGTGCCTCGCTATGATCCTAGGGATCATCCACCCTCTTGCAAGAGTCGTGGGCATCACGGTTTCGATCGAAGCTTTTGGGGTTGATTTGTGGGACAAAGGCCAAAGTTTCGAGAGAAATTTTTGTGCTCCCATTCACCCCCCCTCTGGTCGCCTTACTATTGCATTCTCGGTCCTTCAATTGGTATCAGAGCGGGTTAAGGATCTTCCACCTTAGCCGGTTCTAGGTCCAAAGAAGGCGACATGGATCGCGGCGTGGGCAAACCGCCGTTTTTCGATGGGACGAGCTATGCGTATTGGAAGATACGCATGTCGGCCTATCTGCAGAGTTTGGGTGCTTCCATTTGGGATATTTGCAACTTTGCCGATTACATGGTCTTGGCTGCTCGTGTCTCTCAGCTTCAGATCGATGAGCATGATGCCAATAGCCGAGCCCGTAATGCTCTTTTCTCATGTCTGAGCATCATTGAGTTTGATCGCGTTTCTCACCTCGCTACGGCTCGGGAGATTTGGGCTACCCTCATGCATTTCCATGAGGGAACCACTCAAGTCAAAACCCGTATCTACGAGTCGTTCAAGCGAGAGTATGAGAACTTTTGACATATGCCTGGCGAGGGCATAGAAAGTTTATTCGCTCGCTTTCAGGTGATTGTCAACAGGATGAGGGCTAACAAGGAGTTGTTGCCTTTCGACGATCATGAGAGAGCTCTCAAGCTACACCATACTCTTGATCGATCGGTGTGGGATTCCAAGGTTCAGGCGATCATCGAATCGCCTAACTATGAGATCCTCACGTGCGACGAGCTCTTCAGTAAGCTCAAGTCCAGTGAGATCGATGCCATGGCGAGGGCTTCTTATGAGAATCCTTCTGGCCCGTCGATGGCTTTGCTTTCTGGCTCTTCTGCTAACATCTCTAGAGGCTTTGCACTTTCCTCTCTTCTTTCTGTCACATAGGAGCAGCTGGAGTTCATGGGGGATGATGAGCTAGCTTTGCTCGCCAACCGGTTCTCACGGTTCCACAACAACTGCATGAACCGTCGCCGCAGAGGAGGACGCTAGGGATGTTTCGAGTGCGGCGACCCCAACCACTTCATCGTCAATTGCCCGAAGAAGAACAAGCAGATCTTCGGCAAGGCAGATCATGGGCACACGTACGACTCCGGCAAGCGCAAGGAGAAGTACGTCCCCGCAAGGCACAAGCGGAAGGGCGGCTTCAACAAGGAGTATATCAAGAACAAGTACTTGGAGAAGGCCCAGGCTGAGCAGCGTGCTTTCTTCGCCACGCTCAGCGACGTCGATGACTCGGATGACGACTCCGCTTCCTCAAGCGATGACGAGTCCGAGAAGAAGAAGAAGATCGAGGACAAGCTCAACGGCCTCTGCTTCTTCGCCGACGACGAGGGCTTCTGCTCCATGGCCCTCGGCAAGGAGGTCGACGGCGAGCTGGAGGAGATCCCTCGGAATGACGACGACGACGACGACACCTCCCAGGTATCTCTGACCACCGATGAGCTTTCTGCTGAGGTCGAGAAGCTTACTGCCGCCCTTCTTAGCCAAGATAAATTGCTTAGGCGCGCTGCTAGAGAGTGGAAGGAGTTCAGGCAGAAGTGGGAGGATACGGTGAAGGAGCTTGAATTTGCCAAGTCCACAGTAGTTGTTTCTGAGGAGGTTGAGTGTGAGATGTGCACCACGCACATGACTGACCTTCTCACTTTGAGAGGTAAGTATGTTGTGTTGGTAGGAGAGGTGGATGAGCTGAAGGCTAGATCTTTACTGTTGGGTGCGTGCAAGTCCTGTGCGGGCTTGCAATCCGAGTTGGCAGAGAAGAATGCCAAGATTGTGTCTCTTGAGAAGGCCAGCTCGGATAGCACGTGTGTGACTTGGTGCATTCTTTGTGAGGGTTTGGAGATGGAGATTGCGAATGTGAAGCATGACAAGATGCAAACTGAGGAAGAAAACACATACCTTCAGACCATCTTGTCATGGGTGTCGAGTGGTGAGCCGTAGCTTGGGATGATGATCTCCCAGTTCAAGCGTGCTGCTGGAGGTCCCAGTGTAGGCTTTGCTCAGGGTGTTGATGTTTCATCTTTTGGGAAGATTGGAGAGTCGAGTGGTCTGAACCCATGTGAGAAGCCCAACTCCACCACTACTCCCAAGCTTACCAAGATTCCACCCAAAGAGCCTCTAAAGCCTAACACTAAGGATGGTGTTTTTGTGGAACCTCCGAGAGCTCCACCCAAGAAACAATCATGGGCTCCAAAACCAAACCACCTCAAGAACAAGCTAGACACCATGCCACCCATCCAAGAGGAGCTTATGCCACAGAAGGGCAAAGTGTTCCATACCCACTACCGTGAGTACCAACAACCCCCTATGAGAGCGGTGAGGTACCATTGTGAGCACTGTGGGAGAGATGGGCACTTGAGTGAGTTTTGCTTTCGGCGCAAGAGAGAGGTGCGCCGTGCAAAGGAGATGAACAACACGGACATGTACCATTCTTTCCATGATGTACATGTGTCTAATGTTCAGAGGCGTGCTGCTAGGCCTAGAGGTCCAAAACCTCAAGTTCCTAGGCCTAGGCCGCGAGGAGGTCGTGCCCGGCGGGAGCCTGCAGTTGTGGGCTATGGACCCCGTGGCGGTGGCTTTGTAGTTGAGCGTTTTCCACCACCGCGTTTTGAGTATCGCGATGGACGCTCCTCCCTTAGCGGACCACGTTTTCCTCTACGTGGTGATCGCTCTTCCCGTAGATGTGCTAGGAATGGTTTTTCTGCTAACCGTTCTTTTAAGCAGCCGACCTAACACTGGTATTCTCCCTACTTCACTAACCCCAGTGTTGGACCGTATGCTCACCCTATGTCTTTTTATTGATGTAGGAAAAATGATTGGAGAACGTTTGGTTGGAGGATTCCGAGTGTTCAAGGCACATGACCGGAAACGCCGAGTGGTTCTCCAGTCTTAGTCCGGTCGCCGGAAAGGAGTTTATCACCTTCGGCGACAATAGCAAAGGTAAAGTGTTGTCTCATGGGTCGGTGCGAGTTAATGAGCACTTTGTGTTGCGCGATGTTGCTCTTGTTTCGAACTTGCATTTTAACCTTCTTTCTGTTTCGCAACTCTTTGATGATGACTATGAGATTCGTTTTAAGCCGAATCTCAGTCGTATTTTGGATCCTCATGGCAATCTTGTTTGTGTGATTTTGCCCTTTGGGAAAGTCTTTCGTGCGGATTTCTCTGAGTCTTTTGGCATTTCTTGTTGTCTTTTGGCTGGACCCTCCTCCTCTGATCTTTGGAAGTGGCATAGGAGACTAGGACTTTTGAGCTTCGACTTGCTTGCAAGACTTAGTTCACTTGGACTAATCCGAGGATTGCCCAAGTTATCCATGGAGAAGGATCTTGTTTGCCATTCTTGTAGACATGGGAAGATGGTTGCCGCTCCCCACCATCCAGTGACTTAGGTCATGACTAAGCGCCCTGGAGAGCTTTTGCACATGGACCTTGTTGGTCCGGCTCGGGTGAGCTCGGTTGGGGGGAAGTGGTATGTGCTTGTTGTTGTTGACGACTTTTCGAGATATTCGTGGGTCTTCTATTTAGCTGAGAAGACCGAGACTTTCTCTTTTGCTTGCAATCTGATTTTGCGTCTTCAGAACGAGTTCCCTTTGAACTCGATGCGAGCTATTAGAAGTGATAATGGTTCCGAATTCAAGAATTCGGATTTTGAGAAGTTTTGTAACTCTTTGGGTTTAGAGCATCAGTTTTCTTCCCCCCTACACACCCCCTCAAAATGGTGTTGTAGAGAGGAAGAATCGGACCCTTGTAGAGATGGCCAGGACAATGCTCGATGAGCATAGGACTCCTAGGCGATATTGGGCCGAAGCTATGAGCACTGCATGCTACATTTCCAATCGCATTTTTCTCCGAGTTTTCTTGAAAAAGACTTCTTATGAGTTGCGTTTTGGAAAACTGCCCAAGGTGAGTTATTTTAGAGTCTTTGGTTGCCACTGTTTCATACTTAAGAAAGGCAACCTGGACAAATTTGAGTCTCATTCTTCTGATGGTGTTTTTTTGGGTTATGGCACTCATACTCGCGCATATCGTGTACTTAACCTTGACACTAACCGAGTCATGGAGACATCAGATGTCACCATCGACGAGACCATGGTTTGTCCTTCTTCTCGTTTTCAGCGTGCAGGTGATCATGAGGTTGGCGAACCTCTTTTTCATGATTAGGAAGAGGGTGCTAAAGGGATGGACGACCCAGCACCACCTCCACCTGTTGTGCCGCAAAGAGCGGCTTCTACTATGACTTACGGCCCCGATCCCTATTCTTTGACTTGGGGGCCGTGGGATCCGCCACCACGAGCGGTACCCTTGGTACCCGAGGAGGCGCCAGCTACTGTTGAGGGGGAGGCTACATCAGTTCGGGAGGCGTCATGACACATCCAGCACCAACACCCACCTCAACAGATGATCGGCAGCATCAGTGAACGTGTCACTCGGTCAAGGTCACAACAAATCTCTCACTTTGCTCATTCTGCATTTGTTGCTAATTTTGAACCCTGAGATGTTGGACACGCTTTATCTGATCCAAATTGGGTCAATGCCATGCATGAGGAGTTAGAAAATTTGAAAGAAATCGGGTCTGGGTTTTGGTTTCTCTTCCTCCTGAGTGTCACCCTATTGGACAAAATGGGTTTTCAAAAACAAACAAGGATAGGATGGCCATGTTGTGAGAAACAAGGCCAAACTAGTAGCCCAGGGGTATAGTCAGAAGGAGGGGATAGACTATGAAGAGACTTTTGTTCCTGTAGCTCATTTGGAGGCAATTAGGATACTCTTGGCTTTTGCTGCATCGAAGGGGTTTAAACTTTTTCAAATGGATGTCAAGAGTGCCTTCTTAAATGGCTACATAGAAGAGGAAGTGTATGTGAGACAACCTCCCGGTTTCAAAAATCCCAAGTTTCCAAACCATGCTTTTAAACTTCACAAAGCTTTGTATGGTTTGAAACAAGCCCCTAGAGCCTGGTATGATAGGTTGAAAACATTTTTGCTTGCTAAGGGTTTTAAAATGGGATGTGTGGATAAAACGCTTTTTCTCCTCAAGCAAGGCAATGACACTCTTTTGGTCCAGATTTACGTGGATGATATCATTTTCGGTGGTTATTCTCTTGCTTTGGTTGCCAAGTTTGCAGACACTATGAGCAGGGAGTTTGAGATGAGCATGATGGGCGAGTTGATGTTTTTCCTCGGGAAGCAAATCAAGCAATACCGAGAGGGGACGTTCGTGCACCAGGGCAAGTACACCAAGGACATCCTGAAGAAGTTCGACATGGGTGAGGCCAAGCCTCTTCCAACACCCATGCTGACCACGGCGGCCCAGGATGCAGATGTGGATGGAGAAGCTGTAGCCCAAAGGAGTACTAAAGTATGATCGGGTCGCTGTTGTACCTGACGCCGACACGCCCGGACATCCAGTTCGCGGTGTGTCTATGCGTGCGATTTCAGTCATCGCCGCGCACTTCTCACCGTCAGGCGGTCAAGCGCATTATGAGGTACTTATCCTTCACTCCAGAATTCGGGATTTGGTATTCTGCTTCCTCCACCCTCTCCCTTTGCGGTTATTCTGATGCCGATTTTGCTGGTTGCCGTATTGATCACATGTCCACTTCTGGGACTTGTCAGTTTATTGGTTCTTCTCTTGTATCGTGGTCTTCTCGCAAGCAGTCTAGTGTCGCCCAGTCTACCCCGGAGGCTGAGTATGTTGCTGCGGCTAGCTGTTGTTCCCAGTTGCTTTGGATGATGTCCACTTTGCATGATTTTGGTCTGAGCTTTTCTCGCGTTCCTTTGCTTTTTGACAGCACGAGTGCTTTTAGCGTTGCTAAGAACCCCGTGCTGCACTCTAAGACCAAACACATTGATGTGCGCTTTCATTTTCTGCGAGACCACTATGAGAAGGGTGATATCGACCTTCGCCATGTCGATACTCATCATCAGTTGGCTGATATTTTCACCAAGCCTTTGGACCAATCAACTATTGCTAGGTTGAGAGGTGAGCTTGGTGTGTGTTTCCCCTTTTAAATGGGGGAAACATTTTGACTCCTGTATCACAAACTGACTTTCTGTTTTTCAATTGGTTTCTTCATGCATCTTTGCATTTCATCTTGCATATTTACATTCAGAGCTTCATGTATATAATCCTTAGAATGTGACTATGCTCTGTATAGTGTATGATCCGATGCTTTATGATGATGCTTGTAGCTTATGCTCTTTCTGATCACTGGTACATGTTGTGAGCTGAGCTATTTTATGAATGGTGAACTTGCTTAATGAACCTAAAATCTGAAAATGTTCACTATTAAGATATGCAACTAGCATGTGTAGAATGTGTTGAAATCACTTGTGCTTTTCATATATGCTAGGTTGCTATGTCTCTAGTTCTGAGTCATTCACTTGCTTGGTATGTTCATATTCTGCTTTAATTCTGAACCAAGTCAAGTGAATTGGAAAGATCGAGATGGGATTGCTTGTCAGCACATCACAGTTTCGAGACTGTTTCTCATTGCACTTTGAGTTAAACTTGAGCTGTGTAGTGTATGACCGAAACTGTTGCTTTAAGCTTCTGATTGCTTCTGCATAGGCTTCGCACAGTTGAAAAGTTAGGCAATGACAAGTTTTCAACCTCTCGCAATCACATGCTAAAATTGAACTTGTGTAATTTAACCGCTACAACTCTGATAAAATTTGGATACACAAGTCTATGTTTCATTCTATAGCATGATGATTGAACTGTGCTAGGGGTAGTTCACTGTTTTATACATGTTTAGCACTTGTTTGACTTCGTGTCTATACATGTTTGGTGCTATTTTGATGGTGAATACCTTTTTGGCTAAAAACTCCTCACGTTGCTCACAAGTTCATTTTTCGTATTTGGTGATCAGTTTGAGCCTTTGCTAGCATTATGTACATATTGTGGAGTCATCAGATCAGCATTTTGTCGCGCATCTTCATATTTTATCGACTATATTCCTGAAGCTGCTAACTTGCATATTGACTCATATGCATTTTGGAAGGGGGAGTTATTCTGTCAAGGGGGGAGAAATTTGCTTGATGGTGCATTTTCAACTAAGGGGGAGAAAACATTGACAAATCATATGTGCTCTCTGTGTTCGACCTCTTGGTTATGTGCACTATTTGAGTTTCAGAGCATTTTTGGTAGCTAGTTGTGTTGAGCCTTTGCCTCTTTCTTGAGGAACAAGCACCTCTGCTGTTATGCTTTTCAGTTGGTATCAAGCTTTCTTCGTTTGGTATCGAGCTTCCTCGCTAGCGGTGTTGAGCCCGTTCTGCCTCTTCTTGAGGGCTAGCTCTGTTTTGCTTGAGTTTCAGAGTATTTTTCAATTGGTATCAAGTTTTCTCGCTAGCGGTGTTGAGCCTGTTCTACCTCTTCTTGAGGGCTAGCTTTGCTTTGCTTGGTTGCGTCGAGCCGTTGCCCATGTCTTTGGGAACCAAGTTGTCTTGCTCTTTCCACTTGACCTCCTTCGGCTTTGATATGCTTTTGGGTCATTTGGTCGAGTTCTCTCACCTTCCTTCCTCTATTCCATTATGATTTGTGTTGGTAGTTGACAATGCACTCATCAAGGGGGAGATTGCGGATACATGGGTGTATGCCGAGTCTCTGAGTGATGAGTGATTGTCAACTGGGATAATGCGCATGTTCTTTGGCTTGTGTTGTGCAGCTGTCGAGCACGGATACAGTAATCAAAGGCAAGGTGAAGGTCAAGTAGTGACGTGCCGTGCTGATGGACCGAGAGTGGCGAAGGGCGGACGTGAGGCTTGGACTAAGGGATCGGTGGCCCGAGGATCAGCTGTGGTGGCTGACAGCCAGGGACAGCGACGAGCAAAGACTTGCGGGCACGGTGTTGCTTGGGTCGAGGACCTGGGGACACGTTGTTGACGCTCACTAAGTGTCATATTCTTAGCATCAACAAGGTCATATAACACAACACAAGAGCCTAAAATCAACCAAAAACCTTTTATAAACTAACGATTTCCACTTGTCCTTGAGTTTTATTTGAATGTAGGAAATTGCAGGGTTTTTGAGCAAAATGACCCAATGGACCCTCCAGGCAGCAAGCCCACTTGCCTGGGCTCACTTTGGGCCAAAGAGCGGTGGCACCCGCCACCCATAGCTGGCGGCCGCCAGGGGGGAGAAGCCCAAACTCCCCCCTGCCACGTCACTGATCCAGGGGAAGCACTCCACACTCATTTGCAGCCGTTGCTCACCTAAGTCGGTTCATCCAAGGGCTAAGAAGCAGTATCACATGGATCAAGGCCTAATTGCCCATGTGACGGTTATTGGACAACTCTAACCGAACCCTAACCGACTTGGAGGACCTCCTGGATGCCGTTGGTGAAGAGGCGGTGGATCCAAGGGCCAGGGAGGTGGCGGCCGCCACCTAGGGCTGGCGCCCGCCAGCCCACTCACCCCCCTGACCTAACTCTAGGCCCATAAGTACCTCCTTAGGTCCCTTAGGCTATAAATAGGACCCCCCGAGCTCATTTGTACTCAGACCTCACCTCATTAGTCCCACTCTCTTGTTAGCGAAGCTCTGGTGAAGGAACACTCTAGTTGAGAGACTTAGAGTGAGAGCGAGAGTGAAGAAGAGAAGAGCTGGAGTTGTAATAGAGGATCTTCCAAGTCTCTGGTATAATTCCAAGTCTTCCTTCATTTATCTTAGTGTTCTTCTACTTTCAGCATTTACTTTAAGTTCTTTACTTATCGTTCTTGTTGAGTGCTTTCGATCATAGATAACTTAGTACTTAGTCTATATCTAGTTCGGGTTCTTCGCTGAGTAATCAGTGCTCTAGTTTTGGACGCAAGATTAGAGTAGTATATATTAGTGTAAGCGCAGTTCTTAGACTAGTTATACCTTAGTTTGTGGCTAGCCCCCCGGATAGCTGTGGTAGCAAACAGGTGGTGACAGCCCTGGGAGCCTTGAATTCCACCACGTAGTTGGGTTAGTTCTTAAATTATAAACCTCGTTGTGCACGTCTGAGGTAAATAGTCCAGAGGGTGTGTACGGTTCGAAGAACTAGATAGAACCTTTATTGCTAAGTTAGTTGTGATCGTAAGTGTGTAGGAAAACACTAATCTGTTCATCGGCCAGACCCCGCTGATTTAGGTTAGTAGTAGTTAGTCTTTCTTTTCTTTTTAGTAGTAGTAGAAACCAACCCCCATTCATACATCCTGATCAGCCCTGCTAGAATCACTAGTTGTTCATAGCGGTCCTAGTGTTAGTTCTGCCATAGTAGCTTCCCTGTGGAAATAAATACGATACTCGGTTACTCCCGGGTGAAGTGCTACAATAGACTTATTCTGTGCGCTTGCGGAGCCTACCAATAGTCATACGAATAGTTAGTTATACTTCTTACATTAAGAAGTACCAACAAACCTTGCTGGTGCCATTGCCGGGAATAGATTCCATAGTCTACTCCTAGTGACGACGTTAGCAAGAGTCAACAAGCATTTCTGGTGCCGTTGCCGGGGAAGCAATTGGCTAGAATTAATTCTTTGTGATTTCTATTGAATTAACCCCCGTAGTTCTAGCGGGTATACATTGTTCGTTGTTTGTGATCGTTCAAGTATTCATGGCCGGATTCAATCTTCCGAGCGACTATCAAGAAGATCCAGAGGCCATTCTTAGGAGAGCGAGAGCTAATCTCACTCCTCCGAGGAAGAACCTAGAGCTTCGTGAGAGGAGTTCGTTGAGACAAGAATCCCAGTCAAAAGTGACTGACGAACCAAGGTGCTCCAACGATCAATCAACATCGACGTCGACCAAAACACTCTGTGAGTATTCCATGCCTACTCTTGCTCACATTCCAGTGTTACCATCTACTAGTAATGTAGATTTTGAGCTTAAACCTCACTTAATACGTATGGCTCAAGCTATCGCATTTAATGGCAAACCTTCTGAGGATGCCAATGCTCACCTCCGGAATTTTCTGGAGATATGTAGTACAATTTCTGTGCAGGGAGTTTCGCAGGATGCCATCAGACTTTGTCTTTTTCCATTTTCATTAGTGGAAAAAGCGAAGCAGTGGTTCCTCTTCAACTCTGGCCACCTGCTGACGTGGGTGAGATGTGCGGATCAATTTCTCAACAAGTTCTGCCCGATAAGTCGAACTATTCTTGTCCGTAGCAAGATTTTCAACTTTGGACAGGGAGACGAAGAAACAATCACTGAAGCTTGGGAGAGACTACAAGAGTATGTTGAATACTGTCCTCACCATGGTATGCAAGACTGGTACATGATCCAGAGCTTCTACAATGGACTCCAGCAAGAATCTCGACAACACATTGATGCTGCCGCCGGAGGTGCATACCTCTCTCTCACTGTAGAGAAGGCAACCAAATTGATCGAGACAATGGTGGCGAATCAAGGATGGACAGAAAAACGTGCTAGAGGTATGTCTGAACTTAAGCAAGCTGATCCTGTTACCCTGCAAACTTTGGTAAAATTGCTAGAGCAAAGAATAAATGAGAAGAGAGATCGTGCTGCGAAGGAGTACTACGCCAAGCAAAGAGCCGCTTCGTCAAATGAAGGTCAAGCAGAAATTAAGAAAGAGGATGCCAAATCCCTAATTAATAATGGTGGCTACGGAGAACCTCCAATTCCAATAATTCAACAATGAAATAACAAAGGTATGCATCAAACCTCCGTATTTAATTCTCCTATTGGAAAATTAGTTTCTAATCAAGGTAGAATTAATGATAGCATAAATAAAAAATTAATTGAACATGATAAAAAGCTAGAAGGAATTTATGCTAGACTAAGAGATTTTTCTGAAGCATTTAAGGAACAAATTAACTTTAATAAGAGATTAGAGCAAAAAGTAGATAACATTAAATCTCAAATTAAATGCTATGAGGAGGTAAAAGCTGTAACCACGAGAGGTGGTAAATCCACTCGTGATCCCCCTCATCCTAATTTAGTTCCTAGTAGTAATACTGCTACAAAGAAAAATATCGTTAATGTTGAAGAAGACGAAGAAGAGGAGACCCCAGCTGAACCTCCATCCAAGGTACGAACTGCTCCTCATGAATTCTATGATACACATGTATTACCTTTTCCAGATCGAACCAGAAATCCGACGGAAGACGACCAATTCAAGAAATTCGTCGAGGTAATTCAAAAATTATATATACATGTGCCATTTATTGACGCTATGCAGGTTCCAACTTATGCAAAATATTTGAGAGACATGCTCAATAACAAGAAACCAATTCCATGTAGGGATGTGGTTAAATTGACCGAAGATTGTAGTGCGGTCATTTTAAACCAACTCCCAGAAAAGAAGAAGGACTCAGGAAACCCAACGATCGCGTGCTCAATTGGAGAGCAGCACTTCGAGCATGCACTCTGTGATCTGGGAGCAAGCGTCAGCGTCATGCCCAAGGTAATATATGATAAATTAAATCATCATACCTTGTCCCCTACTTCTATGTGTTTGCAGCTAGCCGATCAATCGCTCCGATATCCCGCAGGAATAGCAGAGAATATTCCGGTAAAAATCCGGAATCTCTTTGTCCCGGTGGATTTCGTGGTTCTGGATATTAATCCCGACCACCGGACGCCATTGATCTTAGGACGGCCATTTCTGAGCACTGCAAAAGCCACAATTGATGTAGGAGCTAGATAAATTCAGGTCCACATCAGTGGAAAGGAGGAGAAATTCGAGTTCACACCGCGACCGGAAAAACACCCGTCATCAAGGTTCGTCGGTGCCGACATTCCACCACAACCACCGTGAAGGCGACACCAATCGGGAGTCCAAAGCGGCTAACCAAGGTGAGTTAGGCTAAGGTAAGTCTTTATCCCCTCATTTAATTTTTTATTTTTACTTAAGCAATTTAATTTTCTGCATAATAGATCTTTACTAGAGTGATTAGGTGGCACCTAGGGGGCTTATGGCAGCCATAGGGGTGGCGCCCGCCACCCTATGGTGCACTAGGGAGCACTAGCCAATCTCTAGACTATTACACCTACCTCCTAGACCCAAATAACACCAAGGGAGACCCATGTCTTTGCTCATTTCAATGCAATCACTCACTCCCATGTCTCTCCATGTCTCTCCCTCTTCACTCCACCTTTTGGACACATCTCCACCCAAAAATTCTGATGCACATGTGATGGAGAGTGACAAGGAGAGCACTAGGTGAAAGGAGGGGTGAGTTGGAGTGAAATTTCAGCCAAGAGGGTGGCGCCCGCCACATTTTCCTGGCGCCCGCCACCTCTATTTCCACATTTTGGCACAAAACTGCTCCCGAGTAAGTTTCCCACCATCCTTGGTATAAAGTGTGACCAGGATGAAGAAGTGGTCTTTGAAATTTTCAGCCCAATTGCCCCATTTAGGAGGTTGCACTCTTTTCACTTTGCACCGAACCTACCACTTTATTCCCCACTTGGAATTTTAGTGGACATTACAAGGGAAACCTCATGTGTCGGTTGCAGACATTTTTGAGCCAGGTGGGGTGGCGCCCGCCACTTATTGGTGGCGCCCGCCAGCAGGGTGAGGCTCACAGCCTCCCCCCTTCCATCCTCAACCTATAAATACTACCCACACCCCATGCAAGTTCTCACAACTCACTCAAAACACAAAAACATCAGCCATCCTAAGCACTAGAAATGAAGTCATGGGCCCTCTCAAGAACTTCTTCACCGGAAAGAAGAAGAAGAGCAAGGGTGAGGGAAGTTCGTCGAGAGCAAACACCCACATTCGCTTTGCTGGGAGTGATGAGGAGAGCGCCGAGCGGGGTACTCCATCCACCGACGCAATGTCGATGGATCGGAACTCTCCGTTCTCACACCAAGCTGGACCGACCATCCGCATCGTGAACTCTGTCAATGATATCATCTGGCAGAGTGATCGGGAACGGCAGGCCCGGAACATCCTCAGTGAGAGGGAGTTCATTCACACCCGCCGCATCGACACCGACTTGCTAAGTCGCACTGGTATGGATAGTGAGTTTCCTTATATTTCTCGAACTTTGGGATGGGAACATGCATGGATGGTTAATGAGGAGGGAATCCTTCCCCTCACAATGGAATTTCTAGCTACCATGCAACTGTCCGCTACTCACATAACATTCCGACTTTTTAATGAAGAGCACACTCTCTCGTGGGGGCAGTTTAGCAAGCACTTAAATTTTGATGAATCATGCTTACTAAACCTGGAATCTGCTTGTACGGGTTTCAACAGAAATGATTTTTGGAAAAGCATTGCTGGGAACAGAGATCCAGGCTTGCCCCGTACAAGTAATATCCACAACCCCACGCTCAGTTTTTTTCACAAATATATCAGTATCACACTTTTTCCAAGACCTGACTTGAGACCAATCAAAAAGCCTGAAATGCTGCTGCTTTATGCTCTAGTTAACCACATAAAAGTGTCACACGCCAAGGCCATGGCGGACTACTGGTCTAAATTTAATCAACGCTCTGGAAATATTGAAATGACATCATGGATAACTAGACTAGCTTTTAACATGGGTCTGCTGAACACCGCTATATACTCCTACATTCCTAGTGACCGAGACCTTTTGACTATGGAGCATTTCTCACAAGGACACCTCTTGCGTGAGAACCCAGAGAGCGGTGAGATTCACATGATCTACCAAGATTATGTGAATAAAATCGTTCTTCCTGACATGTCACTTTGGTTGGTGAATGCACCAACGTTACTTTTGGCCCTGGAAACCGAGGCAGAGCAAAACCGTAGGTTGGCCCGAGAAAACATCATGCAGGTTTCCAGGAGGAGGACACGAGCGCAGACCCGTGCAGCAGAAGAGGTCGCAAGAGCTGCAGCAGCGGCGCAGGAGTTTGACCCTTTCCATGCAGGGCATTATGAAGGAGCATCACACTATGGTCATTTGACACCCCCTGGCTCGCACCCAGCAGGAGGATCAAATTGGCAACAACCGCAACATCCGCGGTGCGAATACGGCCAGGAGGCATCCTTTCACTCATCCCAGTTGGGGAGTTCAACTCATTACTTGGGAGGATCCACCCGGTACACTGGCCGTTGTGATGAATTCTTCCATAGGGGAGTCTCGCCACAAGCCGCTCGCCATTCGTCCTTTCATCAGGACGAGTGGATGCGCGATATGGGATATCTTCAACACCAAATGAGTGGACTTACCATGGATACTGCTGAAATTCGGCAGGACTTGAACAACCTGAACCAAAATTTCCAGGAATTCCGCCAGGAAACTGGTGGAGAACTGGGTAATATTTCTTCTCTCCTACAGCAGAACCAGCAGAACTGGGACGACATGTACCGTCGTCAAGGATGGATGTGATCCGACTACGCCAAAAGCCAGCTTGGGGGAGGACCCCCGTCATTGAGGTAAGTATCACTACCGTCTTTATTTCCGTCAGTTTTATTTATTTCAGTAATTTAAATTTGAATTTTATCTTAGTTAATTTGCAGTTAAAAAAACATAGTAATAAATAAATAGTAATAAATGAAACGCTCTCATCGTAAGTCTTTCTAATAAATAAAAATGTATGCCATGCATTAGAGTTATCATGGGAGAACGTACGCTAGAACTAAACTTGAGACATGAGCTTTAGACTAAGTAAAGGGGAAGTAAGTTTCTACTTTAACTTGAGCGAGTCAAGTTTGTGGAATTGTTATTTTGAAAAATTTAAAAACTTGCTCTAAGTACTTCTGTGGCAAAGAAAGTCCTACCAAAGCCAAATAATTTTTACTCTTAGAGTAGGAGCTTCCACTTGCTGCATGTTAGTGTTGAGCTAGTGAGACTTTTGTTGATAGTCATGGTAGAGAAACTTGTCATATCTTTAGACCAAGGAATTCACTTGCACCCACCTATATAGTGCTATTCTTACACTGAGAATACGCACACAACATGCTTTTATTTCCATTCATTGTTAGGAATACTCCATGGCAAAATATCATGCTCCATAATGAAATCTCAGGGACATGGCTATAATATTTAAAAAAAAGAGCAAGTGCTCTAGAAAGAAAAGAATATTCAAAAGAGCAAGTGCTCTAGAAAGAAAATTCAAAAGAGCAAGTGCTCTAGAAAGAAGAGAATATCCAAAAGAGAAAATGCTCTCATTCATAGCCATGATCCCACAAAAGAGATAAAGAGGAGAAGTGCCATCAAAGTAGTAGCCACAATAAATACCACACACTTGCACATTCCTGGTCTGAACCTATGACTTGTTGCTCCTTTGCTCCAAGTGTCTAACTTGGCAAAATTATGCTAGCATTGCATGCTCACTTTTATCCTACCCATTAAACCCCACATAAAGCCTTAGTGAGAGGATAATTCTTCCATTTCCACATACAAATATGAGTGATTGAGTGAGCCACAGAAGTTACTAAGCATGCTTTCTTTTGAACAAAACTTGCAAAAACTCCACATGTCTTGATTAGCAAAATAGGCAAGGGAAAGACAAATCTTCTTTCTTGTTGGTCTTTTGTTCTTATCATGAGTGCAGGGAAGGCTACCAATTCCATGATGATGAAAATAATATGGGCATACACAACAAAAACACCGAGTTTCCAAGTTTATTTGAAGTCCATGCTTGCTCGAGGACGAGCAAGAGGTAAGCTTGGGGGAGCTTGTTGACGCTCACTAAGTGTCATATTCTTAGAATCAACAAGGTCATATAACACAACACAAGAGCCTAAAATCAACCAAAAACCTTTTATAAACTAACGATTTCCACTTGTCCTTGAGTTTTATTTCAATGTAGGAAATCGCAGGGTTTTTGAGCAAAATGACCAAATGGACCCACCAGGAAGCAAGCCCACTTGCCTGGGCTCACTTTGGGCCAAAGAGGGGTGGCGCCCGCCACCCATAGCTGGCGGCCGCCAGGGGGGAGAAGCCCAAACTCCCCCCTGCCACGTCACTGATCCAGGGGAAGCACTCCACACTCATTTGGAGCCGTTGATCACCTAAGTCGGTTCATCCAAGGGCTAAGAAGCAGTGTCACATGGATCAAGGCCTAATTTCCCATGTGACGGTTATTGGACAACTCTAACCGAACCCTAACCGACTTGGAGGACCTCCTGGATGCCGTTGGTGAAGAGGCGGTGGATCCAAGGGCCAGGGAGGTGGAGGCCGCCACCTAGGGCTGGCGCCCGCCAGCCCACTCACCCCCCTGACCTAACCCTAGGCCCATAAGTACCCCCCTAGGTCCCTTAGGCTATAAATAGGACCCCCCGAGCTCATTTGTACTCAGACCTCACCTCATTAGTCCCACTCTCTTTTAAGCGAAGCTCTGGTGAAGGAACACTCTAGTTGAGAGACTTAGAGTGAGAGCGAGAGTGAAGAAGAGAAGAGCTGGAGTTGTAATAGAGGATCTTCCAAGTCTCTGGTATAATTCCAAGTCTTCCTTCATTTATCTTAGTGTTCTTCTACTTTCAGCATTTACTTTAAGTTCTTTACTTATCGTTCTTGTTGAGTGCTTTCGATCATAGATAACTTAGTATTTAGTCTATATCTAGTTCGGGTTCTTCGCTGAGTAATCAGTGCTCTAGTTTTGGACGCAAGATTAGAGTAGTATATATTAGTGTAAGCGCAGTTCTTAGACTAGTTATACCTTAGTTTGTGGCTAGCCCCCGGATAGCTGTGGTAGCAAACAGGTGGTGACAGCCCTGGGAGCCTTGAATTCCACCACGTAGTTGGGTTAGTTCTTAAATTATAAACCTCGTTGTGCACGTCTGAGGTAAATAGTCCAGAGGGTGTGTACGGTTCAAAGAACTAGATAGAACCTTTATTGCTAAGTTAGTTGTGATCGTAAGTGTGTAGGAAAACACTAATCTGTTGATCGGCCAGACCCCGCCGATTTAGGTTAGTAGTAGTTAGTCTTTCTTTTATTTTTAGTAGTAGTAGAAACCAACCCCAATTCATACATCCTGATCAACCCTGCTAGAATCACTAGTTGTTCATAGCGGTCCTAGTGTTAGTTCTGCCATAGTAGCTTCCCTGTGGAAATAAATACGATCCTCGGTTACTCCCGGGTGAAGTGCTACAATAGACTTATTCTGTGCGCTTGCGGAACCTACCAATAGTCATACGAATAGTTAGTTATACTTCTTACATTAAGAAGTACCAACAAACCTTTATGGCGTCGTTGCCGGGAATAGATTCCATAGTCTACTCCTAGTGACGACGTTAGCAAGAGTCAACACACGTGTCGGTGGACGGGGTGCACGGGTGGTGTGTGACACCCCTAATTTTCCAAGTTTTGAAAATCACTAAAATTTTGAACCAAATTAAAACTTGACTTAGTTTAATCTTTTAGGAAACATAATTAGAATAATTAGGACAACAAAATCTTTTATCTTTTCTTGTTTGGTTGTGTGGTATGTGTTGAGCAAGAGATAAAACTCAGTTGGAAACTTTTGAAAACCCAGTTTGACTTTCAAAAACTCAAAAGGAATTTGAATCCTGGGAAATAAAAAAGGAAAGGAGAAAAACCGGCAGCACGCCTCAACACCCTCCCCCTCCCGCTTTCGGCCTGCTGGCGCCATTCCTCTCCACTCCTACCCGATTGGGCCAAAGCCCGAGCCAGGGCCCGTCTACCCCGCGTCTTCTCCTCGCTACCTCACCCCGCATGGGCCGCGGCCCAGGACGTCGCGCGCGCTCCAGCCCCATCTCCCCTCTCCCCTACTCGCTGACGAGTGGGACTCGAAGTCAGCTTCGTCTCCCTCCCGATGACATGACGAGGCGAGGCGAGCTGACGGCCATGGCCTGCCCAAACCTGTAGGCGGCGACCTTCGTGAAGGCTCGGACGAGACACCTCGACGGGCGCCAGGCCACCGCCTTCCTATGCAGTACGGCGCCACCTACCGGAGCCAGAGAAGACAGAGAGAGGGAGAACAACGCCGCCGTCGATGCCATTAATGGCCGTGACAAGCCAAGGCGAGGAACCGCCTTACTGGGGATGTGACTGAGCAAAGGAGGTAGAGAGCGAGCACCAGGGAACGCTCTAGAGCACGGGAACACATCGATGGCCGGGAGAAAAATCTCCGAACCGACCTAGCTCTGCCACCGCCATGGCCAAGCTATAAAGGGAGGCCCTCGCTCCGAATTGAGGCCATCACAAGCTCCTCAAAGAATTATTCTACCACCTCACCACCACCAATCCATCTTTATCACCTGTCTCCTCTCTGATTCTTGACTTCCCCCAAATCGGAGCCGCCTTGTCGCCGGGGAATCGAGGCGAATTGGAGCCACTGGAGGTCGTTGCGTCCCAATTGGAGTGAGGGTGAGCTTCGATAACCTATACCCTTCCTTTTCCCCTTCCTACTTTTACCTCTACTAGCCCGAGGCGACTGGCCGCCATGGGAGCCGCCATCCGAGCCGCCATTGCTCGCGGCAAGCTTCAACCAGGGCACGACCAGGAGATTGGGACACACTAGCACACGGGGCACATCTTAACGCACGCAATGCGCCAGAACACGGATGGAAAGACACCCTCCCTGAGTCACAGAGAAACGACGCCGCCGCGGGAAATCCGGCGAGCCGCCGAGACCCGCGAGGTGCTCCATTTTCCCTCTCTGGTGGACGGGAGGATACGGGAACAAGAACAGACCATGCTACCAGAAATGGTTGAGGCCAGGGGGGAGCCACACCACCGGCAGTGCCGATTACGACGAGGTCGGGGACCTTTCCCCTGCTTTCCGACGGGCCAGATGGCGGCACTCCTAATGCCGTCGTCGACCAGTGACTGGCAGCCGGGACCCACGCCGCACCATCACCCTTCTCTGTCACGGTGGGAAGGACGTGGGAGGCGTGGGAGGCCCACGCATCAGCCACTGCACGAGGCCGACACGCGGGACCCATGAGTCAGCGGCTGTCGGCTGAGCTCTCACTTCCCTTCCCTCCTTCTGTGCGCCTGTTTCACGTGAGCCGATGAGAGCGGGGTACGCGTCTACCGAACAGTACCGTAGACCCGTGGAACCCGCCCTCACAGTCGCATAAGAAAAGGCTAGGTGCACCCGGCTAGTGTACACAAGAGGCTAGAAATCCTATTTCCCTTTGGAGAAAAATTCCAGAAAAATTCCTAAAAATACTACATACACTCAGTAACTTTACCCCATAATTAGTTTTCCAAAAATGATTATAGAAAATAGTTATTAATTTCCAACCTATATGTTTAATCTTATAAAAATCATATCTTTCATGTTTTATCTCCGAAAATTATGAAACCACTTCTGAAAATTCTATAAAAATAATCTAAAAGTGACCAACCTGAGAGTAACCCTTTTGCTCAACATATGTTTGCTTGTGATGTTTGTTTCTTTGTTTGTGCTTATCGTTTCCGTCGGATTGATCGGCAGAAGGAGACGACTACCAGGAAGAAGACGACCCAGATTACCAGGAATCAGGAACTGTGAGCGGCAACGAAGGCAAGTCCTAACCCCTCTATTATCTAATCACTCGCTGATGATTATATGATTGGAATATCATATGGTAGATCTTACTGAATAATAGGCAACTATGATATGTTTATGTGCTTAACGCAAATCTGATTAATGAGAACAAGTGGGGGATGCTTATATGCGGATATAACATCTTTGGGGTAGACTCGCCTGTTGAGGGACTCTACCTAGGAGGCACTTGTTCGCCATATTGAGTAGTTTTCATAGGCCACCAAACTTGGTCAGAAACGCGTCCAGCCACACACCTATATGGGTAGGCCTAGTTTCACACCCCGATAGGCATAAGTGTAACACCTACTTGGAGGTCGGGAGACAACGGTTTGACAGGAGAAGGCACGACTGCTAACTGATCTCTCGTGGCCCAGTCGGCGTGTTTGCTAAGTGATCCTTCACGTTAAATTCTTGTTGGGCCGTGTGCGAGCCCCCCCTCTTTTATGATATTGATTTGTCCAGTTGGACCATGCGTGGTCTGTTTTCTGGCCCCTGTGTAAACCGTGGTGAGGGTTACATGGACCCTATGGATGCGTCCTCTCGGGTATGAGCTTTGTTGGAGTAAATGAGGCCACTGATCATGGTCGAGTTCAGTCCATCGTGTGGGGAAAATTGGACATCTGCTGCAGTAGAATTACCTAAATCCTATTCGAATAGCCACGTCCTTGGTTATGGGCAATCGCCGAGATGAGGTCACCTATGGTTAGGTTAATTATAAATTCTTGCACTAGCACAACTATGAACTTGTGATAATGTTGCCTATGTTTCTAAACTAACCGGGAACTAGCGAGAAGGATGACACTCTCCTAGGGCCCAACCTCTCTTTTATTCTTGCTATTCCTATAGGACTTGCTGAGTACTCTATGCACTCACCCGTTGTTGACTCACAGATTATGAAGACGAAGGAGAACCCGGCTACAACGAGGAGGACTTCCAGGAGGACCAGTGATAGCGATCGCGACCGTGAAGGAATCGTTAGGATAGGGTCTATGCCTACGCTCTAGCTTGCCTGTGAGGATAGACGGCGCTACGCATCGTCTACCGCCTTAGTAGCTTCCGCACCCTGTTACACAACCACCCCTGTAGTGTGTTTTGGTCAAGTGATATAAATAAAAGCCTTGACCCTGTTGTAATACATCACCTACCTAGGTGTGAACCCTAGACCCTTTATGTATGAACCCTTTTATTCGCTAGATTAATAAAGTTCGGTATTTATCTTTAAATCTATATATCATTTCTGTTAATCCCGTACATATTTGTGCATGATCCTAGGGCAAATATGGGGATGTTTGGACTCTCAGGATGAGGGCCCGACAGAGTGGTATCGGAGCCGAGCTTGACCGTAGGATAAGACCCTAGGCATGGCACGCAATAGGAAAATGAGCCGTGAATTTAATCCATCTTCATTTGTTTTGCAAAAGTAATCTAACATGTGTTTAATATTTTTGCAGCAAATGGAGGACGGATGGGTTCCCTCGAACTGTGAAAACACCGAAGGATTCCTGCAGCTTTTATGGGAGACTCTACGACGGCGGGGATACACTGAGCGTCCTACGTACTATGGACTTGAGTACGAGGACCACGGTGTGCCCAAGTGTAAGATATGCCTGCATATTCCTGAACATCCGCAATGCCCAAAAAATCCAAGGAAGGTATACAAGGCAGTAGGAAAGGATCTTTATGGAGCAAGCCACAAGGTTGCAAAAACGACACTCGGCGATTATTGCCAGATATTTGAAGAAGATATCGACCACACCCCTGCAAGGTATTTTCCCGTGGCCAACCAAACCATCGCAACTTGGAACTACAAGGTAGATGAGCTTGAGAAGATTAGCCCAAAGTGTCCAGAATACACTCTTGTGGCCACTGTCAGGTACCTCCATGCACTTGAAGACCTCTATGAAGAGCAACAGAAGATGCTCTTAGAATGGAAGGAACGAGCTCTCAAGGCTGAAGCTGAAGTAGGCGCCTTGGTCCTAGACAATATGATATTAGAACAACTTAAGGAAAAGGCACAGAAGAAGGCAACACGGTACCGCAAGGAGATGGAAGAAGCCGAACAGCGATGCCAGTACCAGGAACAAGTTCGCCGAAGGAACAAAAGAAGGAGGGCCTTCGCCATCCCCAGCGACCGGAACGAAGCATTACCAGGAGTACCAAGACTCACACCAACACTGCAGAACTACGTGGATGACATCAAAGGCAAGGCACCAGCTATCCCCAAGTATGATCCAGAAATTCCAGGACATGAACCCGCAAGGAGAGATGAAGGAATGGAAACTGAAGAATCTGCCGCCGACAACTTCGACATAATCAAGATCATGGGAACTGAAGGGCCGGATGCAGATGATGGATATGCGGATGATCTTCATAAGCTGCGAGAGGAACAACTCGCCCATGAGAAAGGAAAAGCTGTTGCACGGGACTTTGATGAGATCCAGTTCATGTAGATGTATCACTAGGAACGATGCGCTCAGTTGTAAAATAAATTACATACTTAGTGTCGTAGCACCGCGTTGAGCGAGTAGCTGTCGTGTGTCAGTCACTAGTAGGAGTGGTACTATCATGTATCATGTGTAGTGTGACTGTCTGTGTGTCTGTTTGTGTAATAATGTGTGTTTTGTTTACTGTGTTTCTCTTCTTTTAAATCTTTGTGTGACCCCAATCGGGCAACCTCTTATAAGAATCGCTCCATCTTAATAGATGGAAAGGTGATCCAACCGAATTCAGCAACGCCATGAAAGGTAAGCTGCTGAGGAAGCACGCAACCCACCTCGAGGACCGCAGAACCAAAGGCAATGGAATGAGCAACCTAGGCCAAGGCGACAACGTACACCAGAAGAGGAAGAAATAGTAATGGAAGAAGAGGAAGATAGCAACCATGAGGAAGAACAGGGTAATGATGAGGAAGAACTCCCTCCACCACCACCTACTCTAGCAGAGATAATGGACCGCCAGACGAATTTAATGGAAGCCCTTGCTAGAAGACCCGAGCATGGCAATGGACAGGGAAAGATGGCTGCGTTTATGAGACTGAGTCCACCTACCTTCGACAGCTCTGTGGATGACACGTTAGTTGCTGATGACTGGCTGCGTACCATCACCAAAAAGCTGAAAGTCGTACGAGCTACCGAAGAAGAAAAAGTCAACTTAGCTACTCATCAACTAGTTGGAGCAGCTAGGGAATGGTGGGAAAACTACCAAGACGACGTCGAAGACCCCGAAGCCATAACATGGGAAGAATTCCATGAAGCATTTCATAACTATCATATCCCAGAGGGAATGATGGAAAGGAAGTTAGAGGAATTCCGTAACATAAGGCAAGGAGCCATGACCATAAACCAATATATTCGCAAGTTCATCAAACTATCTCGCTATGCACCAGGAGAAGTTGATTCCGACAAGAAGAAGCAAAAGTGCTTTATGAGAGGTCTGAACTCTGCGTTCAGGACCCAGCTTGTTATCGGGACATACCCTGATTTTAACACCCTCATGAACAAAGCAATACTACTTGAAGATGAACATGCCAAAGCTGACCGAGAAAGGAAGCGAAAGTTGAGCATACAACATGCACGACAACAAGAAAGGACCCAAAGGATCAGGACTAACAATGTCCCAACAAGGTATTCATCACCTATGCAGTTTCGATCTTCAAACAGCAACAACACACAAGCCAATACCTATGCCAATCGCAGCTACAGCACAAACACCAACAACAATCCGCCAAGAAACAACAACAGCAACACCATAGGACAATCAAATTTCACATGCTATGGATGTCGTCAGCCAGGCCATCGAATTGCTCAATGCCCGTATAAAGCCGCAAACTCTGCACCTGCACAGCCTGCAACTAGCAACAAGACTTCCGCCTCTGGAATTGGTCGCACAGTACCTCAAAACTCGGGATAACAAAAGAGGAATCCGCCATCGGTTGGGCAAGGCCGAGTCAATCACGTGAGTGCGGAAGAAGTGCAAACAGCGCCCGACGTTGTGTACGGTGAGTTTTTAGTTAACTCCATTCCGGCAAACATGTTATTTGATTCCGGGGCCTCGCATTCGTTTGTTTCTACTTTGTTTGTTTTCAAAAACAACCTGAAAATGGTGTTACTCTCCACCCCTTTAATAATAAGAATCCCTGGAGCTGTTCTCAAGTGTACGCTAAAATGCCCGAAGGTCAAGATAACCATTGATGGAATTGAATTTCGAGCAAATTTAGTCGTACTAAAGACAAAAGGACTGGATGTGATATTAGGTATGGATTGGTTGAAAGAACATCATGGTAATATATCATGCAGAGATAGTGCTGTAACATTGATAAATCATAAAGGAATAAGAGCGAAATGCTATCCGAAAGCATCAACGACTGAACCAATGGTATGCAACTTGGAAGCCAAAACCATCGAAGAAGTATCAGTAGTATGTGAATACCCGGATGTTTTTCCTGAAGAGTTACCTGGGATGCCACCAGATAGAGACATAGAATTTATAATTGACCTAATGCTTGGAACTTCTCCTATAGCAAAAAGACCTTACAGAATGGCAGCAAATGAGTTGGAAGAATTAAAAGCACAACTACGGGAATTACAAGAAAAAGGGTATATCAGACCAAGTTCGTCACCATGGGGATCACCTGTACTATTTGTAAAGAAGAAGGATGGAAGTCTTCGGATGTGCATTGACTACTGTTCCTTAAATGAAGTCACTATCAAAAATAAATAACCATTGCCTCGAATTGACGATTTATTTGATCAACTAAAGGGAGCCAAGTATTTTTCAAAAATAGACCTACGATCGGGATACTATCAGCTGAAGATCTGTTTAGATGATATTCCAAAGACTGCATTTGTCACCCGCTATGGACAATATGAGTTTACCATAATGCCCTTTGGACTGACCAATGCTCCTGCATATTTCATGAATCTAATGAATAAGGTATTCATGAAGGAATTGGATAAGTTCATAGTAGTATTCATTGAAGACATACTGATCTATTCAAGGAGTGCTAGCGAACATGAACAACACCTTAGAATAATATTAAACAAGTTAAGGGATCATGAGTTGTACGCAAAATTTAGCAAGTGCGAATTTTGGTTACAAGAAGTCGCATTTTTTGGGACACATCATCAACCAAGAAGGAGTGAAGGTAGATCCTGAAAAAGTAATGGCTGTATCAGAATGGAGACAACCAACCAACGTGACAGAAGTTCGAAGTTTCCTTGGATTAGCAGGATACTACCGACGATTTATCGAAGGATTCTCAAAGATAGCAAGACCCATGACATCACTTACGCAAAAAGAAAAAGATTTTGTGTGGACAGAGGGATGTGAGAGAAGTTTCCAAGAGTTAAAGCAAAAACTTACTACAGCCCCCGTGCTTACGCTACCCGATATACACCGTGACTTTGTGGTATATTGCGACGCATCTCGCCAAGGATTGGGCTGCGTATTGATGCAAGACGGCAAGGTTGTGGCCTATGCATCAAGACAACTAAAGAAGCATGAAGAAAATTACCCTACCCATGACTTGGAATTAGCTGCTGTGGTACACGCACTAAAAATATGGAGGCACTATTTAATTGGAAATAAATGTGAAATATTCACAGACCACAAAATTTTGAAATACATATTCACCCAGACAGATCTAAACCTGCGATAGAGAAGATGGTTGGAGCTAAAAAAAGACTATGATTTAAGCATTCAATACCACCCCGGCAAAGCCAACGTAGTCGCGGACGCTTTAAGCAGAAAACCATATTGCAATTTCGTGACCGCCCTGGAAGAAAAGCCAGAATTGGCACAAGAAGCCCGAAATCTTGGATTGCAAATTGTACCACACGGGACCCTAAATATGCTACACCTTCAGCCAAATTTGAAAGATCAAATAAGTGCTGCACAAATAAATTATGAAGAAATACAAAAGCTTAATGAAAGAAGTGCTGAAAAAGAGATTACCGGATTTAGAGTCGATGAAAAAGGAACCTTATGGTTTGGTGAAAGGATATGTGTGCCCAATAGCAAAGAATTTAGAAAGCTGATTTTGGACGAGGCACACAATACCACATACTCTATCCACCCTGGAGCCACCAAAATGTACATGGATTTAAAACAAAGATATTGGTGGAACAAGCTGAAAACAGATATTGCGGACTATGTAGCCAGGTGTGATACATGCTGTTGACACTTCTTAGCATTGCTACTAAGAATAAAGTTTGAATCTATCCCCAGCAACGGTGCTAGAAATGTTTGTTGGTATTTCTTATGTCTATTGGATAATTCCGCAAGCGCACAGAACATACCGTTGTAGCATTTCACCCAGGTGTATTCCAGGGTATCGTATTTATCCACAGGGAAGCAATGGTTAAAGAATGTGATAACTAACTATCATGTATCCACTAACTAATATACCAACTAAACCAGAGTGGGGGTAAGTGATATATATGATAAGAGCAGTGACACACACAGGAGAGGTCCCAGAGATAAAAGAGTAGTCTAGCGAGCGAGGAGAACAACAAGCGAGCCTAAGGTTTCCAGAGATCTATCTCTACTTCCACGGTTCTAACTTAGCAAGACAAGGTATATCAAGCAAGATCAAAGTTCATAAACAATTGCACTTCGGGTCACTAAGCCACTTAGCAACAGAAAGGGATGAGAAGGGTGCTAAGCCGCCTAGCACAAGAAGACCAACGTTTTAATAACTTGCCGGCACGTGGTGGGATCAAAGCCTTGATAGGTCTGTCACCCCTACTAGGTACCACAAACAAACCGTGGAGTAAGCCGCAGACATAGGCAAGCATATAGTCTAGACACCACGTCTACACTACATCTCACTACTCTAATCCGACATTCGGTGGAACTGATTAGAGCACCGGGTTAAGGGCGGTGAACCAGCGCAAAGGTATACTACCATTATCTCGCTATCACATAACTATGACAATGCTAACAACCACTACAACATAACTAGTCATGTTGCAATAAAGTAAAGTACTAAGGCAAAGTAGAGAAGATAACTATATAAAATAACTCAAGTCTTACAAGGAAAGAAAGGAATACTAGAAGCATACCAGACCTCCCGGAAGACTAGAGCTGAAGACCAGAGACTCACTCTAACTCCAAGCACTACTACTAGTACTACATATTGAGAGAGAGTGGAGAGCTCCTCCTTGTGGTGTATTGAATGAGAGGGTGAAGGCCTCTATTTATAGTGGAGGTGGAGTATGGGCTACTCCGATGCCACGTCAACGATCTGCGTGATCCTCCTCTCTTCACCCTTGGATCCACCACCATGACAACCGACTTGGATGAATGGCTTGGATATTCTTCACGTGTGAAACATGCACTTTGCCACCGACTTGGATGAGGGTCACCATGGGGTCGGCCGACCCCTGTACCTGACATGTGGGCCCGGGGTACATCTTCTAGAAGGTGCTGATGTCACCCTGATGAATAGTTCTGCTGGGTCCCACCAAGGGGGGGGGTCGGTCGACCCCCCTATGACAGGGCTGGCCCACCTTCTTCTCTCCCTTGGTGACCCCACCTGTTATGGAGCAAGTCTTGTGAAGTTGGTTGCATTTGGTTTTCGGTGTGGACCCAAGAATCCATGTGCTTCTCATCTTGCACCATTGAGCAAAAGCACATGCTTGATCCAATGGTTGATATTGGCTTGAACATGCTTCTCTTGGATCATGCCATGTCACCATGGCCAAGGTGGCCCAATGGTGGGTTCGGCTGACCCCCTTGGTGGGCCCACCTGGCCTCATTTTGTTCATTTTGCCATCTCCTATAAGTTCACAAGCTAAGAGTACAAGTGGAACTTATTAGTGATAAATATGCTCATGATATGCTATTCTTCCTTGAAACCGAGGCCTATTGACGGTATTTTGATATGGTAAAACATGGTGTAACTTCCGTCAACAAGATCCCCCAAGCTTAACCTTTGCTCGTCCCGAGCAAATAATCAAACTTGGCCTCGGTGGATCAGTATTGTTGCTATGCATCACATTTCAAGAGTACCATGTGCACAACAAAGTTCTTCTCTTTGAATGGAAAAAATAGCTATGTAAATCACCCATATTACCTTAGTACTCTATGGGGCTTATGGCTTTTCCTTTGTCTTAGGTGGTTGAAACATAGAACAGTTTGTCTTGAGCACTAACTTTCTTGTTTTTAGCAAGTTTCATACCGGAGGTTTTGCAATATTTTTCAAAAGAAAGACTTAATGTTCCTCATATGGTTCTCTCATGTCGCTCAAATGGTGTATGATTCCTCACCAAGGCATATGATAAGTGTTGCCTTCTTTATTTCATCCTACTTCTAAACAGGCTTATGTGTAGCTCAAGGTAGAGATGAAAGAAGATGGCATACTTACTTGCATTTTGTTGCGAAGTCAAAGCTCAGATCCTTGAAGAGAAGTGTCATACTCCCAGATCAAGATGTGCAAGTGTGTGGTGTATGGTGGACTAGATTGCTTCCTTATTTGATATAAGATCTATCTCTCTATTTTCTTTTTCTTTTTCTCTCTTTTCTAATGAGACATGGCTAGCATTTTTTTTTGTTTTTTTTCATGGACTTTCACTTGTCCATCTTTTTTTCATCTTTATTTTGCCTAGCCTTTTGAGTCTCATCTACTAAATAATTGAGAGAGATTTCCTAACACTTGGAGTATGAAGCAACCTATTTGGTGGAAATGAAAGGCATGTTTTTGCGTACTTCCAGTGTAGAAGCAGCATGTATATGAGGTGTGTACATGATCTTGATCTTAGGAGCATGAAAAGTCTCTTAACAAGGGTCAACAAGACTCGACAACACTCAATACAAAGCAAATAGCCTATGTAGAAGGTTTGTAAACATGTAAAGCATATATGGCTGTGGTAGGAATTTATCACCATTGAGGAACAATTAAGATTTTGATCATTTTAAGAATAAACTCTCCGGTAATCTGTCATGCTTAGAACAATATTATAGCAGCTCTTGTCTCACTATATCATGTCTCTCAACAACTTAGACTTAGTTTTAGCACTTGCAACCCACAAAGTTTTCAGGTTCATGATGGTTTAAATGAGCTAAGTAATCCATACTTAGAGAAATACTAAGTTGTAAACTAGGCACTAGGGAAACATTAGCAAGGCAACTAGTCATCATTTTCAAGATAGGAAGGATGGGATGTTCATGAAGCAATATCAACAGAAGGTCTGTTTATTCTTTTATTCAAATTTTTGTTAGATGTAATAAAACAAAAGTAAAGGGATAAAAATACTTACCTTGGCAGGGGAGGGGCTCCTCCCCCAAGCTTGTTCTCGTCAATGATCTTGTGTTGCCATAGTTAGTGGGGGAGGGGCTCCTCCCCCAAGCTTGCTCTTTTCAATGTGACATGGTGTTGATGTTATGACTTGGATTGCACCATGGCGTTACTTCAGTAACCATACCTGCACATGTACACCTTTCCTCACTCTCCATGTCAATGGTTAGTCCCCATGATTTATACAACCAATACCTCTCACACGGGAGTGGTTGTTTGGTTATACAATTATGGTGAAGCATAAACAAAGACTAGTTTGGTCCATTTTAAGCATGTGTGAATAAAGTGTCTTTATATTATCAACCTTCTAAGTGTAGGCACATAGAGCATAAAGGCAAAACATGCAAGAATAGAGAACAAGAAGCTCTAGAGACAAGAAAGGACTGCTCTGAAGAGCCTATTTCATGGGAGACATCTTGTCATAGATTTATCATGCAAGCTAAAGGCAAGACAAATATTATTTTTAGCAAAGGATAAACATTATTAGTTCATCATTTTAAAGTTCTCACATAACGGCATAGATCGTGAGCATCCAACAAAAGCATGAGATACAAGGTAGGATTATGAATGTCAATGGATTCAGGATATAGACAATTAAGTTGTCTAGTTTTAGCATGCTAGAAAGATTATCAATCCATTTTCAAAGTCATTATCCATACCTGGCTTGTGTAGAAGGTTCAAATCATGACACATGTAGGTGAGTCCACGTGGCAGAACCTTCATTTGCATTGATTATGGTTGGGCTCAAGCATCATATCTTGGTGTCATGAGCTGATGCTCCATTTATGAGCCTTGTGAGACACTCTTCGTACATCTTGATGGGCTTTTGCTTCCACTTGTTGCACCTTCTTGAGTATATCATGATTCTTGCTGAAGGACCGAAAAAGCTAAAGCAAGGCGACCAGAGGGGGGGGGGGTGAATGGGAGCCAAAAAATTCTTCTCAGAAATTCCAGCCTCTGTCCCAACAAAATAAACCCCAAGAGCAAAGCCGACACATGTGATGTCCACGACCCAAGAGAATGGGTGGATGTTCCCTAGGAACACAGCGGGACACCACAAAAGCTCCTTCTTCCAAATCCACGCAAGTCAACTAGTGACAGGATGGAGTTTGGGTAACCTCAACCTCCCCCGAGCAACGCGAGGGGGATTCAAGCAATCTCGCAAAGCGGGAAGCTCGGTTTCTATAGAGCACAGAGTCGGGAATCCAACGCAAAAAGCGGATCTCAAATCGGAGCTCGAACGCAAAAGATACGGACGAAAACGCGTTCTGTCAGCACTGACCGGACTCACTGGTGCGTCCGGTCGATAGGCACCGGACGCGTCCGGTCAGCTGAACTGCGTTCTGGGAGCTCTCTGTTCACGACCGGACTCACGGTGAACAAGCGTCCGGTCGTTACAACTGAGTGTCCGGTCAAGCACCGAGGGGGCAATGAACAGTGCCTTCAGTGCGTCCGGTCAGCGAAACCCTAGCGTCCGGTCGCACAAAAAGCTTTCAGACAGCATTGACCGGACTCTGAGGTGCGTCCGGTCAGGAACGATTGGACGCGTCCGGTCCACAGAAACTCGTTTCGGGAGCTCTCTGTGTTGGACCGGACTCTGCGTGGAGGTGCGTTCGGTCGAATCCCAGTCAGCGTCCGGTCACCACGCGCGAACTGGACAGCACGGGTGTTCAACGACCGGACTCTGGCTCGGTGCGTCCGGTCGCTATGAGGCAGCGTCCGGTCACCCCGACCAGTCCCCTGTTCGTCCACCGAATCGACCCGATCTCCCTCAAATCAAAAGCACTATGGCTCTAACTTCGTGTGAGGGATCACAAGGATGTTAGTGAGCTACTCCTAAGAGATCATGGCTCGAACCTAACTCCAAATCGGTGAATCGAAGAAAACGGTGAGGAACGGGCAAGAACTCTATCCCAAAACTAAATCCGCCCGATCTGTGAGTTCGTGAGGTATTAGAGAAATTTCTTCGGTAGAAAGAAGACTCTCACGAAGCTACACAAGATGGTTCAAACGGATTTGCGAATCTTCCCTCGAAACAAGAATTCTCGTGAAGAACGAAAGAGGGGAAAACGTGCAAACGCGAAGAACAAAATCGCAAGACAAATCAAAGCACGAATTTGATCCTTGGACTCAGAGGAATGGATGATTCATTAAGCACTCGGTGTCGGGCTACAAGCCACTCCAGCAAATCAAAGCTTGGATGGCGAAAAGCTCAAGAACAAGAGCCTGTCTCACCCTAACCCTAGCCTCCTCTCACAAACAGCAAAATGAGAGTGACACCGCTCCAAGGATTGCAGCTGCCCTAGCAGCCCCCTCATATTTATAGGCACACGTCCGAAGACCAAAACGCCCTTACATTAAGCACTCAACCCAAATTCCCCCCAGGGGTAAAACCGTCCAGTCCTGACGATCTTCATCCGACGGCCACGCCCGCACATCCGGTAGCTTCGCCTCGACGCGACCTCACCCGATGCCGCCACGTGCCACCACCGTCGACCGCCGCGCCTTCTCACCGATAGCTTCGCCGCAACGGGGGCCTCTCGGTGCTGCCACGCGTCGACCGTCCTTTTGGACCAACCCCCGGTTTTGAGGCCCAAACCGGGAAACCGTCCACCCCGAGTTTTGAGGCCCAAACTCGGAAACCCGCAAGCCCAGGTTTTGAGGGCCAAACCTGGAAACCGTCCATCCCGAGTTTTGAGGCCCAAACTCGGAAACCCGCGCGCCCAGGTTTTGAGGCCCAAACCTGAAAACCGTCGATGGTAGCTTTTTGAGGCTCAGCTACCGAACCCGCACCGTAGACGGGATGTGGTTCGCACACCCCAACCACCGGCACCGATGCCGATGAATGTCCAGCCTCCACGCCGGGCACAACGCCTTCGCCTTCCTTCTTGACTTGGCCGACGGCACTTGCGCCACACGCAAGCCCGTGTCCGACCTCCCGCCAAGTGACACGACTCCAGCGCCTTCCTCCCGACTCGGCCGATGCACCGCACATCCCCATGTGCTCCTGCTCGCCGATGCCACGTGCCAGCTACCACAGCTGGTCCTCTGGCCCTTTGGTCCATCAGTCCAAGCCTCACGTCCGCCCTTCACCGCTCTGGGTACATCAGCATGGCACGTCCGCCGCACGGCACGCCCATCCTTCACCGCTCCCGATCCGTCGGCACGGCACGTCTCTACTTGACCTTCACCTCGCCATAGACCACTGTATCCGAGCTCCACACCTGCACATCAACACAGCCAAGAGACAAATGTCGCACACGCACACCAACACAGAAACACCACACAACTCACGCCACCGGTTAGTCATAAACAATAAGCGCATAGCGAGATATGGACTAAACCGGGTAAAAGCCTCAAACCTTCCTTATCAATGTCAATCATTCATCATATATGTTCTCACTTGCAACAAGAGAGAGAGAGAGAGAAAACACAACTTGGAAGCAGAGGATTAACGTTAGCACTTAGCATTCGAGTTGGTTGTTCTTGTGGGTCGTGGTTGATGCCACACATCAATGTTGTGGGTTTCAAAACCTCCACATACATTCTAGGTGAATCATGAGAGATCAAATCAAGCTTGGCAAATATATACTAGAAGATGCCAACTACTTTTTCTCTTTTCCTTTTATGAACTCAAGAAAAGCTAGCACTTAAAACTTGAGAGAGAGATGGCTCAAGAGCAGGTGGAAAATTTAGAGAATTGATGCAATGAAAAATGAGATACCAACCATGATCTTTCATAGCCACAATGGGAGATGTGGTGGAGGAGTCATAGGGAGGTTGGCCGACCCCCCTCTTCCTGCTTCTCCCACAAATTTAAGTGCAGAACCAGTCTAATGCTAGACAAGATCACATGGGTGAAGTGTGACAATGAATGGCAAGGATATGGGGTCGGCCGGCCAAGCTGCCAACCCCTATCACTTCCAAACTTGCACCATGCTCCCACCATAAGGTTTGTGTCACAAAAAGCAAGAGGAGCATTGAATGGGTGCAATGGGGGGTCGGGCGACCCCTCCATGTACCCAAAAACTCTTAAAATCTTTGTGAAAGCTTTTCTTAAAGTTTTATGCTGGAAAGGAAGTTGGGTTCTTGAAAAATCAAACATGAAGATCAAAATGAAAAGGCAAAAGATGTGATCAATGGAGAATAAAATGCGGATACAAACCAAATTACCTGTCATTGAGGGCTCTTGGTTTTTAGAGCCAACGAGTAGGAATTTCACCATTGATTTCTGCGGATACATGGTTGTATGCCGAGTCTCTGAGTGATGAGTGATTGTCAACTGGGATGATGCGCATGTTCTTTGGCTTGTCTTGTGCAGGTGTCGAGCACAGAGACAGTGATCGAGGGAAAGGTGAAGGTCAAGTAGAGACGTGCCGTGCCGATGGACCTGGAGCGGTGAAGGGCGGACGTGAGGCTTGGACTGAGGGACCGGTGGCCTGAGGATCAGCTGTGGTGGCTGACAGTCAGGGACAGCGACGAGCGGAGACTTGCGGGCACGGTGTTGCCTGGGTCGAGGACCTGGGGACACGTTTCGGTGGACAAGGTGCACGGGCGGTGCATCCCCTCTACAGCTTCAGTTTGGTGGTAGAGCCGGAGAAAAACCGTCGGGTGGACGGTTTCCAGGTTTGGGCCTCAAAACCTGGGTGCTTCGGGTTTGCTGAGTTTGGGCCACAAAACTCAGGCGTTGGTGGGCTGGCTTCCCGGTTGGGGCCTCAAAACCGGGGGTTGGCTATGAAGGCTGGTTTCCCGGTTTGGGCCACAAAACCGGGGGTGCGACGTCCAGGAAAAGGACGCAGAGCGGTGGCGGCACGTGGCGGCAATCGGGAGGTTGCGTCGAGGCAACGCTACGAGTTGTGCGGGCGTGGCCGTCGGATCCACCTACCATCGAGTTGGTCCAGAATAACCTTAGGGTTTAGCTGGTTCGCTCTGTAAGTAGTTAGGGGTAGAGTGGGAATTAGGAATAGTTAGAATTAGGATAAGTAGGGGGAGACACCCACCTCCCCATCCATCTCAGTCATTTGCTCTTTGCACTTAGGGTTTCCTGTTCTCCCAATCCCCTGCTGTAGCTAGCTAAGATCCGCAGAGAACCATACCTCTGTGTACTGGAGATTTTGAGGAAGTGAGGCCGTAACCTCACTATTGTAGCGTGTGGTAGCCACACGGTTGCAGATCGATGTGTTGATTCACGTTTTGTTTGTGTTCTTCGCGTTCTTCGTTTCTCCGCGATTTTCCCGTCACTCGATCTCTCTCCCTACTGCGTCTTTGCGAAATCCGTTTGAATCAACTTGTTCGTTTTTGAAAGGAGATCACTTCCACCGATGGAATTCATCTAACTCCTCATGATCAAGTAGATCGGGTTGAATTCATTTTCGTGGCGCTTTTTCGTTCTTGATCTTCCCCTTTCGATTTCCCGGTGATTGAATCGATTTGAGCGGATGATTTCTTGGGGATAGTCTCCTAACTACCCCGTGACCATCTTCTCCAAGTTTGGGAACGTGGGATTTTGATTTGGATCGAATTTGGGGAGATTTGTAGAGGAGGCGACTGAAATTGCCCTCTCTGCTCGTTGGCGGACAGTCCGCGGTTTTGACCGGCGGACAGTCCACGCGTCGGGATCGAGCCAGATCAGTGGCTGCGGGTCTCGGTCGCATTACTGTTCCTTGACCGGCGGACAGTCCGCCGAAGGAACTCGCGGACAGTCCGGGTGTCGTCCAGGGACTGTTCAGCAGCTTTGCTGTTTTGGTGTTTGACCGGCGGACAGTCCGCCGTTGGTTTTCGTGGACAGTCTGGGAACTGTCCAGGGGACTTCAGCAGCAGTGCGGTTTTGCTCTTTTGGCCGGCGGACAGTCCGCGACCTGAGCCCGGACAGTCCGCCATTGGGAAGACAGTCTGCGACCGTACCGACGGACAGTCCGGGATCCTGCTGTAGCCTCCGGTTTAGTGCGTTTGCTGTCCCGGCTTCTTCGCTTGGTTTCTGGACTTCTCGTTTGGCCCTAGAATTGACCAAGGAATCTCTCTAGGTATCTTTGCTACTTGTTAGCATAGGTATTTAGGGATTTCTCGACGTAGATGTCTATCTACGTTCGAGACTTGGTTTTTGAGGGACGAACTTGCTCCGGTGCTTTTGCCAATTGGTTTGCTATCGCTTTGTGGTGCCTCGCTGTGATCCAAGGGATCATCCACCCTCTTCCAAGGGTCGTGGGCATCACATTCTCGGTCGTAGCTTTTGGGGGTTGATTTTGGGACAATCGGCCAAAGTTTCGGAAGAAATTTTTGAGCTCCCATTCACCTCCCCTCTGGTCGCCTTGCTAGTGCATTCTCGGTCCTTCAATTGGTATCGGAGCGGGTTAAGGATCTTCCACCTTAGCCGGTTCCAGATCCACAGAAGGCGACATGGATCGCGGCGTGGGCAAACCGCCGTTTTTCGATGGGACGAACTATGCGTATTGGAAGATGCGCATGTCGGCCTATCTCCAGAGCATGGGCTCTTCTGTTTGGGAGATTTGCAACAAGGACGATTATGTTGTCTTGGCTGCTCGTGTTACTCAGCTTCAGATGGATGAGCACGATGCCAATAGCTAGCGCGTACCGCTCTTTTCTCCTGTTTGAGCATGTCCGAGTTTGATCGCGTTTTTCATCTCCCAACGGCTCGTGAGATTTGGGCGACCCTCATGCGCTTCCATGAGGGAACCACTCAAGTCAAATCCCGTATCTACGAGTCGCACAAGCGGGAGTATGAGAACTTTCGACATATGCCTGGCGAGAGCATAGAGAGTTTATTCGCTCGCTTTCAGGTCATTGTCAACAAGATGAGAGCGAACAAGGAGCTGTTGCCTTTCGACGAAAATGAGAGAGCTTTGAAGCTTTTACATACTCTCGATCGGTCGGTGTGGGACTCAAAGGTCCAGGCGATCATCGAATCGTCTAACTATGAGACCCTCACTTGCAATGAGCTCTTTAGTAAGCTCAAGTCTAGTGAGATTGATGCCATGTCGAGGGCTTCTTATGAGAATCCTTCTGGCACGACTATGGCTTTGGTTTCTGGCTCTTCTGCTAACCCCACTGGAGGATTTGCACTTTCTTCACTCTTTTCTGTCACAGAGGACCAGCTGGAGTCTTTGGGGGATGACGAGTTGGCGATGCTCGCCAACCAGTTCTCGCGGTTCCACAACAACCGCATGAACCGTCGACGCGGAGGAGGACGCTCAGGATGCTTTGAGTGCGGTGACCCTAACCACTTCATCGCCAACTGTCCCAAGAAGAAGCACACATCTGGGAAGGGCGATCATGGGCATAAGTACGACTCCGGCAAGCGCAAGGAGAAGTACGTCCCCGCAAGGCACAAGCGGAAGGGCGGCTTCAACAAAGAGTACATCAAGACGAAGTACTTGGAGAAGGCCCAGGCTGAGCAGCGTGCTTTCTTCGCCACGCTCAGCGACGTCGACGACTCGGATGACGACTCCGCTTCTTCAAGCGACGATGAGTCCGAGAAGAAGAAGAGGATCGAGGACAAGCTCAACGGCCTCTGCTTCTTCGCCGACGACGATGGCCTCTGCACCATGGCCCTCGGCAAGGAGGTCGATGGCGAGCTGGTGGACACCCCTCGGAACAACGACGACGATGACGACACCTCCCAGGTAAAACGATTGGAGAATGTTTGGTTGGTGGATTCCGGTTGCTCGAGGCACATGACCAGAAACGCCAAGTGGTTCTCCAGTCTTAGTCCACGATGACACCTCCCAGGTAAAACGATTGGAGAATGTATGGAGAAGATTAAACATAAACTCGATTGCTGCTTGACCGAGGCTGGCGGTTCTATTGGGGAGCCGCTGCCTGTTACTAATGTAGAGGCGTTCGAAGGTTGGCTTGCTAATGAGCTTGATGTCTTCAGCTCGCTAGTTGAGAACGCGGCCGATTTTGGCTGTTATGCCGGAGCCTTGGCCACGGCTGGCACCCTTCGACAGGCGGACTGTGAGCACCTTCAAAAGGTTAAGAAGCCCAACCAAGTATTTCCGACGGTTGATGAGGTGCGCCAGATGAAGGTCAATGATTCGGAGGTCCGAAACTGTGCGATGCGTTTGCTTCGTAGGTTCTGGATTTCCGGTGGGGGCCGAGCCCTTGTGTTCGAGGAAGCCGCCGAAGCTACTCGCCACGTTAGTACTATTGGAGAAGCGTAGTTTTTGGTTCTGTTTTGATGTTTTAAGGAGTTAGTACTGAATTTTTGGGTGGTTTGCCTCTGTTTTGTGTCTGCAGGCTCGGAGAGAAGCAGTGCCCTCGCCGTCGGCCGCAGTTGATGCAGGAGGCAGCTCCGAAGCTTTCCCTGAGCCTAGCGCTGCGGGGGTTTCGCTTGCCGAAACCGAAGCCTTGACTGGAGACGTCCCGAGCGCTGACGAGGCCGCCGTGGAAAAATAGTAGCGGAAGAGAGGTCTGCTACTACCGTCGAAGCTACTGCAGAAGAGGCGACGATGGAGACGGCGCCTGCTGAAGCCTCGGGTGCTGCCAATGGTGAAGGTTTAGAAGCTGTCGATGACGAAGCTGCGGCTGATGGGCATGGGGAAACTGGATAGGTGTGAACTTTGGGATTGTTGGGGCGAGGTAGCCATTTTGTAAAAGTTGTGGTCGCTGTAAAGACTTGACGCTGAGACACTTTCCCTTATTTGATGTAAATGCAGGTTCCTGACGGAACCGTGCTAGACGTATTTGATGTGACGCCCTTGACGCTAAATTATCAAGATATTTTTGTAACTGGCGAATCTTGGGCTCGTGCTAAGTTGAAACATCCCTTACTGACCTTCGAGCGTTTTTGGTGGTCGAAGGTGCGAAGGTACGATTTAAAAAATAGCAGGTCGAGCCGTTTTTGGCGCGAGGCGGACTTTACTGACCGGCAGGCCACCCGGTATTTATTTGGTGCTTCTTCGTCCTCGCAAGTTGGGATTGATGATGATATTGATGAGAAAACAGCCTTGGAGTACTTGTTTGGGCGAACCGAACTAGATTTAGGTTCGGACGGATCGTTAGTGGTTCCAAAGGAGGAACCTTTGGAGGTCAGTGATGTAGGCCGTACATATATGTATCGGGCTAGGGTTTTGTCTGGGGAGCTGCCAATTGTTCCGGCAGCTCCTTTGTTGTGGGGACCCATTGTTGCGGTGGGGCCAGAGTTTGAGGAAGGTAGTGAGGGTTCTGGTGATTTGGTGTTAATTCAAGGGAGCGAGGGTTCGTTGTAATTTTTGTAATTTTCCATGATTTGTTTGTCGTTGTGAAGCTATTTTGTAAATGAACGGGAACACTGAATGTTGGTTTTATGTCGCTACGATTCCTTACTCGTTATCGGATATTGACAAGGCTCGCTGGCTGCCCTGCACTGCGTTGTTTTGTTGTATGCAATGTTTAGTTCAGAAAGCGAAATAGCAAGGCTCGCGTTTCATTAGACAGATGTTTTAGTAAAAAACAGCGACGCCCCCTTTCTTTTTGGCGAGGCTCGCGTTTTGTTGGACTGGGATGTTTGGTAAAAAACAGCGACGCCCCCTTTCTTTTTGGCGAGGCTCGCGTTTCGTTGAACTGGGATGTTTGGTAAAAACAGCGACGCCCCTTTCTTTTTAGCGAGGCTCGCGTCTCAATAGACAGCTGTTTTGTAAAAAACAGCGACTCCCCCCTTTCTTTTTAGCGAGGCTCGTGTTTCGTTGAACTGGGATGTTTGGTAAAAACAGCGACGCCCCCTTTCTTTTTAGCGAGGCTCGCGTCTCAATAGACAGCTGTTTTGTAAAAAACAGTGACGCCCCCCTTTCTTTTTAGCGAGGATCGCGTCTCATTAGACAGCTGTTTTGTAAAATCAGTGATGCCCCCCTTTCTTTTTAGCGAGGCTCGCGTTTTGCGAGGGTGTTCGACTTATTTGGGCTTCGCGCCTCCCCCTATCTTAGGTGGAGTTGAAGTTTGCTTCTTGCGAGCCCCTGGCGTGTTTTGCGAGGGTGTTCAACTTATTTGGGCTTCGCGCCTCCCCCTAGGTGGAGGTGAAGTTTGCTTTTTGCGAGCCCCTGTCGTTTTTGCGAGGGTGCTCGACTTTTTGGGACTTCGCGCCTCCCCATTGGTGGAGGTGAAGTTTGCTTTTTGCGAGCCCCTGTCGTTTTTGCGAGGGTGCTCGACTTTTTGGGACTTCGCGCCTCCCCTTTGGTGGAGGTGAAGTTTGCTTTTTGCGAGCCCCTGTCGTTTTTGCGAGGGTGTTCAACTTATTTGGGCTTCGCGCCTCCCCCTAGGTGGAGGTGAAGTTTGCTTTTTGCGAGCCCCTGTCGTTTTTGTGAGGGTGCTCGACTTTTTGGGACTTCGCGTCTCCCCTTTGGTGGAGGTGAAGTTTGCTTTTTGCGAGCCCCTGTCGTTTTTGCGAGGGTGCTCGACTTTTTGGGACTTCGCGCCTCCCCTTTGGTGAAGGTGAAGTTTGCTTTTTGCGAGGCCCTGTCGTTTTTGCCAGGGTGCTCGACTTTTTTGGACTTCGCGCCTCCCCTTATCTTAGGTGGAGGTGAAGTTTGCTTTTTGCGAGCCCCTGTCGTTTTTGCCAGGGTGCTCGACTTTTTTGGACTTCGCACCTCCCCTTATCTTAGGTGGAGGTGAAGTTTGCTTTGTGCGAGCCCCTGTCGTTTTTGCCAGGGTGCTCGACTTTTTTGGACTTCGCGCCTCCCCTTATCTTAGGTGGAGGTGAAGTTTGCTTTGAAAAGAAAAAAGGTTGTTTTTCGAAGCAATCTTAGTGGGTTTCCATCGATTGTAGCGCTCTTTGAAAAAGAAGTGCTTTTTCGATGTTTGCTAGTAAAAGTAATAACTTGGAGATTTTACTTTTTTGGGGGTTCTAGCCTGTATTAAGGGTTTGGATATTGCCTCGTTAAAAAACCTTACGCCCCTTCGTAAGGAAAAAGAGTACAGCTCCTTTTGATTGCTACATTCATAGAAAATGGAAAAAACAACAAATTACATAATGCGAGGGCTCGCTAAGGCTCCGCTATGGGTAGTATTTGCGAAGGTCGTCGATGTTCCAGGTATGAGGCAGGATGTTTCCCTCGCTGTCAGAGAGGTGGAAAGAGCCAGGGTGATTGCATTCTGATATCAGATATGGACCGGTCCACTTTGGCTGGAACTTGCCCGCCATGCCGGCGTTTTGTTTTCGGATGAGGACAAGGTCACCCTTCTGCAAGTCTTTGATTCGGACCTTTTTATCTCTCCATTTTCTGGTTTCTTCTTGATACTTGCGAAGGTTGTGCACTGCGTTGCATCTTGCTTCTTCGAGTAAATCTTTGTTGAGCAGCTGGCTTTTTTCTATTGGTTCGAGGGTTGTTCTTGGTGATTCGTGCTTCAGTTCTTCTGGTAGCACAGCCTCTTCCCCGAACAGGAGCTTGAAAGGTGTGAATTTGGTTGCTCTGCACTCCGAGGTGTTGTGAGACCAAGTGACCGAAGTTAGCTCTTCCGCCCATTTTCCCTTAGGCCTGCCTTGCAATTTCTTGGATATGGCTTGGAAAATTGTTGCATTAGCTCTTTCAACTAAGCCGTTGGATTGAGGGTGCCGAACTGTAGCGAAGCATAAGGTTGTACCGATTTGTGCGCAGAATTCTTTGAAAACTTCGCAGTCAAACTGGGTGCCATTATCGACGGTGAGATGCTTGGGGACGCCGAATCGACAAACTATTTGTTGCCAAAAAAACTTTTTCACTACGAGGGAGGTGATGGAAGACAATGGTCTTGTTTCAACCCACTTTGTGAAGTATTCCACGGCTACCACCGCGTAGCGAAGGTTTCCTGGAGCTGTCGGTAGTGGGCCCACGAGGTCCATTGCCCACCTTTGCAGAGGCCATGTTGGGCATATAAGCGTCGTCGGAGCCCCTGGGGCATTTTGGTTTTTTGCTGTTAGTTGGCAACCTTCGCATTGTTTGACGATATTTTCTGCATCTTTTAGCGCCGTTGGCCAGTAGAAACCTTGCCGGAAGGCTTTTCCAACTAGTGCCCTTGGGCCGTTGTGTGAACCACAAATGCCTTCATGGATAAGCTTAAGAATGTCGTTTCCTTCGGACTGCGGGACGCATTTGAGCCAGGGCGAGGTTACTAAAGCTTTGTACAGAATGTTGTCTACAATCTTATACCCTCGTGCTCTTTGTTTTAGCCTGTTTTCTTCTTCTTTGGAGTTTGGTTCGTGGAGCCCCTTGATGTAGGCTATGATAGGTGCCCTCCAGTCCTCACTCTGGATTGCACTGATCAACTTGGCGTTCTTTTCGGAGGTTTCGAAAGCTGATTGGGTCGCAACTTCGTGGAAAACATCGGGCGGTAGGTGTAATTGTTGTGCTGCTGCTTTAGCTAGGCAGTCTGCTTCGCTATTTTCTGACCTTGGTATTGCCTTTACTGATATGCCGAGGAAGAAGGACTCTAACCTTCGGACATGTTGAAAGTACTTTTGCAGCTCTGGATCTTTGGCCTTGTAATTTTTCTCAATGTGCCCCGCGATGACCTATGAGTCTGTGTAGATGACTGCCCTTCGGACTGACAGTGACCGAAGCCTTGAGAGAGCGAGTATCACAGCTTCGTATTCTGCGGAGTTGTTTGTACATTTGAAGTCAAGTCTTCTTGCGTATCTTAGCTTAGATCCAGATGGCGTGACTAGAATGGCCGAGGCCCCTGCGCCAGTTGCACCCCAGGCTCCGTCAACATACACAGTCCAAAATGGGTCTTGGTGAGGTTCATCTTTGCGAGGGTCTGGGGTCCATTCTGCTATGAAATCTGCTAGTGCCTGGGATTTGATTGCTGTTCGACCGACGAAGGTTAGGGCATAGCTGTTGAGTTCAACTACCCATTTTGCTATTCTTTCGACTGCCTCGTTGTTTTTGAAAATATTCTCGAGGGGAAAAGACGAGGGTACATGGATTTCATATGCTTGAAAATAGTGCTTGAGCTTTCTTGATGCCATGACCACTGCGTACGCTATCTTCTCGAGCTCTGAGTAGTTTCGTTTTGGCCCTTCAAGGGTTTCTAATACGTAGTAGATTGGGGCTTGCCTGGTTTTGTTGTTCTCGTGCAATTCTTTGATTAAGACTGCGCTCGCTGCTTGAGGCGAGGCTGCGATGTACAACAGTAACAAGTCCCCTTTGCTTGGGCTGGTTAAAATAGTCAAGCTTGTGAGATACTTCTTCAAGTCTTTGAAGGCTTTTTGCTGCCGGGGTCCCCAGTTGAATGGTGCGGTGCTTCTCAAAGTTTCGAAGAAAGGTAACCCTCGCTCAGCTGATCTGGAAATGAATCTGTTGAGAGCTGCTAGTCGGCCTGATAAGCGCTGGGCTGCTTTTTTGGTTGTCGGGGGTTCCATGTTGATGATAGCGTCAATCTTGTCGGGGTTAGCTTCAATTCCCCTTGCAGAGACGATACAACCCAGCAGTTTTCCTTCACTTACTCCGAAAACACATTTTTCGGGGTTCAGCTTTAATCCAGCGCACCGGAGGTTGCTGAACACTCTCGATAGGTCTGAAATGTGGTTTTCTTTTAACTCGCTTTGGACGACCAGGTCATCAACATAGGCGGAGATGGAGTGTTCATCTTTGAAGACCTCGGATGTCATACGAGCGAAGGTTGAACCCGCATTTCTTAGGCCTTCTGCCATTCTCTGAAAACAAAAAGTTCCCGAAGGTGTCACGAAGCTTGTTTTCTCCTCGTCTTCTTCATTCATCCAAATCTGGTGGTATCCCGAAAAGCAGTCGAGTAGAGATAGCATTTGGCAGCCGGCTGCTCTGTCAACCAAGGTGCTTATGTTGGGGAGGGGGAAATCATCCTTCGGGCAAGCCTTGTTCAGGCACGTGAAGTCTACGCACATTCGCCATTTCTTGTTCTTTTTCTGTACTAGTACCACGTTTGAGAGCCATGTTGGGTACTTGACTGGGCGGATGACGCCTGCGTCCAAAAGCCTTTTTACCTCAGACCTCGCTGCCTCTTTCCTTTCTTCTGACATTTTGCGAAGCTTTTGTTTGACCGGGCGGTAGCCCGGCTTGATGTTTAGGCTGTGCTCTATCAGGGTTCTGTTCACTCCTCTTATGTCCTCCGCGGACCAGGCGAAGGTGTCAGAGTTTTCTTTGAGGAAAGTGACGAGGTCGCTTTCTGATTGGGGGGCTAGGTTGGCTGAGATGAACACCTTTCTTTCGGCGTTACCTTCGAAGAGTTGCACTTGTTTGGTTTCTTCCTTGGGTGACACCTTTATTTTGTCGGTGCACACCTCACCTTCGTCATTGAGGTTTGTAGCTTGAGGTTTCGACAGGTTGTGGACATTACGTTGTCCTGGTGCTACTGTTCCCTCGGCTGCCCTTGCAATGTCTTGGTCTCCATATACTGCGACCACTCCCTTCGGAGCGGGAAGCTTCATGCAGAGGTAAGCGGGGTGGATGACTGCGTTGAATGTGTTGGTTACCCCTCGGCCAAATATGGCATTGTACGGGTAGAACATGTCGACCATGTCGAAGGTTAAATGCTCGGTTCTGTAGTTGATCTGGTCGCCGAAGGTCACGGGCAAAGAAATTTTCCCGATGGCTCTCACTTGTTGACCGCCGAAGCCGTATAAAGGGTTGTCAGCAGGTTGCAGGAGGTTCCTATCAAGCTTCATGTTGTCGAAGGTTGAGGCGAACAGGATGTCTGCGGAGCTTCCTGTGTCGACCAGAATTTTAGTGACAGTCCACCCTGCTAGATTGGTCTCGATCACCATGGCGTCGGTATGAGGGTAATCTCTCAACTTCATTTCACTAGAGTCGAAGGTTATGGGAATGTGGGACCAACGACCAAATTTGTGTGGTTGGTCCTTCGACGGCTACATGGTGCACCCGTCTGGCATGTTCTTTTCTCTGCCGCTTGTTGCCATGGTCTTCATTTGAACCTCCGGTGATAGCTAGTATTACACCGAAGGTTGATGTTGGGTTGTTGATGGTCGTTTGGCTCTGGGTTTCGGATTTGCCAGGTTGAGGCGCTGGTAAAGCGGGTATTGGTGGTGGTGGCGGTAGAGCATTGTTGACTTGTTGGGTAGTTGGGGTTTGGGTTTCGGGGGTTGTTGGGTATGTGACTGTGTATGGTGGATTTTGGCGTTGTGGGATGGTGGTTGGCTGATAAGAGGCTTGGTTGTAGAGTGGGTGGTGCGCGTAGATGGGTTGTTGCGAAGGTAGGCCGTAGTTTATGGGGGTATAGTGGTATGGAGGATTTGTTGAGTGGAAGTTTGGTTTCCTGGTGTGGTTGATGGTTCGGTTGTCTGCCGAAGCGGCTCTTTTGGACTCCTGGAATTCTTTTCCTTTGGCGAAGCATTCACATTGTTTGGTGGTGTGCCCCTTTCCAAGACCACAGAAATGACAATACATTTTCGCGGGGTCTTTTTGCTGGTTCCGTTGATCTGGCGGGGGTGGCAAACCTTGGGGGTTCTGGTTGTTCGGGGGTTGAGTGCCCCGTCCTTGGTGTTCATAGTGTATTGGTTTGTTGATGGCACCGATGTTGCTTTGTTCTTGGCGAGGGTTGTTTACTCTTGGTTGAGGCCCCGGCTGCGGCTTCTGTTGTGACCTCCGAGCATCGGACTTCGCTCTGAAGTCCATGTCTGCTCTATAGTATCTTTCCATTATCTCGTGTAATTCTTCGATTGTGTTTGCCGGCTTCCTGGCAAATTTCGAAGAGCATGGGTCTGGGCGCAGGCCACTGACTGCAGCGAGGATGACAGCCTCGTCGGATATTCCCGGGGTTCTTGCTCTGATTTGGATGAACCTCCGCCAATAATCTTGAAGTGGTTCGCGCTCTTCTTGTTTGCAGTTGAACAACTCAATGGGGTTTGATGGGGCTGGTGTAATGCCCTTGAAGTTTGTACAAAGCCTGTCTCTGAGATTGGCCCAGGAATCTACTATTCTAGGGCGGAGGTTGCTGTACCAGGTTTGTGCAATGTCTCGCAGGATGATGACGAAGGACTTTGCCATTGTTGATTCATCTCCGCCTGCTGCGGCAACTGCTGCTTCATAGCTCATTATGAATTGGCGAGGGTCGGAGAGCCCGTCGTAGCGGGGTAGGTTTTGTGGATTGTAGCACGGTGGCCAGGGTTGGGATTGGAGCATTTGGGAGAGTGGTGACTTTGGGTCATAGGGCATTTGGTGTTGTTGAGGTCTTCGTTGGTTGCGAAGGTTAGGCTCTCTCTCATCTGGGTAGAGTTGGCGAAAGTTTGGTGGCCTCAAAGGATGTGGTTCTGGGTGAATTGGTGGTGGTGGGGGTGGTGGATGGCGACGAAGGTTGTCTTGATCCCGCACCTCATTCCCCTCTTGCAGTGGTGGCATTTCCTCATCATTCCATCCCCCGGCTTCGGCTTCAGCCGCAGCGAGGGATTCCTCCATTCGGCGAAGCTGTTCCCTGGCCTCGTCTGCCCTTTGTCTGATCGAGCGCAACCGGTTGTGCCTCTCAAGCTGATCCAGGCGCCTCTTCTTCTCTTGCAGCTCAGCTTGAAGTCTTTCGAGGGCCTCGAGGCCCAACTCTTCCTCATCTCTCCCCTCTCCTTCTCCAGAAGTGTGGGGGTGTGGCTGTGTCACCACTCGGGCCTGGGGGCCCGGGACTTCAGATTCTGGGGTGACATCCTCTGCTCCCGAGGGTTGCACAATCTCCTCAGTAGGCGGAACCACCGTCGCCGTCTCATTGGCAACGCGTCGGTCCCTGGCTGCGGGCGCTCTCCTATTTCCTGCCATTTCGAACTTCGCTCCCCACGGACGGCGCCAAACTGTTGGAAACACACTTGCCCCACCTCCGCGCTCGTGCAGGGGAGTGGCGAAGGTGACCAAGCGTCGGAAACAATTGCGAAGGTTGAGGAAACCGGGACAGTGCTGCTGTGGCTCTCTTCCCCAAAAAAAACCCTCCTTTTACACTATTCACCCCTAGGTATTTATAGGGAGTACCAAGGGTCATGGGATCAATTACAAAAGGGGACAGAAAGATTCCCTGACTCCACACAGGGAGGAGGGGTAATAACGTAAAAACACAGCTAAGGCAAAAACCCTAGTTAGCCCCCTTCCTGCGCGCCGCCACCTGATTCTCATCACCTTCGAGAGAGGAGAACGAGTGCCAGACCCTCGATCTCGCTTGCCCTCGGGCCAGCGCTCCACTGACGCTTGCCAGACCCATCGCTCCACGTGGAATGGCCTCGAAGGCCGGCGAGGGTCGCCTGCCGCGTTGTCGTCGCGCCTTAAACTGCGAGGAGTGTAATAAATCGTCGAGGGTCGGGCTCACGTCCGAAGGTCAGGAAAATGACCCCCAAAAATGGGGGGGGGGGAAAGCCCTCGCGAGGCCGCGTTGGTTGCGCGAGGGTTGTCTCCGGCATCAGCTCGGGCGGTGCCTCTGCCGAGGGTCCTTTCCCCAACACTTAGTTCACTCGGCCTAATCCGAGGATTGCCCAAGTTATCCATGGAGAAGGATCTTGTTTGCCACTCTTGTAGACATGGGAAGATGGTTGCCGCTCCCCACCATCCGCCCTGGAGAGCTTTTGCACATGGACCTTGTTGGTCCGGCTCGGGTGGGCTCGGTTGGGGGGAAGTGGTATGTGCTTGTTGTTGTTGACGACTTTTCGAGATATTCGTGGGTCTTCTTTTTAGCTGAGAAGACCGAGACTTTCACCTTTGCTCGCAATCTGATTTTGCGTCTTCAGAATGAGTTCCCTTTGAACTCGATGCGAGCTATTAGGAGTGATAATGGTTCCGAATTCAAGAATTTGGATTTTGAGAAGTTTTGTAACTCTTTGGGTTTAGAGCATCAGTTTTCTTCCCCCTACACACCGCCACAGAATGGTGTTGTAGAGAGGAAGAATCGGACCCTTGTAGAGATGGCCAGGACGATGCTCGATGAGCATAGGACTCCTAGACGATATTGGGCCAAAGCTATGAGCACTGCATGCTACATTTCCAATCGCATTTTTCTCCGAGCTTTCTTGAAAAAGACTTCTTGTGAGTTGCATTTTGGAAAACTGCCCAAGGTGAGTTATTTTCGAGTTTTTGGTTGCCACTGTTTTATACTCAAAAAGGGCAACCTGGACAAGTTTGAGTCTCGTTCTTCTGACGGTGTGTTTTTGGGTTATGGCACTCATACTCACGCTTATCGTGTACTTAACCTTGACACTAACCGAGTCATGGAGACATTCGATGTCACCTTCGATGAGACCATGGTTTGTCCTTCTTCTCGTTTTGAACGTGCAGGTGATCATGAGGTTGGTGAGCCTCTTTTTGATGATGAGGACGAGGGTGCTGAAGGTATGGATGATCCAACACCCCCTCCACCTGCTGTGCCGCAAGGAGCGGCTTCTACGACGACTCACGGCCCCGACAGGTCTTCTTCCTGGGGGCCGTGGGATCCGCCACCCCAGGCGGTACCTTTTGTACCCGAGGAGGCACCAGCTGCTGTTGAGGGGGAGATCACTTCTACTCGGGAGGCGCCACGACACATCCAGCGCCAACACCACCCTCAGCAGATGATCGGCAGCATCGACGAACGTGTCACTGGGTCCAGGTCACAAATCTATCACTTTGCTCATTCTGCTTTTGTTGCTGATTTTGAGCCCCGAGATGTTGGACACGCTTTGACGGATCCGGATTGGGTCAATGCCATGCATGAGGAGTTATAAAATTTTGAGCGAAATCGGGTTTGGGTTTTAGTTCCACCTCCTCCAGACTATAAGCTTATTGGGACAAAATGGGTTTTCAAAAACAAGCAAGGAGAGGATGGCCACGTTGTTAGAAACAAGGCCAGGCTTGTAGCGAAAGGCTACAGTCAGAAGGAGGGGATAGACTATGAGGAGACTTTTGCTCCTATAGCTCGTTTGGAGGCAATTAGGATACTCTTGGCTTTTGCTGCATCCAAAGGTTTCAAACTTTTTCAAATCGATGTCAAGAGTGCCTTCTTAAATGGCTACATAGAATAGGAGGTGTATGTTAGACAACCCCCTGGTTTTGAAAATCCCAAGTTTCCAAACCATGTCTTTAAACTCCACAAAGCCTTGTATGGTTTGAAACAAGCCCCTAGAGCCTGGTATGATAGGTTGAAAACCTTTTTGCTAGCTAAGGGTTTTAAAATGGGATGTGTGGATAAAACGCTCTTTCTCCACAAGCAAGGCAAAGACACTCTCTTGGTCCAGATTTACGTGGATGATTTCATTTTCGGTGGTTCTTCTCACGCTTTGGTTGCCAAGTTTGCAGATACTATGAGCAGGGAGTTCGAGATGAGTATGATGGGCGAGCTGACTTTCTTTCTCGGATTGCAAATTAAGCAATCCCGTGAGGGAACGTTTGTGCACCAGGGCAAGTACACCAAGGACTTGCTGAAGAGGTTCGATATGGGTGAGGCCAAGCCTCTTCCAACACCCATGTCGACCACGACGGCCCTGGATGCGGACAAGGATGGAGAAGCTGTGGACCAGAAGGAGTACCGAAGCATGATCGGGTCGCTGCTCTACCTGACGGCGACACGCCCAGACATCCAGTTCGCGGTGTGTCTGTGCGCACGCTTTCAGGCGTCACCGCGCACTTCTCACTGTCAGGCAGTGAAGCGCATTTTCAGGTACCTTCATTTCACACATGAGTTCGGGATTTGGTATTCAGGTTCCTCCACCCTCTCCCTTTGCGGTTATTCCGATGCCGATTTTGCTGGTTGTCGCATTGAGCGCAAGTCCACTTCTGGGACTTGCCAATTTATTGGTTCTTCTCTTGTATCGTGGTCTTCTCGCAAGCAGTCTAGTGTCGCTCAGTCTACCACTGAGGCTGAATATGTTGCTGCGGCTCGCTGTTGTTCCCAGTTGCTTTGGATGATGGCCACTTTGCGTGATTTTGGTCTGAGCTTTTCTCGTGTTCCCTTGCTTTGTGACAGCACGAGTGCGATTAGCGTTGCTAAGAACCCCGTGCTTCACTCGAAGACCAAACACATTGATGTGCGCTTTCATTTTCTGCGAGATCACCAAGAGAAGGGTGATATCGACCTTCGCCATGTCGATACTCATCATCAGTTAGCTGATATTTTCGCCAAGCCTTTAGACGAATCAACCTTTAATCGGTTGAGGGGTGAGCTTGGTGTGTGTTTCCCCTTTTAGATGGGGGAAACAGTTTGGTTCTTGTATCATAGTCTGACTCTTTTTCGTTTGTCTTTGTTTTCTTTTGCATTTTAGCATACGCATTTACATTCTGAGCTTCATATATATAATCATTAGAATGTAACTATGCTCTATGTAGTATGCTCCGATGCTTACGATGAAGCTTGTAGCTTATGCTCTTTCTGATCACTGGTACATGTTGTGAGCTGAGCTATTTTTGAATGGTGAACCTGCTTAACAAACTTAAAACTGAAAATGTTCACCATTGAGATATGCAACTAGCATGTGTAGGATGTGTTGAGTTCACTCGTGCTTTTCATATATGCTAGGTTGCTATGTCTCTAGTTCTGAGTCTCTCACTTGCTTGGTTTGTTCATATCCTGTCAATAAAATTGAACCAAGTTTTAGTGAACTAAAAAGATCGAGATGGGACTGCTTGTCAACACATCACGATATCGAGACTGTTTCTCATTGCACATTTGAGTTAAAATCGAGTCGTGTAGTGTATGACCGAAACCGACGCTTTAAGCTTCTGATTGTATTTTGCATAGGCTTCGCTCGGTTGAAAAGTTAGGCAATGACAAGCTTTCAACCTCTCGCAAACATCTGCTAAACTTCTGAACTTGTGTTATTTCACCGCTGCAACTCCGATTTAAAACTGAAATCACAAGTGTATGCTTCATTCTATAGCATGATGTTTGAACTTTGCTAGGGGTAGTTCACCTAGTATACATGCTTAGCACTTGTTCGGATTCCTGTCTATACATGTGTAGTGCTATTTTGATGGTGACTAACTTTTTGGCTAAAAACTGCTCATTGTGCTTTCATGTTCATATTTCGTATATAGTGATCAGTCTGAGCCTTTGCTAGCAGTTTGTGGATGATGATTGAGTCATTGGAGTTATACTGTGCAGAGCATCTTTACATTGTCTTGACTATATTCCTGAAGTTGCTAATTTGCATTTTGACTCATATGCATGTTCGAAGGGGGACTTTTTCTCTTGTTGGCACTTTTGTTTGGTGCATTTTCTGAGGGGGAGAACTTTTACTTGATAAGTGCATTTTCAACTACGGGGGAGAAATTGCAAATCATATGCTCCCTCGAAGTTCAACTAAGGGGGAATGTTCCAATCTTGTGCTTTCCGAGTTGAATCAAGGGGGAGTTTTCCTGGTTGCGTGCATTTTTCGAGGGGGAGTTTGTTGCTTCGTGTTGGCCGTAAGGCATTGGTATCGAGCTCTTTTGCTAGTTGTGTTGAGCCTCTGTGCCTCTATCTTGAGGGAATAGCATTTTGCTTCGATTTTTGAAGTTGGTTTTGGCTAGCGGTGTTGAGCCTGTTCTACCTCTTCTTGAGGGCTAGCTTTGCTTTGCTTGGTTGCGTCGAGCCGTTGCCCATGTCTTTGGGGACCAAGTTGTTTTGCTCCTTCCACTTGACCTTTTTCGGCTTTGCTATGCTTTTGGGTCATTTGGTCGAGTTCTCTCTTCTCCTTCTTTCTTCTTCTTCTCTTTCATTATGATTTGTGTTAGTAGTTGACAATGCACTCATCAAGGGGGAGATTGCGGATACATGGGTGTATGCCGAGTCTCTGAGTGATGAGTGATTGTCAACTGGGATGATGCGCATGTTCTTTGGCTTGTGTTGTGCAGGTGTCGAGCACAGAGACAGTGATCGAGGGCAAGGTGAAGGTCAAGTAGAGACGTGTCGTGCCGACCGACCGGGAGCGGTGAAGGGCGGACGTGAGTCTTGGACTGAGGGACCGGTGGCCTGAGGATCAGCTGTGGTGGCTGACAGTCTGGCACAGCCACGACCGGAGACTTGCGGGCACGGTGTTGCCTGGGTCGAGGACCTGGGGACACGTGTCGGTGGACGGGGTGCACGGGCGGTGCATCCCCTCTACAGCTTCGGTTTGATGGTAGAGCCAGAGAAAAACCATCGGGTGGACGGTTTCCAGGTTTGGGCCTCGAAACCTGGGCGCGGATGGTTTCCGAGTTTGGCCACAAAACTCGGGCTGAGGACGGTTTCCAGGTTTGGGCCTCAAAACGTGGGTGCTTCGGGTTTGCTGAGTTTGGGCCACAAAACTCAGGCGTTGGTGGGCTAGTTTCCCGGTCTGGGCCTCAAAACCGGGGGTTGGCTATGAAGGCTAGTTTCCTGGTTTGGGCCACAAAACCGGGGGTGCGACGTCCAGGAAAAGGACGCAGAGCGGTGGCGGCACGTGGCGGCAATCGGGAGGTTGCGTCGAGGCAATGCTACGAGTTGTGCGGGCGTGGCCGTCGGCTCCACCTACCATCGAGTTGGTCCAGAATAACCTTAGGGTTTAGCTGGTTCGCTCTGTAAGTAGTTAGGGGTAGAGTGGGAATTAGGAATAGTTAGAATTAGGATAAGTAGGGGGAGACACCCACCTCCCCATCCATCTCAGTCATTTGCTCTTTGCACTTAGGGTTTCCTGCTCTCCCAATCCCCTGCTGTAGCTAGCTGAGATCCGCAGAGAACCATACCTCTGTGTACTGGAGATTTTGAGGAAGTGAGGCCGTAACCTCACTGTTGTAGCGTGTGGTAGCCCCACGGTTGCAGATCGATGTGTTGATTCGCGTTCTTCGCGTTCTTCGTTTCTCCGCGATTTTCCTGTCACTCGATCTCTCTCCCTACTGCATCTTTACGAAATCCATTTGAATCAACTTGTTCGTTTTTGAAAGGAGATCACTTCCACCGAAGGAATTCATCTAACTCCTCACGAACAAGTAGATCGGGTTGATTTCGTTTTCGTGGCGCTTTTTCGTTATTGATCTTCCCCTTTCGATTTCCCGGTGATTGAATCGATTTGAGCAGATGAATTCTTGGGGATAGTCTCCTAACTACCCCGTGATCATCTTCTCCTAGTTTGGGAACGTGGGATTTTGATTTGGATCGAATTTAGGGAGATTTAGAGAGGAGGCGACTGAAATCGCCCTCTCTGCTCGTTGGCGGACAGTCCGCGGTTTTGACCGGCGGACAGTCCGCGCGTCGGGATCGAGCCAGATCAGTGGCTGCGGGTGTCGGTCGCGTTACTGTTCCTTGACCGGCGGACAGTCCGCTGAAGGAACTCGCAGACAGTCCGGGAGTCGTCCAGGGACTGTTCAGCAGCTTTGCTGTTTTGGTGTTTGACCGGCGGACAGTCCGCCGTTGGTTTTCACGGACAGTCCGGGAACTGTCCAGGGGACTTCAGCAGCAGTGCGGTTTTGCTCTTTTGGCCGGCGGACAGTCCGCGACCGTACCGGCGGACAGTCCGGGATCCTGCTGTAGCCTCCGGTTTAGTGCGTTTGCTCTCCCGGCTTCTTCGCTTGGTTTCCGGACTTCTCGTTTGGCCCTAAAATTGACCAAGGAACCTCTCTAGGTATCTTTGCTACTTGTTAGCATAGGTATTTAGGGATTTCTCAATGTAGCCGTCTATCTACGTTCGGGACTTTGTTTTTGAGGGACGAACTTGCTCCGGTGCTTTTGCCAATTGGTTTGCTATCGCTTTGTGGTGCCTCGCTGTGATCCAAGAGATCATCCACCCTCTTCCAAGGGTCGTGGGCACCACGTTCTCGGTCGTAGCTTTTGGGGGTTGATTTTGGGACAATCGGCCAAAGTTTTGGAAGAAATTTTTGAGCTCCCATTCACCCCCCCTCTGGTTGCCTTGCTAGTGCATTCTCGGTCCTTCAATTTCAATCTCAAGCCTTGTTTCATCTCCAAGAATGATCTCATGACTTACCCACCAAAATTTTGATGTTTTCCTGCAGGGGTTAGTCCAAATGTACATCCAAATTCTATACAAGTAATTTTTAGTTCAATAATCAAACTAGGCACCATGCTTAATTTGATCAAGGAAGGCTAGTGAACCTAAGCACCACGCTTAATTTAAAAGCCTTTGGGAGTATACTCGCGAAGTAATCCAAAACCAAAGCATACATAGAATAGAAAAAGGAAACAAGAACGACTACGCAAGATCCATTGAATAGTACGTCTGAGCATAAAAGGTGAAGCATAGGATCATTTTTTTATATTTTTTTATGAAAAAATGCGAATGAGATGGATGAATGCAATTAAACAAAGATGTTATGGTTTTGGAAAGGAAATATAATCAATTTAAATGAATGATATGCATGAATTTGTAGGCATAGCCAAAGAAAGCAATATATGATGATGTTGGAAATATGCCCTAGAGGTAATCATAGAGATGATGATATTTCTATTGTATCCATGATTTATTCATTGAATATCCATTAAAGACAACATGTATTGATTGACAATTATGTGAATTGTCTGTGAAACTCTTTTACTTGTATGGTTATTCAATAGTTGTCCCTGATCGGAGTTCATGTGAGGACACACATGAATATTAGATCAGCACATGTATTAGTTGATGACTATGTTTCACAAGTCATAGACATGGAGATGTCAAACTAATAATGTGGGCACATGTATGACATGGGGCTGGACTGACCCAACGTGAGATGTTCTTATTATCTCTTTACACATCATGTACGTTATGTCCTTAGACCTGAGATTGTGGTATGTACTCAAGATATGAATCGACTTACTTAGGGACTATCAAACGCTACTTCGTAACAGGATAGTTATAAAGATAGTCTTCGGGTTTGTCAGGAAGTATGCTGTGAGACATAGATGATCAAGATGGGATTTGCCCCTCTCCGTGAGAGAGAGAGATATCACTGGACCACTCAAATGATTGGATCATAAAATGCATGGCCGTGCTTAGGTTAAGTGTTAACCTATGAGTTGGACGAAATATTGTGTGGCAAAGGAATTACATATATGTGATCATGGTGGTTCGTCAGATACGATCTTTGCGTATACATAGGAGTTGACACGTCTTGCTAGAGGCCGCTGTCAACTATCGGGCGAGTAAGAGTACTCGGGCTGTGTCTATGTGTGTGTGAACCCATAGGGTCGCACGTTTAAGGGGCTGGAAGCCTAATTCGAGTTGGACTCGAGTCAGACCGGGATTAGGGTTTGCTAATGGGCCTCCAGGTCGGTGGGCTCATTAGGGACGCCTATATAAAGAGGGGTGGGGCGACCAGGGTTTGCAGAACGTCAATTTTTGACAGCCGTCGCCTACCCATGCCTGCGCCTAATTGCTCCTCGCAGACCTAGCAGTCTGGAGGTGTAACGCTTCCTCCCTGTACGTGTGGATACCTCGGAGGTGCTGCATCTGGAGCACAAGGATGAACCGCACGTGGAGACGTGAAGGTCAGACGTGAACATCTACACGGCATCGCTGCGACGCGCACGTCTACATCGAGACGTCTTCCGCTGCACCTGCGCGTCTAGTGGTAATCCCGTGATCTATAACTAGCAGTAGTTCCTGGTTTATGGGGTTGAAAAATTTTGTTTTTCGGCTAGCGTAGCATCCTCATAACCCTACAGTAGTATCGGAGCCGTTACTACCTCGTTATGGATTCGGTTGTGTGCATATAGAGATATGCACGGTTGTAGATCAGTTTCTAATCTTGATTTGTGATCTTGCCGTATTGGTAATGTAACGATCTACTCCTACCGGTCGGAATTCCGCCATCGAAGTTAAGTGATACGTGTAAATCCAATCATGGCAAGATGGAGATCAATTAGATTGATCGAATCGAATCTAGGTCAAGAGCCGGGTGCATGAGATGTACCGCGACATCTGCAAAAGAGCGTTGTTCAGTAAAACAGCCGTAACTTTTGCATACGACCTCGGATTGAGATGATCTTTAAACGAAAATCGATCTACCGAAATTTTTACATCCATTTTTCACCGGCCCTTGCTGGTTTTGTCGAATTTAGATTTGCGAAAAAAGGCTGGGAAAATTATGTTTTCTGTGATTCAAGGTTAGACGTCGGGAACGTTTAACTCTGTTTTGCAGGGATTGATGACTGGTATAGCCCTTATATGTATGTGATGCATGTATGTATTTATTCATGGCATGGACGTCATGTAATATGACAATATGGCAGGAGCCACATAGATATTGTCATCAATTTGAAGTAATGGCATGTGTGCCAAATTGTGATGATACTACTTGCGACTATGTAATTGTTTTAATTACGCTAGTTGTAGCTAGTCTCGGTGGATTCATCACTAAAGGATGGCGTGCATGTACCATAGTGATGGAGATCATCATGGTGAACAGATTGATGGAGATACAGATCTCCAAAGGAACACTGGGCTATACCAAGTTATATCTGTGTTAATGCTATTCTCTTATTATGTTCTACATTCACGTATGATTCATGTTTATTGTCTACATGCGGTAGTGAAAGTGTAGAACGATCCCTCAGTAATGTTCAAGTCATATGCTTCCCCAAACCTTGCACTGTCATATGTCTTGTACAATCGGTGGTGCGCCTATGAAATTAGGGTGTCACTGATTTTCCTTGACTAGGCAGGTTCGTATCGGATACTTACTGCAGAAGGGTTGGTTGCTTGAACAAGGTCATCCTAATGGTTAGGGACCTTGAAGCATAAGGAGTTGAGCACACATAGAGATGTTGGCCAACAACAAGAGTCATATGTGATATGATTAGCAAAGAGTTGCTTACCAATCTACCATGTCCACTAGCGGTGATGCTAAAGCTCACTAGTAGACTTGTTAGTTTGGGTCTTGAATCATTGAGATTCAATAGAGGGATATTGATCTCAGTGGGAGTAGATTTTATTAATGATTTAATATCATTTAGTCTGTCGGATACATTGTCTTAGTATTTTGCATTTACTTTTGTTGTAGATCAATGGCACCTAGTAATCCACCATTTACTTTACGTTCAATCCTTGAGAAAGATAAATTGAATGGAACAAACTATGCGGATTGGATCCGCAACCTGAGAATTGTTCTCAGGGCTGAGAAAAAGGAACATATTCTAGACAACCCACTACCAGAGGAACCTGCTGATAATGCACCTGCTACAGAGAAAACCGCTTACAAGAAAGCATGTGATGCTGATCTTGAAGTGGAATGCCTAATGCTTGCTAGCATGGAACCAGATCTGCAGATGCAGTTTGATAATAACCATACAGCCTACGATATGATCGTAGCGCTAGATGAGATGTTCCAGACTCAGGCTAGAACCGAAAGGTTCAATGTTTCTAAGTCTCTTGCTGAGACTAAGTTAGCAGAGGGTGTAGCAGTTGGACCACATGTGATCAAGATGGTTGGTTACACTCAGAGGTTGGAGAAGCTAGGCTTCCCAATTGGTCCAGAACTGGCTACTGACTTCATTCTCTCTTTTCTCCCACCTAGCTATGGGAACTTCATCTTGAACTACCATATGCATGGTGCGGAGAGGGGCTTGAATGAGCTATGTGGCATGCTTAAGACAGCAGAGGCAGACATCAAGAAAGGTGCTAGCAGCAGCCATGTGATGGCGATCCAAAACAAGCCTAACTTTAAAAGGAAAGACAACTTTTGGAAGAATAGGAAGGGCAAGGGCAAGGATAAAGATGTGATCTCTAAGCCAAACCCTCCTGCGCCTGACGCTGCTCGACCAACTGTTGATTCTGAGTGCTTCCACTGTAAGGGGAAATGTCACTAGAAAAGAAACTGCAAGGTGTACTTGGCATCCTTGATGAAGGATGGCGGTGGTAAAGGTACTCCCGCTGCTCATACACTTGCTGTTTATATTACAGATATTTTCCTCGCTAACTCTTATATTAATTCTTGGGTATTTGATACCGGCTCGGTTGCTCATATTTGCAATACGATGCAGGGAATGATAAGAGGTAGAAGCGTTGGAAAGGGGAAGGTTGATTTCCGCGTGGGCAATAATGCAAGAGTTGCTGCGTTGAACATCGGGACGATGCAACTCCACCTCCCATCAGGATTTATTTTGGAGTTAAATAATTGTTATTTTGTTCCAAGTTTAAGTCGAAACATTGTGTCACCTTCATGCTTGATGAAGGATGGCTATTCATTTGTGAGTAAAGACAATGGTTGTGTAATCTCTAAGAATGATATGTTTGTGGCTTTTGCATCCATTGTAAATGGGTTGTTTATTTTAAATCTTGATGATGCACCTATGTCCATCTGTAATATTAATGCTAAAAGGCCTCGGCTTAATGAGTTAAGTCCTACCTATATGTGGCATTGTCATTTGAGTCATATAAGTGAGAATCGCATGAAGAGGCTCTATGCAGATGGGTTTCTAACTTCGTTTGATTTTGAAAAATACGAGACATGCGAGGCTTGTTTGCTGGGCAAAATGACCAAGTCGCCTTTCACAGGTTTTCCTGAGATGGCGACTGACTTCTTAGAACTTGTACATACTGATGTATGTGGACCAATGAGTACGACAGCTAGAGGCGGATTTCAATATTTCATAACCTTCACTAATGATTTTAGCAGATATGGCTATGTCTATCTAATGAAGCATAAATCTGAAACATTTGAAAAGTTCAAAGAATTTCAGAATGAGGTAGAGAATAAACGTGGCAAGAAAATTAATGCCTTGCGATCTGATCGTGGAGGTGAATATTTGAGCCACGAGTTTAACAATCATCTTAAGAGTTGTGGAATTGTTCCACAGCTTATGCCACCTAGAACGCCTCAGCGAAACGGCGTGTTCGAGCGACGTAATCGGACTTTGTTAGACATGGTTCGGTCTATGATGAGCCAGTCAGACCTTCCTTTATCGTTTTGGGGATACGCTCTAGAAACAGCCGCTTTCACATTAAATAGGGTACCGTCTAAGTCCGCAGTTAAGACACCATATGAGATGTGGACTGGTAAGAGTCCTAATTTGTCTTTTCTAAAGATTTGGGGTTGTGAAGTTTATGTCAAATGACTTATATCAAATAAACTAACACCCAAGTCGGACAAGTGCTTTTTCATGGGATACCCAAAGGAAACTTTAGGGTATTACTTCTATAACCGCTCAGAGGGCAAAGTGTTTGTTGCTCGAAACGGTGTTTTCTTAGAGAAAGAGTTTCTCAAAAGAGACAAGAGAGGGCAGAAGGTGTATCTTGAAGAAGTTCAGGATGAGCCAACAGGGATTGACTCCACGAGTGATGCTAATGTAGCAGAACAAGTTGAGCTACCTGTGGCAACAGACACCCCGCCCCAACCACGAAGGTCGGCAAGAATCCGTGAGTTGCATGGGGATGTGTTATTGTTAGACGATGACGAACCTGCAACTTATGCCGAGGCAATGATGGACCGTGATTCCGAGAAATGGCATAGTGTCATGAGATCCGAGATAGATTCCATGGGAGCCAATCAAGTTTGGAACTTGGTTGACCCGCCTGATGGGGTAAGACCCATAGAGTGCAAATGGATCTATAAAAGGAAAAAGGATATGGATGGAAACGTCCAAGTTTATAAAGCTCGACTTGTCGCAAAAGGTTTTTGGCATGTCCAAGGAGTTGACTACGACGAGACTTTCTCGCCGGTAGCGATGCTTAAATCTATCCGGATCATTCTAGCAATTGCTGCCTATTATGACTACGAGATATGGCAGATGGATGTTAAAATAGCCTTTCTAAATGGAAATTTGAAAGAGGACGTGTATATGATACAGCCCGAAGGTCTTGTTGATCCTAGCAATGCTAGAAAAATATGCAAGCTTAAGAAATCTATTTATGGATTAAAGCAAGCATCTCCGAGTTGGAATATTCGTTTTGACGAGGTGGTCAAAGGGTTTGGGTTCCGTCAAAGTGAAGAAGAACCTTGTGTTTACAAGAAGGAAAGTGGGAGCGCTGTTGTGTTTCTAATCTTGTATGTAGATGACATACTATTGATTGGGAATGACATTCCGATGTTGCACACCGTGAAGACTTCACTGAATAATAGTTTTTCTATGAAGGATTTAGGGGAAGCAACATATATTCTGGGCATTAAGATCTATAGAGATAGGTCGAAGAGGCTAATAGGATTAAGCCAAGAAACGTACATTGGCAAGGTGTTGAAGCGATTCAACATGGAACAGTCCAAGAAAGGGTTCTTACCTATGTCACATGGCATGCGCTTTAGCGAGAAACAGTGTCCTTCGACATTTGATGAGCGAGAGCGCATGAGTAAGGTTCCATATGCTTCAGCTATTGGTTCCATTATGTATGCCATGATATGTACACGCCCGGATGTCTCATATGCTCTAAGTGTTGCGAGCAGATATCAAGCTAATCCAGGTGATAGTCACTGGACACTTGTTAAAAACATCCTTAAGTACTTGAGAAGGACTAAAGATGTGCTCCTAATCTATGGACGTGAGGAGGAGCTCGTTGTAAATGGTTACACCGATGCTAGCTTCCAAACCGACACAGATGATTCACAATCTCAATCAGGTTTTGTGTTCACAATAAATGGTGGTGTAGTCAGATGGAAAAATTCCAAGCAGGAGACCGTGTCTGATTCTACAGCAAAAGTCGAGTACATTGTAGCTAGTGGAGCTGCAAAGGAAGGTGTTTGGATGAGGAGGTTCCTCAATGATCTTGGTGTGTTTCCAAATGCGTCCAGCCCATTGTCTTTACACTGTGATAGCAATGGGGCGATTGCACAGGCTAAGGAGCCAAGGAATCACCAGAAGAACAAACATGTACTGCGGAAATTTCACCTCATCCGAGAGTTCATTGGAAGAGATGAGATTAAGATGTGCAAAATACATACGGATTTGAATATAGCAGATCCTTTGACAAAGGCTCTACCACAGCCTAAGCATGAGGCGCACGTGAGGTCTATGGGTATTAGATATCTAAAAGATTAACTCTAGTGCAAGTGGGAGACTGTTGGAAATATGCCCTAGAGGTAATCATAGAGATGATGATATTTCTATTGTATGCATGATTTATTCATTGAATATCCATTAAAGACAACCTGTATTGATTGGCAATTATGTGAATTGTCTGTGAAACTCTTTTACTTGCATGGTTATTCAATAGTTGTCCCTGATCGGAGTTCATGTGAGGACACACATGAATATTAGATCAGCACATGTATTAGTTGATGACTATGTTTCACAAGTCATAGACATGGAGATGTCAAACTAATAATGTGGGCACATGTATGACATGGGGCTGGACTGACCCAACGTGAGATGTTCTTATTATCTCTTTACACATCATGTACGTTATGTCCTTAGACCTGAGATTGTGGTATGTACTCAAGATATGAATCGACTTACTTAGGGACTATCAAACGCTACTTCGTAACAGGGTAGTTATAAAGATAGTCTTCGGGTTTGTCAGGAACTATGCTGTGAGACAGAGACGATCAAGATGGGATTTGCCCCTCTCCGTGAGAGAGAGAGATATCACTGTACCACTCAAATGATTGGATCATAAAATGCATGGACGTGCTTAGGTTAAGTGTTAACCTATGAGTTGGACAAAATATTGTGTGGCAAGGGAATTACATATATGTGATCGTGGTGGTTCGTCAGATATGATCTTTGCATATACATAGGAGTTGACACGTCTTGCTAGAGGCCGATGTCAACTATCGGGCGAGTAAGAGTACTCGGGCTGTGTCTATGTGTGTGTGAACCCATAGGGTCACACGCTTAAGGGGATGGAAGCCTAATTCGAGTTGGACTCGAGTCAGACCGGGATTAGGGTTTACTAATGGGCCTCCAGGTCGGTGGGCTCATTAGGGACACCTATATAAAGAGGGGTGGGGCAACCAGGGTTTGCAGAACGTCAATTTTTGACAGCCGTCGCCTACCCACACCCGCGCCTAATTGCTCCTCGCAGACCTAGCAGTCTGGAGGCGTGACGCTTCCTCCCTATACGTGTGGATACCTCGGAGGTGCTGCATCTGGAGCACAAGGATGAACCGCACGTGGAGACGTGAAGGTCAGACGTGAACATCTACACGGCATCGCTGCGCCGTGCACGTCTACATCGAGACGTCTTCCGCTGCACCTGCGCGTCTAGTGGTAATCCCGTGATCTATAACTAGCAGTAGTTCCTGGTTTATGGGGTTGAAAAATTTTGTTTTTCGGCTAGCGTAACATCCTCGTAACCCTACAGATGATCCAAGCAAACATGTAGTGGTATGAAATAAATAAAAGGATAACTCAAGGTTTCCTGTCGGTAGGGTCTCACATACCTTGAAAGACTCCCACAATCTGAGACATGATTGCGAGTGCTTTTGTTCCGTCACATGATGATATCATTTTGTCTTTGACGGTGACCTTCTCTTCATTTCTACACAGGGTTAGAATGTATACATATACTCACCTGTGATATGGCAAGGCCAAGGTGTTGATGGTTCATCAATGATCAGGCATCCTAGGCTCCTTGATTTTTTTCTTTTTTTTATCTTGTGGAAAAACACTGGAAGGTCGAGACGGTTGATGTCCTGTTTATTCCACACTCAACAGAACAATGGTAATCCCACAATAGCTAGTGGTAACATAGATTAGTAGACATCAATGTTAGTATCAAAATCTTTTGCCAATTGCTTCCCCGGCAACGGCGCCAGAAATGCTTGTTGACACTTCTTAGCGTCGCTACTAAGAATAGAGTTTGAATCTATCCCCAGCAACGGTGCTAGAAATGTTTGTTGGTATTTCTTATGTCTATTGGATAATTCTGCAAGCGCACAGAACATACCATTGTAGCTTTTCACCCAGGTGTATTCCAGGGTATCGTATTTATCCACAGGGAAGCAATGGTTAAAGAATGTGATAACTAACTATCATGTATCCACTAACTAATATACCAACTAAACCAGAGGGGGGGTAAGTGATATATATGATAAGAGCAGTGACACACACATGAGAGGTCCCAAAGATAAAAGAGTAGTCTAGCGAGCGAGGAGAACAACAAGCGAGCCTAAGGTTTCCAGAGATCTATCTGTACTTGCATGGTTCTAACTTAGCAAGACAAGGTATATCAAGCAAGATCAAAGTTCATACACAATTGCACTTCGGGTCACTAAGCCACTTAGCAACAGAAAGGGATGAGAAGGTTGCTAAGCCGCCTAGCACAAGAAGACCTACGTTTTAATAACTTGCCCGCTCGTGGTGGGATCAAAGCCTACATAGGTCTGTCAGCCCTACTAGGTACCACAAACAAACCATGGAGTAAGCCACAGACACAGGCAAGCGTATAGTCTAGACACCACGTCTACACTACATCTCACTACTCTAATCCGACATCCGGTGGAACTGATTAGAGCACCGGGTTAAGGGCGGTGAACCAGCGCAAAGGTATACTACCATTATCTCGCTATCACATAACTATGACAATGCTAACAACCACTACAACATAACTAGTCATGTTGCAATAAAGTAAAGTACTAAGGAAAAGTAGAGAAGATAACTATATAAAATAACTCAAGTCTTACAAGGAAAGAAAGGAATACTAGAACCATACCAGACCTCCCGGAAGACTAGAGCTGAAGACCAGAGACTCACTCTAACTCCAAGCACTACTACTAGTACTACATCTTGAGAGAGAGTGGAGAGCTCCTCCTTGTGGTGTATTGAATGAGAGGGTGAAGGCCTCTATTTATAGTGGAGGTGGAGTTGCGGATACATGGGTGTATGCCGAGTCTCTGAGTGATGAGTGATTGTCAACTGGGATGATGCGCTTGTTCTTTGGCTTGTGTTGTGCCGGTGTCGAGCACGGATGCATTGATCAAAGGCAAGGTGAAGGTCAAGTAGAGACGTGCCGTGCTGAGGGACCGAGAGTGGCGAAGGGCGGACGTGAGGCTTGGACTGAGGGACCGGTGTCCCGAGGATCAGCTATGGTGGCTGACAGCCTGGGACAGCGACGAGCGAAGACTTGCGGTCATGTGTTGCCTGAGTCGTGGACTTGGGGACACATGTCGGTGGACAGGGTGCACGGGCGGTGCATCCCCTCTACAGCTTCGGTTTGGTGGTTGAGCCACAGAAAAACCACCGAGTGGATGGTTTCCAGGTTTGGGCCTCAAAACCTATGCGCTGATGGTTTCCGAGTTTGGGCCACAAAACTCGGGCTAAGGACGGTTTCTAGGTTTGGGCCTCAAAACCTGGGTGATGCGCGTTTGCTGAGTTTGGGCCACAAAACTCAGGCTACGATCGGCTGGTTTCCCGGTTTGGGCCACAAAACCGGGGGTGCGACGTCCGGGAAAAGGACAAGCAGAGCGGTGGCGGCACGTGGCGGCAATCGGTGAGGTTGCGTTGAGGCAACGCTACCAGTTGTGCGGGCGTGGCCGTCGGATCCACCTACCATCGAGTTGGTCCACAATAACCCTAGGGTTTAGCTGGTTCGCTCTGTAATTAGTTGAGGGGTAGAATAGGAAATAGAATTAGGAGAAGTAGAGGGAGACACCCTCCTCCCAATCTATCTCAGTGATTTGCTCTTTGCTTCTAGGGTTTCCTGCTCTCCCAATCCCCTGCTGTAGCTAGCTGAGATCCGCAGAGAACCATACCTCTGTGTACTGGAGATTTTGAGGAAGTGAGGCCGTAACCTCACTGTTGTAGCATGTGGTAGCCACACGGTTGCAGATCGATGACTTGATTCACGTTTTGATTCGTGTTCTTCGCGTTCTTCGTTTCTCCACGATTTTCCCGTCACTCGATCTCCCTCTCTAGTGCGTCTTTGCGAAATCCGTTTGAATCAACTTGTTCTTTATAGTGAGGAGATCATTTCCACCGAAGGAATTCATCTAACTCCTCACGAACAAGTAGATCGGGTTGATTTTGTTTTCGTGGCACTTTTTCGTTCATACTCCTCCCCTTTCGATTTCCCGGTGATTGAATTGATTTGAGCGGATGATTTCTTGGGGATAGTCTCCTAACTACCTCGTGATCATCCTCTCCAAGTTTGGGAACATGGGATTGAGTTTTGATTCAAATTTGGGAAGAATTGTGTGAGGGGCGACCAAAATCCCCCTCACTGGGAGGTCGCGGACAGTCCGTGGATTGACCGGCGGACAGTCCGCGCGTCGGGGATCAGTCGGATCAGTGGCTGTGTTCTTCGGACGAGTTACTGTTCTTATACCGGCGGACAGTCCGCAGTGTAAAGTCGCGGACAGTTCGGGAATGGTCCAGGGAACTTCAGCAGCACTGTTGTTTTGCTCTTTTGACCGGCGGACAGTCCGCCGTCCCCTCGCGGACAGTCCGCAGTAGGGGCGGACAGTCCGGGACCCCAGGGCCGGACAGTCCGCGAATCGGCTGTGTACTCCGGTCTTGTGCGTTTGCTCTCCCGGCTTGTTCGCTTGGTTTTTGGACTTCTCTTTTGGCCCTAGAGTTGATCAAGAAACCTCTCTAGGTATCTTTGCTACTTGTTAGCTTAGGTATTTGAGAGTTTCTCGATGTATCCGTCTATCTACGTTCGAGACTTGGTTTTTGAGGGTTGAACTTGCTCCGGCGCTCTTGGCGTTTGGTTCACTATCGCTTTGTGGTGCCTCGTTGTGATCCTAGGGATGATCCACTCTCTTCCAAGGGTCGTGGGCATCACTGTTTCGGTCGAAGCTTTTCGGGGTTGATTTTGGGACATTTGGCCAAAGTTTTGAGAGAAATTTTTGTGCTCCCATTCACCCCCCCCCCCTCTGGTCGCCTTGATAGTGCATTCTCGGTCCTTCAATTGGTATCGGAGCAGGTTAAGGATCTTCTACCTTAGCCGGTTCCAGATCCACAGAAGGCGACATGGATCGCGGCGTGGGCAAAACGCCGTTTTTCGATGGGACGAACTATGCGTATTGGAATAAACGCATGTCGGCCTTTCTGCAGAGTATGGGTGCTTCCATTTGGGATATTTGCAACTCTGCCGAATACGTGGTCTTGGCTGCTCGTGTGACTCAGCGTCAGATCGATGATCACGATGCCAATAGCTGAGCCCGTAATGCTCTTTTCTCATGCTTGAGCATGACGGAGTTTGATCGCGTTTCTCACCTCGCTACGGCTCGGGAGATTTGGGCATCCCTCATGCGTTTCCATGAGGGAACCTCTCAAGTCAAAACCCGTCTCTACGAGTCGCACAAGCGAGAGTACGAGAACTTTCGACATATGCCTGGCGACAGCATAGAGAGTTTATTCGCTCGCTTTCAGGTGATTGTCAACAGGATGAGGGCTAACAAGGAGCTGTTGCCTTTCGACGATCATGAGAGAGCTTTGAAGCTTTTGCATACTCTCGATTGGTCGGTGTGGGATTCCAAGGTTCAGGCGATCATCGAATCGCCTAACTATGAGACCCTCATGTGCGACGAGCTCTTCAGTAAGCTCAAGTCCAGTGAGATCGATGCCATGGTGAGGGCATCTTATGAAAATCATTCTGGCTCGTCGATGGCTTTGCTTTCTGGCTCTTCTGCTAACCCCTCTGGAGGCTTTGCACTTTCCTCTCTTCTTTCTATCACAGAGGAGCAGCTGGAGTTCATGGGGGATGATGAGTTTGGCTTTGCTCGCCAACCGGTTCTCTCGGTTCCACAACAACCGCATGAACCGTTGCCGCGGAGGAGGACGCTCGGGATGTTTCGAGTGCGGCGACCCCAACCACTTCATCGCAAATTGCCCGAAGACGAACAAGCAGACCTTCGACAAGGCGGACCATGGGCACAAGTACGACTCTGGCAAGCGCAAGGAGAAGTACGTCCTCGCGAAGCACAAGCGGAAGGGCGGCTTCGACAAGGAGCACATCAAGACGAAGTACTTGGAGAAGGCCCAGGCTGAGCAGCATGCTTTCTTCACCACGCTCAGCGACGTCGACGACTCGGATGACGACTCCGCTGCCTCGAGCGACGACGAGTCCGAGAAGAAGAAGAGGATTGAGGACAAGCTGAACGACCTCTGCTTCTTCACCGACGACGACGGCTTCTGCACCATGGCCCTCGACAAGGAGGTCGATGGCGAGCTGGAGACTCCTCGGAACAACGACGACGACGACGACACCTCCCAGGTACCTCAGACCCCCGACGAGCTTTCTGCTGAGGTCGAGAAACTTACTGCCGCGCTCCTTAGTCAGGATAAGTTGCTTAGGCGTGCCGCTAGAGAGCGCAAGGAGTTTAGGCAGAAGTGGAGGATACGTGAAGGAACTTGAATCTGTCAAGTCCACCGTAGTTGTCACAGGTGAGGAGGAGTGTGAGATGTGCACCACGCACATGACTGACCTTCTCACTTTGAGAGGTAAGTATGTTGCATTGGTAGGAGAGGTGGATGAGCTGAAGGCTAGATCTTCGCTGTTGGGTGCGTGCAAGTCCTGTGCGGGCTTGCAATCTGAGTTGGCAGAGAAGAATGCCAAGATTGTGTCTCTTGAAGAGGCCAACTCAGGGGGCACATGTGTGGCTAGGTGTGTTCTTTGTGAGGGTTTGGAGATGGAGATAGCCAATGTGAAGCATGACAAGATGCAAACCGAGGAGGAAAACACATACCTTCGGACCATCTTGTCATGGGTGTCTAGTGGTGAGCCACAGCTCGGGATGATGATCTCCCAATTCAAGCGAGCTGCTGGAGGTCCTGGTGTAGGTTTTGCTCCGGGCGTTGATGTTTCATCTTTTTGGAAGATTGGAGAGTCGAGTGGTCTGAACCCATGTGAGAAGCCCAACTCCACCACTACTCCCAAGCTTACCAAGATTCCACCCAAAGAGCCTCTCAAGCCTAACACCAAGGATGGGGTCTTTGTTGAACCTCCGAGAGCTCCACCAAAGAAACAATCTTGGGCTCCCAAACCAAACCACCTCAAGAACAAGCTGGACACAATGCCACCCATTCAGGAGAAGCTTATGCCACAGAAGGGCAAAGTGATCCACAACCACTACCGTGAGTACCAACAACCCCCTATGAGAGCGGTGAGGTACCATTGTGAGCATTGTGGGAGAGATGGACACTTGAGTGAGTTCTGCTTTCGGTGCGAGAGAGAGGCGCGCCGTGCAAAGGAGTTGAACAACCCGGACATGTACCATCCCTTCCATGATGTACATGTGCCGAACGTACAGAGGCGTGCTGCTAGGCCTAGAGGTCCAACACCTCAAGTTCCTAGGCCTAGGCCGCGTGGAGGTCGTGCCCGGCGGGAGCCTGCAGTTGTGAGCTATGGACCCCATGGCGGTGGCTTTGTAGTTGAGCGTTTTCCCCCACCGTGTTTTGAGTATCGCGATGGGCGCTCCTCCCTTAGCGGACCACATTTTTCCTCAACGTGGTGATCGCTCTTCTCGCAGGCGTGCTAGGAATGGTTTTTCTGCTAACCGTTCTTTTGAGCAGCCGGCCCAACACTGGTATTCTCCCTACTTCACTAACCCCAGTGTTGGACCGTATGCTGACCCTATGTCTTTTTATTGATGTAGGTAAAATGATTGGAGAACGTTTGGTTGGTGGATTCCGGGTGTTCAAGGCACATGACCGGAAACGCCAAGTGGTTCTCCAGTCTTAGTCCGGTTGCCGGAAAGGAGTTTATCACCTTCGGCGACAACAGCAAAGGTAAGGTGCTGTCTCGTGGGTCTGTGCGAGTTAATGAGCACATTGTGTTGCGCAATGTCGCTCTTGTTTCTAACTTGCATTTTAACCTTCTTTCTGTTTCGCAACTCTTTGATGATGACTATGAGATTCGTTTTAAGCCGAATCTCAGTCGTATTTTGGACCCTCAAGGCAATCTTGTTTGTTTGATTTCGCCCTTTGGGAAAGTCTTTCATGCGGATTTCTCAGAGTCTTTTGGCATTTCTCGTTGTCTTGTGGCTGGACCCTGCTCCTCTGATCTTTGGAAGTGGCATAGGAGACTAGGATATTTGAGCTTCGACTTGCTTGCAAGACTTAGTTCACTTGGCCTAATCCGAGGATTGCCCATGTTATCCATGGAGAAGGATCTTGTTTGCCATTCTTGTAGACATAGGAAGATGGTTGCCGCTCCCCACCATCCAGTGACTCAGGTCATGACCAAGCGCCCTGGAGAGCTTTTGCACATGGACCTTGTTGGTCCGGCTCGGGTGAGCTTGGTTGGGGGAAGTGGTATGTGCTTGTTGTTGTTGACGACTTTTCGAGATATTCGTGGGTCTTCTTTTTAGCTGAGAAGACCGAGACTTTCTCCTTTGCTCACAATCTGATTTTGCGTCTTCAGAACGAGTTCCCTTTGAACTCGATGCGAGCTATTAGGAGTGATAATGGTTCCGAATTCAAGAATTCGGATTTTGAGAAGTTTTGTAACTCTTTGGGTTTAGAGCATCAGTTTTCTTCCCCCTAAACACCGCCTCAGAATGGTGTTGTAGAAAGGAAGAATCAGACCCTTGTAGAGATGGCCAGGACGATGCTCGATGAGCATAGGACTCCTAGGCGATATTGGGCCGAAGCGATGAGCACTGCATGCTACATTTCCAATCGCATTTTTCTTCAAGCTTTCTTGAAAAAGACTTCTTATGAGTTGCATTTTGGAAAACTGCGCAAGGTGAGTTATTTTAGAGTCTTTGGTTGCCACTGTTTTATACTTAACAAAGGCAACCTGGACAAATTTGAGTCTCGTTCTTCTGACGGTGTGTTTTTGGGTTATGGCACTCATTCTCGCGCTTATCGTGTACTTAACCTTGACACTAACCGAGTCATGGAGACATCAGATGTCACCTTCGACGAGACCATGGTTTGTCCTTCTTCTCGTTTTGAGCGTGCAGGTGATCATGAGGTTGGTGAGCCTCTTTTTGATGACGAGGATGAGGGTGCTATAGGTATGGATGATCCAGTACCCCCTCCACCTGTTGTGCCGCAAGGAGCGGCTTCTACTATGACTCACGGCCCCGACACTTCTTCTTCCTGGGGTCCGTGGGATCCACCACCCCGTGCGGTACCTTTTGTACCCGGGGAGGCACCAGTTGCTGTTGAGGGGGAGGCCACTTCGGCAAGGGAGGCGCCACGACACATTCAGCGCCAGCACCCGCCTCAATAGATGATCGGCAGCATCGGCGAACGCGTCACTCGGTCAAGGTCACAACAAATCTCTCACTTTGCTCATTCTGCATTTGTTGCTGATTTTGAACCCCGCGATGTTGGACACACTTTGACGGATCTAGATTGGGTCAATGCCATGCATGAGGAATTAGAAAATTTTGAAAGAAATCGGGTTTGGGTTCAAGTTTCTCCTCCCTCTGAGTGTCACCCAATTGGGACAAAATGGGTTTTCAAAAACAAACAAGGAGAGGATGGCCATGTTGTGAGAAACAAGGCCAGACTTGTAGCCCAGGGGTATAGTCAGAAGGAGGGGATAGACTATGAGGAGACTTTTGCTCCTGTAGCTCGTTTGGAGGCAATTAGTATACTCTTGGCTTTTGCTGCATCCAAAAGGTTTAAACTTTTTCAAATGGATGTCAAGAGTGCCTTCTTAAACAGCTACATAGAAGACGAGGTGTATGTTAGGCAACCCCCCGGTTTCAAAAATCCCAAGTTTCGAAACCATGTTTTTAAACTTCACAAAGCATTGTATGGTTTGAAACAAGCCCCTAGAGCCTGGTATGATAGGTTGAAAACCTTTTTGCTTGCTAAGGGTTTTAAAATGGGATGTGTGGATAAAACGCTCTTTCTCCTCAAACAAGGCACTGATACTCTCTTGGTCCAGATTTACGTGGATGATATCATTTTCGGTGGTTCTTCTCACGCTTTGGTTGCCAAGTTTGCAGATACTATGAACAGGGAATTTGAGATGAGCATGATGGGCGAGTTGACATTTTTCCTCGGTTGCAAATCAAGCAATCCTGGGAAGGGATGTTTGTGCACCAGGGTAAGTATACCAGTGACATTCTGAAGAAATGCGATATGGGTGAGGCCAAGCCTCTTCCAACACCCATGTCGACCACGACGGCCCTGGATGCGGACAAGGATGGAGAAGCAGTGGACCAGAAGGAGTACCGAAGTATGATCGGGTCGTTGCTGTACCTGACGGCGACACGCCCGGACATTCAGTTCGCGGTGTGTCTTTGCGCGCGTTTTCAGTCGTCGCCACGCACCTCTCACCATCAGGCTGTCAAGCGCATTATGAGGTATTTCTCCTTCACTCCAGAATTTGGGATTTGGTATTCTGCTTCCTCCACCCTCTCCCTTTGTGGTTATTCCGATGCCGATTTTGCTGGTTGCCGGATTGAGCGCAAGTCCACTTCTGGGACTTGCTAGTTTATTGGTCCTTCTCTTGTTTCGTGGTCTTCTCGCAAGCAGTCTAGTGTCGCCCAGTCTACCACAGAGGCTGAGTATGTTGCTGCGGCTATCTGCTGTTCCCAATTACTCTGGATGATGGCCACTTTGCGTGATTTTGGTCTGAGCTTTTCTCGTGTTCCTTTGCTTTGTGACAGCACGAGTGCGATTAGCGTTCCTAAGAACCCCGTGCTGCACTCGAAGACCAAACACATTGATGTGCGCTTTCATTTTCTGCGAGACCACTATGAGAAGGGTGATATCGACCTTCGCCATGTCGATACTCATCATCAGTTGGCTGATATTTTCACCAAGCCTTTGGACCAATCAACTTTTAATCGGTTGTGAGGTGAGCTTGGTGTGTGTTTCCCCTTTTAGATGGGGGAAACATTTTGGTTCTTGTATGATACACTGACTTTGTGTTTTTCAGTTGGTATCTTCTTTTTTCTTTGATTTCATCATGCATCTTTGCATTTCATCTTTTGCATTCAGAGCTTCAGGTGTATAATTCTTAGAATGTAACTATGCTCTGTGAAGTCTCTGCTCCGATGCTTTATGATGGTACTGTAGCTTATGCTCTTTCTGATCACTGATACATGTTGTGAGCGGAGCTATTTTATGGTGAATCTGCTTAATGAACTTAAAACTTGAAAATGTTTACCATTGAGATATGCAATTAGCATGTGTAGAATATGTTGAAGTCACTTGTGTTTTTCATATATGCTAGGTTGCTATGTCTCCAGTTCTGAGTCATTCACTTGCTTGGTATGTTCATATGCATTTTAATCTTGAACCAAGTTAGGTGAATTGGAAAGATCGAGATGGGATTGTTTGTCAGCACATCACAGTTTCGAGACTATTTCTCATTGCACTTTGAGTTAAACATGAGCTGTGTAGTTTATGACCGAAACTGTTGCTTTAAGCTTCTGATTGCTTCTGCATAGGCTTCGCACAGTTGAAAAGTTAGGCAATGACAAGCTTTCAACCTCTCGCAATCACATGCTGAAATTTAAACTTGTGAAATTTAACCGCTGCAACTCCGATAAAATTTTGAATACACAAGATATGTTTCATTCTATAGCATGATGATTGAACTTTGCTAGAGGTAGTTCACCTTGTATACATGTTTAGCACTTGTTTGACTTCCTGTCTATACATGGTCTGTGCTATTTTGATGGTGAATACCTTTTTCGGCTAAAAACTGCTCATTTTGCTCTCATGTTCATATTTCGTACTTAGTGATCAGTTTCAGCCTTTGCTATCTTCTTATGGATGTTGTTGAGTCATCGGATCAGAACTCTGTAGAGCATCTTTTGCACTCTCTTGATTATACTCCCGAAGATGCTAACTTGCATTTTAACTCATATGCATTTTTGGAGGGAGATTTTCTGTCAAGAGGGAGAAATTTCAGTGCGTATTTGCTTGCTGGTGCATTTTCAACTAAGGGGGAGAAAATATTGACAAATCATGTGTTCCCTGGTTGTGTGCACTAGTTAAGGGGGAGTTTGCTAGCTGTGTTGAGCCTTTGCCTCTTTCTTGAGGAACTAGCAAACGTTTTCAGCTCTTTTTCAGCTCTTCAATTGGTATCGAACTCTTTTGGTTTTGAGTTGGTAACAGTTGGTATTGAGTTGATACGCTAGTGGTGTTGAGCTTGTTCTACATCTTCTTGAGGGCTAGCACTGTTTTTGCTTGAATTTCAGTTGATCTTTCAATTGGTATCGAGTTTTCTCGCTAGCGGTGTTGAGCCTGTTCCACCTCTTCTTGAGGGCTAGCTTTGCTTTGCTTGGTTGCGTCGAGCCGTTGCCCATGTCTTTGGGGACCAAGTTGTCTTGCTCTTTCCACTTGACCTTCTTTGGCTTTGCTATGCTTTTGGGTCAATTGGTCGAGTTCTCTCTCTTTCTTCCTTTCTTCCTCTATTCACTATGATTTGTGTTGGTAGTTGACAATGCACTCATCAAGGGGGAGATTGCGGATACATGGGTGTATGCCGAGTCTCTGAGTGATGAGTGATTGTCAACTGGGATGATGCGCTTGTTCTTTGGCTTGTGTTGTGCAGGTGTCGAGCACGGATGCAGTGATCAAAGGCAAGGTGAAGGTCAAGTAGAGACGTGCCATGCTGAGGGACCGAGAGTGGCGAAGGGCGGACGTGAGGCTTGGACTGAGGGACCGGTGGCCCGAGGATCAGCTGTGGTGGCTGACAGCTTGGGACAGCGACGAGCGGAGACTTGCGGTCATGTGTTGCCTGAGTCGTGGACTTGGGGACACATGTCGGTGGACGGGGTGCACGGGTGGTGCATCCCCTCTACAGCTTCGGTTTGGTGGTTGAGCCATAGAAAAACCACTGAGTGGATGGTTTCCAGGTTTGGGCCTCAAAACCTGGGCGCTGATGGTTTCCGAGTTTGGGCCACAAAACTCGGGCTGAGGACGGTTTCCAGGTTTGGGCCTCAAAACCTGGGTGATGCGGGTTTGCTGAGTTTGGGCCACAAAACTCAGGCTACGATCGGCTGGTTTCCCGGTTTGGGCCTCAAAATCGGGGGTTGACTGTGAAGGCTGGTTTCCCGGTTTGGGCCACAAAACCGGGGGTGCGACGTCCGGGAAAAGGACAAGCAGAGCGGTGGCGGCACGTGGCTGCAATCAGTGAGGTTGTGTTGAGGCAACGCTACCAGTTGTGCGGGCATGGCCGTCGGATCCACCTACCATCGAGTTGGTCCAGAATAACCCTAGGGTTTAGCTGGTTCGCTCTCTAATTAGTTGAGGGGTAGAATAGGAAATAGAATTAGGATAAGTAGGGGGAGACACCCTCCTCCCAATCTATGTCAGTCATTTGCTCTTTGCTTCTAGGGTTTCCTGCTCTCCCAATCCCCTGTTGTAGCTAGCTAAGATCCGTAGAGAACCATACCTCTGTGTACCGGAGATTTTGAGGAAGTGAGGTCGTAACCTCACTGTTGTAGCGTGTGGTAGCCACATGGATGCAGATCGATGACTTGATTCGCGTTTTGATTCGTGTTCTTCGCGTTCTTCGTTTCTCCACGATTTTCCCATCACTCGATCTCCCTCTCTATTGCGTCTTTGCGAAATCCGTTTGAATCAACTTGTTCTTTATATTGAGGAGATCATTTCCACCGAAGGAATTCATCTAACTCCTCATGTACAAGTAGATCGGGTTGATTTCGGTTTCGTGGCACTTTTTCGTTCATACTCCTCCCCTTTCGATTTCCCGGTGATTGAATTGATTTGAGCGGATGATTTCTTGGGGATAGTCTCCTAACTACCTCGTGATCATCCTCTCCAAGTTTGGGAACATGGGATTGAGTTTTGATTCAAATTTGGGAAGAGTTGTGTGAGGGGCGACCGAAATCGCCCTCACTGGGAGGTCGCGGACAGTCCGCGGTTTGATCGGCGGACAAACCGCGCGTCGGGGATCAGCCAGATCAGTGGTTGTGTTCTTCGGACGAGTTACTGTTCTTACACCGGCGGACAGTCCGCAATGTAAAGTCGCGGACAGTCCGGGAAGGGTCCAGGGAACTTCAGCAGCACTGTTGTTTTGCTCTTTTGACCGCTGGACAGTCCGCCACCCCCTCGCGGACAGGCCGCAGTAGGGGCGGACAGTCCGGGACCCCTGGGCCGGACAGTCCGCGAATCGGCTGTGTACTCCAGTCTTGTGCGTTTGCTCTCCCGGCTTGTTCGCTTTGTTTCCGGACTTCTTGTTTGGCCCTAGAGTTGATCAAGAAACCTCTCTAGGTATCTTTGCTACTTGTTAGCTTAGGTATTTGAGAGTTTCTCGACGTATCCGTCTATCTACGTTCGAGACTTGGTTTTTGAGGGTTGAACTTCCTCCGGCGCTCTTGGCGTTTGGTTCGCTATCGCTTTGTGGTGCCTCGCTGTGATCCTAGGGATCATCCACTCTCTTCCAAGGGTCGTGGGCATCACTGTTTCGGTCGAAGCTTTTCGGGGTTGATTTTGGGACATTTGGCCAAAGTTTCGAGAGAAATTTTTGTGCTCCCATTCACCCCCCCTCTGGTCGCCTTGCTAGTGCATTCTCGGTCCTTCAGGAGTAGGGGCTACTCCGGTGCCACGTCAACGATCCGCGTGATCCTCCTCTCTTCACCCTTGGATCCACCGCCATGACAATCGACTTGGATGAATGGCTTGGATATTCTTCACGTGTGAAACATGCACTTTGCCACCGACTTGGATGAGGGTCACCATGGGGTCGCCCGACACCTGTACCTGACATGTGGGCCCGGGGTACATCATCTAGACGGTGCTGATGTCTCCCTGATGAATAGTTCTGCTGGGTCCCACCAAGGGGGGTCGGCCGACCCCCCTATGACAGGGCTGGCCCACCTTCTTCTCTCCCTTGGTGACCCCACATGTCATGGAGCAAGTCTTGTGAAGTTGGTTGCATTTGGTTTTCGGTGTGGACCCATGAATCCATGTGCTTCTCATCTTGCACCATTGAGCAAAAGCACATGCTTGATCCAATGGTTGATATTGGCTTGAACATGCTTCTCTTGGATCATGCCATGTCACCATGGCTGAGGTGGCCCAATGGTGGGGTCAGCCGACCCCCTTGGTGGGCCCACCTGGCCTCATTTTGTTCATTTTGCCATCTCCTACAAGTTCACAAGCTAGGAGTACAAGTGGAACTTATTAGTGATAAATATGCTCATGATATGTTATTCTTCCTTGAAACCGAGGCCTGTTGACGGTATTTTGATAAGGTAAAACATGCTATAACTTCCGTCAACACATGCCGACGGGTAAAGGCGGAACACCAAAGACCCGCAGGACTACTCCAACCACTACACATTCCTGAATGGAAGTGGGAAGAAACTAGTATGGATTTTATTGTGGGACTACCCAAGACGCAGAAAGGACATGACTCCATATGGGTAATAGTGGATAGACTAACAAAAGTAGCCCACTTCATCCCCGTCAGAACTACCTACAGAGGAGATCAGCTAGCAAGGCTATACATCGACAACATCCTCCGACTACACGGGATTCCAAGTCGAATTGTGTCAGATCGAGGGGCACAATTCACGTCAAGGTTTTGGAGGAGCTTACATAAGGCGCTCGGAACTCGCCTGGATTATAGTTCAGCATACCACCCCCAAACTGATTGGCAAACAGAAAGAGTAAATCAAATACTAGAGGACATGTTGTGAGCCTGTGTACTCACCTATGGACAAGATTGGGAGCAAAGCTTAGCATTTGCCGAATTCTCCTACAATAACAGCTATGAAGCAAGCCTAAAAATGTCCCCATTTGAAGCACTATACGGGAGAAAATGTCAAACCCCCTTGATGTGGTCTGAGGAAGGGGAACGTACCCTCTTTGGACCCGATCTAATAAATGGAGCTGAGGAGCAAGTAGCCAAGATCCGAGAGAATTTAAAAGCAGCACAAAGCCGACAGAATAGTTATGCTGATACACACAGGAGACCGTTAGAATTCCAACCAGGAGATTTTGTATACCTGAAAGTGTCACCAATAAGGGGAACCCGAAGGTTCCAAGTCAGAGGAAAGCTAGCACAAAGGTACATTGGACCATACAAAGTGCTTAAGAAGATTGGAGCCGTCGCTTACCGTTTAGAGTTACCCCCAGAAATGGCAGATGTGCACGATGTGTTTCACGTATCCCAACTAAAAAGATGCCTTCGAGTACCCGAAGAACAAGTACCTATGGAAGTAGTAGACCTACAGCCTGACTTACAGTATAAGGAAAGGCCAGTAAAGATTTTGGATATAGCCATCCGACAAACAAGGAGAACGACCGTCAGATTTTGTCGAGTTCAATGGAGCAACCATACCGAGGCAGAAGCAACATGGGAAAGAGAAGAGGATTTGAAGAAAGAATTTCCATACCTATTTGAGGAACATCCCGAATCTCGAGGACGAGATTCTTTTTAAGGGGGGTAGGTCTGTGACACCCCTAATTTTCCAAGTTTTCAATATCACTAAAATTTTGAACCAAATTAAAACTTGACTTAGTTTAATCTTTTAGGAAACATAATTAGAATAAATAGGACAACAAAATCATTTATCTTTTCTTGTTTGGTTGTGTGGTATGTGTTGAGGAAGAGATAACACTCAGTTGGAAACTTTTGAAAACCCAATTTGACTTTCAAAAACTCAAAAGGAATTTGGATCCTGGGAAATAGAAAAGAAAAGGGAAAGAAAATAAAAAAAGGAAAGGAGAAAAACTGGCAGTAGGCCTCAACACCCTCCCCCTCCCGCTTTCGGCCTGCTGGCGCCATTCCCCTCCACTCCTACCCGACTGGGCCAAAGCCTGAGCCAGGGCCCGTATACCCCGCGTCTTCCCCTCGCTGCCTCACCCCGCGTGGGCCGCGGCCCAGGATGCCACGTGCGCGCTCCAGTCCCCTATCCCCTACTCGCTGACGGGTGGGACCCGAAGTCAGCTTCATCTCCCTCCCGATGACATGACGAGGCGAGGCGAGCTGACCGCCATGGCCCGCCCAAACCTGTAGGCGGCGACCTTCGTGAAGGCTCGGACGAGACACCTCGACGGGTGCCAGGCCACCGCATTCCTGTGCAGTACAGCGCCACCTACCGGAGCCAGAGAAGACAGAGAGAGGGAGAACAGCGCCGCCGTCGACGCCATTAATGGCCGTGACAAGCCAAGGCGAGGAACCGCCTTACTGGGGATGTGACTGAACAAAGGAGGTAGAGAGCGAGCACCAGGGAATGCTCTAGAGCACGGGAACACGTCGATGGCCGGGAGAAAAATCTCCGAACCGACCTAGCTCTGCTACCGCCATGGCCGAGCTATAAAGGGAGGCCCTCGCTCCGAATTGAGGCCATCACAAGCTCCTCAAAGAATTCTTCTACCACCTCACCACCACCAATCCATCTTTATCACCTCTCTCCTCTCTGATTCTTGACTTCCCCCAAATCGGAGCCGCCATGTCGCCGGGGAATCGAGGCGAATTGGAGCCACTGGAGGTCGTTGCGTCCCAATTGGAGTGAGGGTGAGCTTCGATAACCTATACCCTTCCTTTTCCCCTTCCTACTTTTACCTCTACTAGCCCGAGGCGACTGGCCGCCATGGGAGCCGCCATCCGAGCCGCCATTGCTCGCGGCAAGCTTCAACCAGGGCACGACCAGGAGCTTGGGACACACTAGCACACGGGGCACATCTTAACGCACGCAATGCGCCAGAACATGGATGGAAAGACCCCCTCCCTGAGTCACAAAGAAACGACGCCTCTGCGGGAACTCCGGTGAACCGCCAAGACCCGTGAGGTGCTCCATTTTCCCTCTCTGGTGGACGGGAGGAAACGGGAACAAGAACATAGCACGCTACCAGAAATGGTTGAGGCCAGAGGGGAGCCACACCACCGGCAGAGCCGACTCCGACGAGGTCGGGGACCTTTCCTCTGCTTTCCGACGGGCCAGATGGCGGCACTCCTAACGCCGTCGTCGACCAGTGACTGGCAGCTGGGACCCACGCCGCACCATCACCCTTCTCCGTCACGGTGGGAAGGACGTGGGAGGCCCACGCGCCAGCCACTACACGAGGGCGACACGCGGGACCCATGAGTCAGAGGCTGTCGGCTGAGCTCTCACTTCCCTTCCCTCCTTCTGTGCGCCTGTTTCACGTGAGCCGATGAGAGCGGGGTACGCGTCTACCGAACAGTACCGTAGACCCGTGGAACCCGCCCTCACAGTCGTATAAGAAAAGGCTAGGTGCACCCGGCTAGTGTACACAAGAGGCTAGAAATCCTATTTCCCTTTGGAGAAAAATTCTAGAAAAATTCCTAAAAATACTACATACACTCAGTAACTTTACTCCATAATTAGTTTTCCAAAAATGATTATAGAAAATAGTTATTAATTTCCATCCTATATGTTTAATCTTATAAAAATCATATCTTTCATGTTTTATCTCCGAAAATTATGAAACCACTTCTGAAAATTCTATAAAAATATTCTAAAAGTGACCAACCTGAGATTAACCCTTTTGCTCAACATATGTTTTCTTGTGATGTTTGTTTCTTTGATTGTGCTTATCGTTTCCGTCGGATCGATCGGCAGAAGGAGACGACTACCAGGAAGAAGACGACCCAGATTACCACGAATCAGGAACTGTGAGCGGCAACGAAGGCAAGTCCTAACCCCTCTATTATCTAATCACTCGCTGATGATTATATGATTGGAATAGCATATGGTAGATCTTACTGAATAATAGGCAACTATGATATGTTTATGTGCTTAACGCAAATCTGATTAATGGGAACAAGTGGGGGATGCTTATATGCGGATATATCATCTTGGGGTAGACTCGCCTGTTGAGGGACTCTACCTAGGAGGCACTTGTTCGCAATATTGAGTTGTTTTCATAGGCCACCAAACTTGGTCAGAAACACGTCCAGCCTGAAGGACCGAGAATCAACCAGAAAGCGACCAGAGGGGGGGGCTGAATGGGAGCTTCAAAATTTCCTTTCGAAAACTAGTAGCCACTGTCCCGAGAGTCACCCAAAAGGACAAACCCTAGAGCTTGCTAATGTCCATGACCCTAGATGTAGGGTGGACGCTTCCAAGAAGCACAGCGGGACACTACACAACTCTAGAAAGCCAACACAAAAGACGGAAATCAATTCCGACAGCGGACGAACAAACCGCGAACGAAACAGCGCAAAACAGTCACGACCGGACTCTGGTCAGCGTCCGGTCAGTAGGGACCGGACGCGTCCGGTCACACAAAAACCGATCTGGAACCTTACTGTTCCTGACCGGACTCACGAGCAGGGAGCGTCCGGTCAACAACAGTGCGTCCGGTCAAAAGACGACAAGCTCAATGAATAGTAGAACCTATGCGTCCGGTCAGTGTTCAAACCGAGCGTCCGGTCAAGTCATGAGATCAACACACCGAGCGTTCAACGACCAGACTCTCTGCCCGTGCGTCCGGTCATCTCGACCAAGCATCCGGTCACCCCGATACAGTGCTGTTCGTCCACCGATTCAACTCGATCTCACCCAAAACAAATCCTCTAGGGATCAAACTTGGTGAGAGGAGTCAAAAAGAGTATAGTGAGCTATCCCGAAGAGATCATGGCTCGAACCTATCTCCAAATCGATGAATCGAAGAATTTCGGGGGAAGGGAGAAAACTTGATCCGAAACAAAAATCGATCGATCTCCTAGACCGTGAGGTTAGAGTTTAATTCCTTCGGTGGAAAGAAGTGCCTCACGATCTAGAACAATTTGGTTCAAACGGATTTGCAAAAGATGAACCGAGCAAAGAGATCAAGCGACGTGAAAGTCGTGGAGAAAAAGGATTCCGCGAAGAACACGAACAAAATGCGAATCACAACCACGAACTGCACAACAGTGAGATTACGGTCTCACTTCCTCACAATCAACAGTACATAGAGGCAAGTATCTCTGCGGATCTCAGCTAGCTACAGCATGGGATGGGAGAGCAGGAAACCCTAAGTGCGAAAGAGCAAATGACTGAGATAGATAGGCAGGAGGGAGTCTCCCGACTACTTATCCTACTACTAGCCTAAGTCTAATTCCTACTCTACCCCTCTCTATTCTAATTACAGAGCGAACCAGCTAAACCCTAGGGTTATTCTGGACCAACTCGGTGGTAGGTGTATCCGACGGCCACGCCCGCACAATTCAAAGCGTTGCCTCGACGCAACCTCCAGATTGCCGCCACGTGCCGCCACCGCTCTGCACCCCCGGTTTTGTGACCCAAACCGGGAAACCAGCCGTTTCCAGCCATCCACCGGTTTTGAGGCCCAAACCGGGAAACCAGCCCACCAGCTTCTAAGTTTTGAGGCCAAACTCAGCAAACCCTCAGCGCCCAGGTTTTGAGGCCCAAACCTGGAAACCGTCCTCAGCCCGAGTTTTGTGGCGAAACTCGGAAACCATCCACACCCAGGTTTTGAGGCCCAAACCTGGAAACCGTCCACCCGATGGTTTTTCCCTGGCTCTACCACCAAACCGACGTCGTAGAGGGGATGCACCGCCCGTGCACCCCGTCCACCGACACGTGTCCCCAAGTCTACGACTTAGGCAACACATGACCGCAAGTCTTCGCTCGTCGCTGTCCCAGGCTGCCAGCCACCACAGCTGATCCTCGGGTCTCTGGTCCCTCAGTCCAAGTCTCACGTCCGCCCTTCGCCACTCTTGGTCCATCGGCACGGCACGTCTCTACTTGACCTTCACCTCGCCTTTGATCACTGCATTCGTGCTCGACACCTGCACAACACAAGCCAAAGAACATGCGCATCATCCCAGTTGACAATCACTCATCACTCAGAGACCCGGCATACACTCATGTATCCGCAATCTCCCCCTTGATGAGTGCATTGTCAACTACCAACATAAATCATAGTAGAAAGAGAAGAAGGAAGAAGGAGAAGAGGGAACTCGACCAAATGACCCAAAAGCATAGCAAAGCCGAAGAAGGTCAAGTGGAAAGAGCAAGACAAATTGGTCCCCAAAGACATGGGCAACGGCTCGACGCAACCAAGCAAAGCAAAGCTAGCCCTCAAGAAGAGGTAGATCAGGCTCAACACCGCTAGCAAAACCCAGTCGAAAATATCGAAGCAAAATGCTAGTCCCTCAAGATAGAGGCACAGAGGCTCAACACAACTAGCAAAGAAGGCTTGATACCGATGCCTTTCGGCCAACAAGAGACAGCAAAGCTCAATCTCCCCCTTAGTTGATCATCCAGGAGACATGCAAACTCTCCCCCTGGAAACTCCCCTTCAAATGAACACTCGGGAAGCACAAATGATTTGCAAATTCTCCCCCTTAGTTGAAAATGCACTAATCAAGTAAAAGACTCTCCCCATCAGAAAGGGCACCAACAAAAGTGCTAACTAGGGAGGTTCTCCCCCATCCATCATGCATATGAGTCAAAATGCAAGTTAGCAGCTTCAGGAATATATTCAGGAGAATGCAAAGATGATCTAAACAATATAACTCTAATGACTCATCAACAGCATACAAGCTCAGCAAAGGCTCAAACTGATCACCAGATATGAAGTATGAACATATGAGCAAAAAGGAGCAGTTTTGAGTCAAAAGGTATTCACCATCAAAATAGCACTAGCAATGTATAAATAGGAGTCTGAACAAGTGCTAAACATGTATACAAGGTGAACTACCTCTAGCAAAGTTCAATCATCATGCTTAAGAATGTAACATACACTTGTGAATTCAAATTCAGATCGGAGTTGCAGCGGTGAAATTTCACAAGTTCAATTATTAGCATGTGATTGCGAGAGGTTGAAAGCTTGTCATTGCCTAACTTTGCAACCGAGCGAAGCCTATGCCGAAGCAATCAGAAGCTTAAAGCTACGGTTTCGGTCATACACTACACGGCTCAAGTTTAACTCAAAGTGCAATGAGAAACCGTCTCGATACCGTGATGTGTTGACAAGCAATCCCATCTCGATCTTTTTAATTCACTAAAACTTGGTACAAATTTTAAACATGATATGAACAGACCAAGCAAGTGAATGACTCAGAACTAGAGACATAGCAACCTAGCATATATGAAAAGCACGAGTAAACTAACACATCCTACACATGCTAGTTGCATATCTCAATGGTGAACATTTTCAGATTTGAAATTATTAAGCAAATTCACCATTTCAAAAATAGCTCAGCTCACAACATGTACTAGTGGTCAGAAAGAGCATAAGCTACAAGCATCAACATAAGCATCGGAGCATACTACATGGAGCATAGTTACATTCTAGTGATTATAGACATGAAGCTCAGAATGTAAATGTGTATGCTAAAATGCAAAAGAAAAGAAAGACAAAAGAGTCAGTCAAATATACAAGATCCAAAATGTTTCCCTCAACTAAAAGGGGAAACACACACCAAGCTCACCCCTCAACCGATTAAAGGTTGATTCGTCTAAAGGCTTGGTGAAAATATCAGCCAGTTGATGATGAGTATCGACATGGCGAAGGTCGATATCACCCTTCTCCTGGTGGTCTCGCAAGAAATAAAAGCGCACATCAATGTGTTTGGTCTTCGAGTGAAGCACGGGGTTCTTAGCAACGCTAATGGCACTCGTGCTGTCACAAAGCAAAGGCACGCGAGAAAAGCTCAGACTAAAATCACGCAAAGTGGCCATCATCCAGAGCAACTGAGAACAGCAGCTAGTCGCAGCAACATATTCAGCCTCTGTGGTGGACTGAGCGACACTAGACTGCTTGCGAGAAGACCACGAAACAAGAGAAGACCCAGAAGTGGACTTGCGCTCAATACGGCAACCAGCAAAATCGGCATCCGAATAACCGCAAAGGGAGAGGGTGGAGGAAGCAGAATACCAAATCCCGAACTCAGGCGTGAAACGAAGGTACCTGAAAATCCGCTTCACCGCCTGACGGTGAGAGGTGCACGGCGACGCCTGAAAGCACGCACACAGACACACCGCGAACTGGATGTCCGGGCGTGTCGCCGTCAGGTAGAGGAGCGACCCGATCATGCTGCGGTACTCCTTCTGGTCCACTGCTTCTCCATCCACATCTGCATCCAGGGCAGTCGTCGTCGACATGGGTGTTGGAAGAGGCTTGGCCTCACCCATATCGAACCGCTTCAGCAAGTCCTTGGTGTACTTGCCCTGGTGCATAAACGTCCCCTCTCGGGATTGCTTAATTTGCAACCCGAGAAAGAATGTCAGCTCGCCCATCATGCTCATCACGAACTCCCTGCTCATAGTATCTGGACCGAGTAACCCATTCATCGATGCTGCCGATCATCTGCTGAGGCGGGTGCTGGCGCTGGATGTGTCGTGGCGCCTCCCGAGCTGAAGTAGCCTCCCCCTCAACAGCAGCTGGTGCCTCCTCGGGTACAAAAGGTACCGCTCGGGGTGGCGGATCGCACGGCCCCCAGGAAGAAGAGGTGTCAGGGCCGTGAGTCGTCGTAGAAGCTGCTCTTTGCGGCACTGCAGGTGGAGGTGGTGCTGGGTCATCTATGCCTTCAGCATCCTCGTCCTGATCATCGAAAAGAGGCTCACCAACCTCATGATCACCTGCACGCTCAAAACGAGAAGAAGGACAAACCATGGTCTCGTCGATGGTGACATCTGATGTCTCCATGACTCAGTTAGTGTCAAGGTTAAGTACACGATAAGCTCGAGTGTGAGTGCCATAACCCAAAAACACACCGTCAGAAGAACGAGACTCAAACTTGTCCAAGTTGCCCTTTTTGAGTATAAAACAATGACAACCAAAAACTCGAAAATAACTCACCTTGGGCAGTTTTCCAAAATGCAACTCATAAGAGGTCTTCTTCAAGAAAGCTCTCAGAAAAATGTGATTTGAAATGTAGCATGCAGTGTTCATAGCTTCGGCCCAATATCGCCTAGGAGTCCTATGCTCATCGAGCATCGTCCTGGCCATCTCTACAAGGGTCCGATTCTTCCTCTCTACAACACCATTCTAGGGCGGTGTGTAGGGGGAAGAAAACTGATGCTCCAAACCCAAGCGGTCACAAAACATCTCAAAATCCGAATTCTTGAATTCAGAACCATTATCACTCCGAATTGCTTGCATCGAGTTCAAAGGGAACTCGTTCTGAAGACGCAAAATCAGATTGCAAGCAAAGGAGAAAGTCTCGGTCTTCTTAGCTAAAAAGAAGACCCACGAATATCTCGAAAAGTCATCAACAACAACAAGCACATACCACTTCCCCCCAACCGAGCTCACCCGAGCCGGACCAACAAGGTCCATGTGCAAAAGCTCTCCAGGGCACTTGGTCATGACCTGAGTCACTGGATGGTGGGGAGCGGCAACCATCTTCCCGTGTCTACAAGAGTGTCAAATAAGATCCTTCTCCATATGCAACTTGGGCAATCCTCGGATTAGGCCAAGTGAACTAAGCCTTGCAAGCAAGTCGAAGCTCAAATGTCCAAGTCTCCTATGCCACTTCCAAAGATCAGAGGAGGAAGGTCCAGCCACAAGACAATGAGAAGTGCCAAAAGACTCCGAGAAATTTGCACGAAAGACTTTTCCAAAGGGCGAAATCAAACACACAAGATTGCCCTGAGGATCCAAAATACGACTGAGATTCGGTTTAAACCGAATCTCATAGTCGTCGTCAAAGAGTTGCGAAACAGAAAGAAGGTTAAAATGCAAGTTAGAAACAAGAGCAACATCGCGCAACACAAAGTGCTCATTAACTCGCACCGACCCGCGAGACAATACCTTACCTTTGCTATTGTCACCGAAGGTTATGTACTCCTTTCCGGCAACAGGGGTAAGGCTGGAGAACCACTTGGCGTTTCCGGTCATGTGCCTCGAGCAACCGGAATCCACCAACCAAATGTCCTCCAACCATTTTACCTACATCAATAAAAAGACATAGGGTGAGCATACGGTCCAACACTGGGGTTAGTGAAGTAAGGAGAATACCAGTGTTGGGCTGGCTGCTCAAAAGAACGGTTAGCAGAAAAACCATTCCTAGCACGTCTACGAGAGGAGCGATCACCACGTAGAGGAAAACGTGGTCCGCTAAGGGAGGAGCGTCCATCGCGATACTCAAAACGCGGTGGGGGAAAACGCTCAACAAAGCCTCCGCCACGGGGTCTGTATCCTACAAAGTCAGGACCCCGTCGGGCATGCTCTCTACGAGGCCTAGGCCTAGCAACTTGAGGCACTGTGCCTCTAGGCCTAGCATCTCTCCTCGGAGCTCTCTGCTGCCTAGGCCTGGGAACTTGAGGTTCTGGACCTCTGGGCCTAGTTGCTCTCCTCGGAGCACTCCTCTGAACATTCGGCACATGTACATCATGGAAAGGATGGTACATGTCCGTGTTGTTCATCTCCCTAGCACGGTGCACCTCTCTCTTGTGCCTAAAGCAGAACTCCCTCAAGTGTCCATCTCTCCCACAGAAGTCACAATGATACCTCACCGCACGCAAAGGGGGTTGTTGGTACTCATGGCTGTGGGTGTGGATCACTTTGCCCTTTTGTGGCAACTCCTCCTGGATAGGTGGCATTGTATCCAGCTTGTTCTTAAGGTGGTTGGGTTTGGGATGCCACACTTGGTTCTTGGGTGGAGCTCTCGGAGGTTCCTCAAATACCCCATCCTTGGTGTTAGGTTTGAGAGGCTCTTTGGGTGGAAGCTTGGTAAGTTTGGGAGTAGTGGTGGAGTTGGGCTTCTCACTCGGGTTCAAACCACTCGACTCTCCAATCTTCCCAAAAGCAGAAAGATCAACACCCTGAGCAAAACCTACACCGGGACCTCCAGCAGCTCGCTTGAATTGGGAGATCATCATCCCGAGCTGTGGTTCACCACAAGATACCCATGACAAGATGGTCCGAAGGTATGTGTTTTCTTCCTCGGTTTGCATCTTGTCATGCTTCACATTGGCTATCTCCATCTCCAAGCCCTCACACAAAGCACACTTAGCCACACAAGTGCTACCTGGGCTGGCCTCCTCAAGAGACACAATCTTGGCATTCTTCTCTGCCAACTCAGATTGCAAGACAGGACAAGTCTTGCACGCACCCGACAGAGAAGGTCTAGCCTTCAGCTCATCCACCTCTCCTACCAACGCAGCATACTTACCTCTCAAAGTGAGAAGGTCTGTCATGTGCGTGGTGCACATCTCACACTCAACCTCCTCCGACACGACCACGGTGGACTTGGCAAACTCAAGCTCTCTCACCGTGTCCTCCCACTTCTACCTAAACTCCTTGCGCTCTCTAGCGGCACGCCTAAGCAGCTTATCCTGACTAAGCAAGGCGGCAGTAATCTTCTCATTCTCTGCAAAGAGCTCATCGTGGGTCATGGATACCTGGGAGGTGTCGTCGTCGTCGTCGTCGTTCCGAGGGGAGTTCACCAGCTCGCCGTCGACCTCCTTGCCGAGCGCCATGGTGCAGAGGCCGTCATCGTTGGCGAAGAAGCAGAGACCGTTCAGCTTGTCCTCGATCCTCTTCTTCTTCTCGGACTCGTCGTCGCCGTCCGAGCCGTCATCCGAGCCGTCGACGTCGCTGAGCGTGGCGAAGAACGCACGCTGCTCAGCCTGGGCCTTCTCCAAGTACTTCTTCTTGATGTACTCCTTGTCGAAGCCGCCCCTCCGCTTGTGCCTTGCGGGGACGTACTTCTCCTTGCGCTTGCCGGAGTCGTACTTGTGCCCATGATCGCCCACCCCAGACGAATGCTTCTTCTTGGGGCAGTTGGCGATGAAGTGGTCGGGGTCGCCGCACTCAAAGCATCCTGAGCGTCCTCCACCGTGGCGACGGTTCATGCGGTTGTTGTGGAACCACGTGAACCGGTTGGCGAGCATTGCCAACTCGTCATCCCCCAATGACTCAAGCTGGTCCTCTGTGACAGAAAAGAGAGACGAAAGAGCAAAACCTCCAGAGGGGTTAGAAGAGCCAGAAACCAAAGCCATAGTCGGGCCAGAAGGATTTTCATAGGAAGCCCTCGACATGGCTTCAATCTCACTAGACTTGAGCTTACTAAAGAGCTCGTCGCAAGTGAGGGTCTCATAGTTAGACGATTCGATGATCGCCTGGACCTTTGAGTCCCATACCGACCGATCAAGAGTGTGCAAAAGCTTCAAGGCCCTCTCATGATCGTCAAAAGGCAACAGCTCCTTGTTCGCTCTCATCTTGTTGACAATGACCTGAAAGCGAGCGAATAAACTCTCTATGCTCTCGCCAGGCATATGTCGAAAGTTCTCATACTCCTGCTTGTGTGACTCATAGAGGCGGGATTTGACCTGAGTGGTTCCCTCATGAAAGCGCATGAGGGTCGCCCAAATCTCGCGAGCCGTGGGGAGGTGAGAAACACGATCAAACTCAGACATGCTCAAACATGAGAACAAGGCGTTACGTGCCCGGCTATTTGCCTCGTGCTCATCGATCTGGAGCTGAGTGATACGAGCAGCCAAGACAACATAATTGGCCTTGTTGCAAATCTCCCAAACAGAAGAGCCCATGCTCTGGAGATAGGCCGACATGCGTATCTTCCAATACGCATAGTTCGTCCCATCAAAGAACGGCGGTTTGCCCACGCCGCGATCCATGTCGCCTTCTGTGGATCTGGAACCGGCTAAGGTGGAAGATCCTTAACCTGCTCCGATACCAATTGAAGGACCGAGAATCAACCAGAAAGCGACCAGAGGGGGGGGGGTGAATGGGAGCTTCAAAATTTCCTTTCGGAAACTAGTAGCCACTGTCCCGAGAGTCACCCAAAAGGACAAACCCTAGAGCTTGCTAATGTCCACGACCCTAGATGTAGGGTGGATGCTTCCAAGAAGCACAGCGAGACACTACACAACTCTAGAAAGCCAACACAAAAGACGGAAATCAATTCCGACAGCGGACGAACAAACCGCGCAAAACAGTCACGACAGGACTCTGGTCAGCGTCCGGTCAGTAGGGACCGGACGCGTCCGGTCACACAAAAACCGATCGGGAACCTTACTGTTCCTGACCGGACTCACGAGCAGGGAGCGTCCGGTCAACAACAGTGCGTCTGGTCAAAAGACGACAAGCTCAATGAACAGTAGAACCTATGCGTCCGGTCAGTGTTCAAACTGAGCGTCCGGTCAAGTCACGAGATCAACACACCGAGCGTTCAACGACCGGACTCTCTGCCCGTGCGTCCGGTCATCTCGACCAAGCGTCCGGTCACGCCGATACAGTGCTGTTCGTCCACCGATTCAACTCGATCTCACCCAAAACAAATCCTCTAGGGATCAAACTTGGTGAGAGGAGACAAAAAGAGTATAGTGAGCTATCCCTAAGAGATCATGGCTCGAACCTATCTCCAAATCGATGAATCGAAGAATTTCGGGGGAAGGGAGAAAACTTGATCCGAAACGAAAATCGATCGATCTCCTAGACCGTGAGGTTAGAGTTTAATTCCTTCGGTGGAAAGAAGTGCCTCACGATCTAGAACAATTTGGTTCAAACGGATTTGCAAAAGATGAACCGAGCAAAGAGATCAAGCGATGTGAAAGTCGTGGAGAAAAAGGATTCCGCGAAGAACACGAACAAAATGCGAATCACAACCACGAACTGCACAACAGTGAGATTACGGTCTCACTTCCTCACAATCAACAGTACACAGAGGCAAGTCTCTCTGCGGATCTCAGCTAGCTACAGCAGGGGATGGGAGAGCAGGAAACCCTAAGTGCGAAAGAGCAAATGACTGAGATAGATAGGGAGGAGGGAGTCTCCCGACTACTTATCCTACTACTAGCCTAAGTCTAATTCCTACTCTACCCCTCTCTATTCTAATTACAGAGCGAACCAGCTAAACCCTAGGGTTATTCTGGACCAACTCGGTGGTAGGTGTATCCGATGGCCACGCCTGCACAATTCGAAGCGTTGCCTCGACGCAACCTGCATATTGCCGCCATGTGCCGCCACCGCTCTGCACCCCCGGTTTTGTGGCCCAAACCGGGAAACCAGCCTTTTCCAGCCATCCCCCGGTTTTGAGGCCCAAACCGGGAAACCAGCCCACCAGCTTCTGAGTTTTGAGGCCAAACTCAGCAAACCCTCAGCGCCCAGGTTTTGAGGCCCAAACCTGGAAACCATCCTCAGCCCGACTTTTGTGGCCAAACTCGGAAACCATCGGCAACCAGGTTTTGAGGCCCAAACCTGGAAACCGTCCACCCGATGGTTTTTCCCTGGCTCTACCACCAAACCGACGTCGTAGAGTGGATGCACCGCCCGTGCACCCCGTCCACCGACACGTGTCCCCAAGTCTACGACTTAGGCAACACATGACCGCAAGTCTTCGCTCGTCGCTATCCCAGGCTGCCAGCCACCACAGCTGATCCTCGGGCCTCTGGTCCCTCAGTCCAAGTCTCACGTCCGCCCTTCGCCACTCTTGGTCCATCGGCACGGCACGTCTCTACTTGACCTTCACCTCGCCTTTGAACACTGCATCCGTGCTCGACACCTGCACAACACAAGCCAAAGAACATGCGCATCATCCCAGTTGACAATCACTCATCACTCAGAGACCCGGCATACACCCATGTATCCGCACAGCCACACGCCAATATGGGTAGGCCTAGTTTCACACCCCGATAGGCATAATTGTAACACCTACCTGGAGGTCGGGAGACAACGGTTTGACATGAGAAGGCACGACTGCTAAGTGACCTCTCGTGGCCCGGTCGGCATGGTTGCTAAGTGATCCTCCACGTTAAATTCCTGTTGGGCCGTGTGCGAGCCCCCCTCTTTTATGATATTGATTTGGCCAGTTGGACCATGTGTGGTCTGTTTTCCGGCCCCTGTGTAAACCGTGGTGAGGGTTACATGGACCCTATGGATGCGTCGTCTCGGGTATGAGCTTTGTTGGAGTAAATGAGGCCACTGATCATGGTCGAGTTCACTCCATCATGTGGGGGAAATTGGACATCTGCTGCAGTAGAATTACCTAAATCCTATTCGAATAGCCACGTCCTTGGTTATGGGCAATCGCCGAGATGAGGTCACCTATGGTTAGGTTAATTATAAATTCTTGCACTAGCACAACTATGAACTTGTGATAATGTTGCCTATGTTTCTAAACTAAACGGGAACTAGCGAGAAGGATGACACTCTCCTAGGGCCCAACCTCTCTTTTATTCTTGCTATTCCTATAGGACTTGCTGAGTACTCTATGTACTCACCCGTTGTTGACTCACAGATTATGAAGACGAAGGAGAACTGTAACACTTCTGGTGTTTAGCATGTAATTAACTTGACATATCATCATTTATCATCTTAAAGCATCTTGATCATGATTTCATGTGTATGCATTTTGCTTAGTGTATCATTTTATGTGAAGTACCTCTATTGCAAAAACCCTAATTAGCCCACTTCTCTCTACAAGGGCAAAATGGTAATTTCACCTCTGTGACTAGCTTTGTGTAATTCTTGTTCCTTTGGTGTCTTGAAGTTTTGTTGTGTTGGCCAAAGTTCAAAAATCAGAATTTGATTTCAAATCCCTTTGCAAAACCCTGATTTCCAAACCCTGGATTTTATCCCTCTTTTTGTAATTCAAAAATTATTCAAAATTTGGGATTGGTCCAAAAAGCAAAGTTGTAGATCTGTCAAAGAGAAACAACTTTGGTATTTACAAATTTTCAAGTTGCAGTACAAAGTTTTGAGTTATTTCAAATTCATTCAAACCCAACTTTTGTTCCCTTTTCAGTTTTCAAAATTAACTTAAAAACTAATGAGTTTCAGGAAAAGTGTATTATAGAAAAGTTGTAGGTTTTGATAAAAGGAACAACTTTCATATTTGCAGATTTTCAAGTTTCAGTATAAAATCCAAAGTAATTTTGAATTGATTCAAATTTCAAAAGTGTCCCCTTTTCTGATTTCAAATATTGCTCAAAAACTATTTGGATTTTGAAAATGTTCTTATTGACAAAGTTGTAGATCTCTTTTTTCTGAACAACTTTGATGTTTTGAGTTTTTGTTGCTCAGTTCAATTTTTGGGAGTAATTTGCAAAATACAGAAAGCAGCAGAAAGTCAAAACCTACACCCTAGCCCTGTTCATCTTCCCAGGCGAGCTAGGGGGGGCCCGGCCATGGAACCCCGCCGGCCTTCGCGTTTGCCGCGCGTCCGAGTCCTGTTCGCCTGCGCTGACCCGATGCCTGCGATCGCACAATCATTTCGCACGCGCACGGCGCAGAGCTGACCTCGCACACCCGTCCCCCACCCTGTTTTCCTCGGCCGCCGCGTGTTCGCCGCCGGCGAGCCATACGCCCGGACCCCGAACGCCAAATCCGCTGCCCATCATCATGTTTTCGGTAGCACGCGCGACACCCGATCTTATCCGCGCCCGAGCAGCGCTTAACCGCCCCTGCCCGCGCCTATAAAAGAGGTCGCCGGTGAGCCGGAGCTCCGCACTCACTCCGCCACCGTCGCCAGCACTAGCCAGAGCCTCCGCTCTTCTCCCAGCTAGCTCAAAAGCTCCGCCAAGTTCTTGCGAAGCTTTTTCCCTCCTCAATTTCACCTCCACCGCACTGAGTTGTCCGGCGTAACGCCATCTTCCCCAACGCCGGCGAAACACCGGTGAGCACGACTTCGGGAAATTCCCACTCCCCGGCCTTGATCATCTTTCCCCGACCTCTGTTTCTTCTTCCTCGCATCCTTGCGATTCTAACCATGCCTTGGTGATCTCGTATGGTGCTCAGGATCGCCGGAACGCCGTCACGACGCGGTTCTGCCCGCCGACGACCCCCGCTCCGTCGACCTCCTAGCTCCGGTCATTCCCTCGCCTCGCCACCGCGCGTCATCGACTGCCGGTGAGCTCCTGAACCTCTCCATGCCCTTGGTTTCGGCCGCGAGCCCCTGCCGTGGCCGGAACGCCATCTCGCCGCCGTCGGGTGACCGCCGGCGGGAGGAAGACGATGAACAGTCCGTTTTTCCTTTTTCAGTGTTATTTGAATAGTGTTCAAATTTCATCTTTTTGTGTGATTTTCTGTGTTGATCCAAAAATTCTGAAATTTTGATGGTAGACTCTTTACACCTTGAAGTATTTTATAAAAATATAAAACTTGACTTTTCTGTAAAAATTTGAAAATGAAAAATCTCCCTTTTAATTAATAAATGATGGTTTTGGTTTTTTAGAAAAAGATTTATAACCCCAAAATTTATGAGATCACTTTTTGTGAGCTAGTTTTGCCATGAAAAGTCTCTGGTGAAATTTTGAAGTCTTTTGGAACAAGTTGATTTTTGGGCATTTATTTTAATTCCTAAATAGTGCCTTTTGTTAATTAATGACTAGATTTAATTGAGCACCTTAATGACCTCCAAAAATTATGAAATTTGTTTTGCCATCTATTTATACCATAACAAACTTATGTGATTAATTTGGTAATTTTTGGAGCACCTTCATAAAATGACCTTTTTAAATAATTAAGAAAAATAGAAAAAGGTGATTAGGGTTAGCGTTGAATGCCCTGACTTTTGGATTGCTTGATGTTCATAGACCCATACCCCTCTGGTCTATGATGTTTGTGATGCCTTGCTATGTCCATACTTAGGCTTAATAAAGGTTGCTTAATTAAATTTGTTAATATTGCTAAAAGGGATAAGTAATCTATTGTCCACTTTAACCACCACTCATACTTTGCAAAGCTATACTCTAGTTTTATCCTATGCACTTTGTTCATACTAGCATACTCATGTGCATGCATCATTGCATACATATAGTGACCGAGGAAGAAGGCCCTGAAGTCGAGGTAGCCACCGAAGGATCTGTCCCCGAGGCAACCCCGAGCCCCGTCAACTGCACTGCTGACCCCGAGCCTGTCCTTTTTGCCATCCAAGGCAAGCCCCGGTGCATTTAACCCTTTCCTTGAATTTATAAATGTTTCCTTAAATGTCTTTGAGTTAAATTATTGCATTAGGTTGATAGGAGTTGAGTGAAATCCTATCTGATGCATTATCTACCTTGACCAATGATACACCCGATACCTGCTTTTCAAAAACTATTTGCAAAATGCTTAGCAATGCTATATGATAGTTTTGCAATAAAAATGCCAATTTCAAAAGTGTGATCACTTTAAGAATATTTATGGGAATTTCTGGTTCACTCCCACTATTGGCTAAGTATCTGATCCGTACCTAGTCAATGGGAAGGAGAGGTTGTCTTTGCGTACGGTGCCGTCATGTTGTAGTCCGGGACTCAACAGTTGACACCGACCGGGACAGGGTTGAAAAACTGACAGGACCTGTACTCTCGGGTTAGAGTCCCGAGGTGCTTGTCGCTGGCTGGAAAATTTAGGGACCACCTGTATGGGGGCCTGCTGACTAAGACTTGCAACTATTCACATACTACGGAAAGCTTCGGCTCCGAGGAATCCTTTATTGGACCGACAACCGCGCACTGGGAGTGGAGAGATGGCGGAAGTAGCATGTACCCACGTGGGTTAAAGTCCCGGACAGGAGTGGTGTACTGTACTTCCGGGTGGCGTAGGACCGGGCCCAATCTTGGAGGAATCGTGGTAGACGAGTTGGCATATGCAAGCTTGGGTGCTACATATGCAGTGTGGATAGGGATCCTCAGCTGAGTATTATTTATCCGGATTAACGCTGCTCCTCGGTTATGGAGACTTAGTCACTGACTGTCAACAGGGAGTGGTTCTCAACTAGGTCTGTTTTTGGAAAGTAAAATAAATCAAGGTTTATGATGGAACAAGGAATATCTGAGTTTTTTCAAAATAAGGAACAAGGTTTGAAAAATGCTTTTCTGCAAAATACTTGAACTTGCTTAAAGCCTTACCTTGACTACCCTAAGCCTCTCATACCTGAGTCTTCTCCCTTTTTCTTTAGTCGGGTAAGTCTTGTTGAGTACCTTTGTACTCAGGGTTCTATTACCCATGTTGCAGGTATGGCAGATTCCTCAGTATGCCTTGGACCCTGCTGTGTGACTGTTGTTCAGGAAGAGGCCGATGAGGCCGATGAGTGATTACTCACCCTCGGGCTGGGTGAAGTATCTTTATCTTTAGTTGTTGTCATATGCTACTCTGCCAACTCTATCTATTTGAACTATGGTCTGTAATAACTTCACTATTTATGTTGAACCCTGGTTTGTAAAACTATTGTTATCTAAGTCTTCCGCTATTTACTCCGATGTTATTTGTCAATATGTTCAAGAGATTGTAACTGAATTGTGAGATGATCCTGCGGACATTGGGCACTGATGTAGCCCGGTGGCGAACAGGTCTTAATCACATGGAACATGGGTTCGGCTGTCAGAGGTTGACAGGGACGCGTGGGCCATGGAATTAGGGTCGTTCCGTCACAGAGTGGTATCGGAGCATCTCACTACGACGTTGCAATCTTTTTGCGAAAACTTCAAAAAGTTTTTAAGTCCAAAACTAAACTTGACTATTTTGAGTCCAAATTGCTTCTCTCATCTCATCTTGTCTTTGGCAACTAGTAGCAAGACAACTTGTATAAGCCCTATGTACCTTACCTTAATAGTTGCATTGCCTTGGTCCGTAGGAACGAATCATGCATCATGCCATAATCACTTAAGATAATAACTTCCTCTCTAAGTCTGTTGGGTTAGCATGCCTTCACCTTTTCTTGCTAGCCTTATGCTTCTCTTCTATCTATCTGATCCAGACATGGCCCGTATCAAGTTCACCGCTCGCAAGTCGACTGGACCCAATGGAGTGCCACGTCACCAGCTGGCACCAAGAGCAGGGGAAGAGGCAGGAGAATCCTCCAACGGACGTCGCTTTCCCCGCCGCACCCGCAAGCAGCTGAAGGAGGAGATCAAGAATCTAAAGGCTGAGATGGAGAACATGGAGCATGACTTCTACATTTCCCGACTGGAGTTCTATGAGACACGAGCCGCTCTGGAGGAAGCCAACAAGAATGTGGTCCGTGCCATCCAGCAACGTGACGCAACCTGGATCCGCGAGGACGTCACCAGAGCCCAGCTCCATGGACTGCAGCAGTACACTGCCCAGATTGAGCAGTACAATGATATGCTTCACGAGGAGGTACATCAGCTGCACAACCAACTTCACCCCGTGGCTCCACCTGTTGCGGAGGATCCAGAAGATGGAGTCGTGGAGGAACCTGAAGTAGAACATGAGCCAGACCAGAATGAAGAAGTGGAACCTGCAGAAGATGTCCATGCCGAGGACGAGGATGAGGAGGAAGAGCCCGAACTCATCATCGAAGATGAAGATGACGATGAAGAGATGATCATCATCGATGACGACTAGATTCGTTGTGTCTGTGCCATCTGCTCACCTAAAGCCTTAAGTCTAGGTTTGGGCGTTAGTTGGTCTTCTGTCTAGTCGAGTCTGTATCTTGTCTTGTACCTTTCCTTTGTCAGTCGGTGGTTATCTATCGAACCTCTGTATCAGTTATCTACCCTTGCATCAATGAATCTTATCAGTCAGTTTCGTTCAAAATCAATCTTTGGATGCTAAGTTCCCAAGTTCTTAACAGATGCCTGTGAACACCCGCACTGGAGCCGGAAGTTCCAGAGATGCCAACCTTCCAAACCCTCCACCAGTTCCTGCTACCCTGGCAGATGCCATCGCAGCTTTGGCAGCAGCTGCAACCATGATGGCTCAGAACCAAGGGCAGCAGAACAACGGCAACCGTGGTCGTCGCAACAACCAAGAGACAACCTACGTGGACTTCACTGAAACCCGGCCACCGGTCTTCACGAAGGCCGATGAACCTCTCGAGGCTGACGATTGGTTACGCACCATGGAACAGAAGTTCAGTCTTCTGTACTGCACAGAGATCCAGAAGCCTCGGTTCGCTTCTCAGCAGCTCCGTGGTCCCGCAAGTGCCTGGTACGCCAACCTGTTGGCTGCCCAGCCTGAAGGTCACCAGCTGACCTGGGAAGAGTTCTGCACCGCTTTCAGAGCACATCACATCCCTTCGGGATTGATGAAAATGAAGTTGGATCAATTCCTGGCCCTGCAACAGAAAGATTCCACCGTTATGCAGTACGTGGGACAGTTCAACCACCTGAGCCAGTATGCCTCCGACTATGTCAACACAGAGGAAAAGAAGCGAGATTGTTTCCTTAGGGGTCTGCACCCTAAGATTCGCAGAGGTCTATCTAACAACCTAAACGGATCCTATCATGATGTCGTTGACCATGCTGTCGCTTTCGAGGAAAGCAACCGCCAGTATCAGGAGGAGAAGAAGAAGAAGAAGGCTGGGTCTAGCAGCTTCTCCAGCAAAAATAAGCGCCCAAGAATCATCTATCACCCCAGCCACCACCAAAACCGTGCCCCATACCCCCATCAGCAAGTGGTCGTTCGTACCGTGGCCACCACCCATAATGCCAACCAGCAAAGTGCCACTCAGCCGAACGCCCCAGGTGTTCGTGTCACCACCCCTCAAACAGCTTACAACCATCCATGCTACAACTGTGGCCAAGTTGGTCACTGGTCTCGCGAGTGCCCAAAACCCAAGAAGAATGCCCAGCATGCACAGAAAGGCCCTGGAGGATCACAGCAGCAGTACCGTGCACCGCAGCAGCATGTCCAGAAGGGCAAGTTTGTCAAGAAGCACGGGCAAGTCTACTTCACCACCGTCAGTAACATCCCAGAAGGAGAGCCCGTCATGCTCGGTAGGTTCCCTGTTGCCAATCATCCTGCAGTCGTCTTGTTCGATTCTGGTGCATCGCATTCCTTCATCAGTCGCACTTTTGTCATCAAGCATGAGTTACCCATGGGGAAGTTAAAAGAAAGTTTCTGTATACTTTCGCCTGGAGGGCGGATAAATACTAAGGAAGTGGTCCGCAGTATACCAGTAATGTTGGGGGAACATGTCTTTCCTACCACCATGATAGTACTGCGCAATCAAGAGATAGATGTCATCTTAGGCATGAATTGGATGTGTCAGTATAAAGCCATGATAGACATCTTGAATAGAGTTGTGAGAGTGGATATTCCTAACAGCACCTCCAAACTCCTTCTCCAACTTCCTATGCCTCAAAAACCAGCAACCACCCAGTTGAATACCGCCTGTGTTCCGGAAGTCAGGGATATTCCCGTGGTCTGTGAGTTCCCTGATGTCTTCCCAGAAGATTTACCTGGTCTACCTCCTGACCGTGACGTTGAGTTTGCCATAGAGCTAAAGCCTGGGACTGCTCCTATATCCCGCAGAGCTTATCGAATGCCTCCCAGAGAGTTGGCAGAACTAAAAATCCAATTACAAGATTTGTTGGACAAGGGTTTCATTCGCCCAAGCTCGTCTCCTTGGGGCTGTCCTGCAATCTTTGTAAAGAAGAAAGACAAGACTCTCAGAATGTGCATTGATTATCGCCCACTCAATGAGGTCACCATCAAAAACAAATATCCCTTGCCTCGGATTGATCTTCTCTTTGACCAGTTAGCTGGAGCCAAAGTATTCTCCAAGATCGATCTCAGATCCGGCTACCACCAAATAAAAATTCGTCCTGAAGATATTCCTAAAACAGCTTTCACCACAAGATACGGCCTATATGAGTACTTGGTCATGTCCTTCGGTTTGACCGATGCACCCGCTCATTTCATGTATCTTATGAACTCAGTGTTCATGCCAGAGCTCGATAAATTTGTAGTCGTGTTCATTGACGACATCCTTGTCTATTCATGAACTCCTGAAGATCACGCCAAGCATCTTCGAATCGTTCTCTCTCGTCTCAGAGATCACCAGCTGTATGCCAAGTTCAGTAAATGCGAATTCTGGCTAGATCGAATTCAATTCCTTGGTCATGTCCTGTCCGCTGAAGGTGTGTCAGTTGACCCTGAAAAAGTGGCAGATATCTTGGATTGGAAGCCACCTACCACTGTCCGCGAAGTTCGTAGCTTCATGGGAATGGCTGGATACTATCGTCGTTTCATCCCAGATTTCTCCAGAGTCGCCAAGCCTATCACCGAGTTGTTGAAGAATTCCGTGGATTTCGTTTGGACACCAGCCTATGAGCAAGCCTTTCAAGCCTTGAAGAAACTGCTAACTACATCACCAGTCCTAGCTCAACCAGATATCGAGAAACCCTTCGATGTATACTGTGATGCATCTGGTACTGGTTTGAGCTGTGTTTTGATGCAAGAAGGACGAGTAATCGCTTATGCCTCACGACAGCTTAAGCGACATGAGGAAAACTACCCAACCCATGATCTTGAGCTAGCAGCAGTCGTGCATGCCTTGAAGATTTGGCGTCACTATCTGTTAGGCAGCACCTGCAATATGTATACGGATCACAAGAGCCTAAAGTATATCTTCACTCAAGAAGAATTGAATATGAGGCAGAGAAGATGGCTTGAGTTGATTAAAGATTATGACCTCGAAGTACATTACCATCCTGGTAAGGCAAATGTAGTTGCCGATGCCCTTAGTCGCAAGTCATACTGCAACTGTCTGACGACGAAGCCCTATGATTTTTCCTTGTGCCACGAACTTGAAAGGATGGGTATCGAAATGATTCCGCAAGGAAGCTTGAACAATGTCAGCATAGAAACATCCATCAAGGATCAAGTCATTGCTGCTCAGAAGGATAACCCTGGAATCAAGCACATCATCGAAAAGGTCCAGACCGGAAAGGCTGATTGTTTCAGGATCGATGATGTAGGAGTTGTTTGGTTCAAGAACCGTCTAGTAGTTCCCAAGGTGCCTGAATTGAGACAGTTAATCCTTGATGAAGCACACTTGACCAGATTCTCTATTCACCCCGGCAGTAACAAGATGTACCAAGACTTAAAGCAGAGATTCTGGTGGACTAAAATGAAGATTGAGATTGCCCGATATGTCGCTCAGTGTGATACCTGCCAAAGAGTCAAGGCAGTACACATGAAGCCTGGAGGAGAATTGCAACCTTTGTCAGTACCCGCTTGGAAATGGGACGACATTAGTATGGATTTTGTCAATGGACTACCCAAGACCCAGAAAGGTTTTGATTCCATTTGGGTAATCGTGGACCGACTCACCAAACAAGCTCACTTTCTGCCAGTGAAGACTAGTTACACCGTCCCCACTTATGCCACTTTGTACAAGAACCACATAGTGAAACTTCATGGCATACCCAAGACCATTATCTCTGACCGTGGTACCCAGTTTGTCGCTAAGTTTTGGAAAGCGTTCCATACCTCACTTGGAACCAAGCTCTTGCATAGTACGGCATATCATCCGCAAACAGATGGACAAACTGAGCGAGTCAACCAAGTGCTGGAGGACATGTTGAGAGCCTGTGTTCTTACCTTCGCAGATACTTGGGATGACTGTTTGCCTTTGGCAGAGTTCTCTTATAATAACAGTTACCAAGAGAGCATCAAAATGGCACCCTTTGAAGCACTGTACGGTCGTCGTTGTCGTACACCCCTCAGTTGGTCTGAGCCCGGAGAAAGAGAATTCTTTGGAGTTGACCTGGTCAAAGATATGGAAGAGAAAGTCAAGCAGATACAAGAGAATATGAAGATTGCCCAATCTCGACAGAAGAGCTACGCTGACAAGAGACGTCGACCTCTGAAGTTTCAAGTTGGAGATTATGTATATCTCAAGGTTTCACCAACCAAAGGAGTCACTCGTTTTGGAGTCAAGGGAAAGTTAGCACCCCGCTACATTGGTCCGTTTGAGATTTTGGAATGTTGTGGCAAGGTAGCTTACAAGCTGAAGTTGCCCGATCATCTCTCCGCTGTCCACAATGTTTTCCATGTCTCCCAACTCAAGAAGTGTCTCAGAGTACCAGAACATGTCGTGGAAGTTGAAGGTGTCGAGCTAGAGCCTGATCTATCCTACTCGGAATATCCAGTTCGCGTGTTGGACCACAAGGATCGCGTTACTCGAAGAACTACCACGAGATGGTACAAAATCCAGTGGAACCAGCACTCTGAAGAAGAAGCCACCTAGGAATCCGAAGACTTCTTAGCAAAGAACTACCCCGACTTTCTCGAATCTCTGTCCATGTAAAGTTTTGCCTTTATCCCTTCTTTGTCCTTTCGTAAGACGTGGAATCTCGGGGCGAGATTTCTTTTAGGGAGGAAGGCTGTAACACTTCTGGTGTTTAGCATGTAATTAACTTGACATATCATCATTTATCATCTTAAAGCATCTTGATCATGATTTCATGTGTATGCATTTTGCTTAGTGTATCATTTTATGTGAAGTACCTCTATTGCAAAAACCCTAATTAGCCCACTTCTCTCTACAAGGGCAAAATGGTAATTTCACCTCTGTGACTAGCTTTGTGTAATTCTTGTTCCTTTGGTGTCTTGAAGTTTTGTTGTGTTCGCCAAAGTTCAAAAATCAGAATTTGATTTCAAATCCCTTTGCAAAACCCTGATTTCCAAACCCTAGATTTTATCCCTCTTTTTGTAATTCAAAAATTATTCAAAATTTGGGATTGGTCCAAAAAGCAAAGTTGTAGATCTGTCAAAGAGAAACAACTTTGGTATTTACAAATTTTCAAGTTGCAGTACAAAGTTTTGAGTTATTTCAAATTCATTCAAACCCAACTTTTGTTCCCTTTTCAGTTTTCAAAATTAACTTAAAAACTAATGAGTTTCAGGAAAAGTGTATTATAGCAAAGTTGTAGGTTTTGATAAAAGGAACAACTTTCATATTTGCAGATTTTCAAGTTTCAGTATAAAATCCAAAGTAATTTTGAATTGATTCAAATTTCAAAAGTGTCCCCTTTTCTGATTTCAAATATTGTTCAAAAACTATTTGGATTTTGAAAATGTTCTTATTGACAAAGTTGTAGATCTCTTTTTTCTGGACAACTTTGATGTTTTGAGTTTTTGTTGCTCAGTTCAATTTTTGGGAGTAATTTGCAAAATACAGAAAGCAGCAGAAAGTCAAGACCTACACCCTAGCCCTGTTCATCTTCCCAGGCGAGCTAGGGGGGGGGGCCCGGCCATGGAACCCCGCCGGCCTTCGCGTTTGCCGCGCGTCCGAGTCCCGTTCGCCTGCACTGACCCGATGCCTGCGATCGCACAATCATTTCGCACGCGCACGGCGCAGAGCTGACCTCGCACACCCGCCCCCCACCCTGTTTTCCTCGGCCGCCGCGTGTTCGCCGCCGGCGAGCCATACGCCCGGACCCCGAACGCTAAATCCGCTGCCCTTCATCATGTTTTCGGTAGCACGCGCGACACCCGATCTTATCCGCGCCCGAGCAGCGCTTAACCGCCCCTGCCCGCGCCTATAAAAGAGGTCGCCGGTGAGCCGGAGCTCCGCACTCACTCCGCCACCGTCGCCAGCAGTAGCCAGAGCCTCCGCTCTTCTCCCAGCTAGCTCGAAAGCTCCGCCAAGTTCTTGCGAAGCTTTTTCCCTCCTCAATTTCACCTCCACCGCACTGAGTTGTCCGGCGTAACGCCATCTTCCCCAACGCCGGCGAAACACCGGTGAGCACGACTTCGGGAAATTCCCACTCCCCGGCCTTGATCATCTTTCCCCGACCTCTGTTTCTTCTTCCTCGCATCCTTGCGATTCTAACCATGCCTTGGTGATCTCGTATGGTGCTCAGGATCGCCGGAACGCCGTCACGACGCGGTTCTGCCCGCCGACGACCCCCGCTCCGTCGACCTCCTAGCTCCGGTCATTCCCTCGCCTCGCCACCGCGCGTCATCGACTGCCGGTGAGCTCCTGAACCTCTCCATGCCCTTGGTTTCGGCCGCGAGCCCCTGCCGTGGCCGGAACGCCATCTCGCCGCCGTCGGGTGACCGCCGGCGGGAGGAAGACGATGAACAGTCCGTTTTTCCTTTTTCAGTGTTATTTGAATAGTGTTCAAATTTCATCTTTTTGTGTGATTTTCTGTGTTGATCCAAAAATTCTGAAATTTTGATGGTAGACTCTTTACACCTTGAAGTATTTTATAAAAATATAAAACTTGACTTTTCTGTAAAACTTTGAAAATGAAAAATCTCCCTTTTAATTAATAAATGATGGTTTTGGTTTTTTAGAAAAAGATTTATAACCCCAAAATTTATGAGATCACTTTTTGTGAGCTAGTTTTGCCATGACAAGTCTCTGGTGAAATTTTGAAGTCTTTTGGAACAAGTTGATTTTTGGGCATTTATTTTAATTCCTAAATAGTGCCTTTTGTTAATTAATGACTAGATTTAATTGAGCACCTTAATGACCTCCAAAAATTATGAAATTTGTTTTGCCATCTATTTATACCATAACAAACTTATGTGATTAATTTGGTAATTTTTGGAGCACCTTCATAAAATGACCTTTTAATAATTAAGAAAAATAGAAAAAGGTGATTAGGGTTAGCGTTGAATGCCCTGTGATGTGACTTTTGGATTGCTTGATGTTCATAGACCCATACCCCTCTGGTCTATGATGTTTGTGATGCCTTGCTATGTCCATACTTAGGCTTAATAAAGGTTGCTTAATTAAATTTGTTAATATTGCTAAAAGGGATAAGTAATCTATTGTCCACTTTAACCACCACTCATACTTTGCAAAGCTATACTCTAGTTTTATCCTATGCACTTTGTTCATACTAGCATACTCATGTGCATGCATCATTGCATACGTATAGTGACCGAGGAAGAAGGCCCTGAAGTCGAGGTAGCCACCGAAGGATCTGTCCCCGAGGCAACCCCGAGCCCCGTCAACTGCACTGCTGACCCCGAGCCTGTCCTTTTTGCCATCCAAGGCAAGCCCCGGTGCATTTAAACCCTTTCCTTGAATTTATAAATGTTTCCTTAAATATCTTTGAGTTAAATTATTGCATTAGGTTGATAGGAGTTGAGTGAAATCCTATCTGATGCATTATCTACCTTGACCAATGATACACCCGATACCTGCTTTTCAAAACTATTTGCAAAATGCTTAGCAATACTATATGATAGTTTTGCAATAAAAATGCCAATTTCAAAAGTGTGATCACTTTAAGAATATTTATGGGAATTTCTGGTTCACTCCCACTATTGGCTAAGTATCTGATCCGTACCTAGTCAATGGGAAGGAGAGGTTGTCTTTGCGTACGGTGCCGTCATGTTGTAGTCCGGGACTCAACAGTTGACACCGACCGGGACAGGATTGAAAAACTGACAGGACCTGTACTCTCGGGTTAGAGTCCCGAGGTGCTTGTCGCTGGCTGGAAAATTTAGGGACCACCTGTATGGGGGCCTGCTGACTAAGACTTGCAACTATTCACATACTACGGAAAGCTTCGGCTCCGAGGAATCCTTTATTGGACCGACAACCGCGCACTGGGAGTGGAGAGATGGCGGAAGTAGCATGTACCCACGTGGGTTAAAGTCCCGGACTGGAGTGGTGTACTGTACTTCCGGGTGGCGTAGGACCGGGCCCAATCTTGGAGGAATCGTGGTAGACGAGTTGGCATATGCAAGCTTGGGTGCTACATATGCAGTGTGGATAGGGATCCTCAGCTGAGTATTATTTATCCGGATTAACGCTGCTCCTCGGTTATGGAGACTTAGTCACTGACTGTCAACAGGGAGTGGTTCTCAACTAGGTCTGTTTTTGGAAAGTAAAATAAATCAAGGTTTATGATGGAACAAGGAATATCTGAGTTTTTTCAAAATAAGGAACAAGGTTTGAAAAATGCTTTCTGCAAAATACTTGAACTTGCTTAAAGCCTTACCTTGACTACCCTAAGCCTCTCATACCTGAGTCTTCTCCCTTTTTCTTTAGTCGGGTAAGTCTTGTTGAGTACCTTTGTACTCAGGGTTCTATTACCCATGTTGCAGGTATGGCAGATTCCTCAGTATGCCTTGGACCCTGCTGTGTGACTGTTGTTCAGGAAGAGGCCGATGAGGCCGATGAGTGATTACTCACCCTCGGGCTGGGTGAAGTATCTTTATCTTTAGTTGTTGTCATATGCTACTCTGCCAACTCTATCTATTTGAACTATGGTCTGTAATAACTTCACTATTTATGTTGAACCCTGGTTTGTAAAACTATTGTTATCTAAGTCTTCCGCTATTTACTCCGATGTTATTTGTCAATATGTTCAAGAGATTGTAACTGAATTGTGAGATGATCCTGCGGACATTGGGCACTGATGTAGCCCGGTGGCGAACAGGTCTTAATCACATGGAACATGGGTTCGGCTGTCAGAGGTTGACAGGGACGCGTGGGCCATGGAATTAGGGTCGTTCCGTCACAAGAACCCGGCTACAACGAGGAGGACTTCCAGGAGGACCAGTGATAGCGATCGCGACCGTGAAGGAATCGTTAGGATAGGGTCTATGCCTATGCTCTAGCTTGCCTGTGAGGATAGACGCCGCTACGCATCGACTACCGCCTTAGTAGCTTCCGCACCCTGTTACGCAACCCACCCCTGTAGTGTGTTTTGGTCAAGTGATATAAATAAAAGCCTTGACCCTGTTGTAATATATCACCTACCTAGGTGTGAACCCCAGACCCTTTATGTATGAACCCTTTTATTCGCTAGATTAATAAAGTTCGTTATTTATCTTTAAATCTGTATATCATTTCTGTTAATCCCGTACATATTTGTGCATGATCCTAGCGCAAATATGGGGATGTTTGGACTCTCAGGATGAGGGCCCGACACGGTGCATCCCCTCTACGGTTCGGTTGGTGGTTGAGCCACAGAAAAACCACCGAGTGGATGGTTTCCAGGTTTGGGCCTCAAAACCTGGGCACTGATGGTTTTCGAGTTTGGGCCACAAAACTCGGGTTGAGGACGGTTTCCAGGTTTGGGCCTCAAAACCTGGGTGCTGCGGGTTTGCTGAGTTTGGGCCACAAAACTCAGGCTATGGATGGCTGGTTTCCTGGTTTGGGCCTCAAAACTGGGGGTTGGTCGTGAAGGCTGGTTCCCGGTTTGGGCCTCAAAACCAGGGGCGAAGTCCGGGAGAACGACGAGCGGAGTGGTGGCGGCACGTGGTGACAATCTGTGAGGTTGCGTCGAGGCAACGCTACCAGTTGTGCGGGCGTGGCCGTCGGATCACCAGCATCTTCGAGTTGGTCCAGAATAACCCTAGGGTTTAGCTGGTTCGCTCTGTAATTAGAGAGGGGTAGAGTAGGAATTAGAATTAAGATAAGTAGAGGGAGACACCCTCCTCCCCATCCATCTCAGCCATTTGCTCTTTGCCTTCTAGGTTTTCCTGCTCTCCCAATCCCTTGCTGTAGCAACTGAGATCCGCAGAGAATCATACCTCTGTGTAGTGGAGATTTGAGGAAGTGAGACCGTAATCTCACTGTTATAGCGTGTGGTAGCCACACGGTTGCAGATCGATGAATTGATTCGCGTTTTGTTCGTGTTCTTCGCGTTCTTCGTTTCTCCACGATTTTCCCGTCACTCGATCTCTCTCTCTACTACGTCTTTGCGAAATCCGTTTGAATCAACTTGTTCTTTATAGTGAGGAGATCATTTCCACCAGAGGAATTCATCTAACTCCTCACGAACAAGTAGATCGAGTCGATTTCGTTTTCGTGGCGCTTTTTTCGGTTCATACACCTTCCCCTTTGATTTCCCGTTGTTTGATTTGATTTGAGCGGATGATTTCTTTGGGGATAGTCTCCTAACTACCCTCGTGATCGTCCTCTTCAAGTTTGGGATCAAGGGATTTGGTTTGGATCGATTTGGAGAAGATTTGTGTTGAGGGCGACCAAAATCGCCCTTCCTGGACACTCGCGGACAGTCCGCCAGTGCCAACCGCGACAGTCTGCGCGTCGGGCTCCGACCAGGTTAGTGGTCGCGAGTCTTGGCTGTGTTGGCCTCGACTTGACCAGCGGACAGTCCGCAGTTGGTGACCACGGACAATCCGGAGTCGAGCAGGGGACTTCAGCAGCTTTGCTATTTTCGAGTTTTGGCCGGCGGACAGTCCGCCAGGGGATCGCGGACAGTCCGCCCCTGGCGCGGACAGTCCGGGACTGGAGGCCGGACAGTCCGGGATCCTGCTTGAGCTTGCGTTTTGTGCGTTTGTTCTCCCGGCTTCTTCGCTTGGTTTCCGGACTTCTCGGTTGGCTTTTTAGTTCACCTAGGAACCTCTCTAAGTATCTTTGCTACTCGTTAGCATCGGTATTTGGGGATTTCCCAACGTAGCCTTCAATCTACGTTTGGGACTCGGTTTCTAGGGATCGAACTTGTGCCGGTGCTTCAGTTCTTAGTTTGATATCGTTTGTGGTGCCTCGCTGTGATCCTAGGGATCATCCACCCTCTTCCAAGGGTCGTGGCATCACGGTTTCGATCGAAGCTTTTGGGGGTTGATTTGTGGGACGAAGGCCAAAGTTTCGAGGGAAATTTTTGTGCTCCCATTCACCCCCCTCTGGTCGCCTTACTATTGCATTCTCGGTCCTTCAGGGGGGCCTCCAAACCGCCGCCCTAGCGTGGTGGGCGCTAGGGTTTGGTGGCGGCCGCCAGTTGAGAGTGGCAGCCGCCACTCCTCCTTCGCCGGGCATCAAGCGGGAGAAGGTAAGCCTCCTAAAAATCAAAGTCCCGAGGTTGAAATGGCATGGTTGGGCCTAAAGAGGCCTTTCTCGGGGTTTTGGATGGACTAGTTGCATGAAATGGACAAAGGATAAACTGGGTCCATCTATTAATGGTCATGGCTTGATCTACTTCAAAATCAATTATATCAATTTCATTTAGCTCATTTTTATCAAAGTCATAGAACATTTTAATCTTGTCCATTGACTTTGAAGATTTGCCCGTCGTCACTTTCTAATGTGACGGCTCCATGGGACGAGGTTGCAACAACCTTGAAAGGTCCTTCCCACTTGCTTCAGAGTTTACCATGTTCGAAAAGTCAAACACGGGAGTTAAAGAGTAAAACTTTATCTCCTACTTTGAACTCTTTCTTTTTTGGTCCGTTTATCGTGCCATCTCTTAGTCCTCTCTTTATAGAGCTTGGCACTATGATAGGCTTTCTCTCGCCATTCTTCTAGTTCGGAAATTTGCATCTTCCTATTTTGGCCAACTTGGTCAAGATCCATGTTCCATTTCTTAATGGCCCAATGAGCTTTGAACTCAAGCTCAACAGGAAGATGACAAGTTTTCCCATAAACTAGTTGGTATGGGGACATTCCAATTGGGGTCTTATAGGCGGTCCGATAGGCCCACAAAGCTTTGGGTAACTTATGTTTCCATCCCTTTCCCATTTCTTCTACCGTCTTTTGCAAGATATTCTTTATTTGTTATTAGACGTTTCGGCCTGTCCACTTGTTTGGGGGTGGTATGCAGTGGCTACATTATGTTGGACTCCTTGACTAGCTAAGAAATGTCGGAAGCTCTTATCTATGAAATGAGGGCCTCCGTCACAAATGACTAGTCTAGGAACTCCAAAACGAGGAAAGATGTTTTTCTTTGAACATTTTCTTCGAATGTTTAGCATCGCCACTGCGACATGGTAGGCTTCTACCCATTTCGAGACATATCCACCGTCACCAAAATGTACTCTCGGCGTCATAGGATTTTAGGAAAGGGGCCCCATGAAATCTATACATATACCCCAAACATCGATAACTACTTGGATATTTGTTCACGAGAGGCATAGCATCTGGGGCATAATGTTACCATTCTTTTGGGCAACGAGGACAAACCGTCTCACATAATTTTTGTGTCCTCATACGTGGATGGCCAATAAAAACCAATTTGCCATAATTTTGGGCATGGTCGGAAAAGCTACCATAGTGTCCCTCCATATTCGGTGGAGTGACATCTATCTATGATTTTTTTGTTGCTCTTCTTCTATGGGGTGACACATTTTTCTCAAGAGTCCATCCTGCCAGACATTATAGAGATATGGTTCATCCCATAGGTGGCGTTTCTTGCTTTGATATTAGTAGTTTCTTTTATCTCCCCAGCGGGACTAGCCGGTGACTATAAAATTCACATTTTGCATACCAAGGGTTGGTATACATGACTTTAAAAGGTATCATCGCGAAGGAAAGTCATTTATTGGGAGATTGTCCAAATTATTGACTTGTAAGTCCCCTAGACAGTGGATCAGCTACTGAATTCTCTACTTCTTTCTTGTCTCTTATTTCCAGGTCCAATTCTTGAAGGAGTATATCCAGTGGATCAACCTTGGCTTAGCATCTTTCTTAGTGAAGGAAAAAAAGAATATTTAGCGCGAGTGCGGTAAAAAACGATCACCTTAGCTCCCCTAAGTAAGATCTAACTTGTCTAAGCAAAAGACTACGGCCACTAGTTTCTTTTCCTGTGGTTGCCTAGCTTAGTTGGGTGCCATTTAGGGTCTTACTAGCATAAGCATAGCATAAACACTAATAGGATTTTTCGGTCTCTGCAACGCCGAGAATTGCAACGTAGAAATTTGGTTGCCAGAAGATCGTTGTATTATCAAACCATTCTAAAAAATGGTAGTGATACATGCCATTTAATACACGGTTTCAAGATTTGCAAAGGTCATGTTGCATTTGGTGGACGATATTGGCCATGGGAAAAATGGTTGGCAGTAGACTGATTATGGTTTGCAATTGTGTGGTAGTATTGCAACTACATGTCAATTAGTTGCATTTGTTTTGACTATTGCTAACGTTTTTTTTGTGTTGCATAAAATTTGAACAAGCGTTGCAATGCTAGAATCTTAAGCAACGAGAACTCTGGAGCGAAGCAAAAGTTGGGGGTCATTGCAACCTTTTTTGGTAGTTGCAATATACTTTGATATTTTTGCAAGTGCTAAATTTTATTGCAACAGATCTATGGGGTTGAAGCTAACATTGTGTTCAAGTGGCACCGCTTATTTTTTGGTGCAATATACTTACTTTGATAATTTGCACGATGTAAAACTTAAAAAGAGTATGGAAAGAAAAGCCTTGGGGACCATATATTAGAATTTAAAAAGTGCTCCCCACAGGAATCGACCATGGAGCTCTCGTTCAGATAAAACCTTCTCCACCACGGCCGCTATGTAGGTGTTTTTTCTGTAAACACATGTTTTAATTTATTGATACTGATTGAAAGACCTTATGAGTTATAAACGCCCCAACACTTGGACCCAATCTCGGCATCTCCGTCCTTATGCCTGGTGGTCTGAAACTTTCTGTAAGTATTAAGTTGCTGTTAAGTAGTTGTGTTTAAGTAACACGTGATGTTCATTTAGTACTTGAAGTTGTAATCCGTGGTGGTTGGTCACTTTGTTGTGATAAGTAAAAATGCCTGACCGTGCACCACCGGTCACATGGTGACCACGCAATGAACCTTTCCTTGTCCCACATGCCGACCGTTGATAGTCTTGGGCCATCATGATTTTTTTTTTTTCAAAACTTTCCACTTAACCGACCCACCTCTATTTCAAATACTTAAACATTTATCTCAGAGATATTCATTATCATAACGAACATTAAGGTTCCATCAACGGTTCAAACTTACCATGTCATCAGTTCAAAAGAAAAAAAAATAAAGTGCGACATTGCGTATGAAGGACAAGTGACCCTTCCCACCAAAACGTGCAACAAAAAAATGTCTTCCAAGCCGAAGAATTCATCTTCTATTATTTTTCTTCCATGACTGGTGGCAATAACCCCATCATCAATGTATGCCTCGTCTCAGAATCATCATCACCCAATAATAGTCATCAATAGGTTCGGGAATTGCTCGCTACGCCACTTGATTAATAATGGCGGTAGAACCCAGTTGTGTGTCCCTGCCCTATCTTTGTCTTGACTAGTTTTAAGAATTCTTTGACCCTTGGCCTGATTCATCATTCATTTCTGGATTTCCCACATCAATTGCAATCGGCGTGATTTCCCTGTGTCTGGCATGGGAAAAAAATTTCTTCCTTGGTCTCACCAAAACAAAGTAGACCAATCCCGGCCCTTTTCACGATAGGGACTAAAACACCGGTTCACGTTTGAAGCAAGAATGTCAGGTGCATCTTAATATGGGTGAACATGGAAGATAGCATGTCCGATAATATCAAATTTTATCCCTAGTGTACCCTCTGCATCTGCTGGTACTGGTTAAGCCGGGCACTCATACCAATCACACACTGAACCATTATAACTAACTTCTTTTCTCTTGGGGAATTCTAGTGAGATTATATTTCTAATGACTCCATACCAGGGTCATGTTGCGTGTACAATCCATCACCCTTCACATGACAAACCAAATTTTGTGTCACGAGCTTTTCTCTATGGCAGCTGTCCGAAATTAGCCAATTAATTGATGTGCACTCTATTCAACACACGAGCTCGAGGGTCAGGTCCTGAGAAAGGGCAATGCATTGTTTTTACTTGCTTCCCCTTTTCTCATATAGTTTTGCTATCTGCATTTAAAAAAGCAGTTAGACTCTACCGGCTATTACTACACATCGGTCCTGACCATAAAGTGGGAATTTAAAAAAATATAAAAATACACATACCTCGATTTCAAACCATCTTACAAAATGCTCCTTGTGTCATTTTTAATGTTAATTGAACTATCCCTTGTTAGTTGTGTCTTATGCTCCCTACATCAAAGTGCACCAAATTATTAGTTGATGCCACAAACAAGCAGATAAAAGATAAATTTAGTAGTAAAAATTGTGACTTACTCTACCCATTTCCTGGCTTCATCACAATTAGTAATTATGTAGTGCCTCATCTTATGAAGTTCAACTTTCTCCAAATTCTTAAGCTTATTTCCTCTCCTCTTATAATCAATTTCACTAAATATGCTTAGACCATTTGGAGGCTCATTCATAACTATATTTCATGACGATCAGCTCGACTCAGCTTGGTGTCGACGTCGAAGAATCGAGAGCAAAATGTAAGACACTCCTCAGCTATGTATGCCTCGGCTATTGATCCTTCTGGTTGTGCCTTGTTCCTGACATATCCTTTAACAGTACGTAGATACCTCTCTACTGGATACATCCATCTGTAACACACATGCCCACCTAGTTTAGCCTCTTCAACTAGATGGACCAGCAAATGAATCATTATGTCAAAAAATGCAGGCGGGAAAACCATCTCAAGCTGACAAAGAGTCTCTTTAATTGAACTGTCTAGTTTGTCAGGATCTGCTGGCACCAACTCATTTGAACAAAGTGCACTGAAGAACCTACTGAGCTCAATCAATGGCCTGGCAACATCTTGTGGCAAAATCCTTCTAATGACTAAGGGCAATAGTTTTGTAGAATAATATGGTAGTCATGAGTTTTGAGTCCAGACACCTTACATATTTTATCGTCAACACATCTCTTTAAATTGGAGCAGAACCATCAGGCATCTTCACTCCTTGTAGAAATTGGCATAAAATCCTCTTGTCATCCTTGTTTAGAGAGTACAACGTTGCTGGCAAGGTGTACGTGTCATCATCAATCACAGGATGCTGATCTTGCCTGATCCCAAGCTGTTCCATGTCAAGGCGGGCATTCTCGCTGTCCTTACATTTCCCTTCAATTTCAAGCAAAGTCCCTAATATGCTCTCGCATATGTTTTTCTCAATATCCATCACGTCCAAATTATGCCTTATGAACAAAGAAGACAGTAGGGGAGCTCAAAAAAAATACTCTCTTTCCTCCAATTGTACCATCTTGCGTCTTCATCACGCTTCCTCTTTTTTGATATGTCCTTTCCAAATCCCATTTGATGAAAAGTTGCATATTTGTCTAATACATCTTGACCAGACAGTGGAACTGGAGCCTCCCTGGTTTCCTCCTCATCGTTGAATCTCATCTTGTTCATGCGCCATGGATGGTCTAAGGGCAAAAACCGACGATGTCCCATATAGCAGAACTTCTTCCCATATTTCAACCACAAATAATCTATATCCTTGTGACAGTAAGGACATGCAAATTTTTCTTTTGTGCTCCAACCAGAAAGCATCGCATATGCAGGGAAGTCATTGATTGTCCAAAGTAGCATAGCACGTAGTGTAAAGTTTATATCAGTATTCCATGTCCCTTTTGGGGCAACACGTTTGTCCGGGACGCCAACAACTCCGGCGGCGGCGGCAGCGCCGACAAGTTCATACAGACCCAACGCCACCATGTCCCTTTTTGGGGCAAACACGTTCGTCCGGGTCGACAACAGCACTTGGTGATCAACAAGAGAGCTCCCTGCCAATCAGTGAGACCAATGATTGGTAACAACTCTTGGCTTCCTATTTTTGCATTCAACATCTGGTTTAGGGTTTTAGATATACTAGATAATACCCGGCGCATTGCTGCGGTAACTTTATAATGTTACATAGGAGGAATATTCATGAAGCGAGAAATAGTGAAGTGAAATCATGACATTTTTATTTTAACCTTTGATGAAAAGTAAAAAAATGGTCATATAGTCATAGTTACATTCCATAGTTAATGGTAATAAATAGTTTTTAATTTATAATAATGTTGGCTTATTTTGGAAAAGATTAGGAGTTCACAAAATTGTTAGTAGGGTATGACTGTATAACGGAGTCCTGTCCATAGAATACATAGATAATTATAATTGTGTCATAAGAAAAGAACTAAATAATGACCCATGCCAATATGGTTAACCTAATAAGAACAACAACCTATATAGAATAGTTCATCTAAATAAACATTACAATAGTAAATGAGTTATTAAAACTGGCCTTCTTGACATGGCGAAACAGTGACAACATGGTAGTTACTTCTTCGGAGGCAAACTTTTGCTTTCCTCAAGCCTAGTGATTACATTCATGTATATATATAACTTTGAAAATCCTTGGGAGGACTAATGAATAAATAAGAGCACAGTATGAGGATTTTTGTGGTGTCCCGAATGGAAACAAACTTTGATGTTATTAGGGAAAACATTGTAAAAAAGGACAAAATGACTCTGAATTGAGGAAAGAAAATGTACTGCCAAGAGAAATGAAGGTAAAATAGGTGGTAGATTGAGGAAAGAAAATGTACTGCCAAGAGAAAATGACTCTTGATGTTCGATGATGAGAAGAACACAAAGGTGTGGATTGAAGATAAAGTTGTGTATGTATACAGTGTCTTGTCTCTTAAGAAGATAATGGTGGCATTGGTAATTTTTAAGAATTTAACTAAAATAGATAACAACACCTTTTCTTAATAGTACTACTACGCAATATTACTGTCAAAAAGCTATGCATGGGAGATTATCTATGAACTGAGCTATAGTCTTGGCATGGAAGAGAAGGTATATTTGCAAGCATAAACTTGGTATTCGATACCTGCTTTCTGCAAATCTGCATAATTCTCCATATTTCCATGAATTAAGTCCTTGCTCAGTTTTATCATGCGCTACATTCTCAAAATGTGTGAGGTTAAAGTTTGAACAAATGAAGAGAATTGGCACACAGAGAAGAGAGATTTGCCTGTACGTAATGAGAAATTAGTGTTAACCTGAAAAGATTTCAAAAAATCAGAAATCTATGGCACCAAAATAGATGAGTAGAACCTGTAAGAGCCATGGTGGTTGGATTAGTCTGAATCATGGCCAAAGAAAAAATAGATCTCACCTCTATTAGAAGTAGGATTCGTGGAAAGAAGATAAAAAACGAATACATGGGATTAATGATATGTAGGGATTAATGAGTTTGGAGTCCGTCCATGTTGGTTCCTTTAATTTCAGTCATGAGGATAATGTAGATCGAAAGCATGAGATTAATGATATGTAGGGATACGATTTTGCTCTCTGTCCATACACATATGCCTATAAGTTCAGTGATCAGGATATTGCTTTTTATCAAATTATGTACTATAGATTCAGATCTTAGCTCAAACTCAAAATGAACTATGTATAAGAAGTTTCAAATCCTAATATCCCATTTTCCTAGCCTCACGCTGTTTAAGATTTGATATCTATGAGTTGATATGCGAGCAGATAAATCTTAGTTTTCTCTAATAATCTTTATCTTATTTCGTCTAGTCATATCTAGCCATCTTCTATGTGCTCTAATGAGTAATGCAAAAGTACTGACATAATTCTAAATTAGAATGGGACTGTAAGCATTTCCTATCAATTAAGCTAAGAAGAACAAGTGTCCAATATTTAGTGTTTCCTAGTATAAATTTTTTTTTGGTTTACTTTAATTTCAGTCATGGGGGTGCACATATAGTTAAAATAAGTGGCACTAAGTTTTATTACTTTCTCTGTCTGTACACATACTATATGTACACTGGTTTCCTTTTAAGTATATTGTTGTATCATCACTAGTGCTTAAGTTTGATACTATTGTAATATTTGGCAGCTCGGATCAAATATGGACTCTCTATTTCACTTGCGAGGCATTGCCGGGGGAGCAAGAGTCTTCTACTATTATAATCACTAGGGCTCATCTCACCATGAGTAACTTGCTTGCAATGAAATTACAATTGGGGTATAGGGTAAGGGACTATTTGTACTACAAGAGAAGATGTGGTAATGCAGCAACATTACACGAAATAGAAGAAGTCAATGCAGATGCTATGATAGCATGTAATGAGGAGGAAAGACAGGTAAGACTATTGTTGTCCAAGGAACAAAAAATAGACCAGAATGTGAACATAACACCCTGAAAGTACCTAGAAGGAGACCCATTAGGGAAGAGAATATAGATGAACACAAGGAGTCAATTGATGCTTACAAGAAATGGCTGCAACGTCATGCATAAGGAAAACCGATTCACACGCTAAGTGTTATGTTGGACTCCTATATATTTAAAAATTATGTATTATTTTTATTGGAGAAGCCTCTGTACTAATATTAGCTTGGCTGACCCAGATTTGAAAGATATCGACAGGGATGACACCACCAAACTTACAAAGAATGGTTAAGGGTGCAAGACACTGATGATATTAGTAATATAACATCTGTCCCCTACATGTCTATTGTTAATATTCCTTCACAAACATATTATATCTTACACAATGACCAATTTTCTGCAGTAGCATATGTGGACAGTAATCATCGTACAGATGTAGTACTTTCAAGTGAAGATAGCACCCCACACCGCCAGTAAACAGACCATCTCATGCTCGACGTTTTATTCCACAGGAGAGGGAACTAGTAAGTAATGAATATTTCAGTTTATTGTGAGGTTCAGTTAATTTTAATCTATGTCAATAGTTTCTTAAGTGGTTTTGCTTTGTATATATTTTTTTCATGGACAAGACTCCAAAAAGAGGAACCAAAGGTAACTTGAAAGGATGGACAGCAACAAACAAGAGAACCATGGAGGCATCTCAGAAGCTTAGCTTCCAGTTCTCTAGGCTTGAGGACCTGTAGGTTCAAAACAAACGAATATTTTGATGATGAAATAAACTATTCACAAGGAAAAGAGCACCTCTCATCGGAGTAAGAACATGAAGACATCTATGTGGATGTCAAAATTGCAATAGCAAACGATGTGTTGGTAAGCTTATGTTATCCATGTGGATGTCAAAATTTCATACCAAATTATTCTTTAAGAAGTAATTTATTTAGGCTTTACCTTGACAGGCTAAGTGGGACCTTGAGGATAACGAGGCGAACAGAATCAAATATGGATGGTGGCTAATGACCGTTACAAAAGGATGACGTCTACATTAGTGCTACCTACAAGGCGTACACTACAAGGCGTACACCCTATGAAGAGAGAATGAGACAAGGCCAGAAGAATTAGACATTGTTGAGTGGCACTATCTGGTGTCGTATTTTGGCACCGAAGAATTCGAGGTTTGTTCCCAATTTTTATAAAAACTTGCCAATTGCACTTCTGATGTCAAGGTTTATGTTTTGCGCACTGCTGATTTTATAAAATCAATCATTGCTGGTTCTGTGTAGAGGATTAGGCAATAAGAATTCTCAAAATTGACAGAATCGACAGATACACCATGTTACAGGATCAAAGAGTTTTTTTCTCATTGAGCTATGAGAAGGTAAAAAATTTTGTCACAAGGTTTCCTTGAGGCATTTTTTTATGGTTTGTGCTTGTGCCGCCCAATGACAATGACATGATATTGTTATAACCTATATAGTCTTGTATTTGACAGTGATATTAGCCCACTTCCCACTAAAAAAAAATATTTTGCATGCTTGTATACAGAAAGGTGAAAAGTACTAAACTAATGTGTGCCAAAAAAAGAATAACTTGGATTCCTTTACTTTTTCAATAGCAATAAATATTTCTGTTATCTTTTGTTTTTAAATTCTGGTGGATATCTTCCTGATCTCTACAATTATAAAACTTCTACATTTCCCTAGATTGTGAAATATGCTAAGTTTTTTTTTTCATTCTTGCCTAATTAGAGGGACCACTAACTGGTGAAGAGCCAAATGATATGGAGCTTTTTATGATGACCCACCAACAAATGGACAATGGACAAGCGAGGAATCTAGGGAAGTCTATGTGAGTATTAAACAATTTTTACAACCCTTATTAAGTGAAGCAACTGTCCTCGCTTAGAATTAAAGTTTTAATTAACTAAATGTCTTTGCTTTGTTAGGACAATGCAACCAGGAAGATTATGGAGCTGGAGTCAAGGCCTGACGCAAATGTCGTATCAGACTTGGAGCAGAACCAGATTTTCCAATCAACCTACAAGGAAACGAGAAAAATCAAATCAAACAAGATGCATGCTAATGGTTACCTTGCAAGGTACCCAACTAGAAGGACTACTGTCGGAGGACTACCAGCACAAACTCCAACAGGAGGCCTTATTGAATCGTTTGGACGGCTGCAAGATAGACTAGAAGCTCAATAAGTTGAAAGGAAGCCGAGAGGCAAGAACATAGGCGTAAGCTTGAACATATTAACAAGAAAGGGAGGCTGATAGAGAAGCACTTAGGCAAGCTATGTTATGTTGGAAGCAGCCCAACAGCAAGCTTCAGTCAGTACAAAAGGTAATATTAACAACATCTATGTTCTCATAGTTTATTGAACTGAAAATCATGATCTTGAACCCAATTCGAAATACAGGCTAGCACAATTGTGGAGCACAACTAAAAATATTGTTGCTGCTGCAACAATTGACGGGACACAAAATGTAACAACTACAATGGGAGAACACATGATGCATAGTCAGCAGGTAGTTTTGATGATAATTGAAGAATGTTTAATTGTAACATGCATGTCATATTCTTGTCAAGGGGTGTAATTTTTACCACCAACCATTTATTTTCAGGTTACCCAAGAAACCAGCCAGCCAGAACAACAACCCCCTTCTTCCGCGCTGAAGAACGTCTCACTAGAGGGCGCATGACTAGAAGTAATTCAACAGCGAATTCAGGTGCTGTTTATACTACAGCAAAGCAACTGAAGGAAACTGCGGCTAGGAAAGATCTACATTGTCCAAAAAGAATACACAGGTTACTATGTGAAACCTTTTATCTCTCTTGCATTAAAAAGGAACATATAGTCCTTTTGGAGAAGTACATGGCTATTCTTTTGTTCTGCTCCTAAATATGGTCCAGGCTTAGTTTCCTCTTGCTGATTAGAAATATATATGGATGTGTTTGTGCTCATAAAATGTCTTGGGAGACAGCTGCATGTATTTTATATTTGCTGTTCGCTTCAAAGGTCATGGTTGATAGTACTGCAGCTCACAAAACTCTAGTACTACAGCTCATGTTTTGCTTCAGTGTTCAATTAGCTTTGCCGCCACTAGTCTCAGTTTAACTAATGCATGTCAATGATTTTTTTCAGGAGGAATCTTGAGTTTGAAAATGAGCATGCGAATGTTGAGACGATGGCCAACATACATATCAAGGAAACCTTCGCTGCTACAGTAGATATTAGTCTTTTTATTCGAATGAGTTCAAACAGTTGTTTGTGCTTGACACATTATTATGGGTTAAGTTATCTACTTGTGTTCTCATTTAGTTTGACACTCGGTGTGTTTCATTAATGATTTTGTATGAACAAATTATATTTTGTTTTAATGGATGTCGATGCTTCCTTCATTATGTATTTGTCGTTTTGCGATTATGATTTAAGCTACCAAACAAAGTGCCCCAACATGAATTATTAATATATAATATCTGGCGTTGCAATATATAATGAACATATAACAACCACATAAGTCGTGGCAATCGATAATCGTGGCAATAGAGAAACTATCTCTTGCAACTACAAAAAATGATGGTGGCAATATAGGAATCTACCTATAGCAACCAGCTATACTAAATGTGGCATAGATGACCTGTCTGTACCAACCAACCTAAGTAACGTGGCAATAGCCTATGCCATCTATATCACCATTCAGAAACGTGGCAATATACGACCTCTCTGTACCAACCACCTGAAGAGACGTTGCAATAACCTAAGCAACCTATAGCAACCATTTAGGCGACGTGGCAATAGAGAACCTCTATTGCAATGCTTTCTCTACGTAGCAACAACCACGATTGCAACACCTGTGTTGCGTTGCGATTGCATTATGTTGCTACACGACCAGCGTGTCGCAATACGTATCGCTAGCAACACCTAGTTCATTGCAATTGATACTATTACCACACCCATAGTGGTTGCAATTGCTTTTGTTACAACACTCACCAGTTGTTGCAAAAGCGTCAAAAGTGTTGCAATACACGGGATGTGTGTCGCAACTAAAATGTAACCCGTTGCATTATGCTATTGCTACACTTACAAGTGCAACGACATTTAACCAAAAAAAATGGTAGCAAAATTACTATTGCTACCATTTTTGGATCTTTTGCTACACTTTTTTGGTGTTGCAGTAGACCAAAAATTTTGTAGTGTAATGCTTCTTATCTTTAGTTTGACAAAGGACGGCTCCCACAACATAATCACTAGCATCACACATGAATTCGAATGGCAAATTCCAATCTGGGGGTTGGATGATTGGTGCAGAAGTTAGATCCTTTTTAAAAAATATTGATAGCTTGTAGACAGTCGTCGTCAAATTTGAACGGGACGTCTTTTGCTAACAGGCTCGTTAAGGGTCTAGCGACTTGTGAGAAATCATTAATAAACTTCTATAAAAACCAGCATGGCCAAGAAGCTTGGATTCCTTTCACATCATGGGTGGTGGCAATTGTTCAATTACATCGATTTTGGCTTTATCCGCTTCTATCCCACGTTCTGAAATTCGATGGCCTAGGACAATTCCTTCCCGCACCATGAAGTGACACTTTTCCTAGTTAAGAACTAGGTCCTTCTCTTCACAACGTTGGAGGACATTGTCTAAATTGGCTAGGCAATCGTCAAAGGTTTTCCCATAGGCCGAAAAGTCATCCATGAATACCTCCATGATATGTTCAACCATATCGGAAAAGATGGACATCATACACCATTGGAAAGATGCCGACGCATTGCAAAGTCCAAAGGACATGCGTCTATAGGCATAAGTTCCATACGGGCATGTGAAAGTGGTCTTACTTTGGTCATCTGGATGGATTGGAATTTGGTGATAACCAGAATATCCGTCCTGGAAGCAAAAGAAGGAATGGTTTGCCAATCTCTCTAGCATCTCATCTATAAAGGGAGTGGGAAAGGATCTTTCTTTGTGGCTTTATTCAGCTTCCTATAGTCTATACACATCCTCCATCTAGTGATAGTGCGTTGAGGGATTAACTCATTTTTCTCATTCTTAACGACTGTCATGCCTCCTTTCTTTGGAACTACTTGCACGGGACTTACCCATTCACTATAAGGAACTGGATAAATAATTCCCGCGTGCAAGAGTTTCAGAACCTCCTTTTTCACGACTTCATGCATAACGTTATTGAGTCGTCTTTGGGGCTCTCTTGAAGGGGGTATCTCAGGATCGAGAGGGATACGATGGGTGCAGAGATTTGGACTAATTCCCTTCAAATCTTGAAGTGAATAGCCAAAGACAGATCGGTGTTTTTCTAAGACAAGGGTCAACCTACAGACTTCCTCTTCAGATAGCTTACTGCTAATGATTACGGAGTCTCGGGACATTGTTTAGAAAAATGTATCTCAGGCGTCACACAGAGGTTTTTGCTCTATGGAAGGTCAAGATGGCTTTTCCGATTCGTCTAAGCGAATGGTTCTCTGTCTCGGCTTCTTCTTTGACAAAGAACTCAGAATCTTTTTCAAAATTAGGCTGAGCCAACTCATAAAGGGTAGAGGTTATAGCTTGATCGAGAAGATCTGGTTCTGGTGGTTGTTCGGCAATAGAATTTAATGCACGAATGATGGTACTGAGTACTCTTTTCAACTGATTTGAGCATTGAAGTGCTCTTGACATGGTCCTTGTAAGGCAAGTATGGACCAAGGTTGTCCTAAGAAGACGTCAAAAAGGACTACATCAAAAATGTAGAAATCTAAGACCATGTCCGCTCCATCTACTTGGATGGGGACCATCTTTAGGATTCCTTCACTTTCCAAGATGTCACCATTTGGGTCTCTTAAACACCGTTTAGTTGGTTGTCGTTGAAGGTCGAGGAATGTTCTGGATACGTAATTACTAGCAAGAACATTAATTCCCACGACAGGGTCATAAAAGGCAAAGGCTCTTTCTCCCCTAATTCGACAATTTATTATGCTAGGTACATTATCTATGTGAGGCATGTTTTTTATTACTTCGGCTTCCATTGTCCATTCATGACTCATGACAGCTGAAAGTTCCAAAAGACGCTCTCGGCTATAGATTCCATCAGAAGACTCAGGAAGTGGTTTGTCGGATGGGAGAGCTTGAACGGAGTAGTTCATAGCATTCCCGTAATCATCAAACACATCATCCTCTATCTCGCCCAAAAATTCAGGAAGAATTTCTTCCCCAGATGTGGATGGAATAGGCTCCACTAAGTCCAGCGAGCTAGACTCGGGCTCTTCTTGTTGTTCTACGGTCGAAACTTGAGTTTCTACGAGTTCTTCATCAGGGATTTCATCAGAAACTCCAGTATAAGGAGTATTCTCAAGAATTTTATCAAGAAACTCCTTTCCACCTCGTGGAGAAAGATGAAGAAACGCTCCACCTGATGAATGATCAAGGTGAAGGGCGCTCTCTTTCTTTAAACTGACATAAAAATGTTGAAGGAGTATTGGATCGGGTATGGCTAAATCGGGTCCTGAATTGATTAAATCAATAAAACAGGCCCAAGCCTCCCCTAATGTCTCCTTATCAATTTGTCTAAAGGTCAACACTTCTACTCGTAGTTGTAGAGTTTGAATTTCTCCCTAGCAACGATGCTAGAAATGTTTGTTGGTATTTTTTATGTCTATTGGATAATTCTGCAAGCGCACAGAACATTCCATTGTAGCATTTCACCCAGTAGTATTCCAGGGTATCGTATTTATCCACAAGGAAGCAATGGTTAAAGAATGTGATAACTAGCTATCGTGTATCCACTATCTAATATACCAACTAAACCAGTGTGGGGGTAAGTGATGTATATGATAAGAGCAGTGACACACACAAGAGAGGTCACAAAGATAAAAGAGTAGTCTAGCGAGGGAGGAGGACAACGAGAAAACCTAAGGTTTCCAAAGAACTATCTCTACTTGCATGGTTCTAACTTAGCAAGACAAGGTATATCAAGCAAGTGCAGATACATGGGTGTATGCCGGATCTTGAGATGATGAGTGATTGTCAACTGGTATGATGCACATGTTCTTTGGCTTGTGTTGTGCACGTGTTGAGCTCGGAGACGGTGATCGAAGGCAAGGTGAAGGTCAAGTAGAGACGTGCCATGCCGATGGACCCGGAGCGTTGAAGGGCGGACGTGAGGCTTGGACTGACGGGCCGGTGGCCTGAGGATCAGCCGTGGTGGCTGACAGCCTGGGACAACGACAAGTGAAGACTTGCAGGTGGACGGGGTGCATGAGCGGTGCATCCCTCTACGGAGTCGGTTGGTGGTTCAGCCACAGAAAAAACACCGAGTGGACGTTTTCTAGGTTTGGGACTCAAAACCTGGGTGCGGTCGGTTTCTGAGTTTGGGCCACAAAACTCGCGGTGTGGATGGTTTCCAGGTTTGGGCCTCAAAACCTGGGTGATGGCGAGTTTCTGAGTTTGGGCCACAAAACTCAGCCTAAGGACTGGTTTCCCGGTTTCAGCCTCAAAACCGGGGGGAGGTCCAGGAAAAGGATGGACGGCGAGTGGCGGCACGTGGCAGCATCCGGTGAGGTCGCGTCGAGGCGAAGCTACCTCATGTGCGGGCGTGGCCGTCAGATCGACTACACTTCGAGTTGGTCAGGAATATCCTTAGGGTTAGCCTGCTCGCTCATTAGCAGTTGGGGTAGAAGGGGAATAATTGTATTAGGCTATATTAGGAGAGGCAACCCCTCCCTCCAAACTATCTCATCCATTTGCTACTTTCACTTAGGGCTTCCTGTTCTCCCACATACCTGTTGTAGCTACTAAGATCCGCAGAGACGGAGAATCATACATCTGTGTATTTGGATTTTGCGGAAACGGGACCGGATTCCCGTTGTCTCCTCTTGGGGACATTTTTCGGCTCGAAATTGAGATTGTGATTCGCGTTCTTGAGTTGTTCTTCGCGTTTGTTTTTTCTGTCTCATTTTCTCCCGTCGCTCCAATCTCCTCTACGCTGAGTCGTTTTCGAATCCACTTGAATCAACATGTTCTTTGAAGTGAGGAGATCATTTTCACCAAGGATTCAACTCAACTCAAACCTCACGAGCAAGTAGATCGATTGGTTTTCGTTTTGGATCAACTTTTCCCTTCTCTACGCGAATTTCTTCGATTCATCGATTTGGAGATAGGTTCGAGCCATGATCTCCTAGGAGTAGCTCACTATCCTCCTTGTGACAATTCTCACCAAGTTTGAGCCCTAGTGGTTTTGTTTTGGGTGAGATTGAGTCGAATCGGTGGATGAACTGCACATAGTCTCGGGTGGACCGGACGCACGGCTCAAGGTGATCAGACTCTGGTCAGTGAGTCCGGTCGTGGAAGGCCCTGCTGTCCACTCTACGTAAAGTTGACCGGATGCTCTTTGTCTCTGTGATCGGACTCGACGTTCGCACTGTTCATCGTTCGATTTCTCTGACAGGACGCTTCAGATGTAGTGACCGGACGCTCCGTACCATGAGTCCGGTCCAACATAGAGAGCTACCAGAACACTCTCGAGCTGACCGGACGCGTCCGATCCAAACCGACCAGAAGCTCATCAGAGTCCGGTCAGTGCAGATTCGCACGTTTTCGTCTGCAGTTCATTCGTCCGATTTCTGATTTGGTTTCGGGCTTTTGCGTTGGGTTTCTAGAGTTGTGTAGTGTCTCGCTGTGCTTCTTGGAAGCATCCACCCTACATCTAGGGTCGTGGACACTAGCAAGCTCTAGGTTTGCTCTTGGGGTTGATTCTCGGGACAGAGGCTAAGAGTTTCTGAAAAGAAATTTGAAGATCCCATTCACCCCCCTCTGGTCGCCTTTGGTAACATTCTCGGTCCTTCAATTGGTATCGGAGCGGGTTAAGGATTTTCCACCTTAGCCAGTTCCAGACATGGATCGCGGCGTGGGCAAACTGCCGTTTTTTGATGGGACGAACTATGCGTATTGGAAGATACGCATGTCGGCCTATCTTCAGAGCATGGGTGCTTCGATTTTGGGACATTTTCAATTCTGCTGATTACGTGGTCTTGGCTACTCATGTGACTCAACAGCAGATCGATGAGCACGATGCCAATAGCCGAGCCCGTAACGCTCTTTTCTCATGTTTGAGCATGTCTGAGTTTGATCGCGTTTCTCACCTCGCTACGGCTCGGGAGATTTGGGCGCCTCTCATGTGTTTTCATGAGGGAACCACTCAAGTCAAAACCCGTCTCTATGATTCACACAAGAGAGAGCATGAGAACTTTCGACACATGCCTGGCGAGAGCATAGAAAGTTATTCGCTCGCTTTCAGGTGATTGTCAACAGGAAGAGGGCTAACAAGGAGTTGTTGCCATACGACGATCATGAGAGGGCTCTCAAGCTTCTTCACACTCTTGATCGGTCGGTGTGGGACTCAAAAGTTCAGGCAATCATTGAATCGCCTAACTATGACACTCTTTGTCGCAGAACCGACCAATTTATACCAGATTAAGCACCGAAATCTCCGCTTTCGCAAAGATTATCATGTACTTAAGCTCATATAAATCCGGTAGTCCGGAAATCTCGAAGGATTTCAAATCATTTCAACATCAGCCAAGAACGTAATAGTTCAACGAACATGTCCACGAGTTACATCACAGTTCACACATAGTTTAAATACATCGGAGTACAAAATAATATTACAAACCATAGTTTGGAGATAGTAGCAGAAGCAACATAGTTTTAAACATAAGTTCAGTTTGTTCTCAATACGGTGCCATTAGCCTAATCAGGTCCACAAAAGCATCAGAGAGATAAGGAATGACCATGCCCATGGTCTAGTCATCCACCCTTACAGGGTACAAGCAGTTTCACAGTAGCCATAGAAGCACTGTCCATCTGCAACAACAAGGGAATAAAACCCTAAGTACAAGAAGGTACTCAGCTAGACTTACCCGCCATAAACCAGAAATAATGAGACTCCAAGGATCATGTAGGCTATATGTGGGGTTGGCTACACATACCATTTGCATGAAAGCTCTTTGTAAGTAAAACTCAACCTAGGGTGTTGGCAGTGTCGACAAAATATGGTCGATAGTCTACCGAGGGGTATGCCCATGGTAGTAGATTGAGCGGCGCAGGCGTGCGAGACGTCTGCAAAGCGTAGACACAGGGAAGTGAGACGGCAATTTAGGCAGGTTCAGGCCGGCAAGTCGCCATAATACCCTACGTCGTGTGTTCTGGTGGCTTATTTGTATTGCTGATTGGATGATCCGATGGGATCTGGGTTGATGTGTCTTCCTTCGAGAGGGGGTCCCAGCTCGCCTTATATAGCCGGGGAGCAGGGTTACAACTTGCCGAATCCTAACAGATTACAATCGGTTCCTTTTGGCAAGGTATCCGGGTCTATCTATCTAGATCTTCCTTGTCGAGCAAGTCATCAAGAGACTACTTTGTGGCTGCGACAGCCTGGTCGCGTGCTGCAAGGCCTTCTGGTTGGGCCGTATCTGCAGAGGAGCCCAAGTCGTGCCATGGGGGTATACGGGAGTAACATCCCCACAGCTAGTCCCCGAGCACTTTGCATCCGCTGAGCGGGGAGTCATGAAGTCCTCCGAGCAGGTCGGGTCTGGTCGTACGTCGACGATGGCGTCTTCCGACCAGGTCGCCTGGTCGTGCATGTACTTTTGGTAGACTTCCGACCAGGTTCAGCTGGTCGCGAACGTGGTAGCCAGAGCTGTAGCCGAAGTGCAGCCGTGTGGAGTATTCTGAGTTGTCCTGCAAAAAAGGATGCCAGGTGCTGCAAGAAAAAATTTGAAGATCTTTCATATGGTGAAGTGTATCCACGTAGGACATAGCTAGACACTGAGAGCTGAAGATGCTTCAGCAGAAGTCCGAGCTAGTCCACATCGAGCTGCAAAGGAAGAAAGAAATAATACATTCACCACAAGGTGAAGTGTATCCACTTAGTCCCCGAGCTTGTGAGTAGGTGCTGTAGGCACGTGGTGCCAAGCTTATAAGATTTCTGCAACAAAACAGAGTCATTTTAGGAAAGAAAAATGACGTGTGTACACGTAGTCCCCGGGCTTGCTATAAGAAGCAGCATGGTTCTTGTAGCAGGGCCAAAGAAAAAATATGTCAGTTTAAATACGACGGGAAAGTCCCCGAGGGTGGAGTTGAAGATCTACAGTCCCCGAGAGTGACTGTAGCGCCATTCGGTAACTGCAAGGTTTACTGTTTCCATGAAATTCATATTAGAACTGGCATGCGTGGTCAGTCCCCGTGCATTAGTATCACTTTTACTGGCGCAAAGTAATCAAAATTGAAGAAATAACGAAAATGAACGGACGGGCCATTTTTGCAAACCGTTGGCCCAGCGGCCCATTAAGGCGGATGCGTTTGCGAGTGCGCGCGTGTGGCTTCTGCAGGCGACGTGGCGATCGTGGGGTTAATGGGCACGGGCTCCCAGGAACCCTGGAGCCGAAGGTTCGGGTCGCACCATATAAAAAGGGCAACGAGCGGCGGTGGTTCCTCACTTGCTCAATTACGCTTGCCTCGACACCCTCGTCTGCTTCCTTCTTTCACACGAGCGAACCAAGGCGAAAAATCACTGTAGCCCTAGATCTAGATCCAAATCCTCACCTTGTCGCTGTCGATGTTGGTCGGAAAGCGCCCTCGCGGAGCGGTTGGCCAAGGCGAAGAAGGCGAGGAAGATGGCGTCTGACGACCGCGTCGAGATGCCAGTCTGGGCGCGCGGGTGGACGCGGAGTGTTCTTCACCGGGAGAATCTGGAGGAGCTCGTCTTCGCCGGCCTGCTCCTGGACAGCGTCACCCGCGGTTGGAGGGATGCCTATCGAGAGGACTTCCCGACACCAAATACCATTGAGCTCGTTGTCTTTGAGGCGTTCTTCAGGTGCGGATTTGGCATCCCGGTCCACCCCTTTCTCCACGGGCTGTTGGAGTACTACCAGGTCACGCTGTGCAACCTGACACCGAACACAATGTTGCACATCGCGGTCTTCATCCACTACTGCGAGGCGTTTCTGGGCATCGAGCCCCATTTCGATCTCTTCCACCACTTCTTTCGGCTGAAGATCAATGGCACCGGGTCGTCGAACATCGTCGGATCGGTGTATCTCCAGCTGCGGGACGGAATGGCGGACAAGTATATCGTGATGCCACTGTCTTCAAAGGCGATGGAGTACAAGCCGAAGTGGTTCTTCATCCATCTGGAGGTGCCGAGGCCACCGTGCGACCCGGCCTTCAAGCCGAAGGTGCTGCCGTCGTGGTCGGAGCGTCCCGGCGCGGCGGCGATGGAGCAGGTGGAGGAGCTTCTGAAGCTAGTCGATAGGCGGTGCGTCGACGGGTTGGCAGTGGTGACGAACTTCATCAAGCGCGGCTGCCAGCCCTGCAAGGAGAGGGCACACCCGGCATACGAGTATGTCGGGGACAAAGATGACGGTACGCGGCAGGCGCCGGAGCCCCTGTGTTGGTAGTTCTTAACTTCACTAAAGATAGAGCTAGGCAACTATCCCCGGTAACAGCCCAGAAATGCTTGTTGACACTTGCTAACGTTGTTACTAGGAGTAGACTATGGAATCTATCCCTGGCAACGGCGCCAGAAATGCTTGTAGCAAGTCCAGTCACTATACCTAAAGGAGTGAAGCTAAAGCAGCTATCTACTAATGTCAAATGGGGTTGTCAATCCCGACACTAGTAAGAGCTAGCTAGAGAGATTGCAATCTACCTAGAGGAGATTTTGCAAGTGCATAGAACTATCGTAGTAGCACATCGCCTGGGAGTACCGGGTGTCGATTATTTGATCCCAAAGGAAGGCTAGGGTGGTGTATGAGTTGAGTCAAGGAGGGGATGAGAGTTGAAGAATAAGAAAGGGAAAAGGAGAGGAGAGAAGAGAGGAGATGAAAGGCTAGAGAGAATTTATGAGTGGATTGGTAAGATGAAATGAATGGTTAAGGTAAGGTGGATGGATAGGTAGATAGGGGGAAAACATAACTAAGGATAACTAATATAACTAACTAATAACTAATAACTACTCCTAGATAACTACAAAGCAAGATAGGCAAATGTCAAATAAGCAACAAGTTAAGTATAGTTTTATTCCTATCTTGTCAAGTACCGAGGCGTACTAGCCTTTACCACTGACTTAGGTTGAACGCTAGCACAACGAGCCTTACTGTTAAACTAGACCAACTATGTGGTGGAATTCAAGGTGCACAGGGCTGTCACCACTACTTGCTACCACAGCTATCGGGGGTCTAGCCTTATCTGAAGGTAAGTCTATAACTAAGCAGCACGCCCTATATTCTAAACTATCTCTACCCTAGCGTAGAATAGAGACACCCTTGCGGACGTCAGAGCAAATACTTGACTTAATAAGATAAACACTAAACTAACTAAGCAACCTATGGCAAAGATCAAACACTAAGCACACTAGAGATTAACTACTATGGCTAAGTGAATTGAAATGTAGGATAGCTGGTACTCAAGCAATCAATCAAGTATACTACTCAATACTGGTAAGTAGAATAAAGTAATACTTGAAATGATGAACGAGAATATAGTAAAGTGCTTGAGTTACAAGAGCAAAACCTGAACTGGAGATGGATGAAGACTCTTCCCAATTCCAGGACCGATCACTCGCACGCTTCTACTCCGAGCTAAGCCTTGAGCAGTGCTTCCGCGAGGGCAATGAGGCAAGGATGCCTTGCTCTACTAGCTACCTACTTGCCTAAGCTTGGGCCATCCTAAGCTATTAGCTCTCTAGCTTTAGTCTTGTTTGCTTCTTCCTTCCTTCCTTGCTTTAAATGAAGTGACACCACCAGGGGGTATATTAGTAAAGAGGTGGAGTAGGGGCTACTCCACCGCCACTCATCGATCCGCGTGATGATGGATGAGAGCCTTGGATCGACCTCCTTCAGATCAATGGTGGAGAAGAATTAAGCATGTGCTTCTTTAATTCAACATGTGCTTCTTTGCACGGCGGCATGCATTATCCATGCCACTCCCTCCTGAGCCCTCTGATGCCACTGACCTAGTGACCGAGGGCTAAGATTTGGCCCTGGGGTGGTCACACGGATCAGTGACGTGGGAGGAGAGAAGTTTGGGCGCCACCTAGGTGGCGGGCTCCACCCCACTAGGGCCCAAATGGGCCCTGGTGAGTTGTCTCGGCCCCTGGTGGGTCCATTCTCCAAATTTGGTCCAAATCCTGCATTCAAATAAAAATCTATGGACATGTGGAATTTGGTTAGTTTGAAACCTATTTGACTACTTTTCATGCCTTTTTGGTGAATTTTTGGGTAAAATGTTGATGGTAAAACAAGTGTTTAAGGACCATCAACAAGCTCCCCCAAGCTAACCCGTTGCTCGTCCTCGAGCAACAATGCGGTTTAAGCATGAGCATGAAATGGATAGCAACTTAAGATGTATACAAGTGCATGTCGTATAGTGAGAAATAACTTAGTGTATATCATTAATCATAGCAATGTGGGTCTTATAGCTTTTCACTTCAAACATGCAAGAGTGAAATAAAGCAGTTGATAGGAAACTTTTATCTTGCTTAGGTGTTGACTAGGATTCTGTCTGGAGGTTTTTTATGGTTTTCAAAAGATAAAAACTTGCTTAAGTCCTCCAAGATTCACTCAATCACTCAATGGTGTTTAAATCCTCACATAGGCCAAAATGTAGCCTCTCCTATTTCTAAAGAATGATATGTGGAGTTATAGGTAGGCTAAGAATCATGAGCAAATTGCATAATGTTTATTGCTAAGCTAGACACTCAGATCATAAGGAGCAGCAAATCATAAATATTGATCAAGATGTGCATGTGTGGTTATGTGGAAGTGTATAGAGAGATATTTCATAATCCTTCCTAGTTCATTTCTGGGGTCTAGAGCTAATGATAACTCTCTCTTTTTTTTACTCGATACATAGTGAGTAGACAAAAAATATGTCCTCACATTTTCTTAGGACATAGTCCTCTCTTGAGCTACTTTGCTCACTTTCTTTTTTTTTCATATCTCTCTTTTGTAGCTCTAGATTTCCCCAGATTGTTTATAGGAAGGGATTTTAGAAATGAAAAGGGGGAAGAGAGAGAAATGCTTATTCCCAGTGTAGGAATAGCATGAGGCTAGCAATGGAACGTTTGGCAAGGTATTGCATATCTCCAGTGTAGAGAATGAGCAATTTATTTGGTGGTTGCAAACTTCCAATGTGGAGAGTAAGCAATTTATGGTGGGTGTGTGTATCTTGATGAAAATAAATGATAAGCTTCTCTACTAAGATCTATGAGGTCTAACAAAGCTCAACACAAACAAAGCTCTTTGTGGTTTTGACTAACAAAAATTTGGCTAGTGGTGGGATGGGATAAAATCCAGGAGGAACTTTTAGCAAGGTTTTCATGATTTTGAAAAGAAATCCTCCAGATTTGGTCCTAATTTCACCTTAGCAAGTTTAAAGAATTACTCCATTTCCATGTAACTTTATTCACTAAGCATGATTTTAGTTAAAACATGTGCAACCTACAAAGCTACAACTTAGATAAAGCTAGTTATTCTAACTATAACAATAGCATTTGCATGGCATATTTTATTTTACTCAGGTTCCAACATTTTTAAGCAGATTTTATCATTTTTACTCATGGGACAATTACTTAGGCAAGTATATAACATTCAAAAATTTTCAAAGATATAGAATTCAAGAACCGAACATAAAGAGTAAGGTTGAAACATACCTTATTGGCGCGAGGATCTCCCCCAAGCTGGCTTCTTGCTTGGTGAAGGGTCTTCATCTTTCTCGGTCGGAGCTCTTGTTCTTATTTTATTAAAAGAGAAACTATCTAATGTTGTGAAAAAGGGAAACTATCCTATTATGATATTTTATTATTCTAGATAAGTTAACATATACTTATGCATATAACTAATGATAACTGATTTTTTTAGTTACATGCATGACATATGTTATTTATTTGAAAAAGGGAAATTTAAAAGTAAATCCATACCTTAGATCCATGGAATTTCAGCTTATTGTGTGGATCTTCTTCCTTGGGTGCTTCTTCTTTGAGTACTTCATCGGGTTCTTCTTCTTTTGGCACCTCTCCTTTGTTATGTGAATTACACAACTCAGGAGAAGGTGGTTTTCTTTCTTGTTCCACCTTGTTCTTAGGCGCCTCTTCTTGGTACGAATGGGTTTTGCTTCCTGCATGTTAGCGGCATATGCGGGACCACGGGAAAAGGAGAATATTTCCTTCCCTCCCTAATGTCATTTGCATTTTACCACTCCCCACATATGCAAGCATCAACAGTGTTCAAGAAAGGTCTACCTAAGATTAGAGGCACATCTTTCCTATTTCCATATCTAGTATTATGAAATCAGCAGGAACATATGAACCTCTAATATGAACAGGTAAATCAGTGACTATTCCTCTACATAGCATGTTGATTGATCAGCTAACACGACATAGGCAGATGTGGATGACATGGGTGGAAAGAACGAGTTTTCATAGAAATCCTTAGATAAAATGTTCACACTCGATCCTAAATCGCACATGGCATTTTTAAAGACTTTACCAAAGATTGAGCATCTAATTATGGGACTACCAGGATCACCCTTTTAACAGTCATGGTTTGATCTTCATAATAGTTAAAATATTTTATTTCAACCATATTTGCAGTTTCCATGTTAGGTTTAGCCGGAATTTTGCCAGTTTCAAAAGATGGTATGAACGCAGTATGTTGAGCTAATTGGGTTTCTAACATCTTACTAAAGCTAAGTGATTTTTCAGAGCAGATGAGAAATCTTCCAATTTAGCATTTATGTTCTCAAGCATTTTATCATTTGACATTAATTTCTTATTCAAAAATTCAGTAGTTCTACCTTGAGAGTAGACTAGATTCTTTAAGAACGAGAAAATCGTCAGTCCTTTGGAAATTAGAGCGAGGGAATGAATTATTACATTGAGAGTTGGAGTGTTGATTCCATCCTTGATCTTGTTGACGGAAACCGTTTGTGTGTTGTTGTGTTGTCATGATGAAGTTCAAATCTTCATGTAACTCGGGGTAGTGGTTCCCAGAATGTCCGGTTTCTCCACAGACTTCACAAGTCATGTAGGATTCCAGAGATTGGACACTCTCTTGTTGGTTCATCTTCTTACTGTTGTCCAGCTTCTTGGCCAGCAGGTCCATCTTGGCCACGATCATGTCTGCCTCCTTAAGGGAATGCATACCTCGCTTATGGGGCTGCAGTCTCTCGTTGTTCCATCCTTGGTTCGACACCATCTTCTCTATGAGAGCCTTAGCATCTGCAACATTCAGAGAAAAGAATGCACTGCCGGTGGCGGCATCCAAATGGCTTCTAGAGAGTGGGGTTAGGCCATGGTAGAAGTTATGGATCAACAGCCTGTCCTCCATACCATGGTGTGGACAAGCAGTGACGTACTCTTGCATTCTCTCCCAAGCCTCAGGAATAGATTCCTCGGCTTGTTGCATAAAGCTGAAGATTTTGTTGCGAAGAGCGTTCGTCTTGCCCAACAGAAAGAATTTGGCGAGAAAAGCATTGGAACACTTGTCCCATGTGTCTACAGCGTTGCAATTGGTATAGAACCATTGCTTCACTTTTCCTAGGAGAGAAAAGGGAAAGAGACGAAGATGGATGGCTTCTTGGGTTATCCCCTAATGGTGAAGGTGCCGCAAATCTCCAAAAATTGTAGGAGGTGAGCATTGGCATCCTCATGAGTTTTGCCACAGAATGGGCTAGCTTGGACCATCGTGATCAGAGCCGGTTTCAACTCGAAATTGAGGTTGGCATCGACCACGGCTGGTCCTGTCCCTACATTGGCGGCAGAAGGAGCAGAAAACTCACGATTGGTCTTATTGGCCATCGTGAAGGTAGAACGAGATAAGAAAGAAAGAAAGAAAGAAGTTGAAGAAGATGAAGGAAAAAGGTAAGAAGGACTAAGGAAATAAAGAATGGGGAAAGATGGGATTCGCTAAGCGGGAGCTTAAGCGAGGATAAATTCGATAAGGACTCGAAGGATACACCGATTGCCTTCCCGGCAACGCGCCGAGAAATGCTTGTTGGTAGTTCTTAACTTCACTAAAGATAGAGCTAGGCAACTATCCCCGGTAACGGCCCAGAAATGCTTGTTGACACTTGCTAACGTCGTTACTAGGAGTAGACTATGGAATCTATCCCTAGCAACGGCGCTAGAAATGCTTGTAGCAAGTCCAGTCACTATACCTAAAGGAGTGAAGCTAAAGCATCTATCTACTAATGTCAAATGGTGTTGTCAATCCCGACACTAGTAGGAGCGAGCTAGAGATATTGCAATCTACCTAGACGAGATTCTGCAAGCGCACAAAACTATCGTAGTAGCACTTCGCCTGGGAGTACCAGGTGTCGATTTATTTGATCCCAGAGGAAGGCTAGGGTGGTGTATTAGTCGAGTCAAGGAGGGGATGAGAGTCGAAGAATAAGAAAGGGAAAAGGAGAGGAGAGAAGAGAGGAGATGAAAGGCTAGAGAGAATTTATGAGTGGATTGGTAAGGATGAAATGAATGGTTAAGGTAAGGTGGATGGATAGGTAGATAGGGGGAAAACATAACTAAGGATAACTAATATAACTAACTAATAACTAATAACTACTCCTAGATAACTACGAAGCAAGATAGGCAAATGCCAAATAAGCAACCAAGTTAAGTATATTTTTATTCCTATCTTGTCAAGTACCGAGGCGTACTAGCCTTTACCACTGACTTAGGTTGAACGGTAGCACAACGAGCCTTACTGTTAAACTAGACCAACTATGTGGTGGAATTCAAGGCGCACAGGGCTGTCACCACCTGCTTGCTACCACAGCTATCGGGGGTCTAGCCGTATCTGAAGGTAAGTCTATAACTAAGCACCACGCCTAATTATATTCTAACTATCTCTATCCTGGCCTAGAATAGAGACACCCTTGCGGACGTTCAGAGCAAATACTTGACTTAATAAGACAAACACTAAACTAACTAAGCAATCTATTGGCAAAGATCAAACACTAAGCACACTAGAGATTAACTACTATGGCTAAGTGAATTGAAATGTAGGATAGCTAGGTACTCAAGCAATCAATCAAGTATACTACTCAATACTGGTAAGTAGAATAAAGTAATACTTGAAATGATGAAGTAGAATATAGTAAAGTGCTTGAGTTACAAGAGCAAAACCTGAACTGAAGATGGATGAAGACTCTTCCCATTCCAGGACCGATCACTCGCAGGCTTCTACTCCTGAGCTAAGCCTTGAGCAGTGCTTCCGCGAAGGCAATGAGGCAAGGATGCCTTGATCTACTAGCTACCTACTTGCCTAAGCTTGGCTACATCCTAAGCTATTAGCTCTCTATCTTTAGCCTTGCTTTGCTTCTTCCTTCCTTTCCTTGCTTTAAATGAAGTGACCCCACCAGGGGGGTATTTATAGCAGAGAGGTGGAGTATGGGCTACTCCACCGCCACATCATCGATCCGCGTGATGATGGATGAGAGCCCTTGGATCGTAACCTCCTTCATATCAATGGTGGAGAATAATTAAGCATGTGCTTCTTTAATTCAAACATGTGCTTCTTTGCATGCGGCATGCATGATGATCACGCCACTCCCTCCTGAGCCCTCTGATGCCACCGACCTAGTGACCGAGGGATAAGATTTGGCCCTGGGGTGGTCACACGGATCAGTGACGTTGTAGGGGAGAAGTTTGGGTGCCACCTAGGTGGCGGGCGCCAACTAGGGGTGGCGGCGGCGCCACCCACTAGGGCCAAATGGGCTCTGGTGAGTGGTCTCGGCCCTGGTGGGTCCATTCTCCAAATTTGGTCAAAATCCTGCATTCAAATAAAAATCTATGGACATGTGGAATTTGGTTAGTTTGAAACCTATTTGACTACTTTTCATGCCTTTTTGGTGAATTTTTGGGTAAAATGGTGATGGTAAAACATGTGTTTAAGGACCATCAACAGAGGTGAAGCGCGTCGAGGGCTAGTTTGCTGGTCTGGAGGCGTGGCTGGAGGATGCCCATGCACGTTCTCGGGAGCTTCAGGAGGTCATCCAGCAGCAGGGGTAGGAGAACTTCCAACTTCTGCTGCGAGCGGAGAAGGCCGACGTGTTTGCCACGCGTGAGTTGTCGATGCCATACGCCCTTTGTTCTGCGCGCCAGCTGGTCGGAGGCTTGAATCATGTCGGCATTTTTTGCAGAGGCGATGCAGGCGGGCGAGGAGAAAAATCTCCTAGCCGAAGAGAAGGCGAAGTCCGACGAGAAGTTGCGGAAGTGGCAGGCCATGCACGCCGGTAAGTCTTCTCGGTCAAGCGAGGTTGGAGGTGGTCATCGTCTTACCCTTTGCTTTGGCGTTTGCAGTTTACCGGGAAAACGTAAAAATGCAATTTGCAGATCTGCAGCAACGTATCGATGGTTACCATGAACGCTTCTGGTCGCTGGCGGAGGAGGTGGCCCCGTTGGTGCAGTGCATCGATGAGGAGCCTTTCTTCCCGGCGGAGAAGGAGCGGCGGATCGGTGACTGTTGACGGTTCTTAACGACATATTTCTACCGTCAACATGACCCATAAAAAGGAATAAAGTAAAATATTCTACTCACATATACCTTTACCGCTAACCAATTTCCACATGTATTGCAAAAGTATGTTTTGTAGACCATAAACTTGTATACAGGTGGAAAGCAGATAAAAAGGCGCAATTCGACACGATCAAATGCGCAAAACAACAAGAGGAATAAAAGCCCATACAAAAGTGCTGCAAAATTCAACCAGATTCAGACTCAGCACGACGTTTCAGGCCAAATGGGCTTTGGCCAGCCCACGGGGGCCCAGCCAGGGGGCGGCCGCCCCCTGGGTCGGCCGCCCCCCTGCTGACGTCACTCGTCCACCGCCTTTGCAGAGGCGGTACATTCAATGTTCTTAAGGCGGTGCTGGGTGCAAATTGCAGAAACCCCCTATTGAACCGACCTAGAACCCCTATATAAGCATGGGGAGAGGACCTCTCACAATATCAAGTATCAAGATACAAGAGAAGATGTAGAGAGGAAGAGCTTCACTCATATCCTTAGCCTTTAGGTTAGGAATAGAATAGGGAGCGAGATAGAGAGTAGAGTAAGAGAAGTAGCAAGTGACCGGCTCCATCCCCTAGTGCACTAGTCGGGAGGCCGAAGCATTGACTACTTCCTGCACTGTACCTCTGCAACCCGACTTACTGCATTGGAGTAAGAAAAGGTTGAGTTCTACTTTTGTTCTAGTAAGTTCTTGAGCATTGTTATCTTGTTCTTACAATCTTGCGGGTTCGTTGTCCATCTTTTGGTGGGTACTCTAGTAGAGGAACCTCTGAATCATTTGGAGGGGTTCCTGGCCAACGCTAGAGTAGTAGCTAATAGCGTAGACGTGGTGTCTAAGCTAAGAGCTACCGCGTTGCCTCGTATCCCACGGGTGAGGGGTCGGCGGCAGGTGGTGACAGCCCTGTTTGCCCTTAGTTTCCCCCACGTTCGGATACGGCGTAGAGCTATAGGCCGGAGTTACTTGGCAGACCAGGTATAAGCCGGTGCCCGAAGTAAGGTTGTGAAAACACGTTACCTTGTTCGAGGCTTCTAAGCATTAGAAGAACCTCGCTACCTAAGTCGTTCCCCTCTTTCTCTCTAGGGTTTATTAGATCCGTGACCTTGAACACATCCGTTCCCTGCGAAATTACGATACCCTGTATACCACCGGGTGAAATGCTACAACGGTATTTCCGTGCGCTTGCGGACTTTGGCTGCTTCGCTAAGATTTACCAACTATCGTGCGGTATATGCTTGGCATATCACAAGGCAATGGCGCTATCCTTGTGGCATGTTAAGAAATACCGACACGGCACTTCTTGGCGCTTTTGCTGAGGATAGCTTAAAACCTTATCTTCTGTGATTGCGTTAAGAAATGTCAACAAGCATTTCTGGCGCCGTTGCCGGGGATGGATCGTAAGGTCCATTCTTAGTAACGACGTTAGTAAGTGTCAACAAGCATTTCTGGCGCCGTTGCCGGGGAACGGTTGTCGTTTTTAGTCTCTGAACCTAGTTGCCCAAGTATCCTTGTGTTGAAAAAAAATCTTTATCTTTTATCCTATGAAACACAAATACCATTCCCGTAAACCTAACACCATGAAGCTGGATTCAAAGCCAACCCTTTTTGCTTCATCAGAGGAGTTCCACAACCCACCACTTCCAGCAAAACCAAGAGAAACTCCACCCCTGGATGATTGCCACGGTTCGGGCATTATCCTCTTCTTAGGGCACAAAAAAAAAATGAAATTCATGCCAAACACCTGCTAGATTTCGAGGAAATATGTTCATGTCTATGTGTTTTGGGCATGACACATGGACAATCCTCAAAATTTAAGCAGCGTAAGAAGGAGTCTGTAGGTGCAGCCTGGGCCCGCTTTTTTTAACGTTAATACGTGCAGGACCAGACTTGTCATTACCCACTAACATACTTTTACGTCTCTTTTACGCGAGTCTTGACATAGATGCTGACCTATGCCTAGACATGACTGTTGGAGGAAGATTTACAAATAAAAGTATGACGGAGCAAGTAAAGCTTCTTAGCCAACCATTTTTTTTTTCTTTCGTCATACGGCTCAAACCCCTCCAGGAAACCATCATGTCGAGTGTGGGGGAGTCCTTATTAGTCGAATTCAAGCTCAAACCATCCACATATTCGACTATTGAACCCCCACCCGAACAAGAACACCGAAGGGACATGTAATCCATCCTTCAGAGTTCCTGATTGAATTCAATTCAATTATGGCAGAACCTTGACCTTACCTTAGCACGAAAGGAACACGTTCCTTTTTAGGGAAGTTTCTCCTAACACGGGACCTTCAAAGGAGTGGTTAATGGAGGCGAAATGTTCTTCTAAAGCAATTTAGATTCTTTCACCTTCCATAACTACAACTTATTCGTTTAGGGGAACTTCCATAGAAGCCCTTCACAACATAGAAGTCGGGACTAATTCATTTCTTGGCAGAATCCCTATTGGGCAACATGCCGCTAGTCCTGACTAACATGCTCTTCAAAGGTCCACCAGGGCTCTTTTTTTGAGTGTTGTTGGATTGCTAGGCCGTGCCATTGGAAATAGATGAAACCAAGGTTCACTTAGAATTTCATATCTATGCCATCCTTGACTTTGATCTTATGTTAGGCTTCCCGCTAGACCAACTCTCACCACTTAATGGGATACTAGCTGAAAAGTTGGGAACGGCTGCTTCCGCTAACCCTAACCCTTGCGTCCTGAACATCAAGTGGTTAAGTAGCAACCCAACCACACCTTGTTTGAGGAGGCAAATTGCTTTTTCTCGTTCACTTCACACTTGGGTGAAATTGAACGACCTTTAACCTCGCTCAAACCAAGTCTGTCCCTCTGGCCTACAATTGTTGTTCTCGATGGTGGCCGAAAATCAACAAGTGGTTCTGCATGACACATCTTTGGAGAAAAAAACTCCCCTGGCCAAGGACATGCCCGAAACAAAACAACCTAGAGACCAAACCAGATTCCACTTTTTGAGCATGTTAACCTTACTTTTGAAACGTCTCATGTTTCATGTCACCCATGGAGTCTCTAGAGTTTGTTTTTGTTTCGGACCATATGCATCTATGTGGATCACAACCATTCCTGATACTTGTTGTCTAACTTTTCAAGAGGATGGTTGTGGATGCCTATGTTTTTCATAGACATTGCAAACCCCATAGTCGCATGATGGTGTTGACTTGCAGCTTGAACGCTTGTGCTCAATGTTCGGTGGTGTAGCTGGGAACTACACCACCATTAATAGCTGCAAGACGAGATTCCCATGGTCAAGCTTATGACCTAATCAAAGCACTGCCGGGAGGATACCCGGATCATCACCATAAAAAAAATCAAATCAATAATACAAGATCATGTTGTCAAGCTAGAATGCACCCTCGGGTATTCTTGGTCGATAACCATTTCAGAGTTGAAACTAAGAAGAACAAGGGACAGACGAGGCACTACAACATGGGAGCTACAGCGACCACACAACTCTGATGTTTGGGACACACTCAAAAGGAGACCCCGACCTGACACCCTTGACTTTTTCACAAAAAGTTCAAGTGTGGGGGAGGATGACAAGAACATCATGTTCCATAAACACTAAAGGTTATGCTAGCTCACCTTGCAAAAAAAAATATAATATAGATAAAATATATATATATATAAAAATGAAAAAAAAGAGAGAGATTGAAAAAAATATATTTATATATCTATAAAAAAAGAGAGAATGGGAAAGGAAGGAGGAGCAGAGTGGTCTCATCATGATCCACCTGACTTCACCTCGTGCATACAAAGTCTTGGTACACTTATCATCTCATACAAGACTTGCATCGCCATATTCCACGACCTTTGCTGATGACATCAAGGCCCATGGTCTATACACATTACTCGTGTATGTGTGTGTGACCAAAGCCTTGGTGCCCACCTGAGAACGATCTTCAAGACACCGCTACAGCTGGTTCAAAATTCAAGACTACAGATGCTGCCGATAAAAAACACACTCAGGTATGCAAAGGTAATAAATGTTCACCAACCCATTTGCTCATATTTGTCCCTTTACTTTTAAAATTCATGCTTCCTTTTCTTATGCCATATGCTCTAGTTTGGATGGATTCCAACGATCCAACGATAGGCTCTTTAAATTAAGCATGGTGCTTAGGTTAAACTAGCCTCCTTTAATCAGGTTTAAACATGGTGTTTAATTTTGATTAATGAACTTTGAGTTGTTGACATAAATAATAGAAATAAATTCTTTTGCTAGAGATAAACCAAGGCTAGATTTGTGCTGCATGCTTCACCTTAGCCTTGTTTGAGTTAAAGAAGCTTGGTGAACAAATAAACTCTTGAAAAAAAACTCTCTCGCTTTCTCTTTTCAAAATAATGGCAACCTTTGTGATCCATGTTCTCATGAGCTTTGTGTTTCTCAATTTCCCTTAAGCATGGATATGTTCTTTCTCTCTGTTGCTATCAAAAAAAAATTATGGTGATAATAATAAAAAAAAATAATAATAACCTTAGCGAAAAAAAAATTAGGGATCCTCGGTAATCAAGCCGATAGAACCTTTGCTTGTTGTTGTTTGTTTTTGTTTTGTTTAATAAAGACAGGTACAGGCACAAGTTGGGGGAGATCTCTCGAGCATAAACTCACACGAACTCGAGATCTCCCCAACACAGTGCACAAACACCATCTGAACCATCATGCGAAGGACAAGTATGAATTCAACTTTTACAAAACTCCTTCATCTTCAACGGTGGTTTGTGCAACTCTACTCTCATGTTGTTCCTAAGTTTAAATTTAAAATAAATAAAATTAAAAATGCAAAACTTTTGGACATCATATAAATTCCACTCTTATATGTGATGTAAGATATGAGCTTCTTCCTCGTTGAAATGATGAATAGTTGCTCTGTTTATTTCTCACCTATGCCTAGCTTATAACTTAGTTCCACCAAGATTTGGGTTTATTGGTAAATAGCTCACTTAAGAACTTAAAACTGGTGGGATGCATATGCTTACTCTAGTCTAAAGTTGTTGCTAGTTATGACTTGGTATAAACAGAGATTTGCTATGACATTGTTCTAAGAAAGACTTGACATCCGGAGAATTTATTTAAAAACTTAAAATTCAAAAGTTCCTCGATGATGATATATCCTACCAGAGCCATATGATGAAAAACTTTTCAAACCATATACTCATATGCTACTTGTATTGTATTGAGCTTATTCAAATAGTTGTGACCTATGTGTAGACTTCTTTCATGCATTCAAGATCAAGATTCACGTACACCCACCAAATAAAGCTAACTCTTGCATTAAGAGTTACGCAAGACATGCCATGCATTCACCACAAAATTGAATGCTCCACTGTGATCATGATCTTTCTCTCCCAAAAGAATTATGGGCTATCTAAAAAAAAATGAGAGAGTAAAAAAAAATGGACAAGTGTCCAAATGAAAACAATGGGTACTCCGATGCCCCGCCTCTCTCTAAAAAAAAGTGAATGAGAGAGTAAAAAAAAATGGACAAGTGTCCAAAATGAAAACAATGGGTCTCCCGATAAGACCCGCCTCTCTCGATGAATAAAGATAGCCCATAGTTCCCAATTTTCCAGAAGGAGAAAGACATGAGAAAAGGAGTATTTAAAAAGAAAATATTCCACACACTTGCACTTCTTGATCTAAGTGTATGACTGAAGTCTCCTAAGTCCAATTCTTTGACTTTGCAATATCTACAATACAAGTATGCCTACTTCCTTCTACCCACAACTCCAGATAAGGCTTTAGTTGGTAGAATGAAAAGAAAGGCAAAAGCCTTTGGTGAGCATCATACACATCTTGAGCGAATGAGTGAATCATTTGAGGAACTTGCTTTGATTTTCAAAACTTCTAAAACTCCGGATTAAAGCTGCTCTAAGAACAAAAGAAAAGCATCTCTGTGAAAACCAGTCTGACATGCAGCAACCAAGGATTGGAGGAGGCTAACAAGCCCCACAGGTAACAACGTACAAGGGTGAGTAAATCAACCAGTATATTCAAACCCTGGTAGACACTTTGGTATAAACCTGGCATTAGTGAAAAATAATCGGCATGGAAGCAACTCCTGATCAACAACCATATCCTTAGCTTTTGCTCGAGGACGAGCAAAGGGTAAGTGTGGGGGAGTTTGTTGACGGTTCTTAACGACATATTTCTACCGTCAACATGACCCATAAAAAGGAAGAAAGTCACATATTCTACTCACATATACCTTTACCGCTAACCAATTTCCACATGTATTGCAAAAGTATGTTTTGTAGACCATAAACTTGTATACAGGTGGAAAGCATATAAAAAGGCGCAATTCGACATGATCAAATGCGCAAAACAACAAGAGGAATAAAAGCCCATACAAAAGTGCTGCAAAATTCAACCAGATTCAGACTCAGCACGATGTTTCAGGCCAAATGGGCTTTGGCCCAGCCCACGGGGGCCCAGCCAGGGGGCGGCCGCCGTGGGGCGGCCCCCTGCTGACGTCACTTGTCCACCGCCTTTGCAGAGGCGGTACATTCAATGTTCTTAAGACGGTGCCGGGTGCAAATTGCAGAAAACCCCCTATTGAACCGACCTAGAACCCCTAATAAGCATGGGGAGAGGACCTCTCACAATATCAAGTATCAAGATACAAGAGAAGATGTAGAGAGGAAGAGCTTCACTCATATCCTTAGCCTTTAGGTTAGGAATAGAATAGGGAGCGAGATAGAGAGTAGAGTAAGAGAAGTAGCAAGTGACCGGCTCCATCCCCTAGTTGCACTAGTCGGGAGGCCGAAGCATTGACTACTTCCTGCACTGTACCTCTGCAACCCGACTTACTGCATTGGAGTAAGAAAAGGTTGAGTTCTACTTTTGTTCTAGTAAGTTCTTGAGCATTGTTATCTTGTTCTTACAATCTTGCGGGTTCGTTGTCCATCTTTTGGTGGGTAGTCTAGTAGAGGAACCTCTGAATCATTTGGAGGGGTTCCTGGCCAACGCTAGAGTAGTAGCTAATAGCGTAGACGTGGTGTCTAAGCTAAGAGCTACCCTCGTTTGCCTCGTATCCCACGGGTGAGGGGTCGGCGGCAGGTGGTGACAGCCCTGTTTGCCCTTAGTTTCCCCCACGTTCGGATACGGCGTAGAGCTATAGGCCGGAGTTACTTGGCAGACCAGGTATAAGCCGGTGCCCGAAGTAAGGTTGTGAAAACACGTTACCTTGTTCGAGGCTTCTAAGCATTAGAAGAACATCGCTACCTAAGTCGTTCCCCTCTTTTCTCTCTAGGGTTTATTAGATCCGTGACCTTGAACACATCCGTTCCCTGCGAAATTACGATACCCTGTATACCACCGGGTGAAATGCTACAACGGTATTTCCGTGCGCTTGCGGACTTTGGCTGCTTCGCTAAGATTTACCAACTATCGTGCGGTATATGCTTGGCATATCACAAGGCAATGGCGCTATCCTTGTGGCATGTTAAGAAATACCGACACGGCACTTCTTGGCGCTTTTGCTGAGGATAGCTTAAAACCCTATCTTCTGTGATTGCGTTAAGAAATGTCAACAAGCATTTCTGGCGCCGTTGCCGGGGATGGATCGTAAGGTCCATTCTTAGTAACGACGTTAGTAAGTGTCAACAGTGACCATGTCGTCCAGAAGGCGCGTGGCCTGTGGGGGCGCTTCCAGGCATACACCAAGGCGGCGACATAGAGTGTGGCAGCTCATGGCCTCACCATTCTTCGCTCGCATTATCCTCGGATGGAGATGTCGAGGCTGGGCGCTGGCTTTGCAATAAGCACGTCGGAAGCCGAGATGGAGCGCCTGGAGGAAGAGGCCGAGCCTGCAGCCGAAGCCCTTGTCGGAGGTGTAGATTTGTTTGGTGCTGGGCACCAGTAGTTTGTGTATTAGGAGATAGTCTGTAAATAGACTCTTGGGCGAACAGAATCAAAACTTGAAGCGAGTCGGCGTGTTTTGTTCGTTCCCCGAATGCCGCAGACCCTATTGTCGTGAGCCATAGCGATGAACTATTCAGCCTTGGGTTATCCCAGGATTCGTAGCATAGAGCGCGGAGCTCGTTTGCACGTAGGAGTGAAAGGCATCGCCCAAGGAACCTCTGCTGGCATCCCATAGCGTAGAGGGCAGGCGCTCGTGCACGCGTAGCGAGGTACCACGGTTAGGGTCTTTTCTGAGAGGCTCGATCATGGCGTGACATGGGCGAATGGAGACCGTTGTCGAGCATGTGGGTGGCGCGAATGCGAGGCACTGAGCATATAGCCTCAAAATTCTCAGCCCAAGTTAGCCTTTCCTTCGTAGCGCAGAGGGCGGACGCTCATGCACGCGTAGAGAGGTCGGGACGTCCCTTGGGAGAGCTGTTGACCATTGTAGCGTAGAGGGCGGGCGCTCATGCACGTGTCCGATGGTCACAACAGCCCCGACTCTGAGTTTTCGTTGGCATTAGTGAGGCTGCTTGTAGACCGAATGGAGAACGTTCGCATAACCGGCACGTACAGGCACTGGAACGTAAAGCCTCCGGAGGTCTCAGCCCAAGCTTAGCCTTTCCTTCGTAGCGCAGAGGGCGGACGCTCATGCACACGTAGAGAGGTCGGGACGTCACTTGGGGGGATTACTGGCCGCCATAGCGCAGAGGGCGGGCGCTCATGCACGCGTTCGACAGTGACAATAGCCCCTGCTCTAAGACTCCTTTAGCATCAGCCAGGCTGTTTGGCGAAATTGGCGTGTCGTCCGGAGACGAGTTGGAGATATCGGCGAGCCATCCGGAGACGGATTGGAGAGGTCGGCGAGCCGTCCGGAGACGGATTGGAGAGGTCGGCGAGCCGTCCAGAGACGGGTTGGAGGAGACGTTGCTTGTTCTTTATTCATCATCGTAGGTGGGCGGTACGGGCCGCTTAAGCGTAGAACTTCCTGATGTGTTCGATGCTCCAAGAGTTAGGTACGTCGATGCCCTCGAGGTCGGTGAGACAATAGGCGCCTGGTCGGGTGACCTCCTTCACCGTGTAGGGGTCGTCCCAATGTGAAGATAGTTTATGCAGGTCGTCGGTCTTGAGTTTCCGCTTGAGGACGAGGTCGCCGATGACGAAGGATCAATCTTTGACGTTGCGGTTGTAGTAGCGGCGAACACCTTCGAGGTACCTGGCGGTGCGGAGGCAAGACGCCAACCGTTCTTCTTCGAGGCGATCGATGTCATCGCGGCGAGCCTGGTCGGAGGCTTCTTCATTGTAATTTTCTACACGCGGGAAGCGGAAGACGACGTCTGTGGGGATGACTGCTTCGGAGCCGAAGACCATGAAGTATGGCGAAACGTTTGTGTTGCGTCTGGGTTGAGTCCAGAGACCCCAGAGTACGGAAGGGACTTCGCGCATCCAGCCACCAGGGTGCTTTTCATCCTTCTGGTAAAGGCGCTTCTTCAGGGCGTCGAAGATCATGCCGTTGGCGCGTTTGGCCTGGCCATTGGCTCGAGGATGGGCGACGGAGACGTACTTGACGAGGACGCCGTGCCCTTCGCAAAAATCCCAAAAGACGTTGCCGGTGAAGTTGGAGCCGAGGTCGGTGATGATGGAGTTCGGGAGACCGAAGCGATGAATTATTTCATCGATGAAGGAGACGGCGTTCTCGGCGGTCGCTTTGGTGATTGGCTTTGCTTCGATCCACTTGGAGAATTTGTCAACGGCGACGTAGATCCACTTGATGCTGCCCGGAGCTGGTCAAAAAGGGCCGATCATGTCGAGTCCCCAGCAGGCGAAGGGCCACGAAGCCGTTATTGCTTGAAGCTCCTGCGCGGGAACGTGGGTTTGTTTGGCGAAGAATTGGCACCCTTCGCAGGTGCGGACGAGTTGTTCGGCGTCGGCGGCCGCTGATGGCCAGTAGAATCCTGCGCGGAAAACCTTGCATACCAATGTCTTTGCAGCTGCGTGGTTCCCGCATTCTCCATCATGGATGTCAAGGAGGATCTCGAGGCCGTCTTCCTGGGAGACGCATTTTTGGAGCACATCGTGTCTGGAGTTCTTGCGCATTAGCGTACTATCGACCAGAATATAATTGTTGATGCGGCAAACGAGGTGCTCCGCTTCTGCCTTGTCGGCAGGGACAAGGTTCTCGGAAGATACTTGATGATGTCCTTGCGCCAATCGGATGACGTTGTTGGTATGGCGGCAACCAGTTGTTCTGTCGACGGAGGTGGAGTCGTGGCGTCCGTTGATGAGGTGGAGCTTGGGCGGTCGGTGATGGAAGGTTAAAGCAGGTCATGTACAAATACACCAACAGGGACCGGAGATCTTGATGATACTAACTTGGAGAGCTCGTCGGCCGCCTGGTTTCGGAAGCACGGTAGATGATGGTATTCGATACCGAAGAATTTGCCTTCAAGCTTCCGGATGGCGGCGCAGTAGGCGTTCATCTTGTCGTGGGAGCAATTCCAGTCCTTGTTGAGCTGGTTGATGACGAGGGCGGAGTCGCCGTAGACCATGAGGCGCTTGACGCCTAGCTCGCTGGCGATGCAGAGACCATGGAGGGCAGCTTCATATTCGGCGGCGTTGTTGGATGCTAGGAAGAGAAGCCGTAGAGCGTAGCGGAGCTTTTTGCCGGAGGGAGACGTGAAGAGGAGACCACCACCTGCGCCTTGCAAGGTGAGGGAGTCGTCGAAGAAGAGGGTCCAGTGTTCTGGCGCTTCCGGTGGTACTGGAGTTTGGAGGTCTGTCCATTCAGCGATGAAATCGGCGAGTGCTTGAGACTTGATGGTTTGGCAACCCTGGAAGACGTTGTCGTAGGAGCCGAGCTCGATGGCCCACTTGATGATGCGTCCTGTAGCATCCTTGTTGCGGAGGATATCCCCGAGGGGGAACTCTGTGATGACAGTGACGCTCTCGGTGCTTTGGAAGTAGTCACGTAGCTTGCGGGCGGTGATAAGGACCGCGTAGAGGAGTTTCTGTACCTGGGGGTACCAAGTTTTGGAGTCGTTCAATACCTCGCTGACGAAGTAATAGGGTCACTGGACGGGGTAGGAGTGGCCAGCTTCCTCGCGTTCGATGACGATGACAGAGCTGACGACCCGATTTGTGGCGGCGATGTAGAGCAGCAAGGGCTCCTTCTCCTTAGGTGCGGCGAGCACAGGAGGCTGGGTGAGGTACTTCTTCAGGTCGAAGAAGGCGTGATCGGCTTCAGCGTCCCAGACGATTTTTTCGCCGGCCTTGAGGAGCTTGAAGAAGGGAAGCCCCTTTTCGCCGAGTCTTGAGATGAAACGATTGAGGGACGCCATGCACCCGATGAGCTTCTGTATGTCCTTCACATTGGAGGGAGCTCGCATGCGGAGGACGACCGAAGTCTTGTCGGGGTTTGGACGAATGTCGTCGCGGCTGACGATGTTGCCAAGGAGGTTTCCAGTCGTCACACCAAAGATGCACTTGTTGGGGTTGAGCTTCCACTTGAAACTGTTGAGGGCCTTAAAGGTTGCCTCAAGGTCGGAGACGAGCGTGTTGACGGAACGAGTCTTGGCGACGACGTCATCCATGTAAGCTTCGACCTTCACCGGGATGAGGTCCTTCAAGCAATCCTGGATTGCACGCTGGTACGTGGCTCTGGCGTTCTTCAGCCCAAACGACATGGTCGTGTAGCAGTAGGCGCCGAAAGGCGTGATGAACGCCATCTTGATTTGGTCTTCCACCTTCAAAGCAATTTGATGGTAACCGGAATAGCAATCGAGGAAGGAGAGAAGTTCGCACCTGGCGGTGGAGTCGACGACCTCGTCGATGCGAGGGAGGAGGAATGGATCTTTAGGGCAATGCTTATTGAGGTCGGTGTAGTCAACGCACATACACCATTCTTTATTCTTTTTGAGTACAAGGACCGGGTTGGCCAGCCAATCCGAGTGATACACCTCTTTGATGAAACGGGCAGCTAGGAGCCGCGTGAGCTCTACCCTAATTGCCTCCTTCCTATCTAGCGCGAAGCGACAAAGCTTTTGATGAACTGGCTTGGCGGTTGGAGAGACGTTCAGGGAGTGCTCGATGAACTTCTGTGGAACTCCAGGCATGTCTGCTGGTTTCCAGGTGAACACATCGACGTTGCTCCGTAGGAAGCTGACGAGCGCGTCTTCCTATTTGGGGTCGAGGTTGGTGCCGATGACGGCAGTCTTCTCCGGAGCTCCAGCCACCAGGGACACCTGCTTTGTGTCCTTCGACTTCTTGCTGGAGCGCTGGTCGGAGGTCTCCGGGATCTCGAGATCGTTGAGGCGGAGCTTGGTGGCGTTGGCGATGGAGTCCTGAGCGCCCTGGAGCTGTTGGCGTGTCTCAGCGGAGTTGATTGTCTCCTGCTCGCACTCGTACGCCACCTAGAGATTTCCCCGGATGCCGAGGACGCCTTTCTTGGTTGGCATCTTGAGCACGAGGTAGGCATAATGTGGAACAACCATGAGCTTGGAGAGCACCGGGCGACCGAGGATGGCGTGGTAGGCGGTGTCGAAGTCGGCGACGGTGAAGGTGATGTACTCTTCACGGAAGTGGTCGGAGGTGCCGAACTACACTGGGAGGGTGATCTGCCCGACGGGCATGGAGGGTTTCCCTGGTACGATGCCCCAGAAAGGGAAATTCGCCTGGAACAGATCCCGCTTGGAGTAGTCGAGCTCGCGGAAAGCCAAAGAGAAGATGATGTTGAGGGCCCTCCCACCGTCGACGAGGACCTTGCGGTAGCGGCAGTTGGAGATCACCGGGTCAATGACGAGAGGAAAACGCCCTGGGTACTTGTCGTCCGACCATTGGTCCTCCCAGGAGAAGGTGATGGGGTGCTCCGACCAGTCGAGGTAGCGGACGTTGGCGGGGTCGTCGGTGATGGCCGCCACGGAGGCGATGTTGCGTCGTACTTGGCGTTGCTTCTGCTCGGTCTCGATGATAATGTTGCCACCGAAGATGGAGAGTGTCCTCGCTGGTGCACGGAAAGCGGGCTCGTGAGTGTCGGCATCCTTGTCCTTGTCGTTGTCGAATCGCGGTCGCTTGTCGTCGCTCCCACGAACGTTACGGGCGATGGTGTCGCACTCGCGCATGGAGTGTTTGGAGCCTTTGTGGAGAGGGCAGGGACCGTTGAGGAGCTTCTCGTAGTCGTTGTCGTAGGTGCGCTTCAAATGAGTATTGGTGTTGGCGATGTAGCGACGGTCACGCCGACGGTGATCCGTCCTCTGACGGGAAGACTCTAGCCGATCATGTCGGCGATCTCGATCATCGCGGTGGTCACTGTTGACACCTCGGGTGGCACGCAGAAGAAACCGCAAGCGCACGGCTATTAGTTGTAGCTTTTCACCTCAGAGTATTCCGGGGTATCGAATCCACGAGGAACGCGAAGTGATTTTGAGAAAACTAGGGGGATAAGGATATCTAGGATAGATGAAGGGGAACAGGCACTTTCTACTAGGGCAGATCCTAGTTATATTAGACTTCTAGTGATTTAAGTTCTTTACTAGTGTACCGTGGGCGTACTAGCCATTACACTGACTTAGGTTGAACGCTAGCACAACGAGCCCTACTGTTAAACTAGACCAACTACGTGGTGGAATTCAGGGCGCACAGGGCGGTCACCACCTACTTGCTACCACAGCTATCCGGGGGCCTAGCCGTAGTCACTAGCAATATATAGCCTAAGTACCACACTTAATCTATATATTACTACTACTAGCCCTGTACTAGAACTAGAGCACTTGAAACTAATATCAAGCAATGAAATGAGTACACAAGTACTGAAAATAAATACTTGGAGATAAAATAAATACTAAGTTACCAAAGTTGAAGCGCGGAGCAGAGAGAAGCAGAGGTCTCCGACAACTCCGGAACTCTCCAGACTTCTACTCTTCTCCTCTCCAGCTCCTCTTCTAGTGAGGCACTCACACTCTATCTAATGTCTCTAGCATAGCAAGTGTGCTAATCTAACCAAATGGTGAAGACTGATGTGAGGCTCTCCGAATGAGATCTCTAGGGGCCCCTTTATAGTGCTAGGAAGCTAGAGGGGTACTTATAGAATGAAGGGGAGGTCGGTTAGGGTTTAGGGGGTGGCGTCCGCCACTCCTCTACCGTCCATTGTAACCGCCATTCATCCAACGGTCTTCACTTGCTCCCCTAAGTCGGTTTGAGGGTCGGTTAGGGTTTTAGACAGATATTTCCACGTGTCCAAAGCCCACTATCCAGGTGATACTCCTCTTAGCCCTTAGATCAAACCGTCTTAGTGTGCAATGGCCAGGATTTGAGTTTGAGGTGACTCCCACGGATCAATGACGTGGCCTGGGCCACATTGGGCAAGATGGACCTGGCGGCCGCCAGTAATAGGTGGCAGCCGCCACCCTACTTAGGCCCAAATGAGCCAGAGTGGCTTGGCCTTGCTCCTGGTACACTTGTTTGGCCCAAATTCCATCATTTCCTGCATTAAGATAAGAAACTATGCACATGTGGAAATAGGTTAGTTATAAACCAAATCTTCTACTTTTTATGTTATTTTACCTTGGTTTTGGGTGAAATGTTGATGGTGAAATGATGCTTTAAGCACCATCAACAAGCTCCCCTACACTAACCTCTTGCTCGTCCCGAGCAATCATGGACTTTAAGAATTCCAACAATTTATTGAACTAAGTATTCACACAAGATGTTCAACTACCTATACTCATGTTAGTAACCTTTCCAAGTGGCTAATAAATCATACCTATGGCGGTTGAAAGATAGAATAGCATGCAAATAAGAGAAACACACTTTCCTCTTTTACATACCTCGGGGTTTCAGGATATTTTCAAAAAGAAAATCATGGTTCATTGAATCTCTCTTTAAATCTCAAGGCACTCATGGTGTATATCCTTACTTTATGGCAAAAGAAATGCTAGAGTCTATCCTATGGTTTATATGGAGTTTATAGGGAAAGGAAAGAGTGTAAGGCACTTCTATCTCTCTTTTATTGCTAAGTCAAGTTTAGGATCACGGGAGAGTATAGTCATGCAATAGCCAAGGTATAAGGTGGACTAACTCAACTCCTTTGTTCTTTTTGAATCTCTTCTCTTACCAAGGATCAAGGCTATATGTATATATATATTTTTTTTACTTGGACACTTGTCCTTTTTAGAGCATCTGCTCTTTTTTTTGAATACTTGGACACTTGTCCTTTTTAGAGCATTTGCTCCCCTTTTAGATACTATATAGCCATGTCCATTGAAGGAATGAGAAAATTTATTCAAATTTTTTTTAGAACAAAATTTTGGAGGAGAATTACATGAGTATACTCTCAGTGTGAGAGTTGTCTCAAAAAGGCATGGTTTGCCTAGGCTTTTAGAGCATGACTAAACTCTTCTACCTAGATCAACTATTCTTGACAAGGCTCAAAGATTGATTTAGAAGGCTTTATGGGCCGTTCTCCTATACTCTAATATTTTGGCTTTGGTAGGTGGATAGGAAAGAAAGATCATGAACCATGGTAATTTTGGTTTTCAAAATAAAAACACCCAAGGTTGTAGCAGAGTACTAATGCAATTTCAATTACTACTTCTATATCTTATCAAGCAACAACATAGGTTGATTTCCCTATCAAAATCAGTAGGCTACTACACATGAATAAAAGGTCGAATAACATGTCGTGTAAACACTCAATTCAAAAGAAATTGTTTCAACATTTTTATTTCCTAGCTGCATTTTTAGTTCAAACCGAGACATCCAGTGATCCAAATTGTACAAAATTTAAAACAAGGGTTTAGGGGTTCACCGGGGGTGTTTCGGTGTAGAGTGGCCTGGCGGCCGCCAGTAATAGGTGGCGGCCGCCAAGGGCTTTGGCCCAAATGGCTTGCAAACAGCGTGGTAGCTACCTTGCTAAGAACCGGTTACTCCTTTGAACATTTTAGCATGTTTTACAGTGATGTTTAAAGAGGGGATTTCCCCCACACTAGAAGTTTTGGCACTTTTTATTTGAACAATCTTGATGAAGGGAAAAAATAAGGGTGTCTCTTTTTTATTCATTATAAGAATTTCCTAAACAAATATTCTAAATTGAAATTTAAACAAACTAAAATTTAAATCAAGCAAACTAAAAATTAAACTTAATCAAACAAAGAACCTAACTAGACACCCTAAACCTAATCTAATCTACTGAAGGAGTCTCATAGAGATCTTTATTTGAAGAGACGCTTGATCTTCGAGGTGCGGCCCTTGCGGAGGATGGTGAACCAATCCTCCATATCCATCCGCCACAGGGCTATCTCTGCGACCTGATCCTCCAAGGCGCTCTTCTCCTTGCGCAGCTTCTTCACCTCGGCGGCGAGTTTTTCGAGGGTTAACCCCTCCTCACCACCGCTGTGTTCCATCTCACCGGGGACTCCTCCCAGCGATGGGTTGAGACGGCGGTGCACGGATGGTGTGGAGAGTGACCCATTGGAGTCATGAGTGCTCACCTCGCGCTCACGCAACACCTTCTCATAATGCCCATCGGGCATCCTCACGCCATACACCTCCAGTTTAGCCCTCTTAGGATTGGGGCTTTAACTAAGGGTGCGGCTATCCAAGCCAAAGCTAACCTGGGATTTCACCCTTGATGGAGTGGCGTCTCATCGCCCCTGGTCTTGACGGTCGGAGACTTCCTCGGGGTGATCTCCCCCGTGGTCGGCCTAGTGGGCGTCCTCAACATCTTCCCGGGTGGCGTCACCGGAGGAGGATGAAGACGGCGCGGAGGCGAGGCCAGGGGGCGCTTCACCACTGGCGGCCGCCTAGTAGGTGTGGCGCCCGCCACTGGAGTGGTGGCTGGTGCCTTCCCTGCACCCTCTGGTGGTGTCGCCTCGACATAGGTTCCGTCAGCCAACACCATCGCTAAAGGAGGTACGTCAAGCACCTCCATGTCGTCGTCGATCAATGACCGGATGATGGCTTTGGTGGAGGACGAGACGGATCCTTGAGGGTTGTAGGACACGGATTTCCGTGGGGACGACATGGTTTTGGAGGAGGTTTGGCGAGACTTCATGGGTGGATGGAGGAAGAGGAAGGGGTTCTCCTTTTAAGAAGGGGTAAGAAGTGGAGGGATAGGCCTTAGATGAACTAACACTCCCTCATCTTCTCCTTTCACTCTCCCGAGCTCGGGATTGGTTGCCACGTGGATGGGGGGCCTCTAAACCGCCGACTAGCGTGGAGGGCGCCAGGGTTTGGTAGCGGCCGCCAGTTGAGAGTGGCGGCCGCCACTCCTCCTTCGTCGGGCATCGAGCGGGAGAAGGTAAGCCTCCTAAAAATCAATGTCCCGAGGTTGAAATGGCATGGTTGAGCCTAAAGAGGCCTTTCTCAGGGTTTTGGATGGACTAGGTGCATGAAATGGACAAAGGATAAACTGGGTCCATCTATTAATGGTCATGGGCTTGAGCTACTTCAAAATCAATTATATCAATTTTGTTTAGCTCATTTTTATCAAAGTCATAGAACATTTTTAATCTTTGTCCATTGACTTTGAAGATTTGCCCATGGTCACTTTCCAATGTGACGGCTCCATGGGACGAGGTTGCAAGAACCTTCAAAGGTCCTTCCCATTTGCTTCAGAGTTTACCATGTCCGAAAAGTCGAACACGGGAGTTAAAGAGTAAAACTTTATCCCCTACTTCGAACTCTTTCTTTTTGATTCGTTTATCGTGCCATCTCTTAGTCCTCTCTTCATAGAGCTTGGCACTATGATCGGCTTTCTCTCGCCATTCTTCTAGTTTGAAATTTGCATCTTCCTATTTTGGCCAGCTTGGCCAAGGTCCATGTTCCATTTCTTAGTGGCCCAATGAGCTTTGAACTCAAGCTCAACAGGAAGATGACAAGTTTTCCCATAAACTAGTTGGTATGGGGACATTCCAATTGGGATCTTATAGGCGGTCCGATAGGCCCATAGAGCTTCGGGTAACTTATGTTTCCATCCCTTTCCCATTTCTTCTACCGTCTTTTGCAAGATATTCTTTATTTGTTTATTGGACATTTCGGCCTGTCCACTTGTCTGGGGGTGGTATGCAGTGGCTACATTATGTTGGACTCCTTGAGTAGCTAAGAAATGTCGGAAGCTCTTATCTATGAAATGAGGGCCTCTGTCACTAATGACTAGTCTAGGAACTCCAAAACGAGGAAAGATGTTTTCTTTGAACATTTTTTCGAATGTTTAGCATCTGCCGCTCGACAGGGTTTGGCTTCTACCCATTTCGAGACATAATCCATAGCCACAAGAATGTACTCGGCGCCATAGGATTTAGGAAAGGGGCCCATGAAATCTATACCCCAAACATCGAACAACTCAACTTGGAGATTGTTCACGAGAGGCATAGCATCTCGGGCACTAATGTTACCATGCTTTTGGCAACGAGGACAACGTCTCACATAATTCTTTCTGTCCTCGTACATGGATGGCCAATAAAAACCACTTTGCCATATTTTAGCATTTGTCCGAAAAGCTCCATTGTGTCCTCCATATTCGGTGGAGTGACATCTATCTATGATTTTTGTTGCTTCTTCTATGGGGACACATTTTCTCAAGAGTCCATCTGTACAGACATTATAGAGATATGGTTCATCCCATAGGTGCGTTTTGCTTTGATATAGCAGTTTCTTTTTTATTCTCCCCGGTGGGACATAGCCGGCGACTATAAAATTCACGATGTTTGCATACCAAGGGTTGGTATACGTGATTTTTAAAAGGGTATCATCGCGAAGAAAGTCATTTATTAGGAGATTGTCCGAATTATTGACTTGTAGTCTAGACAAGTGATCAGCTACTGAATTCTCTACTCCTTTCTTGTCTCTTATTTCCAGGTCAAATTCTTGAAGGAGAAGGATCCAGCGGATCAACCTTGGCTTAGCATCTTTCTTAGTGAAGAGATATTTTAGAGCAGAGTGATCGGTATAAACGATCACCTTAGCTCCCACTAAGTAAGATCTAAACTTGTCTATGGCAAAGACTACGGCCAAAAGTTCCTTTTCTGTGGTTGCATAGTTTAGTTGGGGGCCAGTCAGGGTCTTACTAGCATAAGAAATAGCATAATGCTTCTTATCTTTTGTTTGACCAAGGACGGCTCCCAGAGCATAATCACTAGCATCACACATGATTTGGAACGGCAAATTCCAATCTGGGGGTTGGATGATTGGTGCAGAAGTTAGAGCCTTTTTCAGAATATTGAAAGCTTGTAGAAAATCCTCGTCAAATTTGAACGAGACATCTTTTGCTAACAGGCTCGTTAAGGGTCTAGCGACTTGTGAGAAATCCTTAATAAAACTTCTATAAAAACCAGCATGGCCCAAGAAGCTTCAGATTCCTTTCACATCAGTGGGTGGTGGCAATTGTTCAATTAAATCGATTTTGGCTTTATCCACATCAATCCCACATTTTGAAATTCGATGGCCTAGGACAATTCCTTCCCTCACCATGAAGTGACACTTTTCCCAGTTAAGAACTAGGTCCTTCTCTTCACAGCGTTGGAGGACTTTGTCTAAATTGGCTAGGCAATCGTCAAAGTTTTTCCCATAGACCGAAAAGTTGTCCATGAATACCTCCATGATTTGTTCAATCATGTCAGAAAAGATGGACATCATACACCGTTGGAAAGATGCCGGCGCATTACAAAGTCCAAAGGACATGCGTCTACAGGCATAAGTTCCATACGGGCATGTGAAAGTGGTCATACTTTGGTCATCTGGATGGATTGGAATTTGGTGATAACCAGAATATCCGTCCAGGAAGCAAAAGAAGGAATGGTTTGCCAATCTCTCTAGCATCTCATCTATAAAAGGGAGTGGGAAATGATTTTTCTTTGTGGCTTTATTCAACTTCCTATAGTCTATACACATCCTCCATCCAGTGACAGTGCGTTGAGGGATTAACTCATTTTTCTCATTCTTAACGACTGTCATGCCTCCTTTCTTTTGAACTACTTGCACGGGACTTACCCATTCACTATAAGGAACTGGATAAATAATTCCCGCGTGCAAGAGTTTCAGAACCTCCTTTTTCACGACTTCACACATAGCGTTATTGAGTCGTCTTTGGGGCTCTCTTGAAGGGGGTATCTCAGGATCATGAGGGATACAATGGGTGCAGAGAATTGGACTAATTCCCTTCAAATCTTGAAGTGAATAGCCAAAGACAGATCGGTGTTTTTCTAAGACAAGGGTCAACCTATGGACTTCCTCTTCAGATAGCTTACTGCTAATGATTATGGGAGTCTCGGGGTCATTGTTTAGAAAAATGTATCTCAGGCCTTCAGGTAGAGGTTTTAGCTCTATGGAAGGTCGAGATGGCTTTTCCGATTCGTCTAAGCGAAACGGTTCATCTATCTTGGCTTCTTCTTCGACAAAGAACTCAGAATCTTTTTCATAATCAGGCTGAGCCAACTCATAAAGGGTAGAGGTCCTATCTTGATCGAGAAGATCTGGTTCTGGTGGTTGTTCGGCAATAGAATTTAATGCACGAACAAAGGTACTGAGTACTCTTTTCCACTGATTTGAGCATTGAAGTGCTCTTGACATGGTCCTTGTAAGGCAAGTATGGACCAAGGTTGTCCTAAGAAGACGTCTAAAAGGACTACATCGAAAATGTAGAAATCTAAGACCATGTCCGCTCCATCTACTTGGATAGGGACCATCTTTAGGATTCCTTCACTTTCCAAGATGTCTCCATTTGGGTCTCTTAAACAACATTTAGTGGTTGTCGTTGAAGGTCGGGGAATGTTCTGGATACGTAATTACTAGCAAGAACATTAATTCCCACGATAGGGTCGTAAAAGGAAAAGGCTCTTTCTCCCCTAATTCGACAATTTATTATGCTAGGTACATTATCTATGCGAGGCATGTTTTTTGTTACTTCGGCTTCCATTGTCCATTCATGACTCAAGACAACTGAAAGTTCCAAAAGACGCTCTCGACTATAGATTCCATCAGAAGACTCAGGAAGTGGTTTGTCGGAGGGAGAGCTTGAACGGAGTACTTCATAGCATTTCCGTAATCCTCAAACACATCATCCTTTATATCTCGCCCAAAAATTCCGAAAGAATTTCTTCCCCAGATGTGGACGGAATAGGCTCCGCTAAGTCCAGCGAGCTAGACTCGGGCTCTTCTTGTTGTTCTACGGTCGAAACTTGAGTTTCTACGACTTCTTCGTCAGGGATTTTGTCGGAAACTCCAGTATAAGGAGTATTCTCAAGAATTTTATCAAGAATCTCCTTTCCACCTCATGGAGAAAGATGAAGGAACGCTCCACCTGACGAATGATCAAGGTGAAGGGCGCTCTCTTTCTCTAAACCGACATAAAAATGCTGAAGGAGCACTGGATCGGGTATGGCTAAATCAGGTCCTGAATTGAATAAATCAATAAAACGGGCCCAAGCCTCCCCTAATGTCTCCTTATCATTTTGTCTAAAGGCCAACACTTCTACTCGTAGTTGTACCACTCGGTGAACAGGGAAATACGTTAAGATAAACTTGGTCCGTAAAGTTCCCCAGTCTCCTCTAGCACTTTCCACGGTTCGAGCATGCCATGTTTTAGCTGCTCCCGTCAAAGTGAACGGAAACAGCTTCCACTTGACAGTGTCAGGTGAAATGCCCAAAATGTTCAAACATGCACAGACTTGCTCAAACTCACGTAGATGTGTGTAGGGATTTTCTGATCCCGTAACTATGCTCTCCTGAACTTTATTAATAAAGTCAGGGCACAATTCGTAACTATCGGCATATATAGGTTGTGATGATGAATGTGGCTCTAATCGCGAACTCTTAGGAGCTGCGAATTGGAAGATAGATTGGTTCTCCATACGGAGAGGGTAAAGATGATCCTAACTCTAGTCTCAAAAATCAGCTACCGTTCCCCGGCAACGGCGCCAGAAAAGCATGTTGACACCTCGGGTGGCATGCAGAAGAAACCGCAAGCGCACGACTGTCAGTTGTAGCTTTTCACCTCAGAGTATTCTGGGGTATCGAATCCACGAGGAACGCGAAGTGATTTTGAGAAAACTAGGGTGATAAGGATATCTAGGATAGATGAAGGGGAACAGGCACTATCTACTGGGGTAGATCCTAGTTCTATTAGACTTTTAGTGATTTAAGTTCTTTACTAGTGTACTGTGGGCGTACTAGCCTTTACCACTGACTTAGGTTGAACGCTAGCACAACGAGCCCTACTGTTAAACTAGACCAACTACGTGGTGGAATTCAAGGCGCACAGGGCTGTCACCACCTGCTTGCTACCACAGCTATCCGGGGGCCTAGCCGTATTCACTGGCAATATATAGCCTAAGTACCACACTTAATCTATATATTACTACTACTAGCCCTGTACTAGAACTAGAGCACTTGAAACTAATATCAAGCAATGAAACGAGTACAGAACTACTGAAAATAAATACTTGGAGATAAAATAAATACTAAGTTACCAAAGTTGAAGCCCAGAGCAGAGAGAAGCAGAGGTCTCCGACAACTCCGGAACTCTCCAGACTTCTACTCTTCTCCTCTCCTGCTCCTCTTCTAGTGAGGCACTCACACTCTCACTAATCTCTCTAGCATAGCAAGTGTGCTAATCTAACCAAATGGTGAAGACTAATGTGAGGCTCTCCGAATGAGAACTCTAGGGGCCCCTTTATAGTGCTAGGAAGCTAGGGGGGTACTTATAGAGTGAAGGGGAGGTCGGTTAGGGTTTAGGGGGTGGCGCCCGCCACTAAACCCTGGCGCCCGCCACTCCTCTGCCGTCCATTGCAACCGCCATTCATCCAACGGTCTTCACTTGCTCCCCTAAGTCGGTTTGATGGTCGGTTAGGGTTTTAGACAGATATTTCCACGTGTCCAAAGCCCACTATCCAAGTGATACTCTTCTTAGCCCTTGGATGAAACCGTCTTAGTGTGCAATGGCCAGGATTTGAGCTTGAGGTGACTCCCACGGATCAATGACGTGGCCTGGGCCACTTTGGGCAAGATGGACCTGGCGGCCGCCAGTAATTCGTGGCGGCCGCCACCCTACTCAGGCCCAAATGGGCCAGAGTGGCTTGGCCTTGCTCCTGGTACACTTGTTTGGCCCAAATTCCATCATTTCCTGCATTAAGATAAGAAACTATGCACATGTGGAAATATGTTAGTTATAAACCAAATCATCTACTTTTTATGTTATTTTACCTTGGTTTTGGGTGAAATGTTGATGGTGAAATGATGCTTTAAGCACCATCAAAAGTCACATTGCCTGGAGCGGTGGTCGCGTCCTTCATTGCGCCGTTCATTCCGGCGATCATCATCATGACGACGCTCCTGGGACCGTGATCGGTGATGCGGGCGTTCATGGTGGCGATGGGCGTCGTCGGCGTCGGCGTAGGAGTTGGCGATCGTCATCAGTTCGGTGACCATGGCTACCTTCTTTCGGATGATCTTGTCGCGGAGATCCTTGTGGCGCAGGCCGTTGGAGAACGTGGAGATGGCTTCCGCGTTGGCAATCTCTGGGATCGTGAGGCGCATGTTGGAGAATCTTCAAATGTAGCTTCGGAGGCTTTCGATGTGCTCCTAGTGGACGTTTTGGAGATCGTAGCGTGTTCCTGGTTGAACGCAGGTAGCGCTGTTCATCTTGACGAAGACTTCCTTCAGTTGCTCCTAGGTGTCGATGGTGTTCTCGGCGAGTTTGTGGAGCCAGCTGTTGGCTGAAGACGATAGCATGACGGGGAGGTACTTGGCCATCACATCGTGTCCTCCTCCGGCTGCTTGAATGGCGATCTCGTACTTGGTGAGCCACTGCTCCGGGTTGGCCTTCCCATCGTACTTGTCCACCGTGGTAGCCTTGAAGCCCTGAGGCCATCGGACGGCTCGGAGCTGGGCGGTGAAGGGGCGTGGCCCTGACGAGGCATCGGGAGCCGGAGCTTGATCGTGGGCGCGATTGCCTTGGGAGACTTCCTGGTCGCGACGTGGCAGCGTTCGCCTTCGGCGCAAGGGATGCGGGCTTGGCAGCGTTCCACTGTACGATTATCCGGAGGGTGAGAGGTAGCGCCCTTTCTCGTTGCACTGCAAGGCGGCGGCCTTGACGTGGAAGACAACCTTCTGTAGCTCCGGGGTTACCAGAAGCTTGGAGAGCTCGTTGAAGACGACAGCGAGGTCGGTGCTTGGGGTCGGGTAAACGGGTTGATCGTTGACCCTGTCGAATTCGTAGTTGAGGTCGTGGCCTCCAACATTGTTGCGATCCCGGCGTCATTCATTGTCGTGATGCTCCCGGTCGTGGCGCTCCTGGTCGCGTCGCTCGTCGTCACATCGATGCAGGCGGTCGATGCTGCGTTGCTCCCGATTGGCCCGTTCGCCTTCCGTTTCGTTTGGAGGTGGAGGATTGTCGGCGGAGACGTTGAAGATGATGCCACCACGGTACGGTGGGAAGTCGGTTCCGGAGTCGGTGGAGATAACGGTCGTAGACCGCATGGAGATGGAGCCGTTTGTCGTGGCAGATCTGGATGCCGAAGTCGCGGAGACAGTGTCACCGGAGATCTCTTTGAGAGTCACCATGCCAACGAGTGGTGCTGGGGTCGCCCGCTTTTGTACGCTAGTCGGCGCCATCTGGTCGGGACCAAAAGTCTGGAGCTGGTCGAAGAGTTGTCGTAGCGCCTGATGCTGATATGTAGGAGCCGCACCGCGGAGCTCGAAGGGCATGGACGTTGGAGACGAAGTGCGGCGACGAGTCAGATGCAGATCCGATTTGGGGCGGTGGGTGGGACGAGCGCTGGAAACTCCTGATGGTGTACCTGAAAATTGCTCAAGGCAAGATTGGTCGGAAAGCTGTATACGAGCTACCTCGATAGCGTCGATGCACTCTGTGATTCCTTGGTTGGCTCGGTCAATGGCTTTGATTAGGTCGTCACAATGGACGATTCTCGGCGGGCGGCGTGCCGCCTTGGAGATGCGGTGGGTGGACGGCAGAGCGTCTGGCGCAGGAAGCTGCGTAGATTTCACAGTTTCCAGAGCAGGAGAGTGGTCGCCCAGGTCAAGATCATAGATCTAATCTGAAAAGTGGTGCCAGCCTCCGGAAGAACCATGGAGCAAGGGAAAGTAACCGCTTGGCAGATCATGATGTCGTAGCACACACACCCTACCTGGTGCGCCAGCTATCGACGAAATATGGTCGATAGTCTACCGAGGGGTATGCCCAAGGTAGTAGATTGAGCGGCGGAGGCGTGCGAGATGTCTGCAAAGCGTAGACACAGGGACGTGAGATGGCGATTTAGACAGGTTCGGGCCGGCAAGTCGCCGTAATACCCTACGTCCTGTGTTCTGGTGGTTGATTTGTATTGCTGATTGGATGATCCGATGGGATCTGGGTTGATGTGTGTTCCTTCGAGAAGGGGTCCCTGCTCGCCTTATATAGCCGGGAAGCAGGGTTACAACTTGCCGAATCGTAACAGATTACAATCGGTTCCTTTTGGCAACGAATCCGGGTCTATCTATCTGGATCTTCCTTGTCGAGCAAGTCATCAAGAGAGTCCTTGGTAGCTGCGACAGCCTAGTCATGGGCCACAAGGCCTTCTGGTTGGGCCGTATCTGCAGAGGAGCCCAAGTCGTGCCATGGGGGTATACGGGAGTAATATCCCCATAGGCAGTCACTTTTATAATTAATTCTAACTTACTAGGTTTGCACCTGAACTATAGCAGGCACTTGACTACTTACTCAAGCAACAGTGACTATTTCATCAATAGCCTTTCAGATTCAACATCATAACCATCTTTAGTTCCATAAGTTCTACGGGTAGTGATCTACAGTCAATTACTCACTGTCCAGGAGCGATGGCGATTATAATCGATTCCTACCTAGCTGGGAATAAAATGTTGCACACTCACCCAATCACACCTGCGCTCGGTAGCCGTCGGCTGCCACTCAGGAGATTCGAGAACACAACGCGCGGGACGGCCATGGGCCCTTCTACACCGGGGTTATCTGTCATGCCAGGTCAGTCAGGCCTCGCTTGTCCACGGACCATGCCAGGTTGCTCAGGATAGTTGCCCACAGTACATTTGAGGCCCTGGGTGTTAGGCGTCAACATCTGCATCACCGGCTCGAATAACCTTACTCGGCTTCACGGGTGTTGATGGTCCTTAAACACATGTTTTACCATCAACATGTTACCCTAAAATTCACCAAAGAGGCATGAAATGTAGTCAAATAGGTTTCAAACTAACCGAATTCCACATGTCCATAGATTTTGATTTGAATGCAGGATTTGGACCAAATTTGGAGCATGAACCCACCAGGGGCCGAGACCACTCAGCAGGGCCCATTTGGGCCCTAGTGGGGTGGCGCCCGCCACCCCTAGGTGGCGCCCGCCACAAGGAGAGGCCCAAACCTCCCCCTGCCACGTCACTGATCCGTGTGACCACCCCAAGGCCAAATCTTGGCCCTTGGTCACTAGGTCAGTGGCATCGGAGGGCTCAGGAGGGGAGTGGCATGGATCATGACCGAATGACGGTTATCTGGACATGCAACCGACCTAGCCACCGCCTTGGAGGAGTCCCTGGAGGCCGTAGGATCAATGACGGTGCATCCAACGGCCAGGGGGGTGGCGGCCGCCACCTAGGGCTGGCGCCCGCCACTAGGGTTTGCCCTAGGTCGGTTGGCTTCCACATATAAGTACCCCCCTCACTCCACAAGGCTATAAATACCCCCTGGAGGCATCACTTCATTAGAAGCAAGACACACAAGAAGCAAGAAAGCAAGTGAGAGCTAGGTTAGAAGCTCAGAGGGCTTAGGCAAGTAGGTTAGCTAGTAGAAAGAGCATAGCTCTAGTGCCCTCGTTGCAGCGCGGCTCTTTGTTTAGCACAGCTCAGCCCTGACCAGTGGTATAGTCGCGTAGAGCTTGCTAAGAGAGAAGCGGGTGCGAGTGACTGGCATCGGAGGTCGGTTGATTTCCCGGCGTCTCCAGTCTGGTTTGCTCTCTTATATCTCAGGTACACATATCATTATTCCAATATTACTTTAGTATTACTTTGAGTATTACTTTCAGTATTACTTTATTAAGTGCCTTGAGTGTGGCCTAGCTATCCTACAGTTCAATTCACTTAGCCATAGTAGTTAATCTCTAGTGAGCTTAGTGTTTGATCTTTGCCAATAGGTTGCTTAGTTAGTTTAGTGTTTATCTTATTAAGTCAAGTATTTGCTCTGACGTCCGCAAGGGTGTCTCTATTCAATGCTAGGGTAGAGATAGTTAGAATATAATTAAGCGTGCTGATTAGTTATAGACTTACCTTCAGATACGGCTGGACCCCCAGATAGCTGTGGTAGCAAGCAGGTGGTGACAGCCCTGTGCGCCTTGAATTCCACCACGTAGTTGGCCCAGTTTAACAGTAAGGCTCGTTGTGCTAGCGTTCAACCTAAGTCAGTGGTAAAGGCTAGTACGCCTCGATACTTGATAAGATAGGAATAAAACTATACTTAACTTGGTTGCTTAATTGACATTTGCCTATCTTGCTTCGTAGTTATCTTGCTTCGTAGTTGTCTAGGAGTAGTTAGTAGTTATTAGTTAGTTATCATTAGTTATCCTATTCTCCTTATCTATCTATCCATCCACCATACCTTAGCCATTTCATTTCATCCTTACCTATCCACCCATATATTCTTTCTAGCCTTTCATCTCCTCTCTTTACTTTTCATCTTTCCCTTTTCTTATTCTTCGACTCTCATCCCCTCCTTGACTCGACTCATACACCACTCTAGCCTTCCTTTGGGATCAAATAAATCGACACCTGGTACTCCCAGGGAAGTGCTACTACGATAGTTCTGTGCGCTTGCAGAATCTCCTCCTGGTAGATTGCATTCTCTCTAGCTAGCTCCTACTAGTGTCGGGATTGACAACCCCATTTGACATTAGTAGATAGCTGCTTTAGCTTCACTCCTTTAGGTATAGTGACTGAACTTGTTACAAGCATTTCTGGCGCCGTTGTCAGGGGTAGATTCCATAGTCTACTCGTAGTCACAACTTTGTCAAGTGTCAACAAGCATTTCTGGGCCGTTACCGGGGATAGTTGCCTACCTCTATCTTTAGTCAAGTTAAGAACTACCAACAATGGGAGGTACTCCGACCTACTCCATTAAGTGATTGATGCGTTCAATTTGACTGAAGGGACACTTCCCGAAACGGGTCCTATGCGACACAGACGGGAGTCTACTAGCACACAAAACCCATGTCCTGCTACTCCACCATCCCGCCCGGTCTCAAATTAATTATCACATGGTTATTTCAAAGATAGCACCAGGCTAGTCATGATCAGTATCCACCTATATGCGGGGGACAGGAAATCACCCGACTTTTACCGGTCTAAGCATGGCTAAGCATATAACGAACCTAGACCTAAAAGGGATATCAAGATAATAATTGCGGTGGACAAGGTATAGTAATAATGCAAAAACGGTAGCAATCAACTCCTATAAACCTAATGCAACAAGCATATCGAGTTAATTTATAAGCAATTTGCAAACCATAGGAGTTAAATGCTCTGGGGCTTGCCTCTCTCGAAGTTAGACGGGCGTTGGTCTTGGCACTCGGGAAGTTCCTCGGCGTCGACCTCTCCGGTCTCCTCGAGCAAGGTCTCCTCCAGGCTCGGCTCTTCCTGCTGCGGCGGTTTCTGGGTCTCTTCTGCCGATCATGTATGATGCATAAACGTGTATAAACAGGATGAATGCACATGGAATGCTTATGTGATGCAACATTGGATAAAGACTATTCAGGAGATAAACACATGTCATCTACTTCATTTTCTTCAACAAGGTAGTCAACATCATCCAGTTGACTCCTAACTACCTTGTCACCAAATCACTCATTTAACCTTCCTAAGCAGTCAATTAAGAGTTTAAGACACTTAATCATCACAACATTATCTACTTATTTATTTTATTTATCATTTACTTACTCACCCAACAACCCATTGAAACATGCTTATAACAGCAACCCATCACAAACAGTTCCAGAAAAAACTACAAAAATTACTGCAGGTTAACAACATAAGATTCAGTCCACTGTCCAAATTTCATGTCATTTGGACTTAAACACTATTCTCTATGAAAAAGACAAACAACATGGTGAAAAGGTGCTTTGAGCTACACATCCTAGCAAAAAGTGCCAAACAACAAATTTCACATTTTTCTTCTGAACTTCTCAGTAATAGAGCAGTCTACAAAAATTATCAGGTTCATATCATTTACAGTTTAATTACTAAAAATCATGTAAGAAAACAATATTTAAACACATTAAATGTTATTGTCAATAATTTTTACAGAACATACTCAGATACTACTCATCCATACAAACCTAACAAAATTGGAATCACATTTTTCTGAGCTACACAGAATTAGTTATGCATTTTCTAAGTTAACAGCCAATTCCTAAATTAATTTAAATAGCATATACAAGTATTACAAAATATGCATCCAATATTTTTAACAGGTAGCTCTATTCATTTCCAGCACAACAAAATTTGTTTCACATCATTTGGACTTAAAATGAGACTTGTATGAATTTTATAAGCCTTTAATCCATTTCTGCAAAAACTGATTTAAGGAAAAACCCGACCTAAACGCTAGGGACACCCGGCTTTGTGCACCAGCAGACACTAGACAAAATGCTAGACACACCCGGCTAACCCGAGCGTTAGTGCACACAGACTCTTCTCTTGCTCTCTCCCAGACACTGCTAGCGGGGTCCACCGGTCAGGTGACCCACGTGTCAGCGGTCAACCGGACCCACGCGTCACCGTGCTCGGCATCCCGCCGGCATTGACCGGCCCTAGCTCGCTGGCGGTGAGGTCTCCGGCACAACCAACTCCACCGTTGAACTCACCTTCACGAGGCAGACACGGTTGGCTAAGTCTCCACGCTAGGGGCTCACCGGAGCAAGCTCGACGGCGGCCATGGCGGAGCAGCGGCGCTACGACACGACGGCGAGGCTTCGCCCGGCGATTCCGAGGCTCGGCGACACAAGCACTAGCTCAAGCAAACCCTAAGCAACCTATTAGGGCGACTATCGAGCCATGCCGGCCCCGACATTGCTCGGCGCCACGCACGGCGGCGGTCCGCGACGGACATTGCCGTGGCAAGGCTCGGTTCCGGCCGAAACATGGCAAGAGAGAGAGGTCTCCATCTAACCCTAAGCAACTACAGAGGTAGAGAAGGCTAGAACAGAGCTTGGTTTGGGGTGGTTTGGCCAGAGATGGCCGGACCACGCTTTGGTCATGGCGGCGGCTATGACGGAGGTCCGAGGTTGGCACTCGGCGTTCCGCCGGCAAGAGGGAAGGAGAAGGGAGACCAACCCGTGCAGGTGAGAGAGGAGGTTAAGGTGGAGAGGTTGGCGGACGATGCTATAGGCAGCGAGGAATCGCTCGCCGGAGTTCGGCGGGCGGCGGCGGTGTTCTTGGCTGGAGAAGATGGAGCAGAGAGGGGGATGAGAGAGTGAGTGAGTGGCTCGGTCGATTCACGCGGGGGGTGGAGAAGGCGAAGCCGATGCATTGCGCGGGTGTAATGCACCTGGCCGCTTCCCGTCTCGCCGTCCCAACCGGACGCGGCGGCGGCCAGGCGACGGCTGGGCAGAGAGGGGACAAGAGGAGTTGTTGTCTTGGTAAAAACTGTGGGCGGCGAGCGGCGGTTTGGGCGGCCTACAAGGCAGGCTCACGGGCGCTGCAGGGGCGCCAGCGTATGGGTGCGTAGAGTCAGGAGGCACACGCGCGAGGAGGAGGGAGAAGAGACTAACGTGCAGGCCCCACCAGGGTTAAAACAAAATAGGTTTTTGTTCATTTCTTTTCTACCCTATATCTCCCAAACTAAGTCGAATTAGGAAAAGGTCCTAAAAGAAAAGTTGCTTAGAATTTTTGCAAGGAACAATTCATCTTTAAGGCTCAAGTCCAAATTCTGCCTGGAAAAAGAATTTCACTCCTAGCCCAATTTTATAATGCAAGAAATAAACATTAAATGACTTTTTCTGAAAAAGTGCTTTTAAGCAAAGATGTTCCTTTTGCCAAGATCTACAACATTGGTTTAAGGCACTTGGTCAGAAAAACAAAGCAATTCATATCTATACTAGAAACTAGGCAAGGACTTAAACAAACATACACACAAAATGCACATGAAATGATATGATGTCATGCTCATGCTATGTCAGGTTATGCATTTAGAGTTGCTTAACACCTAGGGTGTTACACTCTCACTTGCGATGAGCTCTTTAGTAAGCTCAAGTCCAGTGAGATTGATGCCAATGCGAGGGCTTCTTATGAAAATCCTCCTCGGCCGTCGATGGCTTTGGTTTCTAGCTCTTCTGCTAACCCCTCTGGAGGCTTTGCATTGTCTTCTCTTCTTTCTATCACAGAGGAGCAGCTGGAGTTCATTGTGGACGACGAGTTGGCTCTGCTTGCCAACCGATACTTGCGGTTCCACAACAACCGCATGAACCGGCGCCGCGGAGGAGGACTAGGTTGCTGTTACGAGTGTGGAGGCTCAGACCACTTCATCGCCAATTGCCCGAAGAAGAACAAGCAAGCTTTCGGCAAGGCGGATCACGGCCACAAGTACGACTCTGGCAAGCGCAAGGAGAAGTACGTCTCCGTAAAGCACAAGCGGAATGGCGACTTCAACAAGGAGTACATCAAGGAGAAGTACTTGGAGAAGGCCCAGGCCGAGCAGCGTGCCTTCTTCGCCATGCTCAGCGACGTCAATGACTCGGATGATGACTCCACTGCTTCAAGCGATGATGTGTCCGAGAAGAAGAAGATTGAGGACAAGCAGAACGGTCTTTGCTTCTTCGCCGACGACGAGGGCTTCTGCACCATGGCCCTCGGCGATGAGGTCAACTGCGAGCTGGAGGAGATTCCTCAAAACGACGACTCCTCCCAGGTACCTCAAACTCCCAATGAACTCTCTGCTGAGGTTGAGAAACTTACTACTGCCTTACTTAGTCAAGACGAGTTGCTAAGGCGTGCTGCTAGAGAGAGGAAGGAGTTTAGGCACAAGTGGGAGGATGCGGTGAAGGAGCTTGAGTCTGTCAAGTCCACCGTTGTCGTGACCGAGGAGGATGTGTGTGAGATGTGCTCCAAGCACATGACTGACCTTCTCACCTTGAGGGGGAAGTATGTTGCTTTGGTTGGAGAGGTGGATGACCTTAGGGCTAGACCCATGTTGCTGGGTGCGTGCAAGTCTTGTGCAGGCTTGCAATCCGAGTTGGCAGAGAAGAATGCCAAGATTGTGTCTCTTGAGAAGGCCAGCTCGGGTAGCACTTGTGTGTCTAGGTGTGCCTTGTGTGTGGGTTCGGAGACATAGATTGCAAATGTGAAGCATGACAAGATGCAAACCGAGGAAGAAAACACATACCTTCAGACCATTTTGTCATGGGTGTCTTGTGGTGAGCCGTAGCTTGGGATGATGATTGCTCAATTCAAACATGCTGCTGGAGGTTCTGGTGTTGGTTTTGTTTAGGGTATAGAGAGTGCTACCTCTTTCGGGAAGATTGGTGAGTTTAGTGGCCTTAAGCCGAGTGAGAAACCAAACTCCACTTCACTAAAGATAGAGCTAGGCAACTATCCCCGGCAACGACCCAGAAATGCTTGTTGACACTTGCTAACGTCGTTACTAGGAGTAGACTATGGAATCTATTCCTGGCAACGACGCCAGAAATACTTGTACCAAGTCCAGTAACTATACCTAAAGGAGTGAAGCTAAAGCAGCTATCTACTAATGTCAAATGGGGTTATCAATCCTGACACTAGTAGGTGATAGCTAGAGAGATTGCAATCTACCTGGAGGAGATTCTGCAAGCGCACAGAACTATCATAGTAGCACTTCGCCTGGGAGTACCAGGTGTCGATTTATTTGATCCCAAAGGAAGGCTAGGGTGGTGTATGAGTTGAGTCAAGGAGGGGATGAGAGTCAAAGAATAGGAAAAGGGAAAAGGAGAGAAGAGAAGAGAGGAGATGAAAGGCTACAAAGAATTTATGAGTGGATAGGTCAGGATGAAATGAATGGTTAAGGTAAGGTGGATGGATAGGTAGATAGGGGGAAAAGATAACTAAGGATAACTAACTAATAACTAATAACTACTCCTAGATAACTACGAAGCAAGATATGCAAATGCCAAATAAGCAACCAAGTTAAGTATAGTTTTATTCCTATCTTGTCAAGTACCGAGGCGTACTAGCCTTTACCACTGACTTAGGTTGAACGCTAGCACAACGAGCCTTACTGTTAAACTAGACCAACTACGTGGTGGAATTCAAGGCGCACAGGGCTGTCACCACTTGCTTGCTACCACAGCTATCTGGGGGCCTAGCCGTATCTGAAGGTAAGTCTATAACTAAGCACCATGCCTAATTATATTCTAACTATCTCTATCCTGGCCTAGAATAGAGACACCCCTGCGGACGTCAGAGCAAATACTTGACTTAATAAGATAAACACTAAACTAACTAAGCAACCTATTGGCAAAGATCAAACACTAAGCACACTAGAGATTAACTATTATGGCTAAGTGAATTGAAATGTAGGATAGCTAGGTACTCAAGCAATCAATCAAGTATACTACTCAATACTGGTAAGGAGAATAAAGTAATGCTTGAAATGATGAACTAGAATATAGTAAAGTGCTTGAGTTACAAGAGCATAACCTGAACCGGAGATGAAGGAAGACTCTTCCCAACTTCAGGACCGATTACTCGCACGCCTCTACTCTTGAGCTAAGCCTGGAGCAGCGCTTCCGCGAGGGCAATGAGGCAAGGATGCCTTGCTCTACTAGCTACCTACATGCCTAAGCTTGGCTAAATCCCAAGCTATTAGCCTTGCTTTCTTCTTTCCTTCCTATCCTTGCTTTTTGTGAAGTGACGCCTCCAGGGGGGTATTTATAGTAGAGAGGTGGAGTAGGGGCTACTCCACCGCCACATCATCGATCCGCATGATGATGGATGAGAGCCCTTGGATCGTAATCTCCTTCAGATCAATGGTGGAGAAGAATTAAGCATGTGCTTCTTTAATTCAACATGTGCTTCTTTGCATGGCAGCATGCATGATCCACACCACTCCCTCCTGAGCCATCCGATGCCACCGACCTAGTGACCGAGGGCTAAGATTTGGCCCTGGGGTGGTCACACGGATCAGTGACGTGGCAGGGGAGAAGTTTGGGCGCCACCTAGGTGGCGGGCGCCACCCCACTAGGGCCCAAATGGGCCCTGGTGAGTGATCTCGGCCCCTGGTGGGTCCATTCTCTAAATTTGGTCCAAATCCTACATTCAAATAAAAATCTATGGACATGTGGAATTTTGTTAGTTTGAAACCTATTTGACTACTTTTCATGCCTTTTTGGTGAATTTTTGGGTAAAATGTTGATGGTAAAACAAGTGTTTAAGGACCATCAACAACCTCCCCCAAGCTAACCTGTTGCTCGTCCTCGAGCAACAATGCGGTTTAAGCATAGAGCATGAAATAGATAGCACTTAAGATGTATACAGGTGCATATTGTATAGTGAGAAATAACTTAGTGTATATCATTAATCATAGCAATGTGGGGCTTACAGCTTTTCACTTCAAACATGCAAGAGTGAAATAAAGCGGTAGATAGGAAACTTTTATCTTGCTTAGGTTTGACTAGGATTCTGTCTTGAGGTTTTTTAAGTTTTTCAAAAGATAAAAACTTGCTTAAGTCCTCCAAGATTCACTCAATCACTCAATGGTGTTTAAATCCTCACTTAGGCCAAAATGTAGCCTCTCCTATTTCTAAAGAATGATATGTGGAGTTATAGGTAGGCTAAGAATCATGAGCAAATTGCATAATGTTTATTGCTGAGCTAGACACTCAGATCATAAGGAGCAACAAATCATAAATATTGATCAAGATGTGCATGTGTGGTTATGTGGAAGTGTATAGAGAGATATTTCATAATCGTTCCTATTTAATTTTTGGGGCTAGACCTAATGATAACTCTCTCTTTTTTTTCTTTTTTTCTTTTTTTTCTCTTTTTTACTCGATACATAGTGAGTAGACAAAAATGTGTCCTCACATTTTCTTAGTACATAGTCCTCTCTTGAGCTACTTTGCTCACTTTTTTTTCATATCTCGCTTTTTTAGCTCTAGAATTCCCCAGACTGTCTATAGGAAAGGATTTTAGAAGTGAAAAGGGCGAAGAGAGAGAAATGCTTATTCCCAGCGTAGGAATAGCATAAGGCTAGCAATGGAATGTTTGGCAAGGTATTGCATATCTCCAGTGTAGAGAATGAGCAATTTATTTGGTGGTTGCAAACTTCCAAATTGGAGAGTAAGCAATTTATGGTGGGTGTGTGTATCTTGATCAAAAGAAATGATAAGCTTCTCTACTAAGATCTATGAGGTCTAACAAAGCTCAACACAAACAAAGCTCTTTGTGGTTTGGACTAACAAATATTTGGCTAGTGGTGGGATGGGATAAAAACCAGGAGGAACTTTTAGCAAGGTTTTCATGATTTTTAAAAGAAATCCTCCAGATTAGGTCCTAATTTCTCCTTAACAAGTTTAAAGAATTACTCCATTTCTAACTAACTTTATTCAGTAAGAATGATTTTAGTTAAAACATGTGCAACCCACAAAAGCTACAACTTAGATAAAACTAGTTATTATAACTATAACAATAGCATTTGCATGGCATGTTTTATTTCTTATCCAGGTTCCAACATTTTTAAGCAGATTTTATCATTTTTACTCATGGGATAATTACTTAGGCAAGTATATAACATTCAAAAATTTTCAAAAGATATAGAATTTAAGAACCGAACATAAAGAGTAAGGTTGAAACATACCTTATTGGCGCGAGGATCCCCCCAAGCTGGCTTCTTGCTTGGTGAAGTGTCTTCATCTTTCTCGGTCAGAGCTCTTGTTCTTATTTTATTAAAAAGGAAACTATCTAATGTTGTGAAAAAGGGAAACTATCCTATTATGATATTTTATTATTCTAGCTAAGTGAACATATAATTATGCATATAACTAATGATAACTGATTTTTTTAGTTACATGCATGATATATGTTATTTATTTGAAAAAGGGAAATTTAAATGTAAATCCATACCTTAGATCCATGGAATTTCATCCTTATTTGGTGGATCTTCTTCCTTGGGTGCTTCTTTTTTAAGTACTTCATCGGGTTCTTTTTCTTTTGGCACCTCTCCTTTGTTATGTGAATTACACAACTCAGGAGAAGGTGGTTCTTTCTTTCTGTTCCACCTTGTTCTTAGGCGCCTCTTCTTGGTACGAACGGGTTTTGCTTCCTGCATGTTAGCGGCATATGCGGGACCACGGGGACAGGAGAATATTTCCTTCCTCCCTCCTAATGACATTTGCATTTTACCACTCCCCACATATATGCAAGCATTAACATTGTTCAAGAATGGTCTACCTAAGATTAGAGGCACATCTTTCCTATTTCCCATATCTAGTATTATGAAATCAGCAGGAACATATGAACCTCTAATATGAACAGGTAAATTAGTGACTATTCCTTCTACATAGCATGTTGATTGATCAGCTAGCACGACATAGGCAGATGTGGATGACATGGGTGGAAAGAACGAGTTTTCATAGAAATCCTTAGATAAAATGTTCACACTCGATCCTAAATCACACATGGCATTTTTAAAGACTTCACCAAAGATTGAGCATCTAATTATGGGACTACCAGGATCACCCTTTTTAACAGTCATGGTTTGATCTTCATAATAGTTAAAATATTTTATTTCAACCATATTTGCAGTTTCCATGTTAGGTTTAGCCGGAATTTTGCCAGTTTCAAAAGATGGTATGAACGTAGCAAGTTGAGCTAATTGGGTTTCTAACATCTTATTAAAGCTAAGTTGATTTTTCAGAGCAGATGAGAAATCTTCCAATTTAGCATTTATGTTCTCAAGCATTTTATCATTTGACATTAATTTCTTATTCAAAAATTCAGTAGTTCTACCTTGAGAGTAGACTAAATTCTTTAAGAATGAGAAATTATCAGTACTTTGGAAATTAGAGCGAGGGAACGAATTATTACCTTGAGAGTTGGAGTGCTGATTCCATCCTTGATTTCGTTGACGGAAACCGTTGTTGTTGTTGTTGTTGTTGAAGTTCAAATCTTCATGTAACTCGGGGTAGTAGTTCTCAGAATATCCGGTTTCTCCACAGGCTTCACAAGTCATGTAGGATTCCAGAGACTGGACACTCTCTTGTTGGTTCATCTTCTCACAGCTGTCCAGCTTCTTGGCCAGCAGGTCCATCCTGGCCACGATCATGTCAGCCTCCTTAATGGAATGCATACCTCGCTTACGGGGCTGCAGTCTCTCGTCATTCCATCCTTGGTTCGACACCATCTTCTCTATGAAAGCCTTAGCATCTGCAACATTCAGAGAAAAGAATGCACCGCCGGCGGCGGCATCCAAATGGCTTCTAGAGTGTGGGGTTAGGCCATGGTGGATGTTCTGGATCAACAGCCAGTCCTCCATACCATGGTGTGGACAAGCAGTGACGTACTCTTGCATTCTCTCCCAAGCCTCGGGAATAGATTCCTCGGCTTGTTGCGTAAAGTTGGAGATTTTGTTGCGAAGAGCGTTCGTCTTGCCCATCGGAAAGAATTTGGCGAGAAAAGCATTGGAACACTTGTCCCATGGGTCTACAGCGTTGCGATTGGTATAGAACCATTGCTTCGCTTTTCCTAGGAGAGAAAAGGGAAAGAAACGAAGATGGATGACTTCTTGGGTTATCCCCTTAATGGTGATGGTGCCGCAAATCTCCAAAAATTGTTGGAGGTGAGCATTGGCATCCTCATCAGCTTTGCCACAGAACAGGCTAGCTTGGACCATCGTGATCAGAGTCGGTTTCAACTAGAAATTGGGGTTGGCATCGATCACGGCTGGTCCTGTCGCTACATTGGTGGCAGAAGGAGCAGAAAACTCACGAATGGTCTTATTGGCCATCATGAAAGTAGAACGAGATAAGAAAGAAAGAAGTTCAAGAAGATGAAGGAAAAAGATAAGAAGGACTAAGGAAAGAAAGAATGGGGTAAGATGGGATTCGCTAAGCGGGAGCTTAAGCGAAGATAAATTTGACACGGACTCAACCGATACACCGATTGCCTTCCTCGGCAACGGCGCCAGAAATGCTTGTTGGTAGTTCTTAACTTCACTAAAGATAGAGCTAGGCAACTATCCCTGGTAACGGCCCAGAAATGCTTGTTGACACTTGCTAACGTCATTACTAGGAGTAGACTATGGAATCTATCCCTGGCAACGGCGCCAGAAATGCTTGTAGCAAGTCCAGTCACTATACCTAAAGGAGTGAAGCTAAAGAAGCTATCTACTAATGTCTAATGGGGTTGTCAATCCCAACACTAGTAGGAGCTAGCTAGAGAGATTGCAATCTACCTGGAGGAGATTCTACAAGCGCACAGAACTATCGTAGAAGCACTTCGCCAGGGAGTACCAGGTGTCGATTTATTTGATCCCAAAGGAAGGCTAGGGTGGTGTATGACTCGAGTCAAGGAGGGGATGAGAGTCGAAGAATAAGAAAAGGGAAAAGGAGAGAAGAGAATGAAGGACCGAAAGAGCTACCAGAAAGCGACCAGAGGGGGGGTGAATGGGAGCTTCAAAATTTCTTTTCAGAAACTTGTTGCTACTGTTCCGAGAATCAACCACAAGAGCAAACCTAGAGCTTGCAAGTGTCCACGACCCTAGATGTAGGGTGGATGCTTCCAAGAAGCACAGCGAGACACTACACAACTCTAGAAACTCAATGCAAAGGCCGAAAACCAAAACCGACAACGGCCGAACAAGCTACGGTCGAAAACGCGCGAATCTGCTCTGACCGGACTCTGGCAAGCGTCCGGTCAGTGGGCACCGGACGCGTCCGGTCATGGAAAACCAATCTGGAACCTCTCTGTTCCTGACCGGACTCACTGAAGAGGAGCGTCCGATCAGGAGCTGTGCGTCCGGTCACACAGGTCAATTCCGATGAACAGTTCTAGTGATGCGTCCGGTCACTTTCACGTTGAGCGTCCGGTCAAGTCGCAAGCAAAGCACCGAGAATGTGTTCAACGACTGGACTCTGGACTGAGCGTCCGGTCAGCCCGAGGCCAGTGTCCGGTCATCCCAAAAGTCTGCTGTTCATCCACCGATTTGATCCAAACTCACCCAAAACGAATCCTCTAGGGATCAAACTTGGTGAGAGGAGTCACAAGGAGGATAGTGAGCTATCTCTAAGAGATCATGGCTCGAACCTATCTCCAAATCGATGAATCGAAGAAATTCGGGGGAAAGGAGAAAAACTTGACCCGAAACGAAAATCGATCGATTTACTAGCTCATGAGGTTAGAGGTAAATTCCTTCGGTGGAAAGAAGTGCCTCACGATCTAGAACAACGCAGTTCAAATGGATTTGCAAAAGATGCATTGAGTAGAGAGATCGATCAATCGGGAAAATCATGGAGAAAAGCAACCTGCGAAGAACACGAATAAAACGCGAATCACAACCACGAATTTGCAATTGTGTGGCTACCACACACTACAATAGTGAGATTACGGTCTTACTTCCTCAAAATCTCACGAACACAGAGGTATGATTGTCTTCTCTCTGGATCTCAGTTCGCTACAGTAGAGGATGGGGAGAGCAGGAAAACCTAGAAGGCAAAATAGCAAATGACTGTTGGTAGTTCTTAAGTTCACTAAAGATAGAGCTAGGCAACTATCCCCGGTAACGACCCAGAAATGCTTGTTGACACTTGCCAACGTCGTGACTAGGAGTAGACTATGGAATCTACCCCTAACAACGGCGCCAGAAATGCTTGTAACAAGTCCAGTCACTATACCTAAAGGAGTGAAGCTAAAGCAGCTATCTACTAATGTCAAATGGGGTTGTCAATCCCGACACTAGTAGGAGCTAGTTAGAGAGAATGCAATCTACCAGGAGGAGATTCTGCAAGCGCACAGAACTATCATAGTAGCACTTCCCTGGGAGTACCAGGTGTTGATTTATTTGATCCCAAAGGAAGGCTAGGGTGGTGTATGAGTCGAGTCAAGGAGGGGATGAGAGTTGAAGAATAAGAAAAGGGAAAGAGGAGAAGAGAAGAGAGGAGATGAAAGGCAAGAAAGAATATATGAGTGGATAGGTAAGGATGAAATGAAATGGGTAAGGTAAGGAGGATGGATAGATAGATAAGGGGAATAGGATAACTAATATAACTAACTAGTAACTACTAACTACTCCTAGATAACTACGAAGCAAGATAACTACGAAGCAAGATAGGAAAATGTCAATTAAGCAACCAAGTTAAGTATAGTTTTATTCCTATCTTATCAGGTATCGAGGCGTACTAGCCTTTACCACTGACTTATGTTGAACGCTAGCACAACGAGCCTTACTGTTAAACTGGGCCAACTACGTGGTTGAATTCAAGGCGCACAGGGCTGTCACCACCTGCTTGCTACCACAGCTATCCGGGGGTCCAGCTGTATCTGAAGGTAAGTCTATAACTAAGCACCACGCTTAATTATATTCTAACTATCTCTACCCTAGCTTTGAATAGAGACACCCTTGCGGACGTCAGAGCAAATACATGACTTAATAAGATAAACACTAAACTAACTAAGCAACCTATTGGCAAAGATCAAACACTAAGCTCACTAGAGATTAACTACTATGGCTAAGTGAATTGAACTGTAGGATAGCTAGGCCACACTCAAGGCACTTGATAAAGTAATACTGAAAGTAATACTGAAAGTAATACTAAAAGTAATACTAAAGTAATATTGGAATAATGATAAGTGTACCTGAGATATAAGAGAGCAAACCAGATCAGAGACGATGGGAAATCAACCGACCTCCGATGCCAGTCAGTCGCACCCGCTTCTCTCTTAGCAAGCTCTACGCTACTATACCACTGGTCAGGGCTGAGCTGTGCTAAACTAAGAGGCGCGCTGTAGCGAGGGCACTAGAGCTATGCTCTCTCTACTAGCTAACCTACTTGCCTAAGCTCTCTGAGCTTCTAACCTAGCTCTCACTTGCTTTCTTGCTTCTTGTGTGTGTTGCTTCCAGGGGGGTATATATAGCCTTGTGGAGTGAAGGGCGGGGGGTACTTATAGGGGGCAGCCAACCGACCTAGGGCAAACCCTAGTGGCGGGCGCCAGCCCTAGGTGGCGGCCGCCACCCCCCTGGCCTTTGGATGCGCCGTCATTGATCCTACGGCCTCCAGGGACTCCTACCACCCCCCTGCAGAGTTTGGGTGCTTCCATTTGGGATATTTGCAACTCTGCCAATTACGTTGTCTTGGTTGCTCGTGTGACTCAGCATCAGATCGATGAGCACGAAGCCAATAGCCGAGCACGTAATGCTCTTTTCTCATGTTTGAGCATGAGTGAGTTTGATCGTGTTTCTCACCTCGCTACGGCTCGGGAGATTTGGGCTACCCTCATGCGCTTTCATGAGGGAACCTCTCAAGTCAAAACCCATCTCTATGAGTCGTTTAAGCGAGAGTATGAGAACTTTCGACATATGCCTGGTGAGAGCATAGAAAGTTTATTCGCTCGCTTTCAGGTGATTGTCAACAGGATGAGGGCTAACAAGGAGCTGTTGCCTTTCGACGATCCTGAGAGTGCTTTGAAGCTTTTGCATACTCTTGATCTGTCGGTGTGGGATTCCAAAGTTCAGGCGATCATCGAATCACCTAGCTATGAGACCCTCACGTGCGACGAGCTCTTCAGTAAGCTCAAGTCCAGTGAGATCGATGCAATGGCGAGGGCTTCTTATGAAAATCCTTCTGGCCCGTCGATGGCTTTGCTTTCTGGCTCTTCTGCTAACCCCTCTGGAGGCTTTGCTCTTTCTTCTCTCTTTTCTGTCATAGAGGACCAGCTGGAGTCTTTGGGGGATGACGAGTTGGCAATGCTCGCCAACCGGTTCTTGCGGTTCCACAACAACCGCATGAACCATCGCCGCGGAGGAGGACGCTCAGGATGCTATGAGTGCGGCGACCCCGACCACTTCATCACCAGCTGTCCCAAGAAGAACAAGCATTCTGGGAAGGGCGATCATGGGCACAAGTACGACTCCGGCAAGCGCAAGGAGAAGTACGTCCCCGCGAGGCACAAGCGGAAGGGTGGCTTCGACAAGGAGTACATCAAGAAGAAGTACTTGGAGAAGGCCCAGGCTGAGCAGCGTGCGTTCTTCGCCACGCTCAGCGACGTCGATGGCTCGGATGATGACTCCGCTTGCTCAAGCGACGACGAGTCCGAGAAGAAGAAGAGGATCAAGGACAAGCTGAACGGCCAGTGCTTCTTCGCCGATGATGACGGTTTCTGCACCATGGCCCTCGATGGCGAGTTGGACACTCCTCGGGATGACGACGACACCTCCCAGGTATCTCTGACCCACGACGAGCTTTCGGCTGAGGTCGAGAAACTTACTGCCGCGCTTCTTAGTCAAGATAAGCTGCTTAGGCGTGCCGCTAGAGAGCGCAAGGAGTTTAGGGAGAAGTGGGAGGATACGGTGAAGGAACTTGATTCTATCAAGTCCACCGTGGTTGTTACCGATGAGGAGGAGTGTGAGTTGTGCACCACACACTTGACTGACCTTCTCACTTTGAGGAGCAAGTATGCTGTGTTGGTAGGAGAGGTGGATGAGCTGAAGGCTAGACCCTCGCTGTTGGGTACGTGCAAGACTTGTCCTGTCTTGCAATCTGAGTTGGCAGAGAAGAATGCCAAGATTGTGTCTCTTGAAGAGGCCAACTCAGGTAGCACATGTGTGGCTAGGTGTGTTCATTGTGAGGGCCTGGAGATGGAGATAGCCAATGTGAAGCATGACAAGATGCAAACCGAGGAAGAAAACACATACCTTCGGACCATCTTGTCATGGGTGTCTTGTGGTGAGCCGCAGCTCGGGATGATGATCTCCCAATTCAAGCGAGCTGCTGGAGGTCCTGGTGTAGGTTTTGCTCCGGGTGTTGATCTTTCTGCTTTTGGGAAGATTGGAGAGTCGAGTGGTTTGAACCCAAGTGAGAAGCCCAACTCCACCACTACTTCCAAACTTACCAAGCTTCCACTCAAAGAGCCTCTCAAGCCTAACACCAAGAATGGGGTCTTTGTTGACCCTCCAAGAGCTCCACCCAAGAACCAAGTGTGGCATCCCAAACCCAACCACCTCAAGAATAAGCTTGACACCATGCCACCCATCCAAGAGGAGCTTATGCCACAGAAGGGCAAAGTGATCCACACCCACTACCGTGAGTACCAACAACCCCCTATGAGAGCGGTGAGGTACCATTGTGAGCATTGTGGGAGAGATGGACACTTGAGTGAGTTCTGCTTTCGGCGCAAAAGAGAGGCACGCCGTGCTAGGGAGATGAACAATGTGGACATGTACCATCCTCTCCATGATGTACATGCGCCAAATGTTCTGAGACGTGCTGCTAGGCCCAGAGGTCCAGAACCTCAAGTTCCCAGGCCTAGGCAGAGGAGAGCTCCGAGGAGAGATGCTAGGCCTAGAGGTGCAGTGCCTCAAGTTCCTAGGCCTAGGCCTCGTAGAGAGCGTGCCCGGCGGGAGCCTGCTGTTGTAGGCTATGGACCCCGTGGCGGTGGCTTTGTAGTTGAGCGTTTTCCCCCACCGCACTTTGAGTATCGCGATGGACGCTCCTCCCTTAGCGAACCACGTCTTTCTAAACGTGGTGATCGCTTCCTCCGTAGGTGTGCTAGGAATGGTTTTTCTGCTAACCGTTCTTTTGAGCAGTCGGCCCAACACTGGTATTCTCCTTACTTCACTAACCCCAGTGTTGGCCCGTATGCTCACCCTATGTCTTTTTATTGATGTAGGTAAAACGATTGGAGAACGTTTGGTTGGTGGATTCCGGGTGTTCGAGGCACATGACCAGAAACGCCAAGTGGTTCTCCAGTCTTAGTCCAGTCGCCGGAAAGGAGTATATCACCTTCGGCGACAACAGCAAAGGTAAGGTGCTGTCTCGTGGGTCCGTGCGAGTTAATGAGCACTTTGTGTTGGGCGATGTTGCTCTTGTTTCTAACTTGCATTTTAACCTTCTTTCTGTTTCGCAACTCTTTGACGACGACTATGAGATTCGTTTTAATCCGAATCTCAGTCGTATTTTGGACCCTCAGGGCAATCTTGTTTGTGTGATTTCGCCCTTTGGGAAAGTCTGTCGTGCGGATTTCTCGGAGTCTTTTGGCATCTCTCGTTGTCTTGTGGCTGGACCTTCCTCTTCTGATCTTTGGAAGTGGCATAGGAGACTTGGACATTTGAGCTTCGACTTGCTTGCAAGACTTAGTTCACTTGGCCTAATCCGAGGATTGCCCAAGTTATCTATGGAGAAGGATCTTGTTTACCACTCTTGTAGACATGGGAAGATGGTTGCCGCTCCCCACCATCCAGTGACTCAGGTCATGACCAAGCGCCCTGGATAGCTTTTGCACATGGACCTTGTTGGTCCGGCTTGGGTGAGCTCGGTTGGGGGGAAGTGCTATGTGCTTGTTGTTGTTGATGACTTTTTGAGATATTTGTGGGTCTTCTTTTTAGCTGAGAAGACCGAGACTTTCTCCTTTGCTCGCAATCTGATTTTGTGTCTTCAGAACGAGTTCCCTTTGAACTAGATGCGAGCTATTAGGAGTGATAATGGTTCCGAATTCAAGAATTCGGATTTTGAGAAGTTTTGTAACTCTTTGGGTTTAGAGCATCAGTTTTCTTCCCCCTACACAACCCATCAGAATGGTGTTGTAGAGAGGAAGAATCGGACCCTTGTAGAGATGGCCAGGACAATGCTCGATGAGCATAGGACTCCTAGGCGATATTGGGCCAAAGCTATGAGCACTGCATGCTATATTTCCAATCGCATTTTTCTTCGAGCTTTCTTGAAAAAGACCTCTTACGAATTGCATTTTGGAAAACTCCCCAAGGTGAGTTATTTTAGAGTTTTTGGTTGCCATTGTTTTGTACTCAAAAAGGGCAACCTGGACAAATTTGAGTCTCGTTCTTCTGACGGTGTGTTTTTGGGTTATGGCACTCACACTCGAGCTTATCGTGTACTTAACCTTGACACTAACCGAGTCATGGAGACATCAGATGTCACCTTCGACGAGACCATGGTTTGTCCTTCTTCTCATTTTGAGCGTGCAGGTGATCATGAGGTCGGTGAGCCTCTTTTCGATGATGAAGAAGAAGGTGCTGAAGGGATAGATGACCCAGCACCTCCTCCACCTGCTGTGCCGCCAAGAGCGGCTTCTACGACGACTCACGGCCCTGACACTTCTTCTTCCTGGCGGCCGTGCGATGCGCCACCTCGAGCGGTACCCTTTGTACCCGAGGAGGCACCAGCTATTGTTGAGGGGGAGGCCACATCGGCAAGGGAGGCGCCATGACACATTCAGCGCCGGCACCCGCCTCAGCAGATGATCGGCAGCATCGACGAACGCGTCACCCGGTCAAGGCAAATCTCTCACTTTGCTCATTCTGCATTTGTTGCTGATTTTGAACCCCGGGATGTTGGACACGCTTTGACGAATCCGGATTGGGTCAATGCCATGCATGAGGAGCTTGAGAACTTTGAGAGAAATCAGGTTTGGGTTCTAGTGTCTCCACCTTCTGAGTGTCACCCAATTGGGACAAAATGGGTTTTCAAAAACAAACAGGGAGAAGATGACCATGTTGTGAGAAACAAGGCCAGACTCGTAGCCCAGGGATATAGTCAGAAGGAGGGGATAGACTATGAGGAGACATTTGCTCCTGTAGCTCGTTTAGAGGCAATTAGGATACTCTTGGCTTTTGCTGCATCCAAAGGTTTCAAACTTTTTCAGATGGATGTCAAGAGTGCCTTCTTAAACGGCTACATAGAAGAGGAGGTGTATGTTAGACAACCCCCCGGTTTCGAAAATCCCAAGTTTCCAAACCATGTCTTTAAACTCCACAAAGCTTTGTATGGTTTGAAACAAGCCCCCAGAGCCTGGTATGATAGGATGAAAACCTTTTTGCTTGCTAAGGGTTTTAAAATGGGATGTGTAGATAAAACGCTCTTTCTCCTCAAGCAAGGCACTGATACTCTCTTGATCCAAATTTACGTGGATGATATCATTTTCGGTGGTTCTTCTCACGCTTTGGTTGCCAAGTTTGCAGACAGTATGAGCAGGGAGATCGAGATGAGCATGATGGGCGAGTTGACGTTTTTCCTCGGGTTGCAAATCAAGCAATCCCGGGAAGGGACGTTCGTGCACCAGGGCAAGTACACCCGGGACATTCTAAAGAAATTAGATATGGGTGAGGCCAAGCCTCTTCCAACACCCATGTCGACCACGACGGCCCTGGATGCGGACAAGGAGGGAGAAGCAGTGGACCAGAAGGAGTACTGGAGTATGATCGGATCGCTGCACTACCTGACGGCGACACGCCCGGACATCCATCTCGCGGTGTGTCTGTGCGCGCGATTTCAGTCGTCGCCGTGCACTTCTCACCGTCAGGCGGTCAAGCGCATAATGAGGTACTTATCCTTCACTTTAGAATTCGGGATTTGGTATTCTGCTTCCTCCAACCTTTCGCTTTGCGGTTATTCCGATGCTGATTTTTCTAGTTGTCGCATTGATCGCAAGTCCACTTCTAGGACTTGCCAGTTTATTGGTTCTTCTCTTGTATCGTGGTCTTCTCGCAAGCAGTCTAGTGTCGCCCAGTCTACCATGGAGGCTGAGTATGTTGCTGCGGCTAGCTGCTGTTCCCAGTTACTCTGGATGATGGCCACTTTGCGTGATTTTGGTCTAAGCTTTTCTCGCGTTCCTTTGCTTTGTGACAGCACGAGTGCTATTAGCGTTGCTAAGAACCCCGTGCTTCACTCGAATACCAAACACATTGATGTGCGCTTTCATTTTTCTGCGAGACCACTATGAGAAGGGTGATATCGACCTTCGCCATGTCGATACTCATCATCAGTTGGCTGATATTTTCACCAAGCCTTTGGACCAATCAACTTTTAATCGGTTGAGAGGTGAGCTTGGTGTGTGTTTCCCCTTTTAGATGGGGGAAACATTTTTTACTCTTGTATGATACACTGACTTTGTGTTTTTCAGTTTGTTTGCTTTCCTTTTGGTTTCTTCGTGCATCTTTGCATTTCAGCATACGCTTTTACATTCTGAGCTTCATGAATATAGTCTAAAGAATGTAACTATGCTCTGTGTAGTCTGTGCTCCGATGCTTTATGTGGATGCTGTAGCTTATGCTCTTTCTGATCACTGATACATACTATGAGCTGAGCTATTTTTGAATGGTGAAATTTGATAATGAACTTAAAACTTGAAAATGTTCACCATTGAGATATGCAACTAAGCATGTGTAGGATGTGTCGAAGTCACCTATGCTATTTATGTATGCTAGGTTGCTATGTCTCTAGTGTTGAGTCATTCACTTGCTTGGTATGTCTTATTCTGTTTAAAATCTGAACCAAGTTAAGTGAATTGAAAAGATCGAGATGGGTTTGCTTGTTAACACCTCACAGTTTCGAGACTGTTTCTCATTGCACTTTGAGTTAAACTTGAGCTGTGTAGTGTATGACCGAAACTGTTGCTTTAAGCTTCTGATTGCTTATGCATAGGCTTCGCACAGTTGGAAAGTTAGGCAATAACAAGCATTCAACCTCTCGCAATCACATGCTGATTTCTGAACTTGTGTAATTTCACCACTGCAACTCCGATTAAAATTTGAAATCACAAGTATATGCTTCATTTTCAATTGGCATCAGCATGATGATTGAACTGTGCTAGGGGTAGTTCACCTTGTATACATGTTTAGCACTTGTTTGACTTCCTGTCTATACATGTCTATGCTATGTTGATGGTGAATACCTTTTTGGCTAAAAACTGCTCTTTGTGCTCTCATTTCAGACTTAGTGATCAGTTTGAGCCTTTGCTAGCATTCTGTGCATTTTCTGAGTCATCGGATCAGAACTCTGTAGAGCATCTTTGCACTCTTTTGAGTATATTCCTGAAGCTGCTAACTTGCATTTTGACTCATATGCTTTTTGGAAGGGGGAGAACTTCTCTTGTTGGTAGGAGAACTTCTCTGGTTGGCACTTTTGGTGGTGCATTTTCTGAGAGGGAGCACTGTTTCTTGATAAGTGCATTTTCAACTAAGGGGGAGAAATTGAAAATCATTACCCTCCGTTTGAACTAAGGGGGAGCTTTCCTGGGGGAGTTTTTGCTGCCTCCTGTTGGCCGTAAGGTTTTGGTATCGAGCTTTCTTTGCTAGTTGTGTAGAGCCTCTGTGCCTCTATCTTGAGGGACTAGCATTTTGTTTCAATTTCTTAGATGGTATTTGCTAGCGATGTTGAGCCTGTTCTACCTCTTCTGGAGGGCTAGCTTTGTTTTGCTTGGTTGCGTCGAGCCGTTGCCCATGTCTTTGGGAACCAAGTTGTTTTGCTCTCTCCACCAGACCTTCTTTGGCTTTGCTATGCTTTTGGGTCATTTGGTTGAGTTCTCTCTCTTTCTCCTTCTTCCTTCTTCTGCTTTCATTATGATTTGTGTTGGTAGTTGACAATGCACTCATCATGGGGGAGATTGCGGATACATGGGTGTATGCCGAGTCTCTGAGTGATGAGTGATTGTCAACTGGGATGATGCGCATGTTCTTTGGCTTTTGTTGTGCAGGTGTCGAGCACGGATACAGTGATCAGAGGCAAGGTGAAGGTCAAGTAGAGACGTGCCGTGCCGATGGACCGAGAGTGGCGAAGGGTGGACGTGAGGCTTGGACTGAGGGACCGGTGGCCCAAGGATCAGCTGTGGTGGCTGGCAGCTTGGGACAGCGACGAGCAAAGACTTGCGGTCATGTGTTGCCTAAGTCGTGGACTTGGGGACACGTGTCGGTGGACGGGGTTCACGGGCGGTGCATCCCTTCTACGATGTCGGTTTGGTGGTAGAGCTAGAGAAAAACCATCGGGTGGACGGTTTCCAGGTTTGGGCCTCAAAACCTGGGCGCGGATGGTTTCCGAGTTTGGCCACAAAACTCGGGCTGAGGACGGTTTCTAGGTTTGGGCCTCAAAACCTGGGCGTTGCGGGTTTGCTGAGTTTGGGCCTCAAAACTCAGATGCTGGTGGGCTGGTTTCCCGGTTTGGGCCTCAAAACCGGGGGTTGGCTGTGAAGGCTGGTTTCCCGGTTTGGGGCTCAAAAACGGGGGTGCGACGTCCAGGAAAAGGACGCGGAGCGGTGGCGGCACGTGGCGGCAATCGGGAGGTTGCGTCGAGGCAACGCTACGAGTTGTGCGGGCATGGCCGTCGGATCTACCTACCACCGAGTTGGTCCAGAATAACCTTAGGGTTTAGCTGGTTTGCTCTGTAAGTAGAGAGGGGTAGAATAGGAATAGAGTAGGAATTAGGAATAGGTTAAGTAAGGGGAGACACTCTCCTTCCCAATTATCTCAGTTCATTTGCTCTTTGCACTTAGGGTTTCCTGCTCTCCCAATCCCCTGCTATAGCTAGCTGAGATCCGCAGAGAACCATACCTCTGTGTACTGGAGACTTTGAGGAAGTGAGGTCGTAACCTCACTATTGTAGCGTGTGCTAGCCACACGGTTGCAGATCGATGTGTTGATTCGCGTTTTGGTTCGTGTTCTTCGCGTTCTTCGTTTCTCCACGATTTTCCCGTCACTCGATCTCTCTCCCTACTGCGTCTTTGCGAAATCCGTTTGAATCAACTTGTTTGTATTTGAAAGGAGATCATTTCCACTGAAGGAATTTATCTAACTCCTTACGAACAAGTAGATTGGGTTGATTTCGTTTTCGTGGCGCTTTTTCGTTCTTCCTCCTCCCCTCTTGGTTTCCCGGTGTTGGAGTTGATTTGAGCGGATGATTTCTTGGGGATAGTCTCCTAACTACTCCGTGATCATCCTCTCCAAGTTTGGGAATGTGGGATTTTGGATTGAATCGATTTGGAGAAGATTTGGGTAAAGGGCGACCAAAATCGTCCTCATTGGGAGTTGGCGGACAGTGCGCCGTCCCAGTCGCAGACAGTCCGCGCGTCGAGGACGAGCCGGACCAGTGGCCCTGTTCTTCGGCTGTTTGGCTTTTTCTTGACCGGCGGACAGTCTGTAGGTGTAGGTCGCGGACAGTCCGGGAACGTCCAGAGGACTTGCAGCAGCACTGTTGTTTTGCGTTTTCTGCCGGCGGACAGTCCGCCAGTGAACCGCGGACAGTCCGGCCTTGGACGGACAGTCCGGGACTCTAGGTCCGGACTCGTTTGGCGGACAGTCCTCGCTTGGTTTTCGGACTTCTCGTTTGGCCTTGTAGTTGACCAAGGAACCTCTCTAGGTATCTTTGCTACTTGTTAGCATCGGTATTTGGAGATTTCTCGACGTAGCCGTCTATCTACGTTCGAGACTTGGTTTTTGAGGGTCGAACTTGTTCGAGTGCTTTTGCCGTTTGGTTCGCAATCGTCTTGTGGTGCCTCGCTGTGATCCTAGAGATCATCCACCCTCTTCCAAGGGTCGTGGGCATCACAGTTTCGGTCATAGCTCTTGGGGGTTGATTTTGGGACATTTGGCCAAAGTTTTGAGAGAAATTTTTGAGCTCCCATTCACCCCCCCCTCTGGTTGCCTTGCTAGTGCTTTCTCGGTCCTTCATTTCCCATATCTAAAATCATGAAATCAGCAGGAACATAGGAGCCTCTAATTTGAACAGGTAAATCAGTTACTATCCCTTCTATATAGCAAGTGGATTGATCAGCTAGCACAACATAGGCAGATGTGGATGACATGGGTGGAAAGAATGAGTTTTCATAAAAATCTTTAGATAGAATGTTCACACTCGATCCTAAATCACACATGGCATTTTTAAAGACTTCACCAAAGATTGAGCATCTAATTATGGGACTATCAGGATCACCCTTTTTAACAGTCATGGTTTGATCTTCGTAAGAGTTAAAATATTTTATTTCAACCATATTTGCAGTTTCCATGTCAGGTTTAGCAAGAATTTTGCCAGTTTCAAAAGATGGTATGATAGCAGCAAGTTGAGCTAATTGGGTTTCTAACATCTTATTAAAACTTAATTGATTTTTCAGAGCAGATGAGAAATCTTCCAATTTAGCATTTATGTTCTCAAGCATTTTATCATTTGACATTAATTTCTTATTCAAAAATTCAGTATTTCTACCTTGAGAGTAAACTAGATCCTTTAAGAACGAGAAATTATCAGTACTTTGGAAATTAGAGCGAGGGAATGAATTGTTACCTTGAGAATTTGTAGGCTGATTCCAACCTTGATTCTGTTGACGGAAACCGTTGTTGTTGTTGATGATGAAGTTCAAATCTTCATGTAACTCGGGGAAGTGGTTCCCAGAATGTCCGGTTTCTCCACAGACTTCACAAGTCATGTAGGATTCCAGAGATTGGACACTCTCTTGTTGGTTCATCTTCTCACAGCTGTCCGGCTTCTTTGCCAGCAGGTCCATCTTGGCCATGATCTTGTCGGCCTCCTTAAGGGAATGCATACCTTGCTTACGGGGCTGCAGTCTCTCGTCATTCCATCTTTGGTTCGACACCATCTTTTCTATGAGAGCCTCAGCATCTGCAACATTCAGAGAAAAGAATGCACCACCGGCGGCGGCATCCAAATGGCTTCTAGAGAGTGGGGTTAGGCCATGGTAGAAGTTCTGGATCAATAGCCAGTCCTCCATACCATGGTGCGGACAAGCAGCGACGTACTCTTGCATTCTCTCCCAAGCCTCGGGAATAGATTCCTCGCCTTGTTGCGTAAAGCTGGAGATTTTGTTGTGAAGAGCATTTGTATTGCCCATCAGAAAGAATTTGGCGAGAAAAGCATTGGAACATTTGTCCCATGTGTCTACAGCGTTGCGACTCATATAGAACCATTGCTTCGCTTTTCCTAGAAGAGAAAAGGGAAAGAGACGAAGACAGATGGCTTCTTGGGTTATCCCCTTAATGGTGAAGGTGCCGCAAATCTCCAAAAATTGTTTGAGGTGAGCATTGGCATCCTCATGAGCTTTGCCACAGAACGAGCTAGCTTGGACCATCGTGATCAGAGCCGGTTTCAACTCAAAATTGAGGGTGGCATCGATCACGTCTAGTCCTGTCGCTTCATTAGCGGCAGAAGGATCAGAAAACTCACGAATCGTCTTATTGGCCATCATGATGATAGAACGAGATAAGAAAGAAAGAAGTTGAAGAAGATGAAGGAAAAAGATAAGAAGGACTAAGGAAAGAAAGAATGAGGTAAGATGGGATACGCCAAGCGGGAACTTAAGCGAAGATAAATTCGACACAGACTCAAACGATACACCGATTGCCTTCCCCGGCAATGGCGCCAGAAATGCTTGTTGGTAGTTCTTAACTTCACTAAAGATAGAGCTAGACAACTATCCCCGGTAACGGCCCAGAAATGCTTTTTGACACTTGCAAACATCGTGACTAGGAGTAGACTATGGAATCTACCCCTGACAATGGCGCTAGAAATGCTTGTAACAAGTCCAGTCACTATACCTAAAGGAGTGAAGCTAAAGCAGCTATCTACTAATGTCGTTGTCAATCCCGACACTAGTAGGAGCTAGCTAGAGAGAATACAATCTACCAGGAGGTGATTATGCAAGCGCACAGAATTATCATAGTAGCACTTCCCTGGGAGTACCAAGTGTCGATTTATTTGATCCCAAAGGAAGGCTAGGGTGGTGTATGAGTCCAGTCAAGGAGGGGATGAGAGTCGAAGAATAAGAAAAGGGAAAGAGGAGAAGAGAAGAGAGGAGATGAAAGGCTAGAAAGAATATATGGGTGGATAGGTAAGGATGAAATGAAATGGCTAAGGTAAGGAGGATGGATAGATATATAAGGGGAATAGGATAACTAATATAACTAACTAGTAACTACTAACTACTCCTAGATAACTACGAAGCAAGATAACTACGAAGCAAGATAGGCAAATGTCAATTAAGCAACCAAGTTAAGTATAGTTTTATTCCTATCTTATCAAGTATCGAGGCGTACTAGCCTTTACCACTGACTTAGGTTGAACGCTAGCACAACGAGCCTTACTGTTAAACTGGGCCAACTACGTGGTGGAATTCAAGGCGCACAGGGCTGTCACCACCTGCTTGCTACCACAGCTATCTGGGGGTCCAGCTGTATCTGAAGGTAAGTCTATAACTAAGCACCACGCTTAATTATATTCTAACTATCTCTACCCTAGCTTTGAATAGAGACACCCTTGCGGACGTCAGAGCAAATACTTGACTTAATAAGATAAACACTAAACTAACTAAGCAACCTATTGGCAAAGATCAAACACTAAGCTCAATAGAGATTAACTACTATGGCTAAGTGAATTGAACTGTAGGATAACTAGGTCACACTCAAGGCACTTGATGAAGTAATACTGAAAGTAATACTGAAAGTAATACTAAAGTAATATTGGAATAATGATAAGTGTACCTGAGATATAAGAGAGCAAACCAGACCAGAGACGCTGGGAAATCAACCGACCTCCGATGCCAGTCACTCGCACCCACTTCTCTCTTAGCAAGCTCTACGCTACTATACCACTGGTCAGGGCTGAGGTGTGCTAAACTAAGAGGCGCGCTGCAGCGAGGGCACTAAAGCTATGCTCTCTCTACTAGCTAACCTACTTGCCTTAGCTCTCTAAGCTTCTAACCTAGCGCTCACTTGCTTTCTTGCTTCTTGTGTGTGTTGCTTCCAGGGGGGTATATATAGCCTTGTGGAGTGAGGGGGGTACTTATAGGGGGCAGCCAACCGACCTAGGGCAAACCCTAGTGGCGGGCGCCCCTGGCCGTTGGATGCACCGTCATTGATCCTACGGCATCCAGGGACTCCTCCAAGGCAGTGGTTAGGTCAGTTGCATGTCTAGATAACTGTCATTCGGTCATGATCCACGCCACTCCCCTCCTGAGCCCTCCGATGCCACTGACCTAGTGACCAAGGGCCAAAATTTGGCCCTGGGGTGGTCACACGGATAAGTGACGTGGTAGGGGGGAGGTTTGGGCCTCTCCTTGTGGCGGGCACCTCCTAGGGGTGGCGGGCGCCACCCCACTAGGGCCCAAATTGAAGGATCGAAAGTGCTACCAGAAAGCGACCAGAGGGGGGGTGAATGGGAGCTTCAAATTTTCCTTTCGGAAACTTGTTGCCACTGTCCTGAGAATCAACCCCAAGAGCAAACCATAGAGCTTGCAAGTCTCCACGACCCTAGATGTAGGGTGGATGCTTCCAAGAAGCACAGCAGGACACTACACAACTGTAGAAACCCAACGCAAAAACCAGAAATCGAATCCAACAACGGTCGAACGAACCACTGACAAAAGCGTGTGAAGCTGCACTGACCAGACTCAGTGGAGCGTCCGATCAGTCAGGATCGGACGCGTCTGGTCGTGCAAAAACCGTTTTTGGACCTTACTGTTCACGACCGGACTCACTAGTCAGTAGCTTCCGGTCAGTTCAACAGAGCGTCCGGTCAGAAGTGAAAAACCCAATGAACAGTACTAGAGTCGAGTCCGGTCGTTAACCAACTGAGCATCCAGTCAAGTCGCAAACAAAAACCACAGAACGTATTCAATGACCGGACTCAGGGTCAGCGTCCGGTCGTTGAACAGGCAGCGTCCGGTCACCCCGATTTTGTGTTGTTCGTCCACCGATTCGACTCGATCTCACCCAAAACAAATCCTCTAGGGATCAAACTTGGTGAGAGGAGTCACAAGGAGGATAGTGATCTATCTCTATGAGACCATGGCTCCAACCTATCTCCAAATCGATGAATCGAAGAAATTCGGGGGAAAGGAGAAAAAAACCCAACCGCAACAAAAATCGATCGATCTACTAGCTCATGAGGTTAGGAGAGAATTCCTTCGGAGGAAAGAAGTGCCTCACGATCTAGAACAACTCAGTTCAAACGGATTTGCAAAAGGTGCACCGAGTAGAGAGATCGATCAACGGGAAAAACGTGGAGAAAAGTAACCCGCGAAGAACAACACAAAAACACGAATCACAACCACGAATTTGCAACTGTGTGGCTACCACATGCTACAATAGTGAGATTACGGTCTCACTTCCTCAAAATCTCACGGACACAGAGGTATTGTTCTCTTCTCTGTGGATCTCAGTTCGCTACAACAAAGAATACGGAGAGCGGGAAACCCTAGAAGGCAAAGAGCAAATGACTGAGATAGGATGGGAGGTCGGTGTCTCCCTCTACTTATCCTAATTCTAATTCCCACTCTACCCCTAACTAATTACAGAGCGAACCAGCTAAACCCTAGGGTTATTCTGGACCAACTCATGGTAGGTGGTGATCCGATGGCCACGCCCGCACAACTGGTTGAAGGACTGAAAATGCAATAGCAAGGCGACCAGAGGAGGGAGGGGGGTGAATGGGAGCTCAAAAATTTCTCTCGAAACTTCGGCCTTTGTCCCACAAATCAACCCCCAGAAGCTTCGATTGAAACCATGATGCCCACGACCATTGGAAGAGGGTGGATGATCCCTAGGATCACAGCGAGGCACCAACAAGTGACAGCAAACCAAAAGCCAAAGGCACCATCACAAGTTCGATCCTTAGAAACCGAGTCCCAAACGTAGATTGAAGGCTACGTCGGGAAATCCCCAAATACCAATGCTAACAAGTAGCAAAGATACTTAGAGAGGTTCCTAGGTGAACTAAGAGGCCAACCGAGAAGTCCAGAAACCAAGCGAAGAAGTCAGGAGAGCAAACGCACTAAAACTGAACAAGTAGCCAACTCCTGGACTGTCCGCCAATACGGTCCCGGACTGCCCGGCTCAACCGCGGACTGTTCGCGGGGGGATGGCGGACTGTCCGCCGGCAAAATCCCCGAAACAGCATAGCTGCTGCAAGTCCCCTGGACATTCCCGGACTGTCCACGAACTCCAACGGCGGACTGTCACTCAAAAGCAAATCGGCCGAAGCACATAGCCATTGCTCAGGCTGATCCCCGATGCCCGGACTGTCCGCCGGTCAGATGGCGGACTGTCCGCGGTCGACCAGAGAGGGCGATTTTGGTCGCCCTCAACTCAAATCCTCCCAAATTTGAATCAAATCATAATCTCTTGTTCCCACACATGGATAAGATGATCACGAGGTAGTTAGGAGACTATCCCCAAGAAATCATCTGCTCAAATCGATTCAATCAACGGGAAATCGAAGGGGAAGGTGTATGAACCGAAAAAGCGTCACGAAAACGAAATCAACCCGATCTACTTGTTCATGAGGAGTTAGATGAATTCCTTCGGTGGAAATGATCTCCTCACTATAAAGAACAAGTTGATTCAAACAGATTTCGCAAAGACGCAGTAGAGAGGGAGATCGAGTGACGGGAAAAACGTGGAGAAACGAAGAACGCGAAGAACGAACAAAACGTGAATCAAGTCATCGATCTGCAACTGTGTGGCTACCACACGCTACAACAGTGAGATTACGATGTCACTTCCTCAAAATCTCCAGTACACACAGGTATGGTTCTCTGCGGATCTCAGTTGCTACAGCAGGGGATTGGGAGAGCAGGAAAACCTAGAAGGCAAAGAGCAAATGGCTGAGATCGAATGGGAGGAGCGTGTCTCCCTCTACTTATTGTAATTCTAATTCCTACTCTACCCCTCACTAATTACAGAGCAAACCAGCTAAACCCTAGTGTTATTCTGGACCAACTCAAAGATGCTGGTGATCCGACGGCCACGCCCGCACAACTGGTAGCGTTGCCTCGACGCAACCTCACCGATTGCCGCCACGTGCCGCCACCGCTCCGCTTGTCCTTTTCCCGGACCTCGCCCCCGGTTTTGAGACCCAAACCGGGAAACCAGCCTTCACGACCAACCCCCGGTTTTGAGGCCCAAACCGGGAAACCAGCCGTCAATCGCCTGAGTTTTGTGGCCCAAACTCAGAAACCCGCAACGCCCAGGTTTTGAGGCCCAAACCTGGAAACCGTCCTCAGCCCGAGTTTTGTGACCCAAACTCGAAAACCACCAGCGCCCAGGTTTTGAGGCCCAAACCTGGAAACCGTCCACTCGGTGGTTTTTCTGTGGCTCAACCACCAAACTGAGCCGTAGAGGGAATGCACCGCCCGTGCACCCCGTCCACCAACACGTGTCCCCAGGTCCTCGACCCAAGCAACACCATGCCCGCAAGTCTTCGCTCGTCACTGTCCCAGGCTGTCAGCCACCACAGCTGATCCTCGGGCCACCGGTCCCTCAGTCCAAGCCTCACATCCGCCCTTCGCCACTCTCGGTCCATCGGCACGACACGTCTCTACTTGACCTTCACCTTGCCTCTGATCACTGTATCCGTGCTCGGCACCTGCACAACACAAGCCAAAGAACATGCGCATTATCCCAGTTGACAATCACTCATCACTCAGAGACTCGGCATACACTCATGTATCTGCAATCTCCCCCTTGATGAGTGCATTGTCAACTACCAACACAAATCATAATGGAATAGAAGAAGGGAGGAAGAAGAAGAGAGAACTTGACCAAATGACCCAAAAGCATATCAAAGCCGAAGAAGGTCAAGTGGAAAGAGCGAAACAACTTGGTTCCCAAAGACATGGGAAATGGCTCGACGCAACCAAGCAAAGCAAAACTAGCCCTCAAGAAGAGATAGAACAGGCTCAACACCGCTAGCAGGAAAGCTCGATACCAATCGAAAAATCAATTGAAATCCAAGCAAAGATAGAGCTAGCCCTCATGAAGAGGCAGAACAGGCTCAACACCGCTAGCGAGAAAGCTCAATACCAACTGAACAAGCACAAACACAAAGACGCTAGTCCCTCAAGAAAGAGGCAAAGGCTCAACACAACTAGCTATCAAAAGTGCTCCGAACCAATTGGAAAGCTCAAAGACCGAGCAAACTCCCCCTCAAATAGTGCACACAACCAGCGAATCTCCCCCTTATGATTTGGCAAATTTCTCCCCTTTAGTTGAAAATGCACTAATCAAGTATCTCCCGCTTGAAAAAAGAACTCCCCCTTCCAAAATGCATATGAGTCAAAATGTAGGTTAGCAGCTTCAGGAATATAGTCGATAGAATATGAAGATGCGCGACAAAAATGCTGATCTGATGACTCATTAAAAATGCACAGAATGCTGGCAAAGGCTCAAACTGATCACCAACTACGAAATATGAACATGTGAGCAAAGTGAACAATTTTTAGCCAAAAAGGTATTCACCATCAAAATAGCACAAAACATGTGTGGACAGGAAGTCAAACAAGTGCTAAACATGTATACAAGGTGAACTACCCCTAGCACAGTTCAACCATCATGCTATAGAAAGAAGTATAGACTTGTGTATCCAAATTTTATCGGAGTTGCAGCGGTTAAATTACACAAGTTCAATTTCAGCATGTGATTGCAAGATGTTGAAAGCTTGTCATCACCTAACTTTTCAACTGTGCTAAGCCTATGCAGAAGCAATTCGAAGCTTAAAGCAACAATTTCGATCATACACTACACAGCTCAAGTTTAACTCAAAGTGCAATGAGAAATAGTCTCGAAACTGTGAGGTGCTGACAAGCAATCCCATCTCGATCTTTCCAATTCTCTTAACTTGGTTCAAATTTTATCTCAGAAAAAAGAACATACCAAGCAAGTGAATGACTCAGAACTAGAGACATAGCAACCTAGCATATATGAAAAGCACGAGTGAATTCTACACATTCTATACATGCTAGTTGCATATCTCAATGGTGAACAGTGTCAAGTTTTATGTTCATTAAGCAGGTTCACCATCCAAAAATAACTCAGCTTACAACATGTATTAGTGATCAGAAAGAGCATAAGCTACAAGCATCATCATAAAGCATCGGAGCTATTAACACTGGATTTTGGTCAACATTGAGAAGATGACAGGTGGGACAACGAGCAGTGAGAAGAGCATTCAGTAGACGGCCAAGCGGTCGGTTACTCCATTCGGTCGGTTACTCCATTCAGGAAGTAGATATGGCAAGAGAAGCTGATCATGAGGATAATCGACCATGGCCGTGATAGATTAAACGAGTATTCAAGAATCAGAGGGTTCTGATCTCATTGGCCAGGAGTTGGATTTGGTGGCGTTGTGATGTCGCAAGCATGCAAAGAAGGCAATATATATAAAGCATGCACATCTCGACGTCCAGTTCTATATTTAGGATAAATGGCTTCATGATGAAGGAATATATATAAAGCATGCACATCTCTATGTCCAGTTCTATATTTAGCATAAATGGCTTCACGATGAAGGAAAGGCTAGAAGACGGCGTGCATGTCCAGTGTGCGGAGATGGGCGTATGAGGCATTCGGCAAGTACCCATGCGGTCGGCTAGTTTCCAAGGATTCGGCAACTGCTCATGCGGTCGGCTATTTTGAGAAAAGGAGTTTCCATTGAAACGACGGAAGCAAGAGCCGATCGGGCAACAAAATTGCGACAATTAAGGCAATGAAGATTCCGAAAGGAGTTGAAGGCCAAGAATATTGTATTTTTCCTTTAATATTTCATAGTCGTGTCCTCTTAGGACTTGTATTGCGTCCAGGGTATAAATATAAAGCCTTGGCTATTGTAAAAACTGTTCACAACCATATCAATACAAACCGGCCCCGTGCCACCTTCGAGTCCTTAGTCGTGTCGTCGAGTTCTTCGAGAGGAATCATCGATCCGTCGACCTCCGTAAGTACCGGCAACCTTGCAATCATGTCTAGTATCATGCGGTGGATTTAGATATGATGCAAGTAGTCTCGTATGTTAAGCTTAGTATCATGCGGCGGATTTAAGCTTATGACGGGAAGTTTTTGCTTATGCCTTGTATCGTGCGGCGGATTAAGTCATGAGTAAGAATAGTTATCGGCTCTATTAGATTTGGTAGATCCAATAGATTCATTAAGTTATCATGTGTTATATGTTTTATTTATTTAATTCTTGTAACACTCTTTTACTCAATCTAGATTGATCTTTGTTCGGCCTTGTCGCACGAGTTCGCTTGTGCTCTCTTTTAATCATAAGATCATCATGGCTGGATCAACTTTCAATCTAGATTGTTACATGTTGCGGGTTCATGCATATCAATCATGGTTAGGCTTTGATGAAACTAGGTGTCGTGCAGCAGATGCAGGTTTTAGATTAGTTTAATCATGCTTGCTTGTTTGTTCCTTCTTCATGGACCCCAATTCGGCAGGTTTGCCGATATTGGTTAAGCTTACACGAGTAATGAGCCTTTATAGATCTGTTCAAATATATGCATGCTTCTAGCTTGTTATAATTAGATTGTATCATGCGGTGGATTAATCTAATTATAAGAAGTGGTGTAGGCCTATAGCAAGTGGTATCATGCGGTGGATTAGCTTTGCTTGAGTTTATGCCTGACCGGTTTATGAAGACTAAACGTGCGGCAGATTAGTTGGATTAGCCTATGCATGTGTTATTTGAATAGATCTATATTTGCAAGTTACCTGTTTATAATATCTTTAATTTGTTCAAGCATGTCTTTCTTTACATATGCATTTGGTAGTTAATATGCTTCACATACTCTTTTCTCATACTAGCCAAATGACTTTATAAACATGCTCTGACAGACAGCTTCTATAGCTGTGTGCCGTCGTGATTGGCTTTCAAAGCCTTACATATGGAACTGTCTGGTTTTATCTGGCATGTTCCAAAGGTATTGTCACAGTTTTCTCCCTTGTTGGTTTTCAGGTCAAACCGACTGGCACGTCTCCGGATTCAACACATTCCGGGCACCCGATTGAACCTAGCTTTTTGGCTTGTTGTGTGATTGGCGTGAGGTGTCACGTTTTGCGTCAACACACTTTTTGGCACGCCCGGTGGGACAACAATTCCTGTTTGATTGTCAAAGCCGATTCAACGTGTACGCACGGGATAGCTGCTGATCAACTGAGTGTACATGGCATCTACGAAGACGCGGATAGCATGCATGGGTGGATTTGCTTCGTGCAGGGACATAGAAACCAATTAAAGAAGCTAATAAACTTCTCCTAAAGATAGAATTGGCTGATATGGTTTCTCCTAAATGGCTTCAAATACATCATGCATGAATGTATCGATCTCCAAATATGTCATGGCACGGCATGCACATGAAGAGATAAATAAAAGGAGGATTTCCATGGAGATGTTCAAAGAGATAAAGTCCAAACTCAGATTTACTAGCATGCTGCTATAAATAGCCGATTGAGTATCAAGGGGTCATGTCGAGGGAAGTTGGTCGATAGCTAATTATCTGCATGTCATCTTTGGAATCGGCTATTCAGGAAAGGAATCGGTGGATACAACAACACGAGAAAATATACTAATTGGCCGATATGCATACAGGAATCGGCTGGAGTTATCATCGTGCACGCATCCACGCACCGCCGAGCTCGTATTCGTCCTCTACGGCACACTCAGCCTCATCAAAAATGACGTTTTTCGAAGCTACCGTGTGTTACCTGACAGGATGCTTACCTAAAGCATTCCAGTTCGTCAACAAGAAGAAAGTCAAAGGCATACTAAGCAAAAGCTGATAAGACAGAACCTTCGGCTCCTATTAATATAACTTTACCTTTCCCTGAGTAACGCAAAAAGCTCAGTCTGGTGATAAGGTTACGAAAGGCTACATCAGAAGCACAAACGACGTTAGCAACCGGACGACCGATAGAAGACCATCGGCTAAAACGTTTTCAACACACTTCATATTTAAATTGATACCTTTGCTGATGGCCTTGAATAAGGTGGTGCCAACAAGACACATGCAACGGTGACAAGTTCACTCATAGTCAGAACAGCTACAAGATCTGAAGCAGCAAGTCATTTGTAGAAGAAGGATTGACGTTTATGATTGGCTTCAAATATTTTCAACCCGTATTCGGCGAAGATGTCTCGGATGAGAGAAAGTAGGACACCAGTGAATCATCGATTATGCCACTGTGACTACGTGTCAGGGGGCTGAGATCAACACGCACACATCGTACAACATCGAGCGATCCATCGTGAAGAAGGACAAAACGAATGGTTGCTTCATCTTCAATGGTGGTTTGTGTAATTTTACCCTCGCTTCTCTAATAGTTTCAGAGCTTAAAATTAAAATCATTAAAAAGCGAAACCTCTCATGTTGCGTCTCCGCACTAAAAAAAACTAAAAAAATTACACTCTATGAATTTGTGATATAAATATTTTGGGTTATCCATTATTGAAATGATAAATAGATGCTCTGTTTTATATTTCACCTGTGTCTGGTTTATAGCTTTGATTTCTTTAAGATTTGGGTCTAATGGTTATTATATTTATCTTGAAGTCTTTGAAATTTGTGGGTTGCATAGAATTTAAACTTTGTCTGAAAGTAGTTGTGGGATATGAATAGAAATAGAATTTGCTATAACATTATTCTGAGAGATACTTGAAATTCGGAGATTTGATGAAATAATAAAATTTACTTAATGTCATATTGAGCACTGTCAAATCATTGTGAGTACTAGTTGAGATTATAGTCATATTCTCAAGATCAAGATTCACGTACACGTTATAAACTAATAAGTGTTTTGCATGTGCATTCTCTCTTTGATTAAAAATATGAGGCTATTCTATAAATCTCAGAAATAAAAATGATGGACACGTGTCCGCTAGAACTGAGAAAGAAAAAAGGGCAAGACCGCCCAAATAAAAATATGAAAAGGAAAAAGGTCAAGTGACCGCCAAATAAAATAAAGATGGCCGAAGGCCCAGTGTGACAGAACCGACCAATTTATACCAGATTAAGCACCGAATCGCTGCTTGCGCAGAGACTACAAGTACTTAAGCTCATATAAACCCGGTAGTCCGGAAATCTCGAAGGATTTCAAGTCATTCAACTTTAACCAAGATCATAATAGATTAGCGTACATGTCCACGACATACATTCAGTTCGCACATAGTTCAAATACATCGGAGTTCAACAGTTATTACAAACCATAGTTTGAATTCAAAAGTGGAAGCGATATAGTTTTGAAACACAAGTCCTTAGTTCACAATACAGTGCCATATGCTTGATCAGTCCACAAAAGCAGCAGGGAAGGTAAGAGTTGACCATGCCCATGGTCTAGTCACTGCCCTCGACGGGGTACAGACAGTTCTCGCAATAGCCGAAGAAGCATTGCCCATCTGCAACAACAAGGGATAGAACCCTGAGTACGAGAAGGTACTCAGCTAGACTTACCCGTCATAAACCAGAAATAATCAACACCAAGGATTATGCAAGGCTGTATCTGGGGTTGGCCACACTTAGCTTTTTGCATAAAAGCATTTTATTATTAAATCATCATCATTAGAGTATTAGCAGTCACTTTTATGAAATCAGCCAGATTATCTAGATTTGCACCTGATCTAGAGCAAACACTTGACTACTTATTCAAGCAATAGTGACTATTTCATTAATAGCCTTTCAGATTCACCAACCATAACCATCATTAATTCCATATATTACTACGGTAACACATGCTTAGTCAAGTTATCACTAACCAGGAGCGATGGCGATTATAATCGATTCCGACCAGCTGGGGATAAAATGTCGCACACTCGCCCGTCACACCCTGCCAGGTGGCCGTTGACAACCAATTCAGGAGGTTCGAGAACCCAAATCGCGGGACGGCCATGAACCCTTCTACACCGGGGGTTATCTCAATGCCAGGTCGCTCAAGCTATTAACTGCCCACGTTCATGCCAGGTCGATCAGGCCCTGCCTGCCCTCGGACCATGCCAGGTCGATCAGAATAGTTGCCCACGGTACATGTAAGGCCCTGGGTGTTAGGCGTCAACGTCTCTATCACCGGCTCGAAACACCTTACTCGGCTTCACGGGAGGTACCCGCACCTGCTCCGTTAAGTGATTGACGCGTTCAAAATGACTGAGGTGTGCCTTCGTCGATTCCTAATCGACACAGACGGGAGACTACTAGCACACAGAACCCATGTCCTGCTGCCCCTACATCCCGCCCGGTCTCAAATTCATTATCACATGGTTATATTCCACGATAGCACGAGGCTAAACATGTTTAGTATCCACCTATATGCGGGAGACAGGAAATCACCCGACTTTTACCGGTCTAAGCAGGGCTAAGCATAAATGAGCCTAGACTTAGCAGGGATAACAAGGTAATATTTGCAGGTGGACAAGGATAATTAATTAATGCAGCAACGGTATCACACAACTCCTATAACCTAATGCAACAATCATATCAGGTTAACTTGTAAACGGTAATTTGCAAACCGTAGGAGAAAATGCTCCGGGGCTTGCCTCGCTCGAAGTCGGCGGGGCGGTGATCATGGCACTCCGGCAGGTCCTCAGCGTCTCCTTCCGGGATCCTCTCCTCGGGTGTCTCCTCCTGACGCTGCTCCTCCGGCGTCTCCTGGGCTTCCACTACCGATCCTGCATGATGCGGTACATGAATGAATAACATGAATGCACATGGGATGCATGGTGATGCAACATGGAGTAACAATTCAGGAGATAAGCAAAGGCCATCTACTGCTACTCACTTACTTAATTTAACATACTACTTACTAAGTCTTGTTGTCACCACATCAAAGTTGCTTAACGGGTTTATTACCCTCTAATTATTTGTAGAATTAAATCTAGTTAAATAGGCCTATAACAGTAACCTATCCTAGACAGCTTCACAAAAATCTATAAAAAATTACTGGAGATTAAAAACACTTAATCTAATCCTCTGTCCAAATTTCACCCCATTTGGACCTAGACTCTACCCCCTATGAAAAAGACAAATTCTATCATGAAAAGGTGCTTTGAACTACACACCCTAGCACAAAGTGCCAAACAATAAATTTCATAATTTTCTTCTGAACTTCTTAGCACAAGAGCAGTCAGTAAAATTTACCAAGTCCATACTCTTCATATTTTAATTATTACAAAATAAACAAGAAAACAGCATTTAATCATTTTAATTACTACTGCCAAATTATTCCATAGAGCAACCACATTTTATATTTTTCCCAGGAACTACTCATCAACACAAACCTAACAAAACAAGAATCACATTTTTCTGAGATAACCACAAATTACTATGCATTTAACAAGATTTTAGCCTAAACATAAATTAAATATAACTACACCGAAAATTACCACAAACTGGACATATTATATTTTTCATGCATAGACCTCAACATAACAAACCTAACAAAACTTGTTTTACCTTTTTAGCATTTATATTTCACAAGATAAGAATTAAACAAGCAATACACAATTTCTGGAAACTAATTAACAGAACCTGAAAAACATTCAAACAGGAAACTACTACGGGTACCCGAACTAGTGCACACAGACAACACCAGACTCGCTGACACGCGGGTCCCTGAGTCAAACCGACCCCACCCGACAGACACACGAAGCAGGGGAGAGGTTGACCGCGGCGGAGCTCACCGACGGCGACCTCCCCGGCGAAACCATCCCCACCGGCGAACTCCCCTCAACCTTCCGCACCCGATGGTACCCTCGGCTGGCCCAGCGCACACGCGGATCGAGCTCGCCGATGGCGATGGCGGACACGGCGGCGCGGCCCTAGCTACGCCGGCCGGCTCCGGCCACGACGGGCTCATCCGACCCTCGAGATCTACTCCGGCGACCTTCATAACCCTAACCCAGGGCTCGGAAGCCAGGGCGCAAGCTCCGAGCACCCATGTCCCCGGCGGTGCCACTCCGGCGACCTTGGCAAGCGGCGGACGACAGCGTACTCGCGCTTCCAGACCCTAATCGGCCTAACCGTCACCACCACTAGCTCCGGCAAGTTGAGGCGACTCGCGAACACTAGCTAGGGCAGATGGTTGAGCTCGGGAAGAGGGTTGGCCACGGCGGACCGAGCGCGCCGGTCATGGCGGACGGCGGCGTTCCGCGGGCTCTTAACCCTAATCGACCAAACCAACACCCTCTACCCTCTCCTCGGACCTCACTAACCCCTATACGGGCGCTAGGGTGACATGTGACAACCACAGGAAGGTGGCCGGCCAGGGCGAACCGAGCTCGGCGGTCATGGCGGCCATGGCGGCGACTCGTCCCGGGGCTTACCTAGGGCTTCCTAGGGAGCGCTAAGGACAGCACGGGGTGCGGGGGCTCACGGCGAGGCTTGGCAGCTGGTTGGGTGGACGGTGCGGCGGCGGGACGGCGGCGAACGGCGGCGGCGCACGTAGCTTTTCCCCTTTTTTCCCCGCTAGGGCTCCGGCGAGAGGAACAAGAGCGAGAGAGGAACAGAATGGAGGGAGGAGCGGCGCGGCTTCGGGCAGCGGGGCGAGCGGCAGCTTATGCTTGCCACGCCGCGCGCGGACGCTGCGTCCCCGGCCGGAACGCGCCACGCGGCGAGCAAGCTCTGCGCGCGGTCGGCCACGACCGGCTGATTCAAACTGAATCGCCCGATTCAGTTAACGATGGCCGACTGACAGCTGAACTTTGAGCGCGATTAACTCCTAATCCATTTGATGAAATGCTAAACTACTTGCTCCACTGCTTAGAGCTACATACCATCTACAACTTTGGTTACAAGATCGATCCTTGGTTCGGTCTAGATTGCTCCAAAAAAAAACTCCAAAGATGACCTCGTGAAACTGTTTGGCCGGTTAGGGACTTAGAAAAATTTCTAAGTCTAAACTCCCTCAAATCTGCCTTGTGGTTCCTAAAACACCTTGTTAAACCCATTTTCATGGGTTGGGCCTTAAACAACTTTTGTTCTACTCTAAATTCTACACACTTTTGGTTAAGGGCCCACAGCCATGCAAAGCTTCTATCAAGAAGGTCTTAGTTAGTCAAACAAAAGGACTCCTAGGGCTCTATCAAGGCAACTAGGGTTAGAGACTTGGTTAGCCAACATGACCAACATAAACCTAGCTTCATTTTGACTCCCCAACAAGGTTCAACTACTTAGAAGACTTAAGCACTCCACTAACAAGACAAACAAGCATACTATCAAGCATAGCATTACAAGTGCTCACAAGAAATGACACTTAACAAGAAAGAATGCACATGAGATGATGATGCTTTATGGTCATGGGATGACAAGTTATGCATTTAGGGTTGCTTAACACCTAGGGTGTAACAGCCCTCCCCTCCTTAAAGGAATCTCGTCCCGAGATTTAGGTTACTAACCAATCTTTATAAAACTGTGGATATACTTCCTTAAGATAGTCTTCGGTTTCCCATGTGGCATCTCGGTTGTCTTGTTCACTCCAAGACACCTTATATTGCTTCAAGATTCTTCCGCGAGTCACTCTTTCTTTCTCATCGAGTACTTGATATGGCTTCACCGAGTAAGTAAGGTCAGATTGTAACTTGATATTGGCCGGTTGTACTTCCTCTTCTGGAACTCGAAGACATTTCTTTAATTGTGACACATGGAATGCAGGGAATATAGCCTTTAAATGTTCAGGTAACTGTAGTTGATAAGCCACTTCTCCCTTCCTTTCCATTATCCTGTAGGGTCCCACAAACCTTGGCGCTAACTTTCTTTTCACGCCAAAACGTCTAACTCCTTTCATGGGTGATACTTTCAAATACACATAGTCACCTACTTTGAATTCAAGCGGCCTTCTTCGCTTATCGGCATAGCTCTTCTGTCGGGACTGTGCCGCGGCGATATGTTGTTGAATTATTCTAACTTGTTCCTCTGCTTCCCTAACAAAGTCATTTCCATAGTAGCGACGTTCTCCTGGTTCAACCCAACTTACTGGTGTTCTGCATCTTCTGCCATACAGAGCTTCGAAAGGTGCCATATGAATGCTTTCTTGATAACTGTTGTTGTAAGCAAATTCCGCTAATGGCAACCACTTTTCCCAAGATCCCTTTGAGGATATCACACATGCTCTCAACATATCCTCTAAAACCTGATTTACCCTTTCAGTTTGCCCTGAAGTCTGGGGATGGTAAGCTGAACTATGGATTAATTTGGTACCTAATTCCTTTTGCAGTTTCTCCCAGAATGGTGCAGTGAACTGTGTTCCGCGATCGGAAACTATGACTTTGGGTACACCATGCAATCGGACAATCTGATTGATAGAAATCTCCGCATAGTCTGGTGCTCGGTAACAAGTTTTAATTGGTATGAAATGAGCGGTCTTGGTGAGACGGTCTACTATTACCCATATTGAATCGTTTCCCTTCTGAGTGGTAGGCAAACCGGTGATAAAATCCATACTCACTTCTTCCCACTTCCATTCAGGTATTGATAAAGGTTGAAGTGTTCCGGCTGGCTTCAGGTGAATGGCCTTCACTCGACAACACGTGTCGCATCTGGCTACATATGCGGCAATTTCCTTCTTCATTTTGGTCCACCAAAATCTTGGACGCAAATCTTGATACATCTTAGTGCTCCCGGGATGGATAGACAATTTAGAAAGATGAGCCTCATCCATAATCTGATTTTTGAGTTCCCTATTCTTGGGTACCACTAAGCGATTATCAAACCATAACACTCCCTTATCATCAACTCAGAAATGTTTTACGGGTTCAGTGGCAGCTCTTAGCTTTTCTTTGATATAATAGATTCCCTTGTCTGTTTTCTGCCCTTCTAGAATCTGATCAACTAAGGTGCTCTGCAGCTCGATGTGACGCAGGATCACAGGGTGTACGAGACTAAACTCGTCCTTTGGTTGTAACCTCAAGTTATTACAATGCGACTTCCGACATAGTGCATCAGCAACCACATTTGCTTTTCCAGGGTGATAATGTATCTGCAAATTATAATCCTTAATCAACTCAAGCCATCTTCTCTGCCTCATATTCAGTTCAGGTTGAGTAAAGATATACTTGAGACTTTTGTGGTCCGTGTACATGTTACAGACGTTACCAAGCAGATAATGTCTCCATATTTTTAGAGCGTGTACCACAGCAGCTAATTCCAAGTCATGCGTAGGATAATTAACTTCATGTTTTCTCAACTGACGTGAAGCATAAGCAATCACTCTGCCTTCTTGCATAAGAACACAACCTAAACCAACTTTTGATGCATCGCAGAAGACATCAAACGGCTTCTCGATATCTGGTTGAGCTAAGACAGGGGCAGTGGTTAATAGTTTCCGCAAGGTACGGAAAGCTGTTTCACACTTCTCTGTCCACTCAAACTTTTGATCCTTCTGAAGCAAACTTGTCATGGGCTTGGCAATCTTGGAGAAATCGGGAATGAAACGACGATAATACCCTGCTAAACCGAGAAAACTCCGAATCTCCCCAACTGAAGTTGGAGCTTCCCACTCCATCACTTCTTGTACTTTGCTAGGGTCCACAGAGATTCCTTCTTCTGACAGGATGTGACCAAGGAATTGTACTTGCTTCAACCAAAACTCACATTTACTAAACTTAGCATAAAGTTTATGTTCCCGGAGTCTTGTCAAGATGATCCTCAAATGTTCTGCATGGTCGTCCGGGTTCTCAGAATAAACCAAAATATCATCAATGAACACCACTACAAACTTATCTAGTTCTGGCATGAATACCGAGTTCATCAAACTCATAAAGTAAGCTGGAGCATTTGTCAATCCAAAAGACATGACTAAATACTCGTATAGGCCATATCTGGTTGAAAAAGCAGTCTTTGGGATATCTTGTGGTCGGATTCTAATTTGATGATAGCCTGATCGCAGATCGATCTTGGAGAATACTTTGGCTCTGGATAACTGGTCAAACAAAATATCTATCCGTGGCAACGGACATTTGTTCTTAATGGTCACGGCATTAAGCGGTCGATAATCCACACACATCCGTAGAGACTTGTCCTTCTTCTTGACAAACAAAGCTGGACATCCCCACTCCGACACACTAGGTTGAATGAAACCCTTGTCCAAAAGTTCCTTAATCTGCGTCTTGAGTTCGGCTAACTCATTGGGCGGCATACGATAAGGTCTTCTCGAGATCGGTGCAGTCCCTGGTAACAGCTCAATGGTAAACTCTACAGCCCGCTTGGGCGGTAAACCCGGCAACTCATCTGGAAAGACGTCTGGGAAATCCTGAACAACTGGAATTTTTGACAGGTCCTCTATAGATAAGGTACAAGATAGATCAACAAAATCAGCCCCTCGAGGAAGAGAGATACGTAACTTGTTGTCCATCCTTGGATCAGACAAGGTAAGAGTCCTTCCTGCAGTGTCTAACACCGCTTTCCACATACTCATCCAACTCATTCCTAGGACTACATCCATACTGAGCCCTGGCAAAACTACTAAATTAGCCCCAAACTTATGCCCTCCGATGTCGATGGTTGCATCATGGACCATCTGCCTAGACAACACACTACTCCCCACAGAGCTTACGCGAAACCCATAATCCATTTCAGACACCTCTTGATCATGCTTTTGTGCAAAGGCTTTACTCATGAACGAATGCGATGATCCAGTATCAAACAAAACAACTGCAGGATGATGGTTAACAAGACACATACCAGCAGTCACGGGTTCTCCAGCACGAGCTTCTTCAGCGGTCATGTTGTGCAGGCGTGCGGGGTAGTTAGCCTGTTGCTTCTTTGGATAGGGGCAGTATCTTGCGAAGTGCCCCTCTTGGTTGCAGTTGTAGCATGGTCCCCGAACCAATGGTTTGTTCCCTGAAGAACTGCCTTGACCTCCACGAGCCTGAGCAGCAGCTATCTTGTATGGCTTCTGGTTGCGCTGAGCTTGTGGCTGATTCTTCTTCTGCGGTGGCCTAAAACGTGCCCCCGGCGCTGGCGGTCGATACAGATTTCGCTGAGCTGGTGGTCCTATGGGTTGTGATGATCCTGATTCAAAGGTCCTCTTCCGGGCCTTGCTAGCAGCATGCTTGTTGTTATGATTCTCTTGAATCAGACAGTCACTTATGAAGTCACTGAAATTGGTACGGGACGATGTACCCACTGACTTTCCCATTTTAGTATTCAAGCCTCTCTTGAAACTAGCAATCTTCTTAGCGTCTGTGTCAACGAAGTCTGGGACATAACGAGCCAGTGAATTGAATATGTGATGGTACTCCGTAACAGATCGAGTCCCCTGTGTCAGGTTCATGAACTCGGCCACCTTCATCTGGGTCAAACCCGGCGGAATGTAATGACCTCGGACAGCAGCAGTAAACACCCTCCAAGTGACGGGAACATTGGCAGGGTAGGTGGTGCGGTGATGTCCCCACCAAATCCCGGCTGGTCCCTGCAACTGGTGCACGGCATATTCTGCTTTAAGCTCTTCTATGAGCCTAAGCAAACGGAACTTCTGCTCCATAGTATGCAGCCATTCTTCTGCCTCCAACGGTTCCGTAGCTTCCTTGAAGATAGGCGGTTTAGTATCCAAGAAATCCTTGAAAGAACTATATTGGTTCGGCTCAGGGCGTTGATGTCCCTGCGCCATGTTCTCCCTCAGTAAAGCTTCGATGTTGCGCTGGCTTCCAAGAAATTGAGCAAAAAGTTGCTCAGCCGTCGGGGGTGGAGGAGGTGGTGGATTGCGGTTTTCTCTGGGGTCCTCATTTCCACCACTTCCGCCTGCTCCACTACGAGTTGTCGTCATCTGCATATAGGATAGTAAGCGACCATTAGGCGAAGTTGCAACTTGTAGAGAACAATAAATCATACCCACTGAAATTATTCAGAAAAACGATTCACCAAACAATGACAGAGGTACAATGAATTTCAATCCACATCGCATCAACACATAACCAGATCACTTAACACATCATGCAAAAGATAATATAACATCCATAGTTTTGCCCATACATATGGGACTTTCCAAGGTCTCACACACATCACATAAGTCTGCTACCCATGCTTACATCCAGCCCAACACACCAAAAGATCGGGCATGCCAACATACGCAAAAGACCATATAGACGCTAAGCATACGATCTAGACTACTCTCTAGCGATCTCACCAACGTCACCATCCTCACTAGACATATCTGAAGAACTACTAGAAGAACTACTTGGCTCCGGATCCTCCTGGGGAAAGATGGGGTTCCTCTCATTCTCCCTGCGATGGATCTCCTCGTGCAGACGGTCGTTGTAGTCCTGCAGGTGATGGAGTTGCAGCTCTAGGTCTCCCACTCGCAACCTCAGCAGCTTGTTCTCCTCTGAAACACGAATGCCCTCAACACAAACTCCTCGAAGCGCCTCCTCAGTCTCCCTCATGACCGAGGCCAAGAAAGTAGTCGACCCCTGCTGAATGGCAAGCTGATGAGCAGTCTCCTGCTCCCTCTGAAGTGCCTGGTCTCTCTCTACTGTCAACTGAGCTAGCTGTGTAGTGAGGAGGTCTATCTCTGTAGTGTGCTCCTCCTGCCGGCGATGTTGTGCAGCCATCTCCTCGCTAAGAATATGATCCAGATGATCATAGCTGCGCGACAGGCACCCATAAGTAGCCATCAGAGCAGCCATAGCACTCCCTGCTGGTCCAACACAATGCTCCCTCTCAAGAGAGCTAGCCTCAAGTACGGTAGCGCCTGGCTGACGCCACACTGCCTGGTAAGGGTCTGTCGTCGGGAAGATACTGGTGGTAGCTTGGGCAACCACCTCTGGATGGTCCTCCATGATGTCCCGGAGAACTGTGTATGCGACCCCGTTGGCTGCATCCCAGGGGGTCCTCCCCTGCAAAGCAAACACTCGACGGCACCAGACGTGATCCTGCTCATCGCGGCTGGGTACGTCCACCTCCACCGTGTACACGTGACGATCCTCTGACAACTGCACACGGTGCCAGTCGTACTACGGCTCCTGGCCCTCCTGATATCCGACCAGGTGCAGAACTCTCCAGAGGATAGTGGGCATCCCAAATTCTCCCAAAAAGTCCTCTGATCCCTCATCGGTCCATGGCCCCAGCATGTAGTTAGGCCTCTTGCCTCCCGTGGACTTGCGAGCAGTGCGCTTGGTACGTGCCATCTGTAAGAAGTGTACCCACACATAGATTTTTATTAGTTTGAGAACAACTTTTATTAGAAAAAAAAAACGGGACGGAAACCATAAGGAAGGAAGTAAGATTAATGCAAGATTATATAATCATGATGCATGCACGTTTCATACGTCCTCACTACCTAACAATCTAACGGCTAGGCGGTGGCATACACGCTCACTCATAACGTTAACTAAACGTACTACACGTTCGCAAATTAGCGTACCTGCAGAAACTCACTTCAGCCCTTCCCACAGTATGAATATCATGCACTGCGGAAATTTAAATCTAATACTCACTTAGGCGTACACCCGGTATACACGTAAGCAGTATATGCACCCATCAGAAATTATTACTCCCACAATCAATACTTTCACATATACTTGTGTGGAATAGGTATACGCATCAGTATCATATAAGCACTTCCCTAGATTGGCGGTTGTCCAATCATGCTCTCACAACTCTCATTACCTTTAGCGTAGAGGCAATTGATCCATACATTACTATTCTGAGGAATAGTATCCATACAATTTCACCCTTGCCGTATGGACGACAGAATAAACAGAAAATAAGTATGATGCACGACCAATTTCACCCTTGCCGTATGGACGACAGAATAAACAGAAAATAAGTATGATGCACGACCCCCAAAGTTAGTACTTAAATAGCCACCTAAGTTCCTTTTGGGCATAAGGACTTGATCAATGGCACACCTAAATCTTTATAAGAAGGGTTTCTCAGAACCTACTATAGCTACAAGTTTTGACAATGGAGGAATTTTATTTGAAAATACAGTTTTTCAAATAGAATCATGACAGTAACGCTAACCACGCTCCGATGCCAGCTGTGACAGAACCGACCAATTTATACCAGATTAAGCACCGAATCGCTGCTTGCGCAGAGACTACAAGTACTTAAGCTCCTATAAACCCGGTAGTCCGAAAATCTCGAAGGATTTCAAGTCATTCAACTTTAACCAAGATCGTAATAGATTAGCGTACATGTCCACGACATACATTCAGTTCGCACATAGTTCAAATACATCGGAGTTCAACAGTTATTACAAACCATAGTTTGAATTCAAAAGCGGAAGCGACATAGTTTTGAAACACAAGTCCTTAGTTCACAATACAGTGCCATATGCTTGATCAGTCCACAAAAGCAGCAGGGAAGATAAGAGTTGACCATGCCCATGGTCTAGTCACTGCCCTCGATGGGGTACAGACAGTTCTCGCAATAGCCGAAGAAGCATTGCCCATCTGCAACAACAAGGGATAGAACCCTGAGTACGAGAAGGTACTCAGCTAGACTTACCCGTCATAAACCAGAAATAATCAACACCAAGGATTATGCAAGGCTGTATCTGGGGTTGGCCACACTTACCTTTTTGCATAAAAGCATTTTATTATTAAATCATCATCATTAGAGTATTAGCAGTCACTTTTATGAAATCAGCCTGATTATCTAGATTTGCACCTGATCTAGAGCAAACACTTGACTACTTATTCAAGCAAGAGTGACTATTTCATTAATAGCCTTTCAGATTCACCAACCATAACCATCATTAATTCCATATATTACTACGGTAACACATGCTCAGTCAAGTTACTCACTAACCAGGAGCGATGGCGATTATAATCGATTCCTACCAGCTGGGGATAAAATGTCGCACACTCGCCCGTCACACCCTGCCAGGTGGCCGTTGACAACCAATTCAGGAGGATCGAGAACCCAAATCGCGGGACGGCCATGGACCCTTCTACACCGGGGGTTATCTCAATGCTAGGTCGCTCAAGCTATTAACTGCCCACGGTCATGCCAGGTCGATCAGGCCTTGCCTGCCCTCGGACCATGCCAGGTCAATCAGAATAGTTGCCCACGGTACATGTAAGGCCCTGGGTGTTAGGCGTCAACGTCTCCATCACCGGCTCGAAACACCTTACTCGGCTTCACGGGAGGTACCCGCACCTGCTCCGTTAAGTGATTGACGCGTTCAAAATGACTGAGGCGTGCCTTTGTCGGTTCCTAATCGACACAGACGGGAGACTACTAGCACACAGAACCCATGTCCTGCTGCCCCTACATCCCGCCCGGTCTCAAATTCATTATCACATGGTTATATTCCACGATAGCACGAGGCTAAACATGTTTAGTATGCACCTATATGCGGGAGACAGGAAATCACCCGACTTTTACCGGTCTAAGCAGGGCTAAGCATAAACGAGCCTAGACTTAACAGGGATAACAAGGTAATATTTGTAGGTGGACAAGGATAATTAATTAATGCAGCAACGATATCACCCAACTCCTATAACCTAATGCGACAATCATATCAGGTTAACTTGTAAACGGTAATTTGCAAACCGTAGGAGAAAATGCTCCGGGGCTTGCCTCGCTCGAAGTTGGCGGGGCGGTGATCATGGCACTCCGGCAGGTCCTCAGCGTCTCCTTCCGGGATCCTCTCCTCGGGTGTCTCCTCCTGACGCTGCTCCTCCGGCGTCTCCTGGGCTTCCACTACCGATCCTGCATGATGCGGTACATGAATGAATAACATGAATGCACATGGGATGCATGGTGATGCAACATGGAGTAACAATTCAGGAGATAAGCACAGGCCATCTACTGCTACTCACTTACTTAATTTGACATACTACTTACTAAGTCTTGTTGTCACCACATCAAAGTTGCTTAACGGGTTTATTACCCTCTAATTATTTGTATAATTAAATCTAGTTAAATAGGCCTATAACAGTAACCTATCCTAGACAACTTCACAAAAATCTATAAAAAATTACTGGAGATTAAAAACACTTAATCTAATCCTCTATCTAAATTTCATCCCATTTGGACCTAGACTCTACCCCCTATGAAAAAGACAAATTCTATCATGAAAAGGTGCTTTGAACTACACACCCTAGCACAAAGTGCGAAACAACAAATTTCATAATTTTCTTCTGAACTTCTTAGCACAAGAGCAGTCAATAAAATTTACCAAGTCCATACTCTTCATATTTTAATTATTACAAAATAAACAAGAAAACAGCATTTAATCATTTTAATTACTACTGCCAAATTATTCCATAGAGCAACCACATTTTATATTTTTCCCAGGAACTACTCATCAACACAAACCTAACAAAACAAGAATCACATTTTTTTGAGATAACCACAAATTACTATGCATTTAACAAGATTTCAGCCTAAATATAAATTAAATATAACTACACAGAAAATTACCACAAACTGGACATATTATATTTTTCATGCATAGACCTCAACATAACAAACCTAACAAAACTTGTTTCACCTTTTTAGCATTTATATTTCACAAGTTATGAATTAAACAAGCAATACACAATTTCTGGAAACTAATTAACAAAACTTGAAAAACATTCAAACAGGAAACTACTACGGGTACCCGAACTAGTGCACACAGACAACACCAGACTCGCTGACACGCGGGTCCCCGAGTCAAACCGACCCCACCCGACAGACACACGAAGCAGGGGAGAGGTTGACCGCGGCGGAGCTCACCGACGGCGACCTCCCCGGCGAAACCATCCCCACCGGCGAACTCCCCTCAACCTTCCGCACCCGATGGTACCCTCGGCTGGCCCAGCGCACACGCGGATCGAGCTCGCCGACGGCGATGGCGGACACGGCGGCGCGGCCCTAGCTACGCCGGCCGGCTCCGGACACGACGGGCTCATCCGACCCTCGAGATCTACTCCGGCGACCTTCATAACCCTAACCCAGGGCTCGGAAGCCAGGGCGCAAGCTCCGAGCACCCATGTCCACGGCGGTGCCACTCCGGCGACCTTGGCAAGCGGCGGACGACGGCGTACTCGCGCTTCCAGACCCTAATCGGCCTAACCGTCACCACCACTAGCTCCGGCAAGTCGAGGCGACTCGCGAACACTAGCTAGGGCAGATGGTTGAGCTCGGGAAGAGGGTTGGCCACGGCGGACCGAGCGCGCCGACCATGGCGGTCATGGCGGACGGCGGCGTTCCGCGAGCTCTTAACCCTAATCGACCAAACCAACACCCTCTACCCTCTCCTCGGACCTCACTAACCCCTATAAGGGCGCTAGGGTGACATGACAACCACGGGAAGGTGGCCGGCCACGGCGAACCGAGCTCGGCGGTCATGGCGGCCATGGCGGCGACTCGTCCCGGGGCTTACCTAGGGCTTCCTAGGGAGCGCTAAGGACAGCACGGGGTGCGGGGGCTCACGGCGAGGCTTGGCAGCTGGTTGGGTGGACGGTGCGGCGGCGGGACGGCGGCGAACGGCGGCGGCGCTCGCTGCTTTTCCCCTTTTTCCCCGCTCGGGCTCCGGCGAGAGGAACAAGAGCGAGAGAGGGACAGAATGGAGGGAGGAGCGGCGCGGCTTCGGGCAGCGGGGCGAGCGGCAGCTTATGCTTGCCACGCCGCGCGCGGACGCTGCGTCCCCGGCCGGAACGCGCCACGCGGCGAGCAAGCTCTGCGCGCGGTCGGCCACGACCGGCTGATTCAAACTGAATCGCCCGATTCAGTTAACGATGGCCGACTGACAGCTGAACTTTGAGCGCGATTAACTCCTAATCCATTTGATGAAATGCTAAACTACTTGCTCCACTGCTTAGAGCTACATACCATCTACAACTTTGGTTACAAGATCGATCCTTGGTTCGGTCTAGATTGCTCCAAAAAAAACTCCAAAGATGACCTCGTGAAACTGTTTGGCCGGTTAGGGACTTAGAAAAATTTCTAAGTCTAAACTCCCTCAAATCTGCCTTGTGGTTCCTAAAACACCTTGTTAAACCCATTTTCATGGGTTGGGCCTTAAACAACTTTTGTTCTACTCTAAATTCTACACACTTTTGGTTAAGGGCCCACAGCCATGCAAAGCTTCTATCAAGAAGGTCTTAGTTAGTCAAACAAAAGGACTCCTAGGGCTATATCAAGGCAACTAGGGTTAGAGACTTGGTTAGCCAACATGACCAACATAAACCTAGCTTCATTTTGACTCCCCAACAAGGTTCAACTACTTAGAAGACTTAAGCACTCCACTAACAAGACAAACAAGCATACTATCAAGCATAGCATTACAAGTGCTCACAAGAAATGACACTTAACAAGAAAGAATGCACATGAGATGATGATGCTTTATGCTCATGGGATGACAAGTTATGCATTTAGGGTTGCTTAACACCTAGGGTGTTACACCCAGTAGCCTCATAATTTTAAAAGGTAGGGAGAATAACATATGCAAAAGAAAAAGTAATAAAAATATTCACTTGCACTTCTTGATCTAGGTTTATGGCTTGTATCTCCTTATGGTCGAGTTTTTGACTTTGCAATATTATGTGATACGATTTTATATAAAGATAATGATAAAAACTCCAGATGAAAAGTGATCAAGGGGTAAAAGATAAGCATTTCTGTAGCTATTCTGTTTTGCAATCGCTTGAGGTTTCAGTGAGATCTAAAGCCTCATAATTAAAGAGACGGATGGATGAGTAAGGTACCATTTTATTCAAGTTTAAAAGAAATCTTGGTTATAAAATATGATACTTTTGAGGTGTAGTCGGCATTGCAGCATCACCGCAAGGTGAAGTGTATCCACTTAGTCCCCGAGCTTGGTAGTAGGTGTTGAAGACACGTGGTGCCGAGCTTGTAGAGTATTTAGCAAGTGCCCCGATGAGCCGCCCAAAATCAGTACCATGATCCGAATAGCATGGAGCGACTTGATGCACACTGGTGATGAGTGAAGGCGACAAGCCTGGTTGATGACGAGCAAATGCGGCGACGAGCGAGGGAGACGAGTGAAGACGAAGTCCCCAAGCCTGGTCAGCGACGAGCGAAGGCGAAGTCCCCGAGCCATGTCAGCGACGAGCGAAGGCAAAGTCCCTGAGCATGGTCTATGACGAGCGAAGGCGAAGTCCATGAATCTGGTCGGTGAAGGGCGAAGGCCAGGTCGATGAACCTGGTTGGCAACGGGTTGATGAACCTACGACCTTGTGCTTCGGAAATAGAATGTGGCGACGAGCGATGGCTACGTCGAGCAAAGACGACGGCGAGTGAAGGTGGCGACGAGCGATTGCGGCAGCGAGCGAAGACGGCGACGAACGAAGGCCCTGAGCTTGGATGGCGACGAGCGAAGATGAAGTCCCCGATCCTGGTCGGCGACGAGCGAAGGCGGAGTCCACGAGCCTGGTCGACGACGAGCGACGGCAGCAACGAGCGAAGGCGGTGACGAGCCCGGTTGACGGCGGGTGAAGACGACGACGAGTGAAGGCGGCGAGGAGCCTGGTCGATGACGAGCGAAGGCAGAGACGAACGATGACAGTGATGAGTGAAGGCGGTGACGAGCCTAGTCAGCAACGAACGAAGGCAGTGACAAGCCTGGTTGGCGACGGACAAAGATGACGACGAGCGACGGCAGCGACAATCCCGTTCGACGATGAGCGTCAGCGACGGGCGAAGGCGGCTATGAGTCGGGTCGGCGACGGGCGACGGCGGTGACGAGCCTGGTCGACAGCGAAGTCCTCGAGCTTCAGCGATGAGCGAAGGCGAAGTCTCTGAGCATGGTCGACGACGAGCGAAGACGAAGTCCCCTAGCCTGGTCGACGACGAGCGAAGGCGAAGTCCCCGAGCCTGGTCGGCGACGAGCGAAGGTGGTGGCGAGTGAAGATTGCGACGAGCGAAGGTGGCAACGAGCAAAAGTGACGAGCCTGGTCAGCGATGAGCGAAGGTGAAGTCCCTGAGCTTGGTCGACGATGAGCGAAGGCGAAGTCCCTGAAAAATAAATATGGAGAGCAGTAGTACATGATGACGTACAAAAAGTATGGAGAAAAACCAGTGGTGAAGGATGATTGCAGCTTGTCGAAGTCCCTGAGCCTGGAGTCGTCGCGCCGACATGGAGCGTCTGGAGAAGGAGACGGAGCCGGCCGCGGAGGCCCTGGTCGCCGATGTAGATCTTTTCGCTGTCGGGCAGCCATGGAGTGTAACATAGGAGAATAGTCTGTAAATAGACTCTTGGGCAAATAGAGGCAAAACTGGTAGCGAGTCGGTGTGTTTTGCGTATTCCATGAATTCCGCAGACCCAATAGTCGTGAGCCAAAGCAATGAACAGTTCTGCCTTAGGTTATCCCATGATCCATAGCATAGAGCGCGGAGCTCTTTTGCGCGTAGGAGTCAAAGGCGTCGCCCAAGGAACCGCTGCTGGCATCCCATAGCGCAGAGGGCAGACGCTCGTGCACGTGTAGGGAGGTACCACAGACAGGGTCTTTTCCGAGAGGCTCGATCGTGGCGTGACCTGGGCGAATGGAGACCGTTCGTCAAGCGCGTAGGTAGCGCAGATACAGGCACTGAGCATGTAGCCTTAGAATTCTCTGCCTGAGTTAGCCTTTCCTTCATAGCGCAGAGGGCAGACGCTCATGCACACGTAGAGAGGTCAGGACGCCGCTCGAGAGAGCTGCTGGCCACCGTAGCGCAGAGGATAGGCACTCATGCACGCGTCCGATGGTGACAACAGCCACAACTCTGTGTTTTTGTCGGCGTCAGTCTGGCTGCTTGGAGACCGCATGGAGAACGAGCGCGTAACGGTGCGTATACAGGCACTGGACGTATAGCCTTGGAGGTCTCAGCCCAAGCTTAGCCATCCCTTCGTAGCGCAGAGGCCAGATGCTCATGCACGCGTAGAGAGGCCAGGACGTCACTTGGGAAGACTACTGGTTGCCATAGTGCAGAGGGCAGGCGCTCATGCACACGTCCGGCGGTGGCAGTAGCCCCTGCTCTAAAACTCCTTCAGCGGCAGCCAGACTGTTTGGATAGGTCAGCGAACATCTGGAGTGGTCGGCTATCGTTTGGAGACGTCGACGATGATGAAGTTGATGTAGACACAAAGGTTGTCGAGACGGTGTCGCCGGAGATCTTGCGGATGGTCGACGACAAGCGAAGGCGGCGACAAGCCGGGTCGGCGACAGGCGAAGACGACGACGAGTGAAGGCGACGATGAGTCCGGCTGACAAAGAGCGAAGGCAGGGGCAAGCAAAGACAACGAGCCTGGTCGATGATGAACGACGACGCCAATGGGCGAAGGCAGCGACGAGTGCAGACGATGACGAGCGGAGGCAGTGACGAAGGCAGCGACGATCCTGATCGACGACGAGCGACAGCGGCGACAGGCATAGGCAGCGACGAGTCCGGACGATGACGAGCGGAGGCGGTGATGAAGGCGGCGATGATCCTGCTCGACGATGAGCGACGGCGGCGACGAGCCCGGTCGATGACGTGCGAAGGCGCCGACGAGCAAAGGCAATGAGCCTTGTCGTCGACAAGCGACGGCGGCGATGGGCGAAGGCGGCGACGAGCCCGGTCGATGACGAGCGAAGGTGGTGACGAGCAACGGCGACGAGCCTGGTCGACGATGAGCGACGGCGGCGATGGGCGAAGGCGGCGATGAGCCTGGTCGACGACTAGCGACGGCAGCGACGAAGGCGGCGATGATCCTGTTCAGCGACGAGCGAAGGCGGCGATGATCCTGGTCGACGACGAGCGACGGCAATGATGATCCTGGACGACAATGAGCGACGGCAGCGATGCAGGCGGCGATGATCCTTATCGACGACGAGCAATGGTAGCAATGAAGGCGACGATGATCCTGGTCGAAGACGAGTGAACGCTCGTCCTGGTCGACGACGAGCGACGGCGACGATCTTGGTCGGAGACAAACCCGAACAATGATGAGCTTCTCGTACTCGTTGTCATACATGCGCTTTGGACGAGCGTTGGTGTTGGCGATGTAGCGGTGATCACGCCGATGGTGATTCGACCTCTGGCGAGAAGACTTGGGGCAATCATGGTGGCAGTCCTGATCATCACGACGATCACGGTTTCCGTAGCGATGGTCGCGTCCTTCATTGCGTCGTTCATCGCAGCGTCCATCATCGCGATGGTGCTCCTGGGATCATGATTGGCGACATGGGTGCTCCTAATGGTGATGGGCGAAGACAATGTCCCCAAGCCAGATCGGCGACGAGTGAAGGCGACGACGGGCGAAGGTGGCAACTGGCGAAGGCGGTGACGAGCGAAGGCGACGAGCCTGGTCAACGACGAGCGACGGTGGCGTCGGGCAAAGGCGGCGATGAGCCTGGACGATGATGAGCGAAGGCGGTGAAGAAGGCGGCGACGATCTTGGTCGACGACGACCGACGACGGCGCTGAGCGAAGGCGACGAGCCTGGTCGACGACGAGCGATGGCAGCGACGGGCGAAGGCGACGAACCTGGTCGACGACAAGCGACGGCGGCGACGGGCGAAGACAATGACGAGTGAAGGCGGTGACGAGCCTGGTTGACGACGAGCGAAGGCGGTGACGAAGGCAGCAACGATCCTGGTCGACGACGAGCGACGGTGGCGACGGGCGAAGGCGGCGACGAGCCCAAAAGATGATGAGCGAAGGCAGTGACGATCCTGGTCGTCGACGAGCCAAGGTGGCGACGAGCGAAGGTGGCGACGAGCCGGATGCAGATCCGATCTTGGGCGGCGGGCGGGTTGGCGACGTGCCCGGTTGATGATGAGTGACGACAGCGACGAAGGCGACGAAGATGACGGCGATGATCCTGGTCTTTGTCGAGCGATGACAGCGACGAAGGCGGCGATGATCCTGATCGACGATGAGCAAAGGCGGCGACGAGCCCGGTCCATGATGAGCGAAGGCGGCGACGTTGATGTAGTCGGTGATCCTCTTGTTGGCCCGATCAATGGCCTCAACTAGGTCATCGCGGCAGATGGATCTTGGCGCACATGGCGTCGACCCGAAGGCGCGGTGGTGGATGACGAGGCGTCCGACGCAGGAAGCTGTGCGGGTTCCACGATCTCCGGAGAAAAGACGGCGTCACCGACGGTCCAGATGATAGATCCGATCTGGAAGGAGACGCCGGGCTCGGGAGGATCATGGAGTTGAGGAAGATGATCGCTTGGCAGATCATGGTGTCGTAGCACACGCCCCCTACCTGGCGCGCCAACTGTCGACGAAATATGGTTGATAGTCTACCGAGGGGTATGCCCAAGGTAGTAGATTAGACGGCGGAGGCGTGTGAGACGTCTGCAAAGCGTAAACACATGGACGAGAGATGACAATTTAGACAGGATCGGGCCGGCAAGTCACCGTAATACCCTACGTCCTGTGTTCTGGTGGCTGGTTTGTATTGCTGGGTTGGAATATGACATGTGATCCGATGGGATCTGAGGTGAGATGAGAGGGGGTCCCTGCTCGCCTTATATATCCGAGGAGCAGGGTTACAGTTGTCGAGTCCTAACAGATTACAAACGGTTTCTTAAGGCATGGAATCCGGATCTAACTTTAGGATCTTCCTTGGCAGGCAAGGCTTCTGGAGAGTCCTTGATGAGCACGACGAGCTGTTCATGTGCTGCAAGGCCTCGCGAGCTGGGCTGTCCTTGACGAAGGGCCCAAGTAGGTCCATGGGGGTATACAGAATTAATATCCCCACAGGTAGCTTGACCTAGGTAAGACTATGGAGTTAGGTGTGGTGCACACTTGTCAACCATAGCCCTAGGTAGCCTAGAAAGTCCCAAAGATCCTATAGAAGAGAGTCCATTCTCAAAGTGTCACGATTCGAAATCCAATAGGGCTTCATTTGAGTAAGCGGACGTTGAGAGGTACTTGATTGGACGCTAGGACATAGTGCCCGGTCAGTACAAAAGGCCTGTAGCTAGGGTTTGGTCATGACCTGACGTTGCTACAGGGGCTGGATCGGACGCGTTTGGTTCACCTACGCATGACCGGACGCTCTAGCCATGGGATGGGACGCACCTAAGGGCAACGTTCGGTCAGAAATAGAGAGGTTCTAGAGGTGGTTTTTATTGACCAGACACGTCCGGTCAATGCTGATCGAACGCTGTCACGGTCCAGTCAGTCCTTCGTACCGTTGTTAGAGGTGGCGTTAGCTAGCCGTTGGGCACTGACCAGACGCGTCCGGTCACCCCGACAGATGCGCCTGGTCAGCACTTAACTTGTTGGTTGTACCCCCTCGTGCATGTTTTGAGTTGAGGGTTATAAATAGGCCTTCACCTAATTCATGCTACCACTCTTGCTCATTGAAGGGTTACGAGGATGCTATGCTAGCCGAAAAACAAATTTTTTCGACCCCATAACCAGGAACTACTGCTAGTTATAGATCACGGGATTACCACTAGACACGCAGATGCAGCGGAAGACGTCTCGTTGTAGACGTGCGCGTCGCAGCGATGTCATGTAGTTGCTCACATTTGTCCTTCACATCTCAACGTGTGATTCATCCTTATGCTCCAAATACAGCACCTCTGAGGTATCCCACACGTACAGGGAGGAAGCATCGCGCCTCTCTTGACGTTCGTTAGTGCAAATAAAATATGAAAGATTTTGCAAGCACACAGAACACCATTGTAGCAATTTACCGGGAGTATCCAGGATCGGTATTTATATTTTACCACTAGGAAGCAAGGGTTAAGAATCTGATAATTCACTATCATGCATCTACTAACTCAGAGTACTAAATAGACTAAAGCAGGAGTGAATGATATATGATATGATAATGAATGAAAGCACATAAAAGATAATTCAATGATAACTATAGTGGGAGGACAACGGGACAGATCAAGGTTCCTATATACTTCTCTATTACTTGGGTTCTATGGTAACAAAGAAGAAAAGATATAGCAGTCATAAACATTGGCACTTTGGAGCACGAGGTCCTTTCCAACTCTCGAAGAAGGCTGGGAAAAAGGTAGTTAGGAGAAGGCTGCCAAAAGCTCTACGAAACATCAATCCGAACTTGGTGGATTACGAAGGCCTAACAGAGCTGTCACCCCTGGGGCTACCACAACTATTTTGTGGGATTGAGCGCAACCTCAGGTAACTTATAGACTAAAGACCATGTCTAATCTATCAATTACGACTCTACTTAACTAGGATAACTAGAGCACTCAATATGAACAAGGATCCCATGCCAAGATATAACAACTATACTAATCATATAATAAAGCATAAAGTAGTTAGAGAAGAGAAATATATTAAAGCATAAGTCTTACAAGAAAAGATACAAAGGCATACCAAATCTCTGAAGACTCCTATGGAATTAGAGCGTAGCTCCTCTCTAATCTCTCCTTCTCCTCTTTCTAATTGGATCTCTAATTACAACTAGATGAACTAGACAACTAGAACTAGAACTAGATGAACTAGATCTAAATCTAGATGAACTAGAAGAGATTAATCTAGAGGGACCTCTACTTCTACGTTGAACACCTAGTTTTTGATTTGGAGATGAATAATAATGATGGAGATGCTCTTGAGGGCGCCTCTTGGCTTTCTTATATAGTCCTGGATGTAGTAGGGGTCAAGGAACCCATCTTGGACTGCGTTTAAAACTCTCCGTTGGATCCATACGTCAAGGTTTGTGCACCATAGGATGAAACCGACCTTGGATGGACATTGGAACTCTTGTGCGTCATGGGATACGTAGTAGAGTTGGATTAGAACACGTCACACAATGTGGAGGGAGATTGGGTACTATAGCAGGCCGGCCGGCCCAGGGGGGAGGCCGGCTGGCCCCCCTTTGTGGCCAATCCGCCTCTCGTTTGTCGAGTTGCCTTCTCGTGTCTTCTAGAGTCTTGTAGTGCCACTTTCCGACCTGTTTGCGCAATTAGTCGTGTCGTGGTTGGATTCTTCCTTGGTAAATAATAATTCACAAAGTTGTGTACTTATTGTCGGTTTAGTCTCTGGACTTATGGTAGGTGATGGTTCCGAGTTGTTCTAGAATCTTCCAAATCGTGTCTAACAACGACTCTCTCGTCGGGACTCCAAATGTAGTAAATCATATGTCCGTTTCAATGTTCTCGACGAGCTCTTCGCAATGGTGTGCTCTGTTTCATCACTTGAGATACTTTTATGTAGTGAAATATTGATGCTCCTGCCAAACAAGTGAGAACTACACAACTCGTGGAACTTGTTAGAATCAAACCCTACAACTATGCATTGTGGTTCATTTTATATCATTCTATGCAATAGTTGATGGTATAATATTGACATTAAGGACCATCAACAAGTTGCCCCAAGCTTACCCTTTGCTAGTCCCTTAGTAAAGTCAAACTCAACAATAGATCAGGAGTTGCTACAATATCTGCACTTCTAACAAGTACTCATGCATCCAAACAAAAGTTCTGATTTGGATTAGAAAAAGATATCATATTATTCATCATGGTGCTTAGTACTTTACCTTGAATCTTGATAATTGAAAGATAGAACGATCAAATTGAGCACTATGTCTCTTGCTCTTTCACTTCACCATTGTCCTGGAGTTTTTATGAATTTGCAAAAACATATGTTACCAAATTAAACAATGGATCCAAAGAGAGAGTCAACCATACCATTGAATCGAGAAGTGCATGTGTACGGAAAATGGAGGCGGATGCTCTTTTGAATATATCACTCTCTTCTGTGTATTAGAAACACATGGCTATCAGGCTAATTCTACTAGCGGACACGTGCCCATTTTTTCTTGATATTCATATTTTTCGAGGTTCCGGACACTTGTCCCTTTTTATTTCCTCGGGATCTATCTTTTTGAGCTTTCAGGCACTTGTCCTTTTTATTTCCTCGGATTTTTTTTCAATAGCCACATGCTTCCAACAAACTTTTGAGAGGATATCAATAGATAATCATAAGTATTTATGTGGAGGATGGCTGAAATGTGTAAGTGATCTCAATTCAATAGTATGATAACTTTTCATAGGGTCAACAAAGCTTAATTTAACTCAATGCAATTGGTCATATTAATATTGTAAACTCTCCGGAACTCTAGTGTTGTTTTAGAACAGGATAAAAGTAGCTCAGATCATCGCATATTATATCTGTCAATTACCTAGACTCTAGATCAAACATTTGATACCCATATATTTAATTGCATTTTAAGGTATTATTAATTTTTAAACTTAGGAGAACTCATGCTTGAAAGCTAGGTACTAGAAAGAAATACAATAGAGCAACTATTCATCATTTTCATTTTAAGAAATTAGAGAGAGAGTTCTTCAGATTTGACATGCTTTATTTATTTAATCTAACACACACTATAAGCAATTACTTAAAAATATTAATATAGTAGTAAGACATACCTGAATCACGAAGATAACAGGGGTGCATCTCCCCCAAGCTAATCCTTTCGATCTCATCCCGAATATTTTTGTTCTTTTTCTTTTTAAGGGTGAGCCTTCATGTGCTGACATTTTTTTCTATTTTGAATTTATTTATAGAAAGAAAAACTTAAGAGGATAAAGATACTTACCTGGATACACGGGGGTGCTTTCCCCCAAGCTGAATGTTGACGTAGTCGTTCGATCTTGTAATGCAGCGGACTGGCGGTGAAAATGTTCTTCCTCTATCGGAGCATTGATTGATGTTGATGGTTGTTGAAATAGTGCTCCAACAGTGGATAGAATATCCACTTGCTCGTCCGCTTTTCTTGGTCTTCAATTCTGTGAAACTCAAATAGACAACAAAACTTGTGGAACAAATTAAACATTAGTGGTTGGCCACTTAAGCCTTAGTTGTCTAGAGTTTCAGTAAGATCTCTTTCTCAATTTTTTTGTATTTTAATATTTTTTTATGAGGCAAGAGAAAATGCAACAGGATGAATGTATGCATATTTTTTTTATGCCACCACGGTGAATATTTTATGTGGGTTTTTACACACCACAAAATTATTCACATGGGGCTTTAAGTTTTATGATGCAGTGCAAAAAGTAAAATATTTTTTTATGCAATGCCAATGCAGAAAAGTAAATATACTATGGAGAAATAATAATAGAAAGTAAATATGCAAAAATAGAAACTAATGCAATAAAAATAAATATGGATAACTACCGGTTTTACTTTCGGTGAGGGTTCAATGTTTTAAGTCCTCTGAACAAGACTTCTCACCATGTTCATTCCTGAGGTGCGTCATTTGATCCTGATATGTACACCTTGATAACTACACCTGTTGATATTGTGTCACCCATGTTCTTCGTTCTCCCAGCAATTTGAAGTGAAACATTAATTATGGATGCTAGCAGCATCTTGCATAGTGTGCATATTCTTGTAGATCCAGGACCTTCACTCTGTAGCATTTAGGAGTTGACAAACTCTGCTATGTTTTACACAAGAGTGTATCCTGCTCATAAAGACAAGGTAGAGATCAAGTGCATGGGCTCTGTTGGTGGAAAAACACCAACAGAACCAAAAGTTTTGCTCATTCCTCTCTAACCTTAGGAACATTGCACAAGATAAAGTTGTTGTTTATGTGTTCTATTCAGACTTAACATGAGTGATAGGATCAGAAGATGAGCATGAAAGTAGCATCTTAAAATATTGAATAGATTAGATTGCTTAACCTAAGGAAGGATAATCTATGCATAATGTGATGATCTTTTCATGATTGTGATATATAATCTTCCAAAGGTTGGATGCACAAAATTTTAGCTCATTAAGATAGTGAGATTCAAGAGAGTAAAGCTACGAACAAAGAGTATAGAACTGAACATGTTCAGTTGATTAGGTTGGATCAAGTGAGGTGCAACTTAAACATGTTTGGTTCTTTATGTATGCGCATACTAGAATCAAGGAGAAGCTTTTAAAGTGATGGTCACTTACCTTGAAATGATACTTTATCATTAAAGAGTGATTGTGTCGAACCACCTTGTGGAAGCTTCTCTTGTCTAGTTGGTTGAGTTCAGGAATGGCTTGTCTTCTCTTATCTATCTCACAGTGGGCCAGCTGAGTCTTGTTCTCAACAGGTCCAGACGATGGAGACTTTGTCAACTATTCTCTTGATTTTTAGGCTCGGGTACTATCTCTCCATCTTTGAATTCTTGTAGTGTAGTGGCTTCATCCTTCATGATGTCCACCTCAATTCCTGGTGGTTGGTTCTTCCTTTATTAGTTGAGTCAACGTCTTCTCTTGGTTCTCTTCGGCTGCTCATAAGTGGTGTAGTTGTTGAAGAAGCAGCAATCCCTTTGATCAAAGATCCAAAAGTGGACATCTCCAAGCCTAACATAGATGACACATTGGTGGTGTTCAAGAATGATCTTCCAAGAATGAGTGATGGATCATACTCTTCTTCTTAGCTGGGGAAACGTCTAGTGACTTGTACTAATCAAAGTGGTGAGTAGCAGGTCAAAGTGTCTTGAAGTTGGATTTCTCCTTCCTACCCTTGATCATGAAACAAATCTACACAACAGAATTGTGTCTCCCCCAAGCTGACTTATGAAGTAGGTGGATATTTCTTCAACAACATGTTGATGAGTTGAAATTGTAGTCCTTGTTGTTGTTGAAGTTGTTCCACCTCATCCCCCAAACTAGCTTTTGTGTTGCAATGATTAAAAGTGAGGAGAACTTCCACTGCTTGTGTTCATAGTGACCACCAACCGACTTCCTTGGAACGTCACATAGATGTTATAATGTAGTGGCATATCGTCACCCTGATATTTGTTGTTGGTGTCAGTGCTGATGTCTTCGACAATGATGAGCGTAGGCATAGATTGACCCATACGGGGTGAGTTGCATCCTGCTCGTCATCAGTGTCCTGGCTTAGGCCTTGGGATGGCTCAGAGCTTGGTTGCCTTCGACATCACTAGTGACTTGTCTGATGATGAGTTTTGTCTATCCACGAGTTGAGTTTTGGATCTTTAAGTTCACACCATGAACAAGCAAACCTCCTCTCCTACAAAATGTTAGTGGACACATACCAGAAGGATTGCACTGAATTTGGAACATGAGTTGTTATCCACAACTTATATGTTATTCATCCGTGCTAATGAAAAGATAATTTTAGAATTACTTTAGCATAGACTAGTATCTTATGTGTTGGCTGCATTCTAACATGGTTCAAGGCAAAGATACTTGCAGTAGAAGATAAATTGAAATAAACTTTAATACTCATAGTTCTTTCATCCATGATGAATAAGCTGAGTCTTCATTATGTAGTTCACCATATGCCTTGCTTCATCTCTGATGTGAATTCATCTCAAGACTTTCCTAAATTGTATTTGAGAGTTTCCTGCAGGGGTTAGTCCAACAAAATAACCAGTGTCTACACAAGCTAATTTCAGATCAATAATCAAACCAAACTCCGTGTCTAATTTGATTAAGGTAGACTATTTAACCTAAGCACCATGCTTAATTTAAAAAGCCTATGAAAGTACCCTATAGAAGTACCTTCAAACCAAAACATCTTATGGCTAACAAAGGTAGAGTGAGAACATAACAGAGATTTATTCAAAAAGAGATGATAGAGTATGATCACAGTGAGGAGTATATCATTTTTTTCTTTTTTAAATTATTTTTTTGTTTAGATGTAGATGATATGAATGTATACAAGGAACTAAACATGTTATGGACTTGATATGAGAAAACATAAACTAAATGAGGTGGACGAATGATTAAAAGTAAACATGCAGTGGTATGCAAGAAATTAAAAAGATAAATACTCATAAAGTTTAAAGTCTATGAGCAAGACTGTCTCACCATGACTCACAACTGGGATATGTGAGTGGCGCAGCATAAATATCCGTCATATAAGATGGGATTTGAATTATTGTGATGACGACCTTTTCTCCAATCTACACATGGTTAGAATAAATAATATATATGTATACACAAACCTGTGAGATGGAAGGGTGCCAAAGCTAATGATGGATCTTGAATGTTCAGGCACCCTGAGTTCTTCATTCCTGTGGAAGCTCGCCATAAGGTCGAAACGGCGTCTGATGTCCTGTCTATTCCACACTTAACAGAACAAGGGGTAATCCTACTAAAGCTAGTGGTACACTAAATTAGCAGACATCAAGATCATTATCAAAATCTTTACACCAATTGCTTCCGCGGCAACGGCGCCAAAAATGCTTGTTGACGTTCGTTAGTGCAAATAGAGTATGAAAGATTTCGCAAGCGCACAGAACACCATTGTAGCATTTTACCGGGAGTATTCCAGGATCGTTATTTATATTTTACCACTGGGAAGCAAGGGTTAAGAATCTGATAATTCACTATCATGTATCTACTAACTCAGAGTACTAAATAGACTAAAGCAGGAGTGAATGATATATGATATGATAATGAATGAAAGCACATAAAAGATAATTCAATGATAACTATAGTGGGAGGACAATGGGACAGTTCAAGGTTCCTATATACTTCTCTATTACTTGGGTTGTAAGGTAACAAAGATGAAAAGATATAGCAGTCATAAACATTGGCACTTTGGAGCAGCAGGTCCTTTCCAACTTTCGAAGAAGACTTGGAAGAAGGTAGTTGGGAGAAGGCTGCCAAAAGCTCTATGAAACATCAATCCGAACGTGGTGGACTACGAAGTCCTAATAGAGTTGTCACCTTTGGGACTACCACAACTATTCCGTGGGATTGAGCGCAACCTCAGGAAACCTATAGACTAAACACCATGTCCAATCTATCGATTACTACTCTAATTACCTAGGATAACTAGAGCACTTAATACGAACAAAGATCCCATGCCTAGATATAACAACTATACTAATCATATAATAAAGGATAAAGTAATTAGAGAAGATAAATATATTAAAGCATAAGTCTTATAAGAAAAGATACAGAGGCATACCAAATCTCTGAAGACTCCTCCGGAATTAGAGCGCAACTCCTCTCTAATCTCTCCTTCTCCTCTTTCTAATTGGATCTCTAATTACAACTAGATGAGCTAGACAACTAGAACTAGAACTAGACGATTTCTGATGTGGAGATGAATAATGAAGATGGAGATGCTCTTGAGGGCGCCTCTTGGCTTTCTTATATAGTCCTAGATGTAGTAGGGGGCAAGGAACCCATCTTAGACTGCGTTTACAACTCTCCGTTGGATCCATACGCCGAGTTTTGTGCACCATAGGATGAAACCGACCTTGGATGGACATTAGAACTCTTGGGCGTCATCGGATACGTAGTATAGTTGGATTAGAACACGTCACACAAAGCGGAGGGAGATTGGGTACTATAGCAGGCCGGCCGGCCCAAGGGGGAGGCCGGCCGACCCCCTTTGTGGCCAATCCGCCTCTCCTTTGTCGAGTTGCCTTCTCGTGTCTTCTAGAGTCTTGTAATGCCACTTTCTGACCCGTTTGCGCAATTAGTCATGTCATGGTTGGATTCTTCCCACTCCCATTTGCTAGATAAGTTCCTGGTAAATAATAATTCACAAAGTTGTGTACTTATTGTCGGTTTAGTCTCTGGACTTATGGTAGGTGATGGTTCCGAGTTGTTCTAGAATCTTCCAAATCGTGTCTAACAACGACTCTCTCGTCGGGACTCCAAATGTAGTAAATCATATGTCCGTTTCAATGTTCTCGACGAGCTCTTCGCAATGGTGTGCTCTGTTTCATCACTTGAGATACTTTTATGTAGTGAAATATTGATGCTCCTGCCAAACAAGTGAGAACTACACAACTCGTGGAACTTGTTAGAATCAAACCCTACAACTATGCATTGTGGTTCATTTCATATCATTCTATGCAATAGTTAATGGTATAATATTGACATTAAGGACCATCAACAGTCTCCGGACTGCTAGGTCCGCGAGGAGCAGCGGGCGTGGGCGAAGGGCGATGGTGGCAGCTGTTGACATCTATTAACTATCATTATTTAACGTCAACAATACTTGAATAAATGCCAAAAAGAATTGCTAACTTAGAAATAGGAGGTTTAAACTGACAAATTCCATGAGTTTTGGTGATTCTATATTTTCCAGGGATTAAACAGGAAAACAGGACTACATTGCTTCCCCAAGAAGGAACCCGACGTAGATTACTCCACCGCCAAGTCAGGAAGTCTCGAGAAGACTCCAGAGGACACTAGAGGACTCCATGAGGCGGGGCACCTCGATACCCTGCCTAGTGGGACCGATCGGTCTGGTGGGCCTACCGGTCGGTCGGGTCCCGGGCCCCACGCCTCCTTCTGGAATCTTCAGCCACTGACCCTGAGGACTCATCTCCACCGTCCCTAGAGTCGGTTTGATCCAACGGTCGCGGTTCCACACCCAGGGCTATATAACCAGACCCCTGACCCCTCCTCCAGAGAGACAGAGAGAAGAAAAGTTCAGATCTTCCAACAAGAGTAGAATTAGGGTTTCTAGAGAGAGAGAGTTAGAGCTCTACTTCAAGTTTAGAGTTTAGTCTAGCTAGGTTCAAGTAGAGGCTAACTTCGTCGGCATATCCGTCTAGAAGCTTCGTCTGAGTCTCCGGATCGCTGTCGAAGATTCGGTAATTTGTATCTTTATTCGACTTTGTGCTACATTAATATATTTAAGTTTATTCAGTTTTGGAGTTTGTTCTAATTATATATTTAATATAGATTTGATTATGATTGAGTTTATGATTATGTTCGTAACGTACTTAGCTTTATTCCGGATAGAGTTAAGTGGCCAAACTGGTGTAAACATGGTGTTTAGGCCTAGTTTACCTGCGAATACATCCTATGCTCCAGGTCAAGAGGTAGATCGCAGGAGTGACAATCCTGTTGAGTCCTTTGTAGTCCTCCCTCCGAGTGTAGACCTTAGTAGGACGCGGTTGCAAGTTAGGATTCATTACTTTGTTCTTGATTCTAATTTAGTAATGTCCCTTGATCATGGATGATAGATTTATTAGCTTAAATGATTGTATATTAACTAGAGTAATCACTAGGCTTAGTAAATATGAAGTAACTTAGGATTCGAATCTCTTAATTAATCTCCTGACTGCTCTACTTGATTCATGTAGTTTGCTCTATCTCTAGAATTCCCATTATCATTATTATTCACTATTTATATTTATCTTGTCTTACCCCTGTTTAGACATGTGAGTAGTTAATGAATGAATAGTAATCTCCACTACCATTAAATTACATTTATGTCCATTTGTTTCCTGCTTCACTGTTTCCCTCGATAAAATATAAATAACAATACCTAGACAACCTGGGTGAAATGCTGCTACAATGGGTATATTTATCTTTGCGCTTGCGGATAAATATTTATATCTTTTTTGAGCTAGTGTCACAAATGAATTACATTTCTAGTATCATGTTGGGGATGACAACTTGACATTAAGTGATGCTAGGAGTGTCCCTTACATTTCTGAAGGCTTTTGCTAGAATCAGTTCAATAAAGTTTATTATGGGGAATTGCATTAAGAAGTGTCAACAAGCATTTCTGGCGCCGTTGCCGGGGATGAGCAGCGGAAGCCACCGGGAAGTAATTGGAAACCAACAAAAAAGTGGAAACAAAACCTATTAGGAATCTAACCTGGCAAAGGAGATTAATCAACTACTCATTCATTAACCTGTACCTCTGTTTTGGCAGGCTTACCCTTGTCTTTCTTTGTTTATATCATATACAGGGTGATACAGGTTCAGTTGTGACTCATCACTTGCAAATTAACAATCAACTAGACCGTGTGGAAGATCAACACCAGTAGTCAAGCCATGGCCAACAAGACTCTGCTAGAGTTCTCTACTCCAATTGTCAGGAACATTCATACCGGACCTACACTCCAGACGAACAATCTTGAGTTCAAGCTCCAGCCAAGTCTTATCAACATGGTGCAAGCTACTACATTAGGTGGAAAGGAAGAAGACGATGCAACTGCTCATCTACAAGATTTCTTAGAGATTGGAAGCACTATCGTCATCAAGGTCGTTCCCCAGGACATTACACTTCTTCGTCTCTTTCCCTTCTCACTGAAAGGAAAAGCGAAGCTATGGTTCTATGCAAACATGGACCACATGAAATGGGAGAAATATTCAGAGGCCTTTCTATCAAGATTTTTCCCAATCAACAAAATCAATATCTTAAGGGGAAAGATTTACAACTTTCAGCAACAAAAAGGAGAAACCATTCCAGAAGCTTGGGAGCGTTTTCAGGAACAAATATTAAGATGCCCACATCCTGTAATAGGGAACGAATTGCTCATGTAACTGTTTTATCACGGATTATTACCAAGAACACGAGAGCAACTCGATGTCACTGCTGAAGGATCATTCATGTCACTCACATTTGGAAAAGTAGAATGTCTAATGGATAAGATAGCTGAGAATCAGGGCTGGAAACAAGGTACTACACAACGCTGTCACCAGATTGAAGAAGTTCCAGAAGAAGTGTGTGCACTGTCAACCAAGATGGATGTACTTATGGATTGGCTCACTCAGAGAGCCGACTACAAGGAAGAACATTATGCTATTCAATACGCATTTAATGCTCTGTCACACCCTAAAATTTGCATTTCTGAAATTAGAGTTAAAATGATTTATTTATGAATTTTTGTGCTCAAAAAATATAGGGAAATAAAAATTTTCTCTAAATTAAAATTTATCTAGGGTTTTAGAAACATGTTTGTGCATTCATGTTGGAGCATTTGAGTTTTTGTGATATGTGGTTTTGGCTAAAATTCAAATTTGAGCTCAAAATGGTTTTAAAACAATTTAAAGAAAAAGGAATTTTCTATAAAGGGTTTTGAAAATAAAGACTTCTTGTTTTTCAAAAAGTTTGGAAAAGTTGAAGATTTCAAAATCTGTAAAATCTCTCAAGGATCAAATTCAAAAGTTCAAAAGATTTCAAACTGGTTTTGAATTTGTTTTGAGAAATGTTTTGAAATAAAAGAAAAAGAACAAAAACCCTCATCCCACCCCCTCTCTCCCTATCTGGCCCGAAGGCCTGCTCCAGGCCGAACCTCTCCCTCCCTCTTTCGGCCTTTCCCCTTCCCCGTGGCCCAAACGCCTGGCCCAGCCTCTTTCTCCCTCGCAGTGGCCCAACTAGGGCAAAGCCCGTGCGGGAGCTCCCTCCTCTCCCCTTGTCCGACTGGCGGGTGGGCCCTGTGTTTCCTCTCGATGACAGGTGGGCCCGCATTGCCAGTGTCATCCCTCACCTCAGGTCGTGTCCGCCATGGACTCTGCTTCAACCCGAAGCTCCAGCGTCGTCCGAATCCGACCTGGCCACGTCCTGCGGGCTATAAAAGGCTAGCCCTTGTATGCCCCGCTTCCACCCAAACCCTAAAACGCTAGCCGCCATTGTGGCCAGAGCTCGCGCCGCCGCCGGAAACCCTAGAGCATCGTCGCCTTGTTGAGTTCCCCTCTCTGCTCCTACTCCATCAAATAGACTCGGTCTTCAAGGTTTGTTTGAAGGTAAGGAAGACGCTGATGCCCCGCCTGAGCTCTCTCTCTCGCTGTACTGTACGATCGAGTTCGCCGGTGATGTCCGAGCCGCCAAGACTCGTCTCCCGTCGCTCCCGTTCATTCTCCGTTGCAATCAATAGCTCAGACGCATTCGCCTTGGTCTACTCTACCTTCCTGTGCCATCCTTGTAGCCCGTGGTCGCCGGACAAGCCGTCTTCCTGAACTCCGGCGAGGAGCCGAGCTCCTTAACCATGGGGCCGTCGTGAGCCTCTGCGCCTGCCCCAAATCCGGTTGCCTGCGCCGCCCTGTTCCCTCCGATCTAATCTAGCGCATCCAAAATAGATCGGACGGCTCCCAACCTCCCATACCCCTTTGCAGGAGTTTTTACAAAAGGGCCCTATAACTTCTTGGGCCTCAACCCGCACTCCAATTAGCACTGTTCAATGAGTCTTGACAAAATTCCATCCACACCCCTGCGCTTTTACAAAAATGAGGCGCAGTCCAGCCAGTTTTCAAATTTCATTTTATTTATTTAAATCTGCAAATTCAAAGTTTCATTTATTTACAAAACTACCACCAGATTCAAAAGCCCATAACTTCTTCGTTTTAACTCCGATTTAGTCCGTTCAACTTGCGTTAGATTCGTTTCAAAAAGTTCTTTCTAACTATATAACTTTCAGTATTGTTTTCTGTAATTAAAATTTGAGTTAAATCTAACCTAGTAATTAGTATATTTAATCTTGTTTAGTTCATATCTTTTCCGTTATAGCTCCGATTAGCGTGATTTTCGCGTCTGTGTGATCATAGCGAACCGTAGATCAGTTTTCAAAACTCTTTATCTTGTTTTCTTATGAATGATGTACTGTTCTAATCATAGGCTTTGTTTTGCTTTGCATTATTGGTATTGGATGCTTGTGTGGTGTTCTGTGATCTTATGTCCAGTCGGTGAGTTGTACGTTGGTGAATCAAGAAGAGGTTTGTGATCTAGAGATCGTGATCAAGAGTCAACCTTTGGAAGTATACAAGTCAACAGAAGAAGGATCTTGAGTTAAGGCAAGTATAGCAATCGAGTTTTCTTTTCGCAATCATGATCAAGTTACTTAATTAATGTATGCATCGAATGATAAAAATGAATTATTAGCAACTTAAGAAATTATCTGTACGAGCACCTTCGGGATTTACAGTGCAACTGTTGGGGGTTATATGGCTCTGGCTTTAGCTCAGTATGAGGACCTTTTCTAGCTTGTTAGTGGTTACCCGAAAGGGCGCATAAGGCGCTTGACGAGACGGGTATAGTGCGGCTTCTGTCCACGTGTGTATAGGCTGCGTGTTATTGTGCCACCTGGAAGGAGGGCTCTACATCCCCTTGCCTTAAGACCTAGCGGCCCTAACTTGTTAGACGAACCTTTGAAAGGCTTCATCGTGAACCCTGCCAACCTTCCTTGGAAGTGGGTTAAGAGGCTGATCACCTCGGGCAAAAGGGCAATTCACGTCTCGCAGTGAAAGTGTACACCTTTGCGCAAAGTTTATTAAACTGATATATCAGCCTTGCTCAAGGACACGAGCGGCCTTGAAGACGTAAAGATTATGACTTTTGTTGGTTAACATGTTAATTATTTACCGTTCTATGCTATTCATTATTTATGTTACATTGATCATGAATCTTGGGATTTATATCACTTGTTGCTATACTTGTGGAGTTCAACATGGACTCACTCTTGCTTTTCCCCACACCTCAGAGAGTTAAGCTTTGGAGAATCTTTTGTTCACAATCGTTTGGAAACGAGCGAACATAGCGTCAATCGACTCTCCCTCCAACTGAACAAAGTTCTCGTATTCCCGCTTGTAAGTCTCAAAGAGTCTGGTCTTGACTTGAGCGGTCCCCTCGTGATAGCTCTGAAGCTTCACCCAGATCTCTCGGGCAGTCTGAAGCTCGAAAACTCGCTCGAACTCAGGAAGGGACATGTTGGCCAAAAGCGCATTACGGGCCTTAGAGTTGGCCTCGTGTTGGTCAATCTGGTGCTGACCAACTCAAGCCGCAAGAACCACGTAATCGACATCCTCGCATATCTCCCAAACAGAAGATCCGATGCTGTTGAGATAAGCACACATCCGAATCTTCCAATAGGGATAGTTCGTCCCATCGAAATAGGGAGCCTTGCCATTCCCTCGATCCATGTCGCCCTTAGGATCCGAAACCGATTAAGGTAGAGAAGATCCTTAACCGGCTCCGATACCAATTGAAGGACCGAAAAGCGACCAGAGGGGGGGGTGAATGGGAGCTCAAAATTTCTTTTCAGACTTTTTAGCCACTGTCCCAGAAGTCACCGGAAAGGCAAGCCTAGAGCTCGAATAATATCCACGACCCTAAATGTAGGGTGGATGCTTTCAAGAAGCACAGCGAGACACTACACGACTCTAGGTACCCAACGCAAAAGCCGGAGATCAAAACCGACAACGAACGAACGAACCGCGGACGAAACAGTGCGAAACCAGTCGCATCGGACGCTGGACTGCGTCCGATGCCTCACCACCAGACGCGTCCGATGCAAACAGTGAGTTACTGGAACCTTACTGTTCCACCATCGGACGCTGTGCACAGTGAACAGCCAGCGTCCGATGCAATGGCTCCGGCGCGTCCGATGGACAACGGACGCGTCCGATGCCTAGCGTCCGATGCACACTCAAAAACACCCAGACTGACATGTGTCACCGGAGCGTCCGATGCTTTGAACCCTAGCGTCCGATGCTCCCATGTCAGCGTCCAATGCCCCCGAAAACAGCGCTATTCTTCGGTGACTCAACCCGATCTCCTCCGAATCAAATGCACTAGGGCTAGGATTCGATATGAGGAGTCACAAGGATGTTAGTGAGCTACCCCTAAGAGATCATGGCTCGAACCTAACTCCAAAACGGTGAATCAAGAAGTTTCGGGGCAAGGGAGCAAGAACGAGATCCAAAACAAAAATCGCTCGATCTCCTAGACCGTGAGGTTTGAGATGGATTCCTTTGATGGAAAGAATTGCCTCACGATCTAGAACAACTTGGTTCAAATGGATTTGCAAAAGACGCACCAAGGAAAGAGATCAAGTGACGAGAAAAACGTGACCAAAAGTAATCTGCGAAGAACACAACCAAAACGCGAATCACAAGCACGAAATTGCAACCGTGTGGCGAACACACGCTACAACCGTGAGATTACGGTCTCACTTCCTAAACTTCCCAAAACACAGAGACATGATTGAGATTGTTCTGTGGATCCTCTACAGCCAGGAATGATTAGAACCCAAGCAGGGGCTAAGGAGAGAGTAGTGTGCTTAGGGCAAATGACTGCAAGGATAGGGGGAGAGGAGGGGTGCCTCTCTTATTTTATAGCCTAAACAATAATCCCCTTCTAACCCTAGGATAACTGAGCGAAACGGCCAACCCTAGGGGTATCCCGGTCCAGCTCTGCTTGATGTTGAGACGACGGCCACGCGCCTTCCTCACCCTTAGCTTCGCCTCGACGCAAGCCTCAGGATGCCGCCACGTGCCGCCCTGCCGACCCCCGCGCCAGCCTCTCCACGCCGCCACGTGTCGACCGTCCTTTTTGCGGACCTCCCCCCCGGTTTTGAGGCCCAAACCGGGAAACCTGGGCCTTCCCCCGGTTTTGAGGCTGAAACCGGGAAACCTGTCCTCCGGCTGAGTTTTGTGGCCCAAACTCAGAAACCGGCCACCCCGAGTTTTGAGGCACAAACTCGGAAACCGTCGATGGTAGCTTTTTGAGGCTCAGCTACCGAACCCGCGCCGTAGACGGGATGTGGTTCGCACACCCCGAGTTCCAGCACCGATGTCGGAGCATGTCCAGCCTCCACGCCGGGCACAGTGCATTCGCCTTCCTTCTCGGCCTCCCGCCAAGTGTCACGACGCCATCACCTTCCTCCCGACTCGGCCGATGCACCGCACATCCCCATGTCTTCTTGCTTGTCGACGCCACGTGCCAGCTACCACAGCTGGTCCTCAGGTCTCCCGGTCCGTCAGTCCAAGCTCCACGTTCGCCCTTCACCGCTCCCGGTCCGTCGGCACGACACGTCCCCGCTTGAACTTCACCTCACCTTCGACCTCTGTCTCTGAGCTCCGCACCTGCACATCAACATAGCCAAGAGACATGTTGCCGGTTGATCGATCACTCATCACTCAGGAAGGGAACCACAAGGGCACATATCAACCTTGTGTTCTCAGATTAGCACCCCAATACGTAGAGGAACATCTGGGAGGAGTTTGATCGAAGTCCCTTTCGTTTTTGTTGAGATCAAATCGGATTTGGTTTTGAACCCGTGCAGTTTCGTGTTCTCTGTGCAGTCGCGGACAGTCCGTGACCTGAACGGCGGACAGTCCGCGCATCGGGTTTTGGCCGAGTCAGTTAGGCGCAGCCCCCTGACCGTTCACTGTCGAGTGAACGGCGGACAGTCCGCGGTACAAACCCGCAGACAGTCCGGGACATGACCAGAACTGTTTCAGAACAGTCCGTTTTCTGGTTCTTGGCCGGCGGACAGTTCGGCTATCTGTCGCGTACAGTCCGGGCTTCAACGGCGGACAGTCCGGGACCCTGACCCCGAAGAGTCCGCGATTCTGCTGTTTGTGCAGTTTTACTCTGAGGCTTTGGCAGTTGGCTTGGGTGTTTCTCCGGGGGTTCCGCTGTACCTCTAGGACATCTCCTAGGGTATCCACCTACTCGTAGGTCGTGAACTCTTCGGTCGTTTCGAGTCTTAGCTTTTGGGGTGATTTTCTGGGACAAGGGCCACTCTATTCACGAGTTGAATTTGAGGCTCCCATTCACCCCCCTCAGGTCACAAATCCGGTCCTTCAAGAAGGCAAAGAGCAAATGGCTGAGATCAAATGGGAGGAGGGTGTCTCCCTCTACTTATCCTAATTCTAATTCTACTCTACCCCTCACTAATTACAGAGCGAACCAGCTAAACCCTAGGGTTATTCTGGACCAACTCAAAGATGCTGGTGATCCGACGGCCACGCCCGCACAACTGGTAGAGTTGCCTCGATACAACCTCACCGATTTCCACCACGTGCCGCCACCGCTCCGCTTGTCCTTTTCCCGGACTTCGCCCCAGTGAAGGACCGAAAGTGCTACCAGAAAGCGACCAGAGGGGGGGCGAATGGGAGCTTCAAATTTTCCTTTCAGAAACTTGTCGCCACTGTCTCGAGAAACACACCAAGAGAAAACCTAGAGCTCGTATGTGTCCATGACCGTAGAGATAGGGTGGATGCTTCCAAGAAGCACAGCGAGACACTATACGACAATGAACGAACGAACCGCGTATGAAACTACGCAGACTCAGCAGCATCGGACGCTGGCAGCGTCCGATGACCCAGCACCGGACGCGTCCGATGCAAAACTGACCTGACTGAACCCTTACTGGACACCCATCGGACGCTGTGAACAGTGAACTCTTAGCGTCCGATGGTCACACTCCAGCTCGTCCGATGCACAACGGAGCATCCGGTGGTAGCGTCCGATGCTCCTTTGAAAATGTCAGAATATGACACGTGGCAATGGTGCGTCCGATGCCAAATGAGTCAGCCTCCGATGCTATGAACTCGAGCATCCGATGCCCCCGATTCAGTGTTGTTCTTCCACGAATTCGACCCGATCTCCTCCGAATCAAAAGCACTAGGGCTTAGACTTGGTATGAGGAGTTCTAAGGAGGTTAGGGAGCTATACCAAAAGAATAATGGCACGAACCTAACTCCAATCGGTGATTGCAAGAATCGGGGCAAGGGAGCAAAAACTTGATCCAAAGCGAAAAATCAATCGATCTACTAGCTCGTGAGGTTAGAAAAGATTTCCTTTGGTGGAAAGAAGTGCCTCACGATCTAGAACAACTCTATTCAAACGGATTTGCAAAAAGATGCACCGAGGAAAGAGATCGATCGACAGGAAAACGTGGAGAAAAACAATCCGCGAAGAACACAAACAAAACGCGAATCACAACCACGAATTTGCAACCGTGTGGCTACCACACGCTACAATAGTGAGATTACGGTCTCACTTCCTCAAAATCTCACGGGCACAGAGGTATTGTTCTCTTTCTTATGGATCTCAGTTCGCTATAGCAGGGAGTAGGGACAGCAGGAAAACCTAGAAAGCAAAGAGCAAATGACTGAGATAGGATGGGAGGAGGGTGTCTCCCTCTACTTATCCTAATTATAATTCCTACTCTACCCCTGTCTAATTACAGAGCGAACCAACTAAACCGTAGGTTATTTCTGGACCAACGCGAAGATGCTGGTGATCCGACGGCCACGCCCGCACAACTGGTAGCGTTGCCTCGACACAACCTCACTGATTACCGCCACGTGCCGCCACCGCTCCGCTCGTCCTTTTCACGGACTTCGCCCCGGGTTTTGAGGCCCAAACCGGGAAACCAGCCTTCACGACCAACCCTCGGTTCTGAGGCCCAAACCGGGGAACCAGCCGACCATAGCCTGAGTTTTGTGGCCCAAACTCAGCAAATCCGCAGCACCCAGGTTTTGAGGCCAAACCTGGAAACCGTCCTCAGCCCGAGTTTTCTGGCCCAAACTCGGAAACCATCAGCACCCAGGTTTTGAGGCCCAAACCTGGAAACCGTCCACTCGGTGGTTTTTCTATGGCACCCCGTCCACCGACACGTGTCCCCAGGTCCTCGAACCGAGCAACACCGTGCCCACAAGTCTTTGCTCGTCGTTGTCCCAGGCTGTCAGCCACCACAGCTGTTCCTCGGGCCACCAGTCCCTCCGTCCAAGCCTCACGTCTGCCCTTCGCCACTCTCGGTCCATCGGCACGGCACGTCTCTACTTGACCTTCACCTTGCCTTTGATCATTGTATCCGTGCTCGACACCTGCACAACACAAGCCAAGAACATGCGCATTATCCCAGTTGACAATCACTCATCACTCAGAGACTCGGCATACACCCATGTATCCGCAATCTCCCCCTTGATGAGTGCATTGTCAACTACCAACACAAATCATAATGGAATAGAAGAAGAAAGGAAGAGGGAGAGGAAACTCGACCAAATGATCCAAAAGCATAGCAAAGCCAAAGAAGGTCAAGTGGAAAGAGCAAGACAACTTGGTTCCCAAAGACATGGGCAACGGCTCGACGCAACCAAGCAAAGCAAAGCTAGCCCTCAAGAAGAGGTAGAACAGGCTCAACACCGCTAGCAGAAAACTTGATACAATTGGAAAAAAAAAATGAGAATCAAGCAAAACAGAGCTAGCCCTCAAGAAGAGGCAGAACGGGCTCAACACCGCTAGCGAAGCAGCTCCATACCAACTGTTATCAAACTCAAAAACAAAAAAGTTCGATACCAATTGAAAAGCTGAAAATGAGCTGAAAATGTTTGCTAGTTCCTCAAGAAAGAGGCAAAGGCTCAACACAACTAGCAAACTCCCCCTCAACTAGTGCACACAACAAGGGAAGGGAACTCATGATGTCAATATTTTCTCCCCCTTAGTTGAAAATGCATCATCAAGCAAATGTGCACACGCGCTCAAATGTCTCCCCCTTGACAGAATATCTCCCTCCAGAAATGCATATGAGTAAAAATGCAAGTTAGTAGCTTCAGAATATAATCAAGAGAGTGCAAGGATGCTCTACACAGTTTTGATCTGATGACTCAACAATATCCATAAGAAGCTAGCAAAGGCTCAAGCTGATCACCAGATACGAAATATGAATATGAGAGCAAAAGAGCAGTTTTCAGCCAAAAAGGGTTCACCATCAAAATAGCACAGAACAGGTATAGACAGGATATCCGACAAGTGCTAAACATGTATACAAGGTGAGCTACCCTAGCATAGTTCAATCATCATGCTATAGAATGAAACATAGACTGGTGTTATCGGAGTTGCAGCGGTTAAATTACACAAGTTCAAATTTCAGCATGTGATTGCGAGAGGTTGAAAGCTTGTCATTGCCTAACTTTTCAACTGTGCGCAAGCCTATGCAGAAGCAATCAGAAGCTTAAAGCAATAGTTTTCGATCATTACACTACACAGCTCAAGTTTAACTCAAAGTACAATGAGGAACAGTCTCGAAACTGTGATGTGCTGACAAGCAATCCCATCTCGATCTTTTCTAATTCACTTGACTTGGATCAAATTAAAGCAGATTATGAGCATACCAAGCAAGTGAATGACTCAGAACTAGAGATATAGCAACCTAACATATATGAAAAGAACAAGCGAAATCAACATATTCTACACATGCTAGTTACATATCCCAATGGTGAACATTTTCAAGTTTTATGTTCATTAAAGCAAATTCACCATTTAATAATAGCTCAGCTCACAACATATATCAGTGATCAGAAAGAGCATAAGCTACAAGCATCATCATAAAGCACCAGAGCATAGTCACATTCTAAAGATTATATACATGAAGCTCTGAATGTAAATATGCAAGATGAAATGCAAAGATGCATGAAGAAAGATACCAAATGAAAAAACACAAAGTCAGTTTATCATACAAGAGTCAAAATGTTTCCCCCATCTAAAAGGGGAAACCACACCAAGCTCCCTCTCAACCTAGCAAAAGTTGATTGGTCCAAAGGCTTGGTGAAAATATCAGCCAACTGATGATGAGTATCGACATGGCGAAGGTCGATATCACCCTTCTCATAGTGGTCTCGCAGAAAATGAAAGTGCACATCAATGTGTTTGGTCTTAGAGTGCAGCACGGGGTTCTTAGCAACGCTAATAGCACTCGTGCTGTCACAAAGCAAAGGAACGCGAGAAAAGCTCAGACCAAAATCACGCAAAGTGGCCATCATCCAAAGCAACTGGGAACAACAGCTAGCCGCAGCAACATACTCAGCCTCCGTGGTAGACTAGGCGACACTAGACTGCTTGCGAGAAGACCACGATACAAGAGAAGAACCAATAAACTGACAAGTCCCAGAAGTGGACTTGCGCTCAATGCGACAACCAGCAAAGTCGGCATCAGAATAACCGCAAAGTGAGAGGGTAGAGGAAGCAGAATACCAAATCCCAAACTCAGGGGTGAAGCATAAGTACCTCATAATACGCTTAACTGCCTGACCTGACGGAGGTGCGCAGCGAAGACTGAAATCGCGCACAAAGACACACCGCGAACTGGATGTCCGGGCGTGTCGCCGTCAGGTACAGCAGCGACCCGATCATACTCTGGTACTCCTTCTGGTCCACAGCTTCTCCATCCTTGTCTGCATGCAGGGCCGTCGTAGTCGACATGGGTGTTGGAAGAGGCTTGGCCTCACCCATATCGAACTTCTTCCATATGTCCTTGGTATACTTGCCCTGGTGCACAAACGTTCCCTCTCGAGATTGCTTGATATGCAATCCGAGGAAAACGTCAACTCGCCCATCATGCTCATCTCAAACTCCTTGCTCATCGTATCTGCAAACTTGGCAACCAAAGCGTGAGACGAACCACCGAAAATGATATCATCCATGTAAATCTGGACCAAGAGAGTGTCACTGCCTTGCTTGAGGAGAAAGAGCATTTTATCCACACATCCCATTTTAAAAACCTTAGCAAGCAAAAAGGTTTTCAACCTATCATACCAGGCTCTAGGGGCTTGTTTCAAACCATATCAAGCTTTGTGGAGTTTAAAAACATGGTTTGGAGAATTGGGATTTTCAAAACCGGGGGGTTGTTTCACATACACCTCCTCTTCTATGTAGCCGTTTAAGAATGCACTCTTGACATTCTTTTGAAAAAGTTTAAACCCTTTGGATGCAGCAAAAGCCAAGAGTATCCTAATTACCCTCCAAACGAGCTACAGGAGCAAAAGTCTCCTCATAGTCTATCCCCTCCTTCTGACTATACCCCTGGGCTACAAGTCTGGCCTTGTTTCCCCCAACGTGGCCATCCTCTCCTTGTTTGGTTTTGAAAAACCATTTTGTCCCAATAGGGTGACACTAAGGAGGAAGAGGAACAAGAACCCAAACCGATTTCTCGGGGTTCAAAATCAGCAACAAATGCAGAATGAGCAAAGTGAGAGATTTGTTGTGACCTTGACCGAGTGACACGTTCGCCGATGTTGCCGATCATCTGTTGAGGCGGGTGTTGGCGCTGGATGTGTCATGGCGCCTCCCGAGCTGATGTAGCCTCCCCCTCAACAACAACTGGTGCCTCCTCGGGTACAAAAGGTACCGCTCGAGGTGGCGGATCCCACGGCCCCCAAGTCGAAGAAGAGGGATCGGGGCCGTGAGTCTGTAACACCTCTGGTGTTTAATATGTAATTAACCTGACATGTCATCGTCATTAGTCATTAATCATTCTTGCCTTGCATTTATGTTTGCTTAGTACTTGTGTAGCAATCTCTTTTCAAAAACCCTAAAGCCCAAATTTTCCTATAAGGGCAAAAATGGTAATTTCAACTCTGTGCCTAGTCTTGTGTATTTCTTGTTCAGTTTAGTGTCTTGAAGCTTTGTTTGTGTTGTTCAAAAATCAAATCAAAAATCAGATTTCAAAATCCCTTTGAAAAACCCTAAATTCCAAACCCTGGTTTTTACCCCTCTCTTAATAAGTTAAAAACTATTCAAAATTTGGACTTGGTATAAAAAGCGAAGTTGTAGATCTTGTCAAGAGGAACAACTTTGGTATTTACAGATTTCAAGTTTCTATATAAAATCCAAAGTAATTTTGAATTTATTCAAATTTCAAAAGTGTCCCCTTTTCTGATTTCAAATATAGTTCAAAAAATGTTTGGGATTTGAAAATATTCTTTTTGACAAAGTTGTAGATCTCCTTTTTCTGCACAACTTTGGTATTTTGAGTTTTTGCTGCTCAGTTCAAGTTTTGGAAGTAATTTGCAAAACTTCAAAATCAGCCCATAGTCAAACCCTAAGACCTAGCCCTGTTCGTCTTCAACCTACAGCTAGGGGGTCCCGGCCATGGCCGCACGCCAGCGCCGCTTGCGCCACGCGTCTGGCAGCCGCCTGACCACCCCGCCCCGTCGCCCTCAGAACAGCGCCATCATTCTTATCTGCACGCGCGCGCCAGTTGACCTCCGCGCCCGTCCCCCACTGTTCCCTGCACAGCGCCGCCGCGTGGCCGTCGCCGGCGAGCTCATGCCCGGTCCCTTAGTGCACGCCCGTCCTTCTTCATCATGAGATCGCAAGCACGCGCCGCGAGCAACCTCATCCGCACCTCCGCGCGCCCCCTAACGGCCCCTGGCCGCGGCTATAAAAGGCCCGCCGGCCGGCCGGAGCTCCGCACTCACCCCGCCACCGTGGCCAGCTCACTCCAGAGTCTCCCCCCCCGCTCAACCAACGAGCCCAGCAGCTCCGCCTTGAGCCGTGCAGCTTCCCAGCTCTCCAGCACTCCTCAATCCACTACCGCCTCCTCCCCCCCCAAGTGCGAGCCCTTCTTCCTCAGCGCCGGTGAGAAGCTGACCGACTCGGGTCGACGGAATTCGTCGCCGTCGCTCCACCTCTCCTCCCTCTGACCTCTGATCTTCATTCCTTGCCTTCTTGCGCCCTAACCGGCTACTGGTGGCCGTGCCGGGTGTACAGGGTCGCCGAATCGCCGGAGTGCCGCCGCGGCCGTCTCCTTCCTCGAGCCTCACCCTCGAGCCTCACCCTCGAGCACGTGTCGAGCCTCACCCTCGAGCACGTGTCGAGCCTCACCCTCGAGCACGTGTCGAGCCTCACCCTCGAGCACGTTCCCGAGCCACCCCCTCGAGCACGCCTGCGAACCGCGCTCCCTCGATGCAGCCGAGCCCTGCCTCCGACCCGTGGTAAGCACTCGAAGCCCCCGGTCTCTGCTTGTCTCCGCTTCGCCCGAGCCTCCCGGCCAGGCCTCGGACGAAACGCTTGTCTCCGCTTCGCCCGAGCCTCCCGGCCAGGCCTCGGACGAAACGCTTGTCTCCGCTTCGCCCGAGCCTCCCGGCCAGGCCTCGGACGAAACGCTTGTTTCCGCCTCGCCCGAGCCCTGCTGTCCGCCTCGCCGCGATTCGCCCGAGCCCCTGCGAGGAAGGAGCACAGCGCTCTTTTCTTTTTCCTTTTTCAAAGTGTGAATAGTGCTCTGTTTTCTTTTTTTTTGTTTGAATTAATCTGTTGTTCCTTAAATCCTGATAAAATTATGGTATGCTCCATGCACCATGTAGTATTTTTATAAAATATGAAACTTGACTTTTCTGCAAGAATTTAAAAATGTAAAATCCCTCTTTTAATTAATAAATGGATGGTTTTGGATTTTTAGAAAATTATTTATACCTCCAAAAATCATGAGATAAATTTTTCTGAGCTTCCTATGCCATGTTTAGTCTCTGGTGAAATTTTGAAGTCTTTCGGAACAAGTTGATTTTTTTGAGCATTTATCTTTAATTGTTAAATAGTGCCTCCTGTTAATTAATGTCTGATTTATTTGAGCACCTTAATGACCTCCAAAAATTATGAAATTTGTTTTGCCACCTACCTACTACACCATAATGAACTTATGTGATTAATTTGGTAATTTTTGGAGCAACTTCATAAAATGACCTTTTTAAATAAATAAGAAAAGCAGAAAAGGTGATTAAGGTTCATGTTGTTGCCCTGTGTTGCATTGTTCATACTAGCATACTCATGTGCATGCATCATTGCATTCGTATAGTCACCGAAGAAGGAGTCAAGATCGAGGCAGCCGCTGACGAACCTGTCCCCCGAGGCTACCCGAGCTCCGACAACTGCCCTGCCGCATTCGAGCCTGCCCTCTTTGCTCCTCAAGGCAAGCCCCGGTGCATTTAAAACCCTTTCCTTGAATTTATAAAATTTTTCCTTAAATGCTTTTGAGTTAAATTATTGCATTAGGTTTATAGGAGTTGTGTGCTATCCTAATTGATGCACTATCCACCTTGACCACTGATACACCCGATACCTGCTTTTCAAAAGTATTTGAAAAATGCTTAGCAATGCTTATTGAATTAGACTTTGCAATAAAATGCCAATTTCAAAAGTGTGATCACTTAAGGAATGTTTATGGGAATTTGGTCTTACTCCCCGGCTGTTGACTAGGTATCTGATCCGTACCTAGTCAATAGCGAGGAGAGGTTGTCCGAGCGTACGGTGCCGTCATGTTGTAGTCCGGGACTCAACAGTTGACACCGACCGGGACAGGGTTGAAAAACTGACGGGACTATTACGCTTGGGTGAGATATAACCAAGGTATAGTTCTGGCTGGAAAATTAGGGACCATCCGTATGGGGGCCTGCTGGTCAAGACTTGTAAATATTCACATACTTCGAAAAGCTCTGGCTCTGAGAAATCCTTGATTGGGACCGACAACCGCGCACTGGGAGTGGAGAGATGGCGGAAGTAGCATGTACCCACGTGGTCGTCCTACCTGGAAAGGAGTGGTGTACTGTACTTCCGGGTGGCGTAGGACCGGTCCAATCTTGGAGGAATCGTGGTAGACGAGTTGGCATATGCAAGCTTGGGTGCTACATATGCAGTGTGGATAGGAATCCTCAGCTGAGTATTATTTATCCGGATTAACGTTGCTCCTCGGTTATGGAGACTTGGTCACTGACTATCAACGGAGAGTGGTTCTCAACTAGGAATGTTTTGAAATGTAAAATGAATCATGAACGATGAAGAATTGAGGAATACTGAATCTTTCCAAAGTAAAATAAGGTTTACAAAAATGCTTTTCTCCAAAATACTTGATCTTGCTTAAGCCTTACCTTGACTACCCTAAGCCTCTCATTCCTGAGTTTTCTCCCTTTTTCTTAGTCGGGTAAGTCTTGTTGAGTACCCCAGTACTCAGGGTTTGTTACCCATGCTGCAGGTATGAATGAGACCCCGCTGTGTCTTGCGCCCTGCTGCATGACCGTCGTCCAGGAAGAGGCCGATGAGGCCGAAGAATAGTTGTACACCCTCGGGCTGGGTGATTATAAGTATCTTTGCTGTTCCCCACTACGTTGCCTATGTCTATTTCTATTATTAGAACTTGGTTTGTAATAACTGCACCTTAATTTCTATTTGGAACCCTGCTTTGTAAAACTAATGTTTATTTAAGTCTTCCGCTCTTTATTCCGATGTTATTTGTAAAAGTATGCAATGCTGTAACCGAATTGTGAGATGATCCTGCGGACATTGGGCACTGATGTAGCCCAGTGGCGAACAGGTCTTAATCACATGGAACATGGGTTCGGCTGTCAGACGTTGACAGGGACACGTGGGCCATGGGATTAGGGTCATTCCGTCACAGAGTCGTAGTAGAAGCCGCTCCTTGTGGCACAGCAGGTGGAGGACGTGCTGGATCATCCATCCCTTCACCACCTTCGTCCTCGTCATCAAAAAGAGGCTCACCAACCTCATGATCACCTGCACGCTCAAAACGAGAAGAAGGACAAACCATGGTCTCGTCGAAGGTGACATCGGATGTCTCCATGACTCGGTTAGTATCAAGGTTAAGTACACGATATGCACGAGTATGAGTGCCATAACCCAAAAATACTCCGTCAGAAGAACGAGACTCAAACTTGCCCAAATTGCCCTTTTTGAGTATAAAACAATGGCAACCGAAAACTATAAAATAACTCACTTTGGGCTGTTTTCCAAAATGCAACTCATAAGAAGTCTTTTTCAAGAAGCTTGGAGAAAAAATGCGATTGGAAATGTAGCATGCAGTGCTCATAGCTTCGGCCCAATATCGCCTAGGAGTCCTATGCTCATCGAGCATCGTCCTGGCCATCTCTACAAGGGTCTGATTCTTCCTTTCTACAACACCATTTTGTGGCGGTGTGTAGGGGGAACAAAACTGATGCTCTAAACCCAGAGATTTACAAAACTTCTCAAAATCCGAGTTTTTGAACTCGGAACCATTATCACTTCGAATAGCTCGCATTGAGTTCAAAGAGAAATCATTCTGAAGACGCAAAATCAGATTGCAAGCAAAAGAGAGTCTCAGTTTTCTCAGCTAAAAAGAAACCCACGAATATCTCAAAAAATTGTCAACAACAACAGCACAACCACATACCACTTCCCCCAACCGAGCTCACCCGAGCCGGACCAACAAGGTCCATGTGCAAAAGCTCTCCAGGGCGCTTAGTCATGACCTGAGTCACTGAATGGTGGGGAGCGGCTACCATCTTCCCATTTCTACAAGAATGGCAAACAAGATCCTTCTCCATGCACAACTTGGGCAATCCTCGGATTAGGCCAAGTGAGCTAAGCCTTGCAAGCAAGTCGAAGCTCAAGTGTCCTAGTCTCCTATGCCACTTCCAAAGATCAGAGGAGGAAGGTCCAGCGACAAGACAACGAGAAGCTCCAAACAACTCTGAGAAATTTGCACGAAAGACTTTTCCAAAGGGCAAAATCACACAAACAAGATTGCCCTGAGGATCCAAAATACGACTGAGATTCGGCTTAAAACGAATCTCATAGTCGTCATCAAAGAGTTGCGAAACAAAAAGAAGGTTAAAATGCAAGTTAGAAATAAGAGCAACATCGCGCAACACAAAGTGCTCATTAACTCGCTCTGACCCATGAGACAACACTCTACCTTTGCTATTGTCGCCGAAGGTGATAAACTCCTTTCCGGTGACCGGACTAAGACTGGAGAACCACTTGGCGTTTCCGGTCATGTGCCTCGAACACCCGGAATCCACCAGCCAAACGTTCTCCAATCGTTTTACCTACATCAATAAAAAGACATAGGTTGAGCATACGGTCTAACACTGGGGTTAGTGAAGTAGGGAGAAAACCAGTGTTGGGCCGGCTGCTCAAAAGAACGGTCAGCGGAAAAACCATTCCTAGCACGCCTATGGGGAAAGCGATCACCACGCACAGGAAAACGTGGTCCGCTAAGGAAAGAGCGTCCATCGCGATACTCAAAACGCGGTGGAGGATAACGCTCAACAAAGCCACCGCCACGGGGTCCGTATCCTGCAAAGTCAGGACCCCGCCGGGCAAGTCCTCCCTGACGCCTAGGACCTTGAGGCACTGCACCTCTAAGCCTAGCAGCTCTCCTCTGAACATTCGGCACTTGCACATCATGGAAAGGATGGTACATGTCCGCAATGTTCATCTCCCTGGCACGGCGCGCCTCTCTCTTACGCCGAAAGCAGAACTCACTCAAGTGTCCATCTCTCCCACAATGCTCACAATGGTACCTCACCGCTCTCATAGGGAGTTGTTGGTACTCACGGTACTGGGTGTGGATAACTTTGCCCTTTTGTGGTATGATCTCCTCTTGGATGTGTGGCATGGTGTCTAGCTTGTTCTTGAGGTGGTTTGGTTTGGGAGACCACACTTGTTTTTTGGGTGGAGCTCTCGGATGTTCCTCATACACTCCATATTTGGTGTTAGGCTTGAGAGGCTCTTTGGGTGGAATCTTTGTAAGCTTGGGAGTAGTGGTGGAGTTGGGCTTCTCACTCGGGTTAAGACCACCAAACTCTCCAACCTTGTCAAAATAAGACGCTCACTCAACACCCTAAGCAAAGCCTACACCTGGACGTACCTCCAGCAGCACGTCTGAATTGGGCAATCATCATCCTAAGCTACGGCTCACCACAAGACACCCATGACAAGATGGTCCGAAGGTATGTGTTTTCCTCCTCGGTTTGCATCTTGTCATGCTTCACATTTGCTATCTCCATCTCCAAGCCCTCACACAAAGCGCATCTAGACACACAAGTGCTACCCGAGCTGGCCTTCTCAAGACACACAATCTTGGCATTCTTCTCTGCCAACTCGGTATGCAAGCCTGCACAAGACTTGCACGCACCCAGCACTGAGGATCTAGCTCTAAGCTCATCCACCCTTCCAACCAACGCAACATACTTACCTCTCAAGGTGAGAAGGTTAGTCATGTGCGTGGTGCACATCTCGCACTCACTCTCCTTAGAAATGACCACGGTGGACTTAGCAAACTCAAGCTCCTTCACCGTATCCTCCCACTTCTGCCTAAACTCCTTGCGCTCTCTAGCAGCACGCCTAAGCAGTTTATCTTGACTAAGAAGAGCGGCAGTAACTTTCTCGACCTCAGCTGAGAGCTCGTCAGGGGTCTGAGATACCTGGGAGGTGTCATCGTCGTCGTCGTCATTCCGAGGGGTCTCCTCCAGCTCACTGTTGACCTCTTTGCCGAGGGCCATGGTGCAGAAGCCCTCGTTGTCGGCGAAGAAGCAGACGTCGTTCAGCTTGTCCTCGATCCTCTTCTTCTTCTCGGACTCGTCATCGCTTGAGGAAGCAGAGTCGTCATCCGAGTCGTCGACGTCGCTAATCGTGGCGAAGAAAGCACGCTGCTTAGCCTAGGCCTTCTCCAAGTAGTTCGTCTTGATGTATTCCTTGTTGAAGCCACCCTTCTGCTTGTGCTTCGCGGGGACATACTATGATCCGCCTTGCCGAAGACATGCTTGTTCTTCTTTGGGCAATTTGCGATGAAGTGGTTGGGGTCGCCGCACTCAAAACATCCCGAGCGTCCTCCTCCGCGGCGATGGTTCTTGCGGTTGTTGTGGAACCGCGAGAACCGGTTGGCAAGCAGAGCCATCTCATCATCCCCCATGAACTCCAGCTGCTCCTCTGTAACAGAAAGAAGAGAAGAAAGTGCAAAGCCTCCAGAGGGGTTAGCAGAAGAGCCAGAAACCAAAGCCATAGTCGGGCCAGAAGGATTTTCATAAGAAGCCCTCGACATGGCGTCAATCTCACTAGACTTGAGCTTACTAAAGAGCTCGTCGCATGCGAGGGTCTCATAGTTAGAAGATTTGATGATCGCCTGGACCTTTGAGTCCCACACCGACTGATCGAGAGTATGCAAAAAGCTTCAAAGCTCTCTCATATCGTCAAAAAGGCACAGCTCCTTGTTACCCCCCATCTTGTTGACAATGACCTGAAAGTGAGCGAATAAACTTTCTATGCTCTCGCTAGGTATGTGTCAAAAGTTCTCATACTCGTGCTTGTGCGACTCGTAGAGACGGGATTTGACATCAGTGGTTCCCTCATGGAAACACATGAGGGTCGCCCAAATCTCACGAGCCGTGGGGAGGTGAGAAACGCGATCAAACTCGGACATGCTCAAACAGGAGAAAAGAGCGTTACGCGCTCGGCTATTGGCATCGTGCTCATCCATCTGAAGCTGAGTAACACGAGCAGCCAAGACAACATCAATGGCCTTGTTGCAAATCTCCCAAACATAAGAGCCCATGCTCTGGAGATAGGCCGACATCCGTATCTTCCAATACGCATAGTTCGTCCCATCGAAAAACGGCGGTTTGCCCACGCCGCGATCCATGTCGCCTTCTGTGGATCTGGAACCGGCTAAGGTGGAAGATCCTTAACCTGCTCTGATACCAATTGAAGGATCGAAACTGCTACCAGAAAGCGACCAGAGGGGGGGTGAATGGGAGCTTCAAATTTTCCTTTTGAAAACATGTTGCCACTGTCCCGAGAATCAACCCCAAGAGCAAATCCTAGAGCTTGCAAGTGTCCACGACCCTAGATGTAGGGTGGATGCTTCCAAGAAGCACAGCGGGACACTACACAACTCTAGAAACCCAACGCAAAACCAGGAAATGAATCTGACAACGGTCGAACGAACTACGGACGAAAGCGTGCGAAGCTGCACTGACCGGACTCACTGGAGCGTCCGGTCATGCAAAAACCATTTTCGGACCTTACTATTCCCGACCGGACTCACTAGTCAGTAGCGTCCACTCAGTTGAAGAGAGCGTCCGGTCAGCAATGAAAAACCCAATGAACAGTACTAGAGTCGAGTCCGGTCGTTAACCAACTGAGCGTCCGGTCAAGTCGCAAACAAAAACCATAGAACGTATTCAATGACCGGACTCAGGATCAGCGTCCGGTCGTTGAACAGGCAGCGTTCGGTCACCCCGATTTCGTGTTGTTCGTCCACCGATTTGACTCGATCTCACCCAAAACAAATCATCTAGGGATCAAACTTGGTGAGAGGAGTCACAAGGAGGATAGTGAGCTATCTCTAAGAGATCATGGCTCGAACCTATCTCCAAATCGATGAATCGAAGAAATTCGGGGGAAAGGAGAAAAAAACCCAACCACAACGAAAATCGATCGATCTACTAGCTCATGATGTTAGGAGAGAATTCATTCAGAGGAAAGAAGTGCCTCACGATCTAGAACAACTCAGTTCAAACGGATTTGCAAAAGGTGCACCGAGTAGAGAGATCGATCAACGGGAAAAACATGGAGAAAAGTAATCCGCGAAGAACAACACAAAAACGCGAATCACAACCATGAATTTGCAACCGTGTGGCTACCACACGCTACAATAGCGAGATTACGGTCTCACTTCCTCAAAATCTCACGGACACAGAGGTATTGTTATCTTCTCTATGGATCTCAGTTCGCTACAGCAGAGAATAGGGAGAGCAGGAAACCCTAGAAGGCAAAGAGCAAATGACTAAGATAAGATGGGAGGTGGGTATCTCCCTCTATTTATCCTAATTCTAATTCCCAATTCCCACTACCCCTAACTAATTACAGAGCGACCAGCTAAATCCTAGGGTTATTCTGGACCAACTCATGGTAGGTGGTGATCCGACGGCCACGCCCGCACAACTGTAGCGTTGCCTCGACGCAACCTCACCGATTGCCGCCACGTGCCGCCACCGCTCTGCTTGTCCTTTTCCCGGACTTCGCCCCCAGTTTTGTGGCCCAAACTGGGAAGCCAGCCTTCCCAGCCAACCCCCGTTTTGAGGCCCATACCGGAAACCAGCCGACCATCGCCTGAGTTTTGCCCAAACTAAGAAACCCGCAGCGCCCAGGTTTTGAGGCCCAAACCTGGAAACCGTCCTCAGCCCGAGTTTTGTGGCCCAAACTCAGAACCATCAGCGCCCAAGTTTTATTGAGGCCCAAAACCTGGAAACCGTCGCCCCTCGGTGGTTTTTTTGTGTCTCACCCACCAAAGCCGAGCCATGAAGAGTATGCACTGCCCGTGCACCCCGTCCAAACGGACACGTGGTTCCCAGGTCCACGACCCAAGCAACCCGTGTCCTCCGCAAGTCCACTTCCCTCGTTGCTTGTCCCCCGGGTGTCAAGCCACCACAGCTGATCCTCAAGCCACCGGTCCCTCAGTCCAGCCTCACGTCCCCCGCCCTTCACCACTCTCGTTCCATCGGCACATCACGTCTCTACTTGACCTTCACCTTGCCTTCGATCACTGTATCCATGCTCAACACCTGCACAACACAAGCCAAAGAACATGCGCATTATCCAAGTTGACAATCACTCATAACTCAGAGCCTCGGCATACACCCATGTATCCGCACAAATGGGCCCAGCTGAGTGGTCTCGGCCCCTGGTGGGTTCATGCCCCAAATTTGGTCCAAATCCTGCATTCAAATCAAAATAGATGGACATGTGGAATTCGGTTAGTTTGAAACCTATTTGACTACCTTTCATGCCTTTTTGGTGAATTTTAGGGTAACATGTTGATGGTAAAACAGGTTTTTAAAGACCATCAACAATGACTGAGATAGGATGGGAGGTGGTGTCCTCCCTCTACTTATCCTAATTCTATTTCCACACTCTACCCCCCTAACTAATTACAGAGCGAGCCAGCTAACCCTAGGGTTATTCTGGACCACTCATGGTTGGTTGGTGATCTACGGCCACGCCCGCACAACTGGTAGCGTTGCCTCGACGCAACCTCCTCGATTGCCGCACAAAATGTCGCCCAACCCGCTCTGCGCGTCCTTTTTCCGGACTTTGCCCCCGGTTTTTGAGGCCCAAACCGGGAAACCAGCCTTCACGTCCAACCCCCGGTTTTGAGCAAACCGGGAAACCAGCCGTCCATCGCCTGAGTTTGTGGCCCAAACTCCGAAACCCGCAGCACCCAGTTTTTGAGGCATAAACCTGGAAACCGTCCTCAACCCGAGTTTTGTGGCCAAACTCGGAAACCATCAGTGCCCAGGTTTTGAGGCCAAACCTGAAAACCGTCCACTCGTGGTTTTTCTGTGGCTCAACCACCAAATTGAGCCATAGTGGGGATGCATCGCCCGTGCACCCCGTCCACCAACACATGTCCCCAGGTCCTCGACCCAAGCAACACCGCGCCCGCAACTCTTCGCTCGTCGCTGTCCCAGGCTGCCAGCCACCACAGCTGATCCTCAGGCCACCGGTCCCTGAGTCCAAGCCTCACGTCTGCCCTTCGCCACTCTCGGTCCATCGGCACGGCACGTCTCTACTTGACCTTCACCTGGCCTTCGATCACTATATCCGTGCTCGAACCTGCACAACACAGCCAAAGACCTGCGCATTAATCCCAGTTGACAATCACTCATCACTCGAGACTCGGCATACACCCATGTATCCGCAATCTCCCCCTTGATGAGTGCAATGTCAACTACCAACACAAATCATAATAAGGTAGAAGAAGAAGGAAGAAAGGAGAAGGGAACTCCACCAAATGACCCAAAAGCATAGCAAAACCGAAGAAGGTCAAGTGGAAAGAGCAAAACAACTTGGTCCCCAAAAAAACATGGGCAACGGCTCGACGCAACCAAGCAAAGCAAAGCTAGCCCTCAAGATAGGTAGAACAGGCTCAACACCGCTAGCAAGAAAGCTTGATACCAACTGAAGAGCACAAAAGCAAAGACGCTAGTTCATCAAGAAAGTGGCAAAGGTTCAACACAACTAGCTACCCAAAATGCTCCGTACCAATTAAACCAATTAGAGGCTTTAGAAAAGCTCCGAACCAATTGGAAGAAGATTAAAAAATCCTCAAAAATCCGAGCCTACACAAACTCCCTCTCCAATAGTGCACACAACCGAGAAATCTCCCCCTTAGTTGATCTTATGATTTGAGAGAATTCCTCCACCTTATGATTTGGCAAAATTTCTCCCCCTTAGTTGAAAATGCACTATCAAGTATCTCCCCTCCAAATGCATGCTAGCAGCTTCAGGAATATAGTCTAGAGAACGAAAAAATGCTCTACACAGTATACCTCCAATGACTCAACAAGAACCATATATGCCAGCAAAGGCTCAAATTGATCACCAAATACGAAATATGAACATATAAGCAAAGTGAGCAGGTTTAGCCATACAGAAAAGGATGTTCACCATAAAATTAGCACTGAACATGTAATAGACAGGAATCAAACAAGTGCTAATCATGTATACAAGGTGAACTACCCCTAGCAAGGTTCACATCATCATGCTATAGATCAACCTAGACTTGTGTATTCAAATTTTATTGGAGTTGCAGCGGTTGAATGACACAAGTTCAAATTTCAGCATGTGATTGCGAGAGGTTGAAAACTTGTCATTGCCTAACTTTTCAACTGTGCGAAGCCTATGCAGAAGCAATCATAAGCTTAAAGCAACAGTTTCGGTCATACACTACACAGCTCAAGTTTAACTCAAAGTGCAATGAGAGACAGTGTCAATACTGTGATGTGCTAACAAGCAATCCCATCTTGATCTTTCCAATTCACGTAACTTGGTTCAAATTTTAATACAGAATATGAACATACCAAGCAAGTGAATGACTCAGAACTAGAGACATAGCAACCGAGCATATATGAAAAGCACAAGTAATTTCAACATATTCTACACATGCTAGTTGCATATCTCAATGGTGAACATTTTCAAGTTTTAGGTTCATTAGCAAATCCACCATTCATAAAATAGCTAAGCTCACAACATGTATCAGTGATCAGAAAGAGCATAAGCTACAAGCACCAGCATAAGCCTTGGAGCATACACTATACAGAGCATAGTCACATTCTAAAGATTATATACATGAAGCTCTGAATGTAAATATGCAAGATGAAATGCAAAGATGTATGATGGAACCATTGAAAAGAAAAAAAAATCAGTCTATAATACACGAACCAAAATGTTTCTCCCATCTAAAAGGGGAAACACACACCAAGCTCACCTCTCAACCTAGCAAAAGTTGATTGGTCCAAAGGCTTGGTAAAAATATCTTCCAACTGATGATGAGTCTCGACATGGCGAAGGTCGATATCACCCTTCTCATAATGGTCTCGCAAGAAATGAAAGCGCACATCAATGTGTTTGGTCTTAGAGTGCAGCTCGGGGTTCTTAGCAACGCTAATAGGACTCGTGCTGTCACAAAGCAAGGGAACGCGAGAAAAGCTCAGACCAAAATCACGCAAAGTGGCCATCATCCAAAGCAATTGGGAACAGTAGCTAGCCACAGCAACATACTCAGCCTCTGTGGTAGACTGGGCGACACTAGACTGCTTGCGAGAAGACCATGATACAAGACAAGAACCAATAAACTGGCAAGTCCCAGAAGTGGACTTGCAATCAAGTCGGCAACCAGCAAAATCGGCATCAGAATAACCGCAAAGGGAGAGGGTGGAGGAAGCAGAATACCAAATCCCAAATTCTGGAGTGAAGCATAAGTACCTGATGATGCGCTTGACCGCCTGACGGTGAGATGTGCGCGGCGACGACTGAAATCGCGCCCAAAGACACACCGCGAACTGGATGTCCGGGCGTGTCGCCGTCAGGTACAGCAACGACCCGATCGTACTCCGGTACTCCTTCTGGTCCATAGCTTCTCCATCCACATCCGCATCCAGGGACGCCGTGGTCGGCATGGGTGTTGGAAGAGGCTTGGCCTCACCCATGTCGAACTTCTTCACGATGTCCTTGGTGTACTTGCCCTGTGGCACAAACGTCCCCTCTCAGGATTACTTGATTTGCAACCCGAAGAAGAACGTCTACTCGCCCATCATGCTCATCTCAAAATCCCTACTCATTGTATCTGCAAACTTGGCAACCAAAGCATGAGAAGAACCACTGAAAATGATATCATCCACATAAATCTGGACCAAGAGAGAGTCATTGCCTTGCTTGAGGAGAAAAAGCGTTTTATCCACACATCCCATTTTTAAACCCTTAGCTAGCAAAAATGTTTTCAACCTATCATACCAGGCTCTAGGGGCTTGTTTCAAACCATACAAAGCTTGTGAAGTTTAAAAAGATGGTTTAGAAACTTGGGATTTTCGAAACCCGGGGGTTTGTTTCACATACACAACCTTCTATGTAGCCGTTTAAGAAGGCACTCTTGACATCCATTTGAAAAGGTTTAAACCCTTTGGATGCAGCAAAGCCAAGAGTATCCTAATTGCCTCCAAACGAGCTATGGGAGCAAAAGTTTCCTCATAGTCTATCCCCTCCTTCTGACTATACCTCTGTGCTACTAGTCTGGCCTTGTTTCTCACAACATGGCCATCGTCTCCTTGTTTGTTTTTGAAAACCCATTTTGTCCCAATAGGATGACACTCAGGAGGAGGTGGAACCAAAACCCAAACCCGATTTCTTTCAAAATTTTCTAACTACTCATGCATGGCATTGACCCAATCTGGATCACATAAAGCGTGTCCAACATCTCGGGGTTCAAAATCAGCAACAAATGCAGAATGAGCAAAGTGAGAGATTTGTTGTGACCTAGACCGAGTGACACGTTCGCCGATGCTGCCCATCATCTGTTGAGGCGGGTGTTGGCGCTGAATGTGTCATGGCGCCTGCCAATCTGAAGTGATCTCCCCCTCAACAGCAGCTGGTGCCTCCTCGGGTACAAAAGGTACCGCTCGAGGTGGCGGATCCCACGGCTCCCAAATCGTCGAAGAAGAAGGATCGGGGCCGTGAGTGGTAGTAGAGGCCGCTCTTTGCGGCTTAGCAGGTGGAGGTGGTGCTGGATCATCCATCCCTTCAGTACCCTCATCCTCATCATCAAAAAGAGGCTCGCCAACCTCATGATCACCTGCACGCTCAAAACGAGAAGAAGGACAAACCATGGTCTCGTCGAAGGTGACATCGGATGTCTCCATGACTCGGTTAGTGTCAAGGTTAAGTACACAATATGCACGAGTATGAGTGCCGTAACCCAAAAACACACCGTCAGAAGAACGAGACTCAAACTTGTCTAGGTTGCCTTTCTTGAGTATAAAACAATGTTACCAAAAACTCTAAAATAACTCACTTTGGGCTATCTTCCAAAATGCAACTCATAAGAAGTCTTTTTCAAGAAAGTTCAGAGAAAAATGCGATTGGAAATGTAGCATGTATTGCTCATAGCTTCGGCCTAATATCGCCTAGGAGTCCCATGCTCATCGAGCATCGTCCTGGCCATCTCTACAGGGGTCCGATTCTTCCTCTCTACAACACCATTTTGTGGCGGTGTGTTGGGAGAAGAAAACTGATGCTCTAAACCCAAAGAGTCACAAAACTTCTCAAAATTTGAATTCATGAATTCGGAACCTTTATCACTTCTAATAGCTCGCATCGAGTTCAAAGGGAACTCGTTCTGAAGACGCGAAATCAGATTGCGAGCAAAAGAGAAAGTCTCAGTCTTCTCAGTCAAAAAGAAGACCCACGAATATCTTGAAAAGTCATCAACAACAAGAAGCACATACCACTTCCCCCCAACCGAGCTCACCCGAGCCGGACCAACAAGGTCCATGTGTAAAAGCTCTCCAGGGTGCTTGGTCATGACCTGAGTCACTGGATGGTGGGGAGCGGCAACCATCTTCCCATGTCTACAGAAATGGCAAACAAGATCCTTCTCCATAGACAACTTGGGCAATCCTCGGATTAAGCCAAGGGAACTAAGCCTTGCAAGCAAGTCAAAGCTCAAATGACCAAGTCTCCTATGCCACTTCCAAAGATCAGAGGAGGAAGGTCCAGCCTCAAGACAACAAGAAGTGCCAAAAGACTCCGAATCTCATAGCCAAAACAGAGAGAAGGTTAAAATGCAAGTTAGAAACAAAAGCAACATCACGCAACACAAAGTGCTCATTAACTCACACCGACCCACGAGACAACACTTTACCTTTGCTATTGTCACCGAAGGTGATAAACTCCTTACCGGTGACCGGACTAAGACTGGAGAACCACATGGCGTTTCCGGTCATGTGTCTTGAACACCCGGAATCCACTAACCAAACGTTCTCCAATCGTTTTACCTACATCAATAAAAAGACATAGGGTGAGCATATGGTCCAACACTGGGTTAGTGAAGTAGGGAGAATACCAGTGTTGGGCCGGGTGCTCAAAAGAATGGTTAGCAGAAAAACCATTCCTAGCACGCCTACGGGAAGAGCGATCACCACGTAGAGGAAAACGTGGTCCGCTAAGGGAGGAGCGTCCATCGCGATACTCAAAACGCGGTGGAGGAAAACGCTCAACTACAAAGCCACCGCCACGGGCTCCAAAGCCTACAACCGCAGGCTCCCGCCGGGCACGACCTCCTCGCGGCCTAGGCCTAGGAACTTGAGGTTTTGGACCTCTAGGCCTAGCAGCACGCCTTTGAACATTCAGCACATGTACATCATGGAAAGGATGGTACATGTCCGTGTTGTTCATCTCCTTTGCACGAAGCGCCTCTCTCTTTGCCGAAACAAAAACTCACTCAAGTGTCCATCTCTCCCATAGTGCTCACAATGATACCTCACCGCTCTCATAGGGGGTTGTTGGTACTCACGGTAGTGGGTGTGGATCACTTTGTGTGACGTAACAGCTCTAACCCCATGGCCCACTGATCACTATCAACCACTGACAGTCGATCCGTACAGCCAAGAGATTAAGACCGGGTTCGCCACTGGGCTACATCAGTGCCCGATGTCCGCAGGATCATCTCACAATTCAGTTACAACCTCTTGAACATTTTGACAAATAACATCGGAGTAAATAGCGGAAGACTTAGATAACAATAGTTTTACAAACCAGTGTTCAACGTAAACTTAAAGTGAAGTTATTACAGACCATAGTTCAAATAGAGTTGGCAGGGTAGCAGATGACAACAACTAAGGTATAAAGATACATCACCCAGCCCGAGGGTGAGTAATCACTCATCGGCCTCATCGGCCTCTTCCTGAACAACAGTCACACAGCAGGGTCCAAGGCATACTGAGGAATCTGCCATACCTGCAACATGGGTAAAAGAACCCTGAGTACAAAGGTACTCAACAAGACTTACCCGACTAAAGAAAAAGGGAGAAGACTCAGGAATGCAGGCTTAGGGTAGTCAAGGTAAGGCTTAAGCAAGTTCAAGTATTTTGCAGAAAAGCATTTTTGGTAAACCTTATTTTTATTTTGAAAGATTCGGTATTCCTTGTTCCAACATAATCCTTGATTCATTTTACTTTTCAAAAACAGACCTAGTTGAGAACCACTCCCTGTTGACAGTCAGTGACTAAGTCTCCATAACCGAGGAGCAGCGTTAATCCGGATAAATAATACTCAGCTGAGGGTCCCTATCCACACTGCATATGTAGCACCCAAGCTTGCATATGCCAACTCGACTACCACGATTCCTCCAAGATTGGGCCGGTCCTACGCCACCTGGAAGTACAGTACACCACTCCAATCCGGGACTCTAACCCACGTGGGTACATGCTACTTCCGCCATCTCTCCACTCCCAGTGCGCGGTTGTCGGTCCAATAAAGGATTCCTCGGAGCCGAAGCTTTCCGTAGTATGTGAATAGTTGCAAGTCTTAGTCAGCAGGCCCCCATACAGGTGGTCCCTAAATTTTCCAGCCAGAACTATACCTTGGTTATATCTCACCCAAGCGTAATAGTCCCGTCAGTTTTTCAACCCTGTCCCGGTCGGTGTCAACTGTTGAGTCCCGGACTACAACATGACGGCACCGTACGCTCGGACAACCTCTCCTCGCTATTGACTAGGTACGGATCAGATACCTAGTCAACAGCCGGGGAGTAAGACCAAATTCCCATAAACATTCCTTAAGTGATCACACTTTTGAAATTGGCATTTTATTGCAAAGTCTAATTCAATAAGCATTGCTAAGCATTTTTCAAATACTTTTGAAAAGCAGGTATCGGGTGTATCATTGGTCAAGGTAGACTCGGCATACACCCATGTATCCGCAGGTTGTCGGTCCAATAAAGGATTCCTCGGAGCCGAAGCTTTCCGTAGTATGTGAATAGTTGCAAGTCTTAGTCAGCAGGCCCCCATACAGGTGGTCCCTAAATTTTCCAGCCAGCGACAAGCACCTCGGGACTCTAACCCGAGAGTACAGGTCCTGTCAGTTTTTCAACCCTGTCCCGGTCGGTGTCAACTGTTGAGTCCCGGACTACAACATGACGGCACCGTACGCAAGGACAACCTCTCCTTCCCATTGACTAGGTACGGATCAGATACTTAGCCAATAGTGGGAGTAAACCAAAATTCCCATAAAGGTTCTTAAAGTGATCACACTTTTGAAATTGGCATTTTTATTGCAATTCTATCATATAGCATTACTAAGCACTTTGCAAATAGTTTTGAAAAGCAGGTATCGGGTGTATCATTGGTCAAGGTAGATAATGCATCAGATAGGATTTCACTCAACTCCTATCAACCTAATGCAACAATTTAACTCAAAACATTTAAGGAAAACATTTATAAAGCAAGGTAGGGTTAAATGCACCGGGGCTTGCCTTGGACGGCAAAAAGAGCAGAGTCGGGGTAGGTATAGGTGTCGGAGCTCGGGGTTGCCTCGGGGACAGATCCTTCGGTGGCTACCTCGACTTCAGGGCCTTCTTCGTCAACTATACGGATGCAATGATGAATGCTCATGAGAATGATGATATGGACTTAAGGTGCAAGACCATACCACAGATTCAAGATTACTCTTAGGCAAGGCATAACCGAAATCTAGGTTGAGCATAAAAGGTAACCATTTCTTCCTTAAGCAAAATTGATTAAACTAGACTTTATCATAACTATCCTAAGCATCAACCAAACATAGCATCACAAACATCATAGGCCAAAGGGGGGTCTATGAACATCAAGCAATCCCAAAAGTCACATCACAGGGCATTCAACGCTAACCCTAATCACCTTTTCTATTTTTCTTAATTCTTTAAAAAGGTCATTTTATGAAGGTGCTCCAAAATTACCAAATTAATCACACAAGTTCATTAGGGTACATGTATATGGCAAAACAATTTCATAATTTTTGGAGGTCATTAAGGTGCTTAATTAAATCTAGCCATTTAAAAATTAACAACAAGGCACTAATTCCTTATTAAAATAAAGCTCAAAAATCACTTGCTCCAAAAGACTTCACAATTTACCAGAGACTTATCATGAACAACTAGCTTGCAAAATTAATCTCAAGATTTTTTGGAGCTACAGACACTCTCTAAAAATACCAAAGCCTTCATTTTTCAATTAAAAGGGGAATTTTTCATTTTCAAATTTTTGCAGGAAAGTCAAGTTTTATATTTTATAAAATACTTCAGAGCATAAAGAGTCTACCACAAAATTTTCAGAATTTATGGATCATACAGAAAATCACACAAAAATATGAAATCTGAACACTATTCACATGTATGAGAAAAAAAGGAAAACGGCACTGTTCTTCTCCTCCGTTCGCCGGCGACCACCGACGACGGCGGCGCTGCTACGCCGGCCGCGACGAGGCGTCTCAGGCGAAACCGAGGAGATGGAGGCTTCAGGAGCTCACCGTGAGTCGATTAAGCGGCTCGGCGAGGGAAGGGGATGAACGGAGGGAGGTGGTCGACGGTGGCCGGCGGAAAGCTCACGGCGGCGATCGTCGTCCCGATGATCCTGCGCGACACAAGTGACCGCAAGGGGTCAGTCAGAGGCGCAAAGGAGTAAGGAAGATGATGCGGGGGTCGGAGGGAGATGATCAAAGCCGGAGAGGGAGTATTTCACAATCCCGACCTCGACGGGCTTCTCGCCGGAGATGGGAACGGCGAGTTACGCCGGGCAAACAGGGACGGTAGAGACCAAATTTGGAGTGGGGAAGCTGCACGGGATCAAGGCGGAGCTGTTGAGCTAGTTGGTTGAGCGGCGGAAGCTCTGTAGTGGACTGGCCACGGTGGCGGAGGTGGGTGAGTGAGCTCGGGGCTCCGGCGGCTTATATAGCCGCGGCTAGCGGCCGGTAGAGAGCTCGGAGAGGTGTGGACGAGTTCGGCCGAGGCACGCGCAATCGATTGCGAGCTGGCGGAGATGATGGCGTGCAGCCGGGGCCTGGGCGTGAGCTCGCCGGCGATCGGCCACGCGGCGGCGACGCGCAGAGCACTGTAGGGGACGGGAGCGCGGGTCAGCGCTCGCGTGCGGGCGCGGAGGGGACAAGGGGACAGCGGCGGCAGGGTGGAGGCGCGTGGGGAGCAGCCAGGCGCGCGGCGCACGCGGCGCCGGCGAGGCGGCCATGGCCGCCCCCCCCCCTACCGGAGAAGATGAACAGGGTAGGGTGTAGGGTTTGACTTTGGCTGATCTCTGTATTTTTCAAATTTCTCCCAAAATTTGAACTGTGCGACAAAAACTTAAAACACCAAAGTTGTTCAGAAAACGAGATCTACAACTTTGTCAATATGAACATTTTCAAATTCCAAATAGTTTTTGAACAATATTTGGAAACAGTAAAGGGGACACTTTTTTCAACTTGATTCAAATCAAAATTACTCTGGATTTCAAACTGAAATTTGAAAATCTGTAAACATGAAAGTTGTTCCTTTTATCAAAACCTACAACTTTGCTATTATACACTTTTCCAGAAACTCATTAGTTTTTGAACTCATTTTGAAAACTGAAAAGGGGACAAAAACTGGAGTTTGATTGAATTTGAAATAACTCAAAACTTTGTACTGCAACTTGAAAATTTGTAAATACCAAAGTTGTTTCTCTTTGACAGATCTACAACTTCGCTTTTTGGACCACCCCAAATTTTGAATAATTTTTAAATTACAAAAAGAGGGATAAAATCCAGGGTTTGGAAATCAGGGTTTTGCAAAGAGATTTTGAAATCAAATTCTGATTTTTGAACTTTGGCCAACACAACAACCTTCAAGACACCAAAGGAACAAGAATTACACAAAGCTAGGCACAGAGGTGAAATTACCATTTTGCCCTAGTAGAGAGAAGTGGGCTAAATAGGGTTTTTGCAATAGAGGGAATTCACATAAATGATACACTAGCAAAATGCATACACATGAAATCATGATCAAGATACTTAAAGATGATTATGATGATATGTCAAGTTAATTACAGTTAAACACCAGAGGTGTTACAGCCCTCCCCCCTTAAACAAAATCTCGCCCCGAGATTCCACGTCTTAAAAAAGGACAAAGAGGGATAAAGGCAAACTTTACATTGACAGGGATTCGAGAAAGTCGGGTAGTTCTTTGCTAAGAAGTCTTCAGATTCCCAGGTGGCTTCTTCTTCGGAGTGCTGGTTCCACTGGATTTTGTACCATCTCGTGGTGGTTCTTCGGGTAACACGATCTTTGTGATCCAACACGCGAACTGGATATTCCGAGTAGGATAGATCAGGCTCTAGCTCGACACCTTCAACTTCCACGACATGTTCTGGTACTCGGAGACACTTCTTGAGTTGGGAGACATGGAAAACATTGTGGACAGCGGAGAGATGATCGGGCAACTTCAGCTTGTAAGCTACCTTGCCACAACATTCCAAAATCTCAAACGGACCAATGTAGCGGGGTGCTAACTTTCCTTTGACTCCAAAACGAGTGACTCCTTTGGTCGGTGAGACCTTGAGATATACATAATCCCATATCTCCAACTGAAACTTTCAGAGGTCGACGTCTCTTGTCAGCGTAGCTCTTCTGTCGAGATTGGGCAATCTCATATTCTTTGTATCTGCTTGACTTCTCTTCCATATCTTTGACCAGGTCAACTCCAAAGAATTCTCTTTCTCCGGGCTCAGACCAACTGAGGGGTGTACGACAACGACGACCGTACAGTGCTTCAAAGGGTGCCATTTTTGATGCTCTCTGGTAACTGTTATTATAAGAGAACTCTGCCAAGGCAAACAGTCATCCAAGTATCTGCGAAGGTAAGAACACAGGCTCTCAACATGTCCTCCAGCACTTGGTTGACTCGCTCAGTTTGTCCATCAGTTTGCGGATGATAAGCTGTGCTATGTAAGAGCTTGGTTCCAAGTGAGTATGGAACGCTTTCCAAAACTTAGCGACAAACTGGGTACCACGGTCAGAGACAATGGTCTTGGGTATGCCATGAAGCTTCACTATGTTGTTTTTGTACAAAGTGGCATACGTGGGGACGGTGTAACTGGTCTTCACTGGCAGAGAAAGTGAGCTTGTTTGGTGAGTCGGTCCACGATTACCCAAATGGAATCAAAACCTTTCTGGGTCTTGGGTAGTCCATTGACAAAATCCATACTAATGTCGTCCCATTTCCAAGTGGGTACTGACAAAGGTTGCAACTCTCCTCCAGGCTTCATGTGTACTGCCTTGACTCTTTGGCAGGTATCACACTGAGCGACATACCGGGCAATCTCAATCTTCATTTTAGTCCACCAGAATCTCTGCTTTAAGTCTTGGTACATCTTGTTACTGCCGGGGTGAATAGAGATCTGGTCAAGTGTGCTTCATCAAGGATTAACTGTCTCAATTCAGGCACACTTGGGAACTACTAGACGGTTCTTGAACCAAACAACTCTACGTCATCGATCCTGAAACAATCAGCCTTTCCGGTCTGATCTTTTCGATGATGTGCTTGATTCCAGGGTTATCCTTCTGAGCAGCAATGACTTGATCCTTGATGGTTGTTTCTATGCTGACATTGTTCAAGCTTCCTTGCGGGATCATTTCGATACCCATCCCTTCAAGTTCATGGCACAAGGAAAGATCGTAGGGCTTCGTCGTCAGACAGTTGCAGTGTGACTTGCGACTGAGGGCATCGGCAACTACATTTGCCTTACCAGGATGGTAATGTACTTCGAGATCATAATCTTTAATCAACTCAAGCCATCTTCTCTGCCTCATATTCAATTCTTCTTGAGTGAAGATATACTTTAGGCTCTTGTGATCCGTGTACATATTGCAGGTGCTGCCCAACAGATAGTGACGCCAAATCTTCAAGGCATGCACGACTGCTGCTAGCTCAAGATCGTGGGTTGGGTATTTCCTCATGTCGCTTAAGCTGCCGTGAGGCATAAGCAATTACTCGTCCTTCTTGCATCAAAACACAGCCCAAACCAGTACCAGATGCATCACAGTATACATCGAAGGGTTTCTCGATATCAGGTTGAGCTAGGACTGGTGATGTAGTTAGCAGTTTCTTCAGGGCTTGAAAGGCTTGCTCACAGGCTGGTGACCAAACGAAATCCACGGAATTCTTCAACAACCCTGTGATAGGCTTGGCGACTCTGGAGAAATCTGGGATGAAACGACGATAGTATCCAGCCATTCCCATGAAGCTGCGAACTTCGCGGACAGTGGTAGGTGGCCTCCAATCCAAGATATCTGCCACTTTTTCAGGGTCAACTGACACACCTTCCGCGGACAGGACATGACAAGGAATTGAATTCGATCTAGCCAGAATTCACATTTGCTGAACTTGGCATACAGCTGGTGATCCCTGAGACGAGAGAGAACGATTCGAAGATGCTTGGCGTGATCTTCGGAGTTCTTGAATAGACAAGGATGTCGTCAATGAACACGACTACAAATTTATCGAGCTCTGGCATGAACACAGAGTTCATGAGATACATGAAATGAGCGGGGGCATTGGTCAAGCCGAAGGACATGACCAAGTACTCATATAGGCCGTATCTGGTGGTGAAAGCTGTTTTTAGGAATGTCTTCTGGACGGATTTTTATTTGGTGATAGCCAGATCTGAGATCAATTTGGAGAACACTCTGGCTCCAGACAACTGATCAAAAAGAAGGTCAATGCGAGGCAAGGGATATTTATTTTTGATGGTGACCTCGTTGAGCGGGCGATAGTCAACGCACAGACGAAGACTTTTGTCCTTCTTCTTCACAAAGATAGCAGGACAGCCCAAGGAGATGAACTTGGGCGAATGAGACCCTTGTCCAAGAGCTCTTGCAATTGGATCTTCAGCTCTGCCAACTCTCTGGGAGGCATTCGATAAGCTCTACGGGATATAGGAGCAGTCCGGGCTTTAGCTCTATGGCAAACTCAACATCACGGTCGGGAGGCAGACCGGTAGATCTTCTGGAAAGACATCAGGGAACTCACAGACCACGGGAATATCCCTGACTTCCGGAACACAGGCGGTATTCAACTGGGTGGTTGCTGGTTTTTGAGGCATAGGAAGTTGGAGAAGGAGTTTGGAGTTGCTGTTAGGAATATCCACTCTCACAACTCTATTCAAGATGTCTATCATGGCTTTATACTGACACATCCAATTCATGCCTAAGATGACATCTATCTCTTGATTGCGCAGTACTATCATGGTGGTAGGAAAGACATGTTCCCCAACATTACTGGTATACTGCGGACCACTTCCTTAGTATTTATCCGCCCTCCAGGCGAAAGTATGCAAAAACTTTCTGTTAACTCCCCCATGGGTAACTCATGCTTGATGACAAAAGTGCGACTGATGAAGGAATGCGATGCACCAGAATCAAACAAGACGACTGCAGGATGATTGGCAACAGGGAACCTACCGAGCATGACGGGCTCTCCTTCTGGGATGTTACTGACGGTGGTGAAGTAGACTTGCCCGTGCTTCTTGACAAACTTGCCCTTCTGGACGTGCTGCTGCGGTGCACGGTGCTGCTGCTGTGATCCTCCAGGGCCTTTCTGTGCATGCTGGGCATTCTTCTTTGGTTTTGGGCAATCGCGAGACCAGTGACCAACTTGGCCACAGTTGTAGCATGGATGGTTGTAAGCTGTTTGAGGGGTGGTGACACGAACACCTGGGGCGTTCGGCTGAGTGGCACTTTGCTGGTTGGCATTATGAGTGGTGGCCGCGGTACGAACGACCACTTGCTGATGAGGGTATGGGGCACGGTTTTGGTGGTGGCTGGGGTGATAGATGATTCTTGGGCGCTTATGGTTGCTGGAGAAGCTGCTAGACCCAGCCTTCTTCTTCTTCTTCTCCTCTTGTACTGGCGGTTACTCTCCTCGAAAGCGACAGCACGATCAACGACATCATGATAAGATCCATTGAGGTTGTTGGATAGACCTCTGCGAATCTTAGGGTGCAGACCCCTGAGAAAACAATCTCTCTTCTTCTCATCCGTGTTGACATAGTCGGAGGCATACTGGCTCAGGTGGTTGAACTGTCCAACGTACTGCATAACGGTGGAATCTTTCTGTTGCAGGGCTAGGAACTGATCAAGCTTCATCTTCATCAGACCTGACGGGATGTGGTGTGCACGGAAAGCGGTGCGGAACTCTTCCCAGGTCAGCTGGTGACCTTCAGGCTGGGCAGCCAACAGGTTGGCATACCAAGCACTTGCGGGACCACGAGCTGCTGAGAAGCGAACCGGGCTTCTGGATTTCAGTGCATCGGATGAGACCAAACTTCTGCTCCATGGTGCGGAGCCATCATCAGCTTCGAGGGGTTCATCGGCTCTGGTGAAAACCGGTGGACGGGGGGTTCAGTGAACTCCACATAGGTGGTCTCTTGGTTGTGACGGCCACGGTGACCAACATTCTGCTGTCCTTGGTTCTGAGCCATCAGGTTGGCAGCGGCGGCCAAGGCTGCAATGGCATCTGCCAGGGTAGCAGGAACTGGTGGAGGGTTTGGGAAGGTTGGCACCTCCGGAACTTCCGGCTCCAGTGCGGGTGTTCACAGGCATCTGTTAAGAATTGGGAACTTAGCATCCAAAGATTGATTTTGAACGAAACTGACTGATAAGATTCATTGATGCAAGGGTAGTTAACTGATACAGAAGTTCGATAGATAACCACTAACTGACAAAGGAAAGGTACAAGACACGATACAGACTCGACTAGACAGAAGACCAACTAACGTCCCAAACCTAGACTAAGGCTTTAGGTGAGCAGATGGTACAGACACAAGGAATCTAGTCGTCATCGATGATGATATCTTCATCGTCGTCATCTTCGATGATGAGCTCAGGCTCTTCCTCCTCATCCTCGTCCTCAACGTGAACTCTTCAGCAGGTCCACTTCTTCATTCTGGACTGGCTCATGTTCTACTTCAGGTTCCTCCACGACTCCATCTTCTGGATCCTCAGCAACAGGTGGAATCGACGGGGTGAAGTTGGTCGTACAGTTGATGTACCTCCTCATGAAGCATATCATTGTACTGCTCAATCTGGGCAGTGTACTGCTGCAGTCCATGGAGCTGGGCTCTGGTGACATCCTCTCGGATCCATGTTGCATCACGCTGCTGGATAGCGCGAACCACATTCTGGTTAGCTTCCTCAAGAGCGGCTCGTGCCTCGTAGAACTCCAGGCGGGAAAGGTAGAAGTCATGCTCCATGTTCTCCATCTCAGCCTGAGATTCTTGATCTCCTCCTTCAGCTGCTTGCGGGTCTGACGGGGGAAAACGACGTCATTGGAGGGTTCTCCAGTCTCTTCTCCGGTGCGTGGCGCCAGCTGGTGACGCGGCACACCATGCGGTCCAGTCGACTTGCGAGCGGTGAACTTGATACGGGCCATGTCTGGATCAGATAGATAGAAGAGAAGCATAAGGCTAGCAAGAAAAGGTAAAGGCATACTAACCCAACAGACTTAGAGAGGAAGTTATTATCTTAAGTTATTATGACATGATGCATGAATCGTTTCTACGGAACAAGGCAATGCAACTACTAAGGTAAAGTACATAGGGCTTATACAAGTTGTCTTGCTACAAGTTGCCAAAGATTAGATGAGATGAGAGAAGCAATTTGGACTCACAATAGTCAAGTTTAGTTTTGGACTCAAAGACCTTTTAAAGTTTTCGCAAAAAGATTGCAACGTCGTAGTGAGATGCTCCGGATACCACTCTGTGACGTAACAGCTCTAACCCCATGGCCCACTGATCACTATCAACCACTGACAGTCGATCCGTACAGCCAAGAGATTAAGACCGGGTTCGCCACTGGGCTACATCAGTGCCCGATGTCCGCAGGATCATCTCACAATTCAGTTACAACCTCTTGAACATTTTGACAAATAACATCGAAGTAAATAGCGGAAGACTTAGATAATAATAGTTTTACAAACCAGTGTTCAACGTAAACTTAAAGTGAAGTTATTACAGACCATAGTTCAAATAGAGTTGGCAGGGTAGCAGATGACAACAACTAAGGTATAAAGATACATCACCCAGCCCGAGGGTGAGTAATCACTCATCGGCCTCTTCCTGAACAACAGTCACACAGCAGGGTCCAAGGCATACTGAGGAATCTGCCATACCTGCAACATGGGTAAAAGAACCCTGAGTACAAAGGTACTCAACAAGACTTACCCGACTAAAGAAAAAGGGAGAAGACTCAGGAATGCAGGCTTAGGGTAGTCAAGGTAAGGCTTAAGCAAGTTCAAGTATTGCAGAAAAGCATTTTTGGTAAACCTTATTTTTATTTTGAAAGATTCGGTTTCCTTGTTCCAACATAATCCTTGATTCATTTTACTTTTCAAAAACAGACCTAGTTGAGAACCACTCCCTGTTGACAGTCAGTGACTAAGTCTCCATAACGAGGAGCAGCGTTAATCCGGATAAATAATACTCAGCTGAGGGCCCTATCCACACTGCATATGTAGCACCCAAGCTTGCATATGCCAACTCGACTACCACGATTCCTCCAAGATTGGGCCCGGTCCTACGCCACCCGAAGTACAGTACCACCACTCCAATCCGGGACTCTAACCCACGTGGGTACATGCTACTTCCGCCATCTCTCCACTCCCAGTGCGCGGTTGTGAAGGACCGAGAAGCTACCCGAAAGCGACCAGAGGGGGGGTGAATGGGAGCTTCAAAAATTTCCTTTCGGAAACTAGATGCCACTGTCCCAAGATCAACCCCAAAAGCGAAACCTAGAGCTTGCTAATGTCCACGACCCTAGATGTAGGGTGGATGCTTCCTAGAAGCACAGCGGGACACTAGACAACCCTAGAAAGCCAACCCAAAAGACGGAACTCAATCCGATCAAGAACGAACGAACGCGAACGAAGACGCGCGAAACTGCAGCGACCGGACTCTGGCCTGCGTCCGGTCAGCAGGGACCGGACGCGTCCGGTCGTCAGAAAACAGCTCTGGGAGCTCTCTGTTCGCGACCGGACGCACGGAGCTCAAGCGTCCGGTCGTTCACTGAGCGTCCGGTCAGATGAGACAATGACACGGGAACAGTGCAAGCGTAGCGTCCGGTCGAAATGCAAACAGAGCGTCCGGTCGAGAGCGTCCGGTCAGTACGCAGAAAAGCTTGGCGCCGTGCTCAACGACCGGACTCTGTGAAAGCGTGCGTCCGGTCAGCCCGACAGAGCGTCCGGCACCCCGCGACTGCACTGAAACTCGGCGATTCAACCCGATCTCCTCCGAATCAAGTGCTCTAGGCTTGGGATTCGATCTGAGGAGTCACAAGGAGGTTAGTGAGCTATCTCTAAGAGATCATGGCTCGAACCTAACTCCAAATCGGTGAATCGAAGGAATTGGGGGGAGGAAGAGAAGAAAGAGAGACCCGAACTAAAACTTGATCGATCTCCTAGACCGTGAGGTTAGAGATGATTTCTTTCGGTGGAAAGAAGTGCCTCACGATCTAGAGCAACTCAGTTCAAACGGAATCGTGAAAGATGAACCGAGCACAAAGATCAAGCGACGGGAAAACTCAAGGCACAAAGCAATCCGCGAAGAACATGATGAACATGAAATCAAAACGCGAATTCACACCAAGAGATGGGATCCAAGGTGAGGACACGGCCTCACTTCCTCGAATCAACAGTACACAGAGTGGAGTCTCTCTGCGGATCTCAACTAGCTAAAGCAGGGGTGTGGGAGAGTGGAAACCCTAGGAATGAAAGCTCTAACTGAGATTGAGATCGGGAGGAGGGTGTCTCCCCTAGACTACTTAAACTAACCTAGCCTAAGTCTATTTCCTACTCTACCCCTCTCTACTCTAATTACAGAGCGGACCAGCCTAACCCTAAGGCTATTCTAGTCCACCCGCTGGTGGTAGGTAGATCCGACGGCCACGTCCGCACGGTCTTCCGCGTCGCCTCCACGCAACCTTCAGATCGCCGCCACGTGCCGCCACCACTCTGCACCCCCGGTTTTGCGGCCCAAACGGGAAACCAGCCTTTTCCATCAGCCCCCGGTTTTGAGGCCCAAACCGGGAAACCAGCCTCCAGCCTGAGTTTTGTGGCCAAACTCGGAAACCGTCCGCGCCCGAGTTTTGAGGCCCAAACTCGGAAACCGGCCCACGCCCAGGTTTTGAGGCTCAACCTGGAAACCGTCGCGCCCAGGTTTTGTGGCTCAACCTGGAAACCCAGCACCCAGGTTTTGAGGCCCAAACCTGGAAACCGTCCACCGTTGGTTTTCCCGGCTCTACCAACAAACCGGCGTCGTAGAGGGGATGCACCGCCTGTGCACCCCTTCCACCGACATGATCGCACTTCTCCGCCTGTCGCTGTCGCAGGCTGCCAGCCACCACAGCTGATCCTCCGGCCTCCAGTCCATCAGTCCAAGTCCACGTCCGCCCTTCACCGTCCGATACATCGGCATGGCACGTCCGCCGCACGGCACGCCCATCCTTCATCGCGCCCGGTCCGTCGGCACGGCACGTCGCAACTTGACCTTCACCCGCCATCGATCACTGTCTCCGTGCTCGACACCTGCACAACACAAGCCAAAGAAACATGCGCATCATCTCCATTGACAATCACTCATCACACAGAGACTCGGCATACACCCATGTATCCGCAATCTCCCCCTTGATGAGTGCATTGTCAACTCCACAACAAATCATGAATAAGAAGAAGAAGGTAGGAAGGAGTGGGAGAGAAAACCCAACCAAATGACCCAGAAGCCTTAACAAAAGCCGAAGAAGGTCAAGTGGATGAAGCAAAAACTTGGTCCCCAAAGACATGGGCAACGGCTTGACGCAACCAAGTAAAGCAAAGCTAGCCCTCAAGAGAGGTAGGTAGAAAGGCTCAACACCGCTAGCAGATAGCAATTGAAGATCGGAGGACAACAGAAGCAAAATGCTAGTCCCTCAAGATAGAGGCACAGAGGCTCAACACAACTAGCAAGAAAATCACTCCGAACCAATTGAAAATCAACCCAAACCAAATGGGAAAGCACACCAGACGATACCAATTGAAAGCCAAATGAGAAAGCTTATGAAAGCTCATGAGAAGCTAGGAACGTTTGCTAGTCCCTGCAAGACAGAGGCAACGGCTCAACACAACTAGCAAACTCCCCCTCGACAAATGCAAGCAACTAGGACAAAAGATTTTCAGGGCATATGATGCGTAAATTTCTCCCCCTAGTTGAAAATGCACTTATCAAGGCCAAAAGGTATCGGAGAAGCAACTCTCTTCACATAAACTCCCCTGAACACAAGATCTCCTTCCACAATGCATATGGAGTCAAAATGCAAGTTAGGAGCTTCAAGTATATAGTCAAAAGAGTGCAAAGATGCTCTAATCAGTATAGTTCCAACATCTCAATTAAGCACTCAAATAGCAAAGGCTCAAACTGATCACTTATACGAAATATGAAGCATATGAGCATGTGAGCAGTTTTAAGCCAAAAGGATAGTCACCATCAAAATAGCACTAGACATGTATAGAAGGAATCCAAACAAGTGCTAAGCATATATACAAGGTGAACTACCCCTAGCAAAGTTCAATCATCATGCATAGGAATGAAGCATATACTTGTGATTTCAAATTCATATCGGAGTTGCAGCGGTAAAAGAATTCACAAGTTCATTTTTAGCATGTGATTGCGAGAGGTTGAAAGCTTGTCATCGCCTAACTTTTCAACCGTGCGAAGCCTATGCCGAAGCAATCAGAAGCTTAAAGCAACGGTTTCGGTCATACACTACATGGCTCAAGTTTAACTCAAAGTGCAATGAGAAACAGTCTCAATACCATGAGGTGTTGACAAGCAATCCCATCTCGATCTTTTCAATTAACAATACTTGGTCCAGATTTTAAGCAAGTTATGAACAACCAAGCAAGTGAATGACTCAGAACTAGAGACATAGCAACCTAGCATATATGAAAAGCAGGAATGGACTCAACACACCCTACACATGCTAGTTGCATATCTCAATGGTGAACATTTTCAGATTTATATACATTAGGCATAATTCACCATTCCAAAAAATAGCTCGCTCATAACATGTAACAGTGATCAGAAAGAGCATAAGCTACAAGCATCATCATAAGTATCGGAGCAATACTAACAAGAGCATAATTACATTCTAGTGAATATAGACATGAAGCTCAGAATGTAAATGCGTATGCCGACACAAAACTGAACGAAAGAAGATACCAAAAGGAGAGACTCAAGAAACTCAAAAGAAAAGAGCCTCAAATAAAAGAGTCAGTCTGTACATCTCAAAATGCTTTCCCCATCTAAAAGGGGAAACACACACCAAGCTCACCCCTCAACCTATTAAAGGTTGATTCGTCTAAAGGCTTGGTGAAAATATCAGCTAATTGGTGATGAGTATCGACATGGCGAAGGTCGATATCACCCTTCTCCTGGTGGTCTCGCAAGAAATGAAAGCGCACATCAATGTGTTTGCGTTTTCGAGTGAAGCACAGGTTTCTTAGCAACGCTAATGGCACTCGTGCTGTCACAAAGCAAAGGAACTCGAGTAAAGCTCAAACCAAAATCACGCAAAGTGGCCATCATCCAGAGTAACTGGGAACAGCAGCTAGCCGCAGCAACATATTCAGCCTCCGTGGTAGACTGAGCGACACTAGACTGCTTGCGAGAAGACCACGACACAAGAGAAATCCAATAAACTGGCAAGTCCCAGAAGTGGACTTGCGCTCAATGCGACAACCAGCAAAATCAGCATCAGAAAACCACAAAGCGAGAGGGTGGAAGAAGCAGAATACCAAATCCCGAGCTCAGGCGTGAAACGAAGGTACCTGAAGATGCGCTTCACACCGCCTGACGGTGAGAAGTGCGTGGCGAAGCCTGAAAGCGCGCGCACAAGCACACGGCGAACTGAATGTCCGGCCGTGTCGCCGTCAGGTAGAGCAGCGATCCAATCATGCTGCGGTACTCCTTCTGGTCCACTGCTTCTCCATCCGTGTCGGCATCCAGGGCAGTCGTCGTCGACATGGGCGTCGGAAGAGGCTTGGCCTCACCCATGTCGAACCGCTTCAGCAAGTCCCTGTGTACTTGCCCTGGTGCACAAACGTCCCCTCTCGGGATTGCTTAATTTGCAACCCGAGAAGAAAGTCAGCTCGCCCATCATGCTCATCTCGAACTCCCTGCTCATAGTATCTGCAAACTTGGCAACCAAAGCGTGAGAAGAACCACCGAAAATGATATCATCCACGTAAATTTGGATCAAGAGAGTATCTTTGCCTTGCTTGAGGAGAAAGAGCGTTTTATCTACACATCCCATTTTAAACCCTTAGCTAGCAAAAAGGTTTTTAATCTCTCATACCAGGCTCTAGGGGCTTGTTTCAAACCATACAAAGCTTTGTGGAGTTTAAAGACATGGTTTGGAAACTTGGGATTTCAAAACCGGGGGGTTGCTGGACATAGACCTCCTCCTCATATAGCCGTTTAAGAAGGCACTCTTGACATCCATTTGAAAAAGTTTGAAACCCATGGATGCAGCATAAGCCAAGAGTATCCTAATAGCCTCCAAACGAGCTACAGGAGCGAAGGTCTCCTCATAATCTATCCCCTCCTTCTGACTATAACCCTTCGCTACAAGCCGGGCCTTGTTTCTCACAATGTGGCCCTCCTCTCCTTGCTTGTTTTTAAAACCCATTTTGTCCCAATAGGTTTACAGTCAGGAGGTGGTGGCACTAGAACCCAAACCCGATTTCGCTCAAAGTTCTCTAGCTCCTCATGCATGGCATTGACCCAATCCGGATCCGTCAATGCGTGTCCAACATCTCGGGCTCAAAGAGACGCAACAAAAGCAGAATGAGCAAAGTGCGAGATGTGCTGTGACCTGGAGCGAGTAACTCGCTCGTCGATGTCGCCGATCATCTGTTCAGGGGGGTGCTGGCGCTGGATGTGTCGTGGCGCCTCCCGGGAAGAAGTAACCTCCCCCTCAACAGTAGCTGGTTCCACCCCGGGTACAAAAGGTACCGCGCGAGGTGGATCCCACGGCCCCCAGGAAGAAGACGTCTCGGGCCACGGGTCGTCGTCGAAGCCGCTCCCGGCGGCGCGGCAGGCGGAGGGGTGCTGGATCATCTATACCTTCAGCACCCTCTTCCTCGTCATCGAAAAGAGGCTCTCCAACCTCGTGATCACCTGCACGCTCAAAACGAGAAGAAGGAGAAACAAGAGTCTCGTCGAAGGTGACATCTGATGTCTCCATGACTCGGTTAGTGTCAAGGTTAAGTACACGATAAGCTCGAGTGTGAGTGCCATAACCCAAAAACACACCGTCAGAAGAACGAGACTCAAACTTGTCTAGGTTGCCTTTTTTCAATATAAACAGTGGCAACCAAAGACTCTAAAATAACTCACCTTGGGCTGGCGACCAAAACGCAACTCATAAGAGGTCTTCTTCAAAAACTCTCAGAAAAATGCGATTCGAAATATAGCATGCAGTGTTCATAGCTTCGGCCCAATAGCGCCTAGGAGTCCTATGCTCATCAAGCATCGTCCTGGCCATCTCAACAAGGGTCCGATTCTTCCTCTCTACAACACCATTTTGGGGTGGTGTATAGGGAAAAAACTGATGCTCCAAACCAAGGCGTTTACAAAACTTCTCAAAATCCGAATTTTTAAACTCGGAACCATTATCACTTCTAATCGCTCGCATCGAGTTCAAAGGGAACTCGTTCTGAAGACGCAAAATCAGATCGCGAGCGAAGGAGAATGTCTCGGACTTCTCAACTAAAAAGAAGACCCACGAATACCTCGAAAAGTCGTCAACAATAACAAGCACATACCACTTCCCACCAACCGAGCTCACCCGAGCCGGACCAACAAGGTCCATATGCAAAAGCTCTCCGGGGTGCGAGGTCATAACCTTGGTCAAAGGATGGTGGGGAGCAGCAACCATCTTTCCATGCCGGCAAGCATGGCAAACTAGATCCTTCTCCAACGAAAGCTTGGGCAATCCTCGGATTAAGCCAAGTGAGCTAAGTCTTGCAAGCAAGTCAAAACTCAGGTGACCGAGCCTCCTATGCCACTTCCAAAGATCAGAAGAAGAAGGACTAGCAAAAGACAGCGAGAAGATCCAAACGACTTTGAGAAATTCGCGCGAAAGACATTCCCAAAGGGTGAAATCAGACATACAAGATCACCCTGAGGATCTAAGATCCGGCTAAGGTTCGGTTTGAAACGAATCTCATAGCCTTCACGAAAAAGTTGCGAAACAGAAAGCAAGTTGAAATGCAGGTTAGAAACAAGAGCAACCTCGCGCAACACAAAGTGCTCATTAACCCGCACTGCACCAACGGACAATACCTTGCCCTTACCTTTGTCGCCGAAGGTTATGTACTCTTTTCCGGCGACCGGACTATGGCTGGAGAACCATTTGGCATTTCCGGTCATGTGCCTCGAGCAACCGGAATCCACAAGCCAAATGTCCTCCAACCGCTCCTCCTACATCAATAAAAAGACATAGGGTGAACATACGGTCCAACACTGGGGTTAGTAAGATAAGAAGGAAACCAGTGTTGGGCCGGCTGCTCAAAAGAACGGTCAGTGTAAAACCATCCTGTCTAGGGGGATAGCGATCACCACGCACAGAAAAACGTGGTCCGCTGGGGAGAAGCGCTCACCGCGAAACTCTACCTGCGGTGGGACAAAGCGCTCAACAAAGCCTCCGCCACGGGGTCCGTTACCTGCAAAAGCAGGACCCCGTCGGGCACGCTCTCTACGAGGTCTACGCCTAGGAGCCTGCTGCTCAACTCTAGCGTCTCTCCTCGAGCTCTCTCTCTCCTGCCTAGGCCTCACAAACTGAGGTGCTCTACCTCTAGGCCTAGTCTCCCTCCTAGGGGCTCTCTCCTGCTGCCTAGGCTGGGTATGCTTCCCTCCAGACCTAGCAGCTCTCCCCTGAGGCTTCGGAGCATGTCCACCACGAGCTGGGTGAAACATGTCCGGGTTCTGCATCTCCCTAGCTCGGCGCGCCTCTCTCCTGCGCCTAAAGCAGAACTCACTCAGGTGACCATCCCGCCCACAAAAGTCACACTGAAACCTCACCGCGCAAAGGGGGTTGTTGGTTTGCAGGGATGTGGGTATGGTTCACCTTGCCCTTGCCCTTCTGTGGCAACTCCTCTCGGATGGGTGGCATTGTGTCAAGCTTGTTCTTTAGGTGATTGGGCTTGGGTTGCCATTGTGGATTCTTGGGTGGAGCCTTGGGGGTTTCAACTACAACTCCATCCTTGGTGACAGGCTTGGCAGGCTCTTTGGGTGGAAGCTTGGTTAGTTTGGGAGTAGTGGTGGAGTTGGGCTTCTCACAGGGGTTCAGACCACTAGACTCTCCAATCTTACCAAAAGCTGAAAGATCAACACTCTGGCCAAGACCTACACCAGGAGCCCCAGCAGCTCGCTTGAATTGGGAGATCATCATCCCGAGCTGAGGCTCACCACAAGACACCCATGACAAGACGGTCCGAAGGTATGTGTTTTCCTCCTCGGTACGCACCTTGTCATGCCTCACATTGGCCATCTCCTGCTCCAGGCCCTCACACAAAGCACACCTCTTGACACAAGTGCTATCCGAGCCGGCCTTCTCAAAAGACTCAAGCTTGGCATTCTTCTCTGCCAACTCGGATTGCAAGACAGGACAAGTCTTGCACGCACCCAACAGCTGCGGTCTAGCTCGGAGCTCATCCACCTCATCTACCAGCGCAGCATACTTACTCCTCAGAGTGAGAAGATCCGTCATGTGCGCGGCGCAACTCTCGCACTCCAACTCCTCCGACACAACCACGGTGGACCGAGCGAACTCAAGCTCCTTCACCGTGTCCTCCCACTTCTGCCTAAACTCCTTGCGCTCTCTAGCGGCACGCCTAAGCAACTTGTCTTGACTAAGGAGGGCAGCAGTCAACTTCTCAACCTCGGAGGAAAGCTCGTCGTAGGTGAGAGATACCTGGGAGGTGTCGTCGTCGTCGTCGTTCCGAGGGTACGCTCCGGCTCGCCGTCGACCTCATCTCCGAGCGCCATGGTACACAGGCCTTCGTCGCCGGCGAAGAAGCACAAGCCGTTGAACGTGTCCTCCAGCTTCTTCTTCTCGGACTCGTCATCACTCGATCGAGCGAGTCGTCATCCGAGCCGTCGACGTCGCTGAGCGTGGCGAAGAACGCTCGCTGCTCAGCCTGCTGCTTCTCCAAGTACTTCTTCTTGATGTACTCTTTGTTGAAGCCGCCCCGCTTCTTGTGCCTTGGGGGAACGTGCTTCTCCTTGTACTTGGAGTCGCGCCTGTGGCCGTGATCGCCCTTCCCAAGATGCTTGTTCTTCTTCTTGGGGCAGTCGGCGATGAAGTGGTCGGGGTCGCCGCACTCGTAGCATCCGGTGCGTCCTCCTCCGCGACGACGGTTCATGCGGTTGTTGTGGAACCGCGAGAACCGGTTGGCAAGCAAAGCCAACTCGTCGTCTCCCAAAGACTCCAGCTGGTCCTCTGTCACAGAAAAGAGAAGAAGCGCAAAGCCAAGCTGAGGGGTTAGAGGAAGAGCCGGAAACCAAAGCCATGGACGGGCGAGAAGGATTTTCAAAAGAAGCCCTCGCCATAGCATCAATCTCACTGGACTTGAGCTTACTGAAGAGCTCGTCGCAGGTGAGAGTCTCATAGTTCGGCGATTCGATGATTGCCTGAACCTTGGAGTCCCACATCGAACGGTCAAGAGTGTGCAAAAGCTTCAAAGCACGCTCATGATCGTCAAATGGCAACTGCTCTCTGTTAGCCCTCATCCTGTTGACAATCACCTGAAAGCGAGCGAATAAACTTTCTATGCTCTCGCCAGGTTGATGTCTAAAGTTCTCATACTCTCGCTTGAACGACTCGTAGAGTCGGGTTTTGACTTGAGAGGTGCCCTCATGAAAACGCATGAGAGTGTCCCAGATCTCCCGAGCCGTAGCGAGGTGAGAAACACGATCAAACTCACCCATGCTCAAACAAGAGAAAAGAGCATTACGGGCTCGGCTATTGGCATCGTGCTCATCGACCTGCTGTTGAGTCACACGAGCAGCCAAGACCACGTAATCAGGGGAGTTGCAAATATCCCAGATCGAAGCGCCCAAGCTCTGCAAATAGGCCGACATACGTATCTTCCAATACGCATAGTTCGTCCCATCGAAAAACGGCGGTTTGCCCACGCCGCGATCCATGTCGCCTTCGGTGGATCTGGAACCGGCTAAGGTGGAAGATCCTTAACCCGCTCCGATACCAATTGAAGGACCGAGAAGCTACCCGAAGCGACCAGAGGGGGGGTGAATGGGAGCTTCAAAATTTCCTTTCGGAAACTAGATGCCACTGTCCCAAGATCAACCCCAAAAGCGAAACCTAGAGCTTGCTAATGTCCACGACCCTAGATGTAGGGTGGATGCTTCCTAGAAGCACAGCGGGACACTAGACAACCCTAGAAAGCCAACCCAAAGACGGAACTCAAATCCGATCAAGAACGAACGAACCGCGAACGAAGACGCGCGAAACTGCAGCGACCGGACTCTGGCCTGCGTCCGGTCAGCAGGGACCGGACGCGTCCGGTCGTCAGAAAACAGCTCTGGGAGCTCTCTGTTCGCGACCGGACGCACGGAGCTCAAGCGTCCGGTCGTTCACTGAGCGTCCGGTCAGATGAGACAATGACACGGGAACAGTGCAAGCGTAGCGTCCGGTCGAAATGCAAACAGAGCGTCCGGTCGAGAGCGTCCGGTCAGTACGCAGAAAAGCTTGGCGCCGTGCTCAACGACCGGACTCTGAAAGCGTGCGTCCGGTCAGCCCGACAGAGCGTCCGGTCACCCCGCGACTGCACTGAAACTCCGGCGATTCAACCCGATCTCCTCCGAATCAAGTGCTCTAGGCTTGGGATTCGATCTGAGGAGTCACAAGGAGGTTAGTGAGCTATCTCTAAGAGATCATGGCTCGAACCTAACTCCAAATCGGTGAATCGAAGGAATTCGGGGAAAGAAAAAAGAGACCCGAAACTAAAACTTGATCGATCTCCTAGACCGTGAGGTTAGAGATGATTTCTTTCGGTGGAAAGAAGTGCCTCACGATCTAGAGCAACTCAGTTCAAACGGAATCGTGAAAGATGAACCGAGCACAAAGATCAAGCGACGGGAAACTCAAGGCACAAAGCAATCCGCGAAGAACATGATGAACATGAAATCAAAACGCGAATTCACACCAAGAGATGGGATCCAAGGTGAGGATACGGCCTCACTTCCTCGAATCAACAGTACACAGAGTGGAGTCTCTCTGCGGATCTCAACTAGCTAAAGCAGGGGTGTGGGAGAGTGGAAACCCTAGGAAATGAAAGCTCTAACTGAGATTGAGATAGGGAGGAGGGTGTCTCCCCTAGACTACTTATACTAACCTAGCCTAAGTCTATTTCCTACTCTACCCCTCTCTACTCTAATTACAGAGCGGACCAGCCTAACCCTAAGGCTATTCTAGTCCACCCGCTGGTGGTAGGTAGATCCGACGGCCACGTCCGCACGGTCTTCCGCGTCGCCTCCACGCAACCTTCAGATCGCCGCCACGTGCCGCCACCACTCTGCACCCCCGGTTTTGCGGCCCAAACCGGGAAACCAGCCTTTTCCATCAGCCCCCGGTTTTGAGGCCCAACCGGGAAACCAGCCTCCAGCCCGAGTTTTGTGGCCAAACTCGGAAACCGTCCGCGCCCGAGTTTTGAGGCCCAAACTCGGAAACCGGCCCACGCCCAGGTTTTGAGGCTCAACCTGGAAACCGTCGCGCCCAGGTTTTGTGGCTCAACCTGGAAACCCAGCACCCAGGTTTTGAGGCCCAAACCTGGAAACCGTCCACCGTTGGTTTTTTCCCGGGCTCTACCAACAAACCGGCGTCGTAGAGGGGATGCACCGCCTGTGCACCCCTTCCACCGACATGATCGCACTTCTCCGCCTGTCGCTGTCGCAGGCTGCCAGCCACCACAGCTGATCCTCCGGCCTCCAGTCCATCAGTCCAAGTCCACGTCCGCCCTTCACCGTCCGATACATCGGCATGGCACGTCCGCCGCACGGCACGCCCATCCTTCATCGCGCCCGGTCCGTCGGCACGGCACGTCGCAACTTGACCTTCACCCGCCATCGATCACTGTCTCCGTGCTCGACACCTGCACAACACAAGCCAAAGAACATGCGCATCATCTCCATTGACAATCACTCATCACACAGAGACTCGGCATACACCCATGTATCCGCAGGTTGTCGGTCCAATAAAGGATTCCTCGGAGCCGAAGCTTTCCGTAGTATGTGAATAGTTGCAAGTCTTAGTCAGCAGGCCCCCACAGGTGGTCCCTAAATTTTCCAGCCAGCGACAAGCACCTCGGACTCTAACCCGAGAGTACAGGTCCTGTCAGTTTTTCAACCCTGTCCCGGTCGGTGTCACTGTTGAGTCCGGACTACACATGACGGCACCGTACGCAGGACAACCTCTCCTTCCCATTGACTAGGTACGGATCAGATACTTAGCCAATAGTGGGAGTAACCAGAAATTCCCATAAAGGTTCTTAAAGTGATCACACTTTTGAAATTGGCATTTTTATTGCAATTCTATCATATAGCATTACTAAGCACTTTGCAAATAGTTTTTTGAAAAGCAGGTATCGGGTGTATCATTGGTCAAGGTAGATAATGCATCAGATAGGATTTCACTCAACTCCTATCAACCTAATGCAACAATTTAACTCAAAACATTTAAGGAAAACATTTATAAAAGCAAGGTAGGGTAAATGCACCGGGCTTGCCTGGACGGCAAAAAGAGCAGAGTCGGGGTAGGTATAGGTGTCGGAGCTTGGGGTTGCCTCGGGGACAGATCCTTCGGTGGCTACCTCGACTTCAGGGCCTTCTTCTTCGTCAACTATACGGATGCAATGATGAATGCTCATGAGAATGATGATATGGACTTAAGGTGCAAGACCATACCACAGATTCAAGATTACTCTTAGGCAAGGCATAACCGAAATCTAGTTGAGCATAAAAGGTAACCATTCTCTTCCTTAAGCAAAATTGATTAAACTAGACTTTATCATAACTATCCTAAGCATCAACCAAACATAGCATCACAAACATCATAGGCAAAGGGTAGGGGTCTATGAATATCAAGCAATCCCAAAGTCACATCACAGGGCATTCAACGCTAACCCTAATCACCTTTCTATTTTTCTTAATTCTTTAAAAAGGTCATTTTATGAAGTGCTCCAAAAATTACCAAATTAATCACACAAGTTCATTAGGGTAAAAGTAAATGGCAAAACAAATTTCATAATTTTTGGAGGTCATTAAGGTGCTTAATTAAATCTAGCCATTTAATTAACAAAAGGCACTATTCCTTAATTAAATAAAGCTCAAAAATCAACTTGCTCCAAAAGACTTCAAAATTTTACCAGAGACTTATCATGACACAACTAGCTTGCAAATTAATCTCAAGATTTTGGAGCTACAGAACACTCTCTAAAAATACCAAAGCCTTCATTTTTCAATTAAAGGGGAATTTTCATTTTCAAATTTTTGCAGGAAAGTCAAGTTTTATATTTTTATAAAATACTTCAGAGCATAAAGACACCACACAAATTTTCAGAATTTTGGATCAATACAGAAAATCACACAAAAATATGAAATCTGAACACTATTCACATGTATGAAGAAAAAGGAAAACGGCACTGTTCTTCTCCTCCGTTCGCCGGCGACCACCGACGACGGCGGCGCTGCTACGTGGCCGGCGCGACGAGCGTCTCAGGCGAAACCGAGGAGATGGGAGGCTTCAGGAGCTCACCGTGAGTCGATTAAGCGGCTCGGCGAGGGAAGGGGATGAACGGAGGGAGGTGGTCGACGGTGGCCGGCGGAAAGCTCACGGCGGCGATCGTCGTCCCGATGATCCTGCGCGACACAAGTGACCGCAAGGGGTCAGTCAGAGGCGCAAAGGAGTAGGAAGATGATGCGGGGGTCGGAGGGAGATGATCAAAAGCCGGAGAGGGAGTATTTCACAATCCCGACCTCGACGGGCTTCTCGCCGGAGATGGGAACGGCGAGTTACGTCGGGCAAACAGGGACGGTAGAGACCAAATTGAGGAGTGGGGAAGCTGCACGGGATCAAGGCGGAGCTGTTGAGCTAGTTGGTTGAGCGGCGGAAGCTCTGTAGTGGACTGGCCACGGTGGCGGAGGTGGGTGAGTGAGCTCGGGGCTCCGCGGCTTATATAGCCGCGGCTAGCGGCCGGTAGAGAGCTCGGAGAGGTGTGGACGAGTTCGGCCGAGGCACGCGCAATCGATTGCGAGCTGGCGGAGATGATTGGCGTGCAGCCGGGGGCCTGGGCGTGAGCTCGCCGGCGATCGGCCACGCGGCGGCGACGCAGAGCACTGTAGGGGACGGGAGCGCGGGTCAGCGCTCGCGTGCCGCGCGGAGGGGACAAGGGGAGCGGCGGCAGGGTGGAGGCGCGTGGGGAGCAGCCAGGCGCGCGGCGCACGCGGCGCCGGCGAGGCGGCCATGGCCGGGCCCCCCCCCCCTACCGGAGAAGATGAACAGGGTAGGGTGTAGGGTTTGACTTTGGCTGATCTCTGTATTTTTCAAATTTCTCCCAAAATTTGAACTGTGCGACAAAAACTTAAAACACCAAAGTTGTTCAGAAAAACGAGATCTACAACTTTGTCAATATGAACATTTTCAAATTCCAAATAGTTTTTGAACAATATTTGGAAACAGTAAAGGGGACACTTTTTCAACTTGATTCAAATCAAAATTACTCTCTGGATTTCAAACTGAAATTTGAAAATCTGTAAACATGAAAGTTGTTCCTTTTATCAAAACCTACAACTTTGCTATTATACACTTTTCCAGAAACTCATTAGTTTTTGAACTCATTTTGAAAACTGAAAAGGGGACAAAAACTGGAGTTTGATTGAATTTGAAATAACTCAAAACTTTGTACTGCAACTTGAAAATTTGTAAATACCAAAGTTGTTTCTCTTTGACAGATCTACAACTTCGCTTTTTGGACCAACCCCAAATTTTGAATAATTTTTAAATTACAAAAAGAGGGATAAATCCAGGGTTTGGAAATCAGGGTTTTGCAAAGAGATTTGAAATCAAATTCTGATTTTTGAACTTTGGCCAACACAACAACACTTCAAGACACCAAAGGAACAAGAATTACACAAAGCTAGGCACAGAGGTGAAATTACCATTTTGCCCTAGTAGAGAGAAGTGGGCTAAATAGGGTTTTTGCAATAGAGGGAATTCACATAAAATGATACACTAGCAAAATGCATACACATGAAATCATGATCAAGATACTTAAAGATGATTATGATGATATGTCAAGTTAATTACAGTTAAACACCAGAGGTGTTACACTTTGCCCTTCTGTGGCATAAGCTCCTCTTGGATAGGTGGCATTGTGTCTAGCTTGTTCTTGAGGTGGTTTGGTCTTGGAGCCCATGTCTGTTTCTTGGGTGGAGCTCTCGGAGGTTCAACAAACACTCCATCCTTGGTGTTAGGCTTGAGAGGCTCTTTGGGTGGAATCTTAGTAAGCCTGGGAGCAGTGGTGGAGTTGGGCTTCTCACATGGGCTAAGACCACTCGACTCTCCAATCTTGCCAAAAGATGAAACATCAACACCCTGAGCAAAGCCTACACCTGGACCTCCAGCAGCACGCTTGAACTGGGAGATCATCATCCCTAGTTGTGGCTCACCACTAGACACCCATAACAAGATGGTCCGAAGGTATGTGTTTTCCTCCTAGGTTTGCATCTTGTCATGCTTCACGTTAGCTATCTCCATCTCCAAACCTTCACACAGAACACACCTAGCCACACAAGTGATACCCGAGCTGGCTTCTTCAAGAGACACAATCTTGGCATTCTTCTTTGCCAACTCGGATTGCAAGCCCGCACAGAACTTGCACGCACCCAACGGCGAGGATCTAGCCTTAAGCTCATCCACCTCTCCTACCAACATAGCATACTTACCTCTCAAAGTGAGAAGGTCAGTCATGTGTGTGGTGCACATCTCACACTCCTCCTCCTTAGTGACAACAACGGTGGACTTGACAGATTCAAGTTCCTTCACCGTATCCTCCCACTTCTGCCTAAACTCCTTCCGCTCTCTAGCAGCACGCCTGAGCAACTTATCTTGACTAAGGAGGGCGGCAGTAAGCTTCTCGACCTCAGCAGAAAGCTCATCGGGGGTCAGAGATACCTGGGAGGTGTCGTCGTCGTTCCGAGGGATCTCCTCCAGCTCGCCGTCGACCGCCTTGTCGAGGGCCATGGTGCAGAAGCCCTCGTTGTCGGTGAAGAAGCAGAGGCCGTTCAGCTTGTCCTCGATCCTCTTCTTCTTCTCAGACTCGTCATCGCTTGAGGAAGCAGAGTCGTCATCCGAGTCGTCGATGTCGCTGAGCGTGGCGAAGAACGCACGCTGCTCAGCCTGGGCCTTCTCCAAGTACTTCATCTTGATGTACTCCTTGTTGAAGCCGCCCTTCCGCTTGTGCTTCGCGGGGACGTAGTTGTCCTTGTGCTTACCGGAGTCGTACTTGTGCCCATGATCCACCTTGCCGAAGACTTGCTTGTTCTTCTTTGGGCAATTCGCAATGAAGTGATTGGGGTCGCCGCACTCAAAACAACACGAGCGTCCTCCTCCGCGGTGACGGTTCATGCGGTTGTTGTGGAACCGCGAGAACTGGTTGGCGAGCATAGCTAGCTCGTCCTCCCCAAGAACTCCAGCTGCTCCTCTGAGACAGAAAGAAGAGAAGATAGTGCAAAGCCTCCAGAGGTGTTAGCAGAAGAGCCAAAAAGCAAAGCCATGATGGGCCAGAAGGATTTTCATAAGAAGCCCTCGCCATGGCATCAATCTCACTGGACTTGAGCTTACTAAAGAGGTCGGCGCATGTGAGGGTCTCATAGTTAGGCGATTCGATGATCGCCTGAACCTTGGAATCCCACACCGACCGATCAAGGGTATGTAAAAGCTTCAAAGCCCTCTCATGATAATCGAAAGGCAACAGCTCCTTGTTCGCTCTCATCTTGTTGACAATCACCTGAAAGCGAGCGAATAAACTTCTATGCTCTCGCCAGGCATATAAAGTTCTTATACTCCCGCTTGTGCGACTCGTAGAGACAGGATTTGACTTGAGTGGTTCCCTCATGGAAGCGCATGAGGGTCGCCCAAATCTCACGAGCCATGGGGAGGTGAGAAACGCGATCAAACTCGGAGATGCTCAAACAGGCGAAAAGAGCGTTACGCGCTCGACTATTGGCATCGTCCTCATCCATCTGAAGCTGAGTAACACGAGCAGCCAAGACAATGTAATCGGCCTTGTTGCAAATCTCCCAAACAAAAGAGCCCATGCTCTGGAGATAGGCCGACATGCGTATCTTCCAATACGCATAGTTCGTGCCATCGAAAAACGGTAGTTTGCCCACATCACGATCCATGTCGCCTTCTGTGGATCTACAACCGGCTAAGGTGAAAGATCCTTAACCCGCTCCGATATCAATTGAAGGACCAAAAGAGCTACTAGAAAGCGACCAGAGGGGGGGTGAATGGGAGCTTCAAAATTTATTTTCAGAAACTTGTTGCTACTATTCTGAGAATCAACCCCAAAGCAAACCTAGAGCTTGCAAGTGTCCACGACACTAGATGTAGGGTGGATGCTTCCGAGAAGCACAGCGAGACACTACACAACTCTGGAAACTCAATGCAAAAGCCGAAAACCAAAACCGACAACGGCCGAACAAGCTACGGTCGAAAACGCGCGAATCTGCTCTGACCGGACTCTGGCCAGCGTCCAGTCAGTGGGCACCCGACGCGTTCGGTCAGGGAAAAACCAATCTGGAACCTCTTTGTTCCTGACCGGACTCACTGAAGAGGAGCGTCCGATCAGGAGTTGTGCGTTCGGTCACACAGGTCAATACCGATGAACAGTTCTAGTGATGCGTCCGGTCACTTTCACATTCAGCGTCCGGTCAAGACGCAAGCAAAGCACCGAGAACGTGTTCAACGACCGGACTCTGGACTGAGCGTCCGATCAGCTTGAGGCCAGTGTCTGGTCATCCCGAAAGTCTGCTGTTCGTCCACCGATTTGATCCAAACTCACCTAAAACGAATCCTCTAGGGATCAAACTTGGTGAGAGGAGTCACAAGGAGGATAGTGAGCTATCTCTAAGAGATCATGGCTCGAACCTATCTCCAAATCGATGAATCGAAGAAATTCGGGGGAAAGGAGAAAAACTTGACCCGAAACAAAAATCGACCGATTTACTAGCTCGTGAGGTTAGAGGTAAATTCCTTCGGTGGAAAGAAGTGCATCACGATCTAGAACAACTCAGTTCAAATGGATTTGCAAAATATGCATTGAGTAGAGAGATCGATCAATCGGGAAAATCGTGGAGAAAAGCAACCCGCGAAGAACACGAATAAAACGCGAATCACAACCATGAATTTGCAACTGTGTGGCTACCACACGCTACAATAGTGAGATTACGGTCTCACTTCCTCAAAATCTCACGAACACAGAGGTATGATTGTCTTCTCTGTGGATCTCAGTTCGGTACACCAGAGGATGGGGAGAGCAGGAAAACCTAGAAGGCAAAATAGCAAATGACTGAGATAGGATGGGAGGTGGGTGTCTCCCTCTACTTATCCTAATTCTATTTCGCACTCTACCCCTAACTAATTACAGAGCGAGCCAGCTAAACCCTAGGGTATATTCTGGACCAACTCATGGTAGGTGGTGATTCGACGGCCATGCCCGCACAACTGGTAGCGTTGCCTCGACGCAACCTCCCCGATTGCCGCCACGTGCCGCCACCGCTCTGCTCGTCCTTTTCCCAGACTTTGCCCCCGGTTTTGAGGCCCAAAACGGGAAACCAGCCTTCATGTCCAACCCTCGGTTTTGAGGCCAAAACCGGGAAACCAGTCGTCCATCGTCTGAGTTTTGTGGCCCAAACTCAGAAACCCGCAGCACCCAGGTTTTGAGACCCAAACCTGGAAACCGTCCTCAACTCGAGTTTTGTGGCCCAAACTGGGAAACCATCAGTGCCCAGGTTTTAAGGCCCAAACCTGGAAACCGTCCACTTGGTGGTTTTTCTGTGGCTCAACCACCAAACCGAGCCGTAGAGGGGATGCACCGCCCGTGCACCCCGTCCACCGACACATGTCCCCAGGTCCTCGACCCAAGCAACACCGTGCCCGCAAGTCTTCGCTCGTCACTGTCCCAGGCTGCCAGCCACCACAGCTAATCCTCAGGCCACGGGTCCCTCAGTCCAAGCCTCACGTCCGCCCTTCGCCACTCTTGGTCCATCGGCACGGCACAACTCTAGTTGACCTTCACCTTGCCTTCGATCACTGTATCCGTGTTCGACACCTGCACAACACAAACCAAAGAACATGCGCATTATCCCAATTGACAATCACTCATCACTCGAGACTTGGCATACACCCATGTATCCGCAGAGAAGAGAGGAGATGAAAGGCTAGAAAGAATTTATGAGTGGATAGGTAAGGATGAAATGAATGGTTAAGGTAAGGTGGATGGATAGGTAGATAGGGGGAAAAGATAACTAAGGATAACTAACTAGTAACTAATAACTACACCAAGGTAACTACGAAGCAAGATACGCAAATGCCAAATAAGCAACCAAGTTAAGTATAGTTTTATTCCTATCTTGTCAAGTACCGAGGCGTACTAGCCTTTACCACGGACTTAGGTTGAACGCTAGCACAATGAGTCTTACTGTTAAACTAGACCAACTACGTGGTGGAATTCAAGGCGCACAGGGCTGTCACCACCTGCTTGCTACCACAGCTATCTGGGGGTCTTGCCGTATCTGAAGGTAAGTCTATAACTAAGCACCACGCCTAATTATATTCTAACTATCTCTATCCTGGCCTAGAATAGAGACACCCTTGCGGATGTCAGAGCAAATACTTGAGTTAATAAGACAAACACTAAACTAACTAATCAACCTATTGGCAAAGATCAAACACTTAGCACACTAGAGATTAACTACTATGGCTAAGTGAATTGAAATGTAGGATAGCTAGGTACTCCAGCAATCAATCAAGTATACTACTCAATACTGGTAAGTAGAATAAAGTAATACTTGAAATGATGAACTAGAATATAGTAAAGTGCTTGAGTTACAAGAGCAAAACCTGAACCAGAGATGAAGGAAGACTCTTCCCAACTCTAGGACCGATTACTCGCACGCCTCTACTCTTGAGCTAAGCCTGGAGCAGCCCTTCTTTGAGGGCAATGAGGCAAGGATGCCTTGCTCTACTAGCTACCTACTTGCCTAAGCTTGGCTAAATCCTAAGCTATTAGCATTGCTTTCTTCTTTCCTTGCTTTCCTTGCTTTCCTTGATTTTTGTGAAGTGACGCCTCCAGGGGGGTATTTATAGTAGAGAGGTGGAGTAGGGGCTACTCCACCACCACATCATCGATCTACGTGATGATGGATGGGAGCCCTTGGATCGTAACCTCCTTCAGATCAATGGCGGAGAAGAATTAAGCATGTGCTTCTTCAATTCAACATGTGCTTCTTTGCATGGCGGCATGCATGATCCACGCCACTCCCTCCTGAGCCCTCCGATGCCACCGACCTAGTGACCGAGGGCTAAGATTTGGCCCTAGGGTGGTCACACGGATCAGTGATGTGGCAGGGGAGAAGTTTGGGCGCCACCTAGAGGTGGCGGGCGCCACCCCACTAGGGCCCAAATGGGCCCTGGTGAGTGGTCTTGGCCCCTGGTGGGTCCATTCTCCAAATTTGGTCCAAATCCTGCATTCAAATAAAAATCTATGGACATGTGGAATTTGGTTAGTTTGAAACCTATTTGACTACTTTTCATGCCTTTTTGGTGAATTTTTGGGTAAAATGTTGATGGTAAAACAAGTGTTTAAGGACCATCAACAACCACTACTCCCAAACTGACCAAGATTCCACCCAAAGAGCCTCTCAATCCTAACACCAAGGATGGAGTGTTTGTGGAACCTCCTAGAGCTCCACCCAAGAAACAGACATGGGCTCCAAAACCCAATCACCTAAGGAACAAGCTTGACACTATGCCACTGATCCATGAGGAGCTCATGCCACAAAAGAACCAAGTGATCCACACCCAATACCGTGAGTACCAACAACCCCCTATGAGAGCGGTGAGGTACGACTGTGAGCACTGTGGGAGAGATGGACACTTGAGGAAATTTTGCTTTCGGCGCAAGAGAGAGGAGCATCGTGCAAAGGAGATGAACAAAACGGACATGTACCATCCTTTCCATGATGTACATGTGTCAAATGTTCAAAGGAGGAGAGCTAGGCCTAGAGGTCCAATGCCTCAAGGTCCTAGGCCACAAGGAGGTTTTGCCCAGCGGGATCCTAGTTTGTAGGCTATGGACCCCGTGCCGGTGGCTTTGCTATTGAGCGTTATCCCCACCAAGTTTTGACTATCGCGATGGACACCCTTCCCTTAGCGGACCACATTTTCCCCGTAGGCGTGCTAGGAATGGTTTTTACACTGACCATTCTTTTGAGCAACTGGGACAACACTGGTATTCTTCCCGTTTTACTCACCCCAGTGTTGGACCGTATGCTCACTCTATGTCTTTTTATTGATGTAGGTAAGTAGATTGGAGAACGTTTGGCTTGTGGATTCCGGATGCTCAAGGCATATGACCAGAAATTCTAAGTGGTTCTCCAGTCTTAGTTCAGTCACCGGAAAGGAGTTTATTACCCGCGGTGACAATAGCAAAGGTAAGGTGCTATCCCATGGTTCCGTGCGAGTTAATGAGCACTTTGTGTTGCGTGATGTTGCTCTTGTTTCGAACTTGCATTTTAACTTTCTTTCTGTTTCGCAACTCTTTAAGGATGACAACGAGATTCGTTTTAAGCTGAATCTCAGTCGAATTTTAGATCCTCAGGGCAATCTTGTGTGTATGATTTCGCCCTTTGGGAACGTCTTTCGTGCGAATTTCTCGGAGTCTTTTGGCATTTCTCGTTGTCTGTTGGATGGATCCTCCTCTGATCTTTGGAAATGGCATAGGAGACTTGGTCACTTGAGCTTCGACTAGCTTGCAAGGCTTAGTTCACTTGGCTTAATCAGAGGATTGCCCAAGCTTCACATGGAGAAGGATCTTGTTTGCCGTTCTTGTAGACATGGGAAAATGGTTGCCGCTCCCCACCATCCTGTGAATCAAGTTATGACCAAGCGCCCTGGAGAGCTTTTGCATATGCACCTTGTAGGTCCGGCTCGGGTGAGCTCGGTTGGTGGGAAGTGGTATGTGCTTGTTGTTGTTGATGATTTTTCGAGATATTCATGGGTTTTCTTTCTAGCAGAGAAAACTAAGACTTTCTCTTTTACTCGCAATCTGATTTTGCGACTTCAGAACGAATTCCGTAAGAACTCGATGAGAGCTATTCGTAGCGATAATGGTTCTGAGTTTAAGAATTCGGACTTTGAAAATTTTGTAACTCTTTGGGTTTAGAGCATCAGTTTTCTTCCCCCTACACACCGCCACAAAATGGTGTTGTAGAGAGGAAAAATCGGAACCTTGTTGAGATGGCTAGGACGATGCTCGATGAGCATAGGACTCCTAGGCGGTATTGGGCCGAGGATATTAACACTGTATGCTATATTTCCAATCGCATTTTTCTCTATGCTTTCTTGAAGAAAACTTCTTATGAGTTGTGATTTGGGAAGCAACCCAAAGTGAGTTATTTTAGAGTTTTTGGTTGCCACTGTTTTATACTAAAAAAAGGTAACTTGGACAAGTTTGAGTCTCGCTCTTCTGACGGTGTATTTTTGGGTTATGGTAATCATACTCGTGCATATCGTGTACTCAACCTTGATACTAACCGAGTCATGGAGATATCCGATGTCACCTTTGACGAGACCATGTTTTGTCCTCCTAGATTTGAGCGTGCAGGTGATCACGAGGAAGATGGAGCTGAATAGATGGACGACCCAGATCTTCCTCCACCTGTTGTTCTTTTGGGATCAAATTCGACCATGACTGCTCGCGGCCCCAACCCATCTTCTTCCACTACATGGGGGCCGGTCGATCCACCACCTCGGGGTTTGCCAGTGATACCCGAGGAGGCACCAGCTACTGTTGAGGGGGAGGTCACTTCAGCTAGGGAGGCGCCACGACACATCCAGTGCCAACACCCTCCTCAACAGATGATCGACAACATCCATGAACGCATCACTCGGTCAAGGTCACAACAAATCTCTCACTTTGCTCATTCTGCATTTGTTGCTGATTTTGAACCCCGAGATGTTGGACACTCTTTATCTGATCCGGATTGGGTCAATGCCATGCATGAGGAACTTGAAAATTTTGAGAGAAATCGGGTTTGGGTTCTTGTTCCACCTCCTCCTGGGTGTCACCCTATTGGGAGAAAATGGGTTTTCAAAAACAAACAAGGAGAAGATGGCCATGTTGTGAGAAACAAGGCCAGACTTGTAGCCCAGGGGTATAGTCAGAAGGAGGGGATAGACTATGAGTAGACTTTTGCTCCTGTAGCTTGTTTGAAGGCAATTAGGATACTCTTGGCTTTTGCTGCATCCAATGGTTTTAAACTTTTTCAAATGGATGTCAAGAGTGCCTTCCTAAACGGCTACATAGAAGAAGAGGTGTATGTGAGACAACCCCCCGGTTTCGAAAATCCCAAGTTTCCAAACCATGTTTTCAAACTTAACAAAGCTTTATATGGTTTGAAAAAAGCCGCTAGAGCCTGCTATGATAGGTTGAAAACCTTTTTGCTTTCTAAGGGCATTAAAATGGGATGTGTGGATAAAACTCTTTTTCTCCTCAAGCTAGGCAATGACACATTATTGGTTCAGATTTACGTGGATGATATCATTTTCGGTGGTTCTACTCATGCTTTGGTTGCCAAGTTTGCAGATACAATGAGCAGGGAATTTGAGATGAGCATGATGGGCGAGTTGACATTCTTTCTCGGGTTGCAAATCAAGCAATCCCGAGAAGGGACGTTTGTGCACCAGGGCAAGTACACCAAGGACATAGTGAAGAAGTTCGATATGGGTGAGGACAAGCCTCTTCCAACACCCATGTCGACCACGACGGCCCTGGATGCGGATGAGGAGGGAGAAGCCATGGACCAGAAGGAGTATCGGATGAGGAGGGAGAAGCCAAGGACGCGCCCAGACATTCAGTTCACGGTGTGTCTTTGCGCGCGATTTCAGTCATTGCCGCGCACCTCTCACCGTCAGGCGGTCAAGCGCATTATGAGGTACCTTCATTTCACTTCAGAGTTCGGGATTTGGTATTCTGCTTCTTCTACCCTCCCTCTTTGCGGATACTCTGACAATGATTTTGCTAGTTGCCAACTTGACCGCAAGTCCACTTCTGGGACTTGTCAGTTTTTGGGTTCTTCTCTTGGACCTTGGTATTCTCGCAAGCATTCTAGTGTCGCCCAGTCTACCACAGAGGTTGAATATGTTGAAGCGGCTAGCTGCTGTTCCTAGTTGTTGTGGATGATGGCCACTTTGCGTGATTTTGGTCTGAGTTTTTCTCGAGTTCCATTGCTTTGTGATAGCACGAGTGCGATTAGCTTTGCTAAGAACCCTGTGCTTCATTCTTAGACCAAACACATCGATGTGCCCTTTCATTTCTTGCGAGACCACTATGAGAAGGGTGATATCGACCTTCGCCATGTCGATACTCACCATCAGTTGGCAGATATTTTCACCAAGCCTTTTGACCTATCAACCTTTGCTACGTTGAGAGGTGAGCTTGGTGTGTGTTTCCCTTTTAGTTGGGGGAAACATTTTGGCTATTGTATCATAAACTGACTTCTTTTGTTTTGTTCTTGTTTAGTCTTTGCATTTCATCATATTTGCATCTTTTCTTTTTCGAGCTTCATGTCTATAATCTTTAGAATGAATCTATGATATGATTAGTGTATGCCCTGATGATATATGATGATGCTTGTAGCTTAAGCTCTTCTTGATCACTAATTCATGTTGTGAACTGAGCTATTTTTTAGAACTGTGACAGTGCTTAATTCAACATAAAATTTGAAACTTGTTCACCATTGAGATTGGGAACTAGCATGTGTAGAATGTGTTGAAGTTACTTGTGCTATTCCTATATGCTAGGTTGATATGTCTCTAGTTCTGAGTCCTTCACTTGCTTGATATGTTCATATTCTGTTAATTTTGAACCAAGTCTAAGTGAATTCAAAAGATCGAGACGGGATTGCTTGACAACACATCACGGTATCGAGACTATTTCTCATTGCACATTGAATTAAACTCGAGTCGTGTTGTGTAAGACCGAAACCGTTGCTTCAAGCTTCTGATTGCTTATGCATAGGCTTAGCTCGGTTGAAAAGTTAGGCAATGTCAAGCTTTCAACCTCTCGCAATCACATGCAAAAAATTTTAACTTGTGTATAATCACCGCTGCAACTCCGATAAAATTTGAAGACACAAGTCTACGTTTCATTCTATAGCATGATGATTGAACTTTTCTAGGGGTAGTTCACCTTGTATACATGTTTAGCATTTGTTCGACTTCCTGTATATACATGTTTGATGCTATTTTGATGGTGAAACCCTTTTTTGAATGGCTTGAAACTGCTCACTATGCTCATATGTTCATATTTCTTATTCTGTGGTCAGTTTGAGCCTTTGTTGGCATTTATACTTGTTGTTGAGTAGTCAGATCAACACTTTTTAAAGCATCTATTCATTCTATTGACTATATACCTGAAGCTGCTAACCTGCATTTGTGACTCATATGCATTTGCTTGATTGTGCATTATCAACTAAGGGGGAGAAATTTGACAAAAATCTTGTCTTACTTGTGTGCATTTATGAAGGCGAGTTCATGTCCATGGGGAGGTTGCTCGCTTGATGAGTTTTCAATTGGTTCAATTGGTTTGGAGTGGTTTTTCAGCTAGTTGTGTTGAGCCTTTGCCTCTTTCTTGAGGGACTAGCTGATTTACTCAGGTTTTGGCTTCTTTGCTCTAAACTTCTCGCTAGCGGTGTTGAGCCCATTCTGCATCTTCTTGAGGGCTAGTTTTGCTTTGCTTGGTTGCATCGAGCCGTTGCCTATGTCGTTGGGGACCAAGTTGTCTTGCTCACTCCATTCGACTTCTATTTGGGTTTGTCTCGCTTCTAGTCGTTTGGTTGAGTTCGCTTCTTCCGTCTTATTCTTCTTTTCTTCTATTTCAATATGATTTGTGTTGGTAGTTGACAATGCACTCATCAAGAGGGAGATTGTTTATAGATGGGTGTATGCCGGATCTTGAGATGATGAGTGATTGTCAACTGGTATGATGCCCATGTTCTTTGGCTTGTGTTGTGCAGGTGTTGAGCTCCGAGACGGTGATCAAAGGCAAGGTGAAGGTCAAGTAGAGACGTGTCGTGCCGATGGACCCGTAGCGGTGAAGGGCGGACGTGAGGCTTGGACTGACGGACCGGTGGCCTGAGGATCAGCCGTGGTGGCTGACAGCCTGGGACAGCGACAAGTGAAGACTTGCGGGTGGACGGGGTGCACGGGCGGTGCATCCCTCTACGACGTCGGTTTGGTGGTTGAGCCACAGAAAAAGCACAGAGTGGACGGTTTCTAGGTTTGGGCCTCAAAACCTAGGTGCGGCCGGTTTCCGACTTTGGGCCACAAAACTCGGGCTGAGGACAGTTTCCAGGTTTGGGCCTCAAAATGTGGGTGATGGCGGGTTTCTGAGTTTGGGCCACAAAACTCAGCCTGAGGACTAGTTTCCCAGTTTCAGCCTCAAAACCAGGGGGATGGTTCAGGAAAAGGACGAACGACAAGTGGCGGCACGTGGCGGCATCCGGTGAGGTCGCGTCGAGGCGAAGCTACCTGATGTGCGGGCGTGGCCGTCGGATCGACTACACTTCGAGTTGGTCAAGAATACCCTTAGGGTTAGCATACTCGCTCATTAGCAGTAGGGGTGGAAGGGGAGTAATTGTATTAGGCTATATTAGGAGAGGCAACCCCTCCCTCCAAACTATCTCAGCCATTTGCTACTTTGACTTAGGGCTTCCTGTTCTCCCACATCCCTTCTGTAGCTACTGAGATCCGCAGAGATGGTGAATCATACCTCTGTGTATTTGGATTTTGCGGAAATGGGACCGAATTCCCGCTGTCTACTCGTGGGGACATTTTTCGGCTGGAAATTGAGATTGTGATTCGCGTTCTTGAGTTTTTCTTCGCATTTTGTTTTTTGTCTCAATTTTCCCGTCGCTCAATCTCCCTCTATGCTGAGTCATTTTTGAATCCACTTGAATCAACTTGTTCTTTGAAGGGAGGAGATCATTTTCACCAAAGGAATTCAACTCAAACCTCACGAGCAAGTAGATCGATTGGTTTTCATTTTGGATCGACTTTTCCCTTCTCTTCCCGAATTTCTTTGATTCATCGATTTTGAGATATGTTCGAGCCATGATCTCCTTGGAGTAGCTCACTATCCTCCTTGTGACTCCTCTCACCAAGTTTGAGCCCTAGTGGTTTTGTTTTGGGTGAGATTGAGTCGAATCGGTGGACGAACTGCACATAGTCGGGGTGACCGGACGGACGGCTCGAGGTGATTGGACTCTGGTCAGTGAGTCCGGCCGTTGAAGGCCCTGTTGTCCACTCTGCGTAAAGTTGATCGGACGCTCTTTGTCTCTGTGACCGGAATTGACGTTCGCACTGTTCATCGTTCGATTTCTCTGACCAGACGCTTTGCATGTTGTGACCGGACGCTCCGTACCGTGAGTCTGGTCCAACACAGAGGGCTTCCAAAATGCTCTCGAGCTGACCGAAGGCGTCCGATCCAACCTGACCGGACGCTCATGAGAGTCCGGTCAGTGCAGATTCGCATATTTTCGTCCGCAGTTCGTTCGTCCGATTTCCAACTCAGTTTCGGGCTTTTGCGTTGGGTTTCTAGAGTTGTGTAGTGTCTCGCTGTGCTTCTTGAAAGCATCCACCCTACATCTAGGGTCGTGGACACTAGCAAGCTCTAGGTTTGCTCTTGGGGTGGATTCTCGGGACAGAGGCCAAGAGTTTCTAAAAAGAAATTTGAAGCTCCCATTCACCCCCGTCTGGTCGCCTTTGGTAACATTCTCGGTCCTTCAGCAAGACCAAAGTTCATACACAATTGCACTTCGGGTCACTAAGCCACTTAGCAATAGAAAGGAATGAGAAGGGTGCTAAGCCGCCTAGCACAAGACCTACATTTTAATAACTTGCCCGCACGTGGTGGAATCAAAGCCGTGGAGTAAGCCGCAAACACAGGCAAGCGTATAGTCTACACACCACGTCTACACTACAACTTACTACTCTAATCTGACATCTGGTGGAGCTGATTAGAGCACTGAGTTAAGGGCGATGAACCAGCGCAAAGGTATACTACCATCATCTCGCTATCACATAACTACGACTATGCTAAGGAAAACTAGCATGTTGCAATAAAGTAAAGTACTAAGGAAAAGTAGAGAAGATAACTATATTAAATTACTCAAGTCTTACAAGGAAAGAAAGGAATACTAGAACCATACAAGACCTCCCGGAAGACTAGAGCTGAAGACCAGAGACTCACTCTAACTCCATGCACTAGTACTAGTACTACATCTTGAGAGAGAGTGGAGAGCTCCTCCTTGTGTTGTGTCTAGAATGAGAGGGGTGAGAGGGTATTTATAGTCCTAGGGGATGAATGAGAACCACTCAATGTGCCACGTCATCGATCCGCGTGATGATGGATGAGAGCCCTTGGATCGTAACCTTCTTCAGATCAATGGTGGAGAAGAATTAAGCATGTGCTTCTTTAATTCAACATGTGCTTCTTTGCATGGTGGCATTGAAATGGTGGTGGAGGAAGGAGGACGCCCCTAGGCCATCATGTAGGGGTCGGGCGATCCCCCTATGGCTGGTGGGGACTCCCTCCTTCTTCTAGAAGCATGGCCTACCTGTCATAGAGTGTGTTAGAGATTGGTTTGGCCTTCGGTTGGTCGGTTTGCTTCCTTTGTGGGCCCATGGATCCATGTGAGCTGAATATGAGCCATTGAGAGAAAACACACACACTCCATCCAAGGGTGGAGAAGAACTTTGGAGTGATTCCCATGGATCATGGCTAGTTTGGGAGGCTGTTGAGCCACATAGGGGGTCGGGCGACCCTAGGGTGTGCCTCCCTTGGTCCCACTTTCTTCGATATTTCACCTGCATGCTTGAGAAGTCCATGTTCAAGTGGAACCAAGTTATTTGTATACAATATGGTCATCTTAAACTCATTTCCTTCCAAAGGTGACACTTTGTTGACGGGTTTGACCATGCAAAACTATGATGAAAATACCGTCAACAAGATGCCCCAAGCTTAAGTCTTTGCTCGTCCTCGAGTAAAGGTTAGAGATAAAAGTAGACATGATCATAACAATCTTCAAGATATATAGCAACCATAGAGTCTCATTCAAGACATACCTTATACAAGTGGGTTATGTTGAATTGTCTAGCATATATCCTTCAAATGTTGAAAAATGGAACAATGCTCAAAGCAAAGTCATCTTACCTTTCTCACATCTTAGTTCTTGGAGTGTTTTATAAAATTTTCAAAGGAAAGCACATAGGTCAAACTTACTCCTCAAATAGTACTCTCATATCACTCTAAGGCATATGATTCCTTACCATGACACACATCACTTTTTTTAATTTTATCCTACTTCTAGTAAGCTTATGTGGAGCTCAGGTAGGGACAAATATGATAGCTTACTTGTATTGTATATATTGTAAAGTCAAAACAAGGATCCAAGAAGAAAGATGCCACACTCCTCGATCAAGATGTGCATGTGTGTGGAACATGATGATAAACTCTATTGCACTCCTTAGCAAGTATGATCTCTCTCTCTCTCTAACTTGTGATTATTACGAGACATGGCTATCTTTTTTTTATTTCTCTTTTTCCAATGCATGGGCTTTTGCCCATTCATTTTTTTTGCCTGGACTTTCACAAGTCCATTATTCGTGTTTTTTTTGTTTTTTTCTTTGCGTAGCTCATGTCTGTTTTGAAGGACTTTAGAGAGAGATCACACTATAGAACTTTGGAGTATTCATTTGGTGGAAATGAAAGACATGTTTCTGCATACTTCCAGTGTAGAAGTAGCATGTATATGTGGAGTGTATGTGATCTTGATCTTGGGAACATGATAAATTTCTTAGCCAGGGTCAACAAGGTTTGACCAAACTCAACACAGATACAAGTAGCATATTTAGAAAGGTTTGGACATGTAAGATTATCATATGGCTTTGGTAGGAATTTCTCACTATTGCGGAGTAAGTGACACTATGGTTTTATGACATTTTCAAAAATTAATCTCCAAGCACCTTGACTAGAAAAGGTATGAATCAGTAGCCAAGAACTATATCACATTTTTCAACAACTTAGTCAATATGATTTTCCTATCAAGATATATTGCCCACAAGCATAAGCATATGCAAGAAGTAAACATTATGATGCTTCTACCTTTCAAAATGTCATAAACCATGTCACTTTTCAAATTTTACTTTTTTGATGTGGCTCTTGTTGTTTTCATTTTGCAAGATGAATCACAGGAGAGGATAAAAGAAATGTAACAAGAGAGGCAAGGAATGTGGTGGAGGCTGGCTGGTGGGCCTAGGGGTCCATAGTGGGGTTGGCCGACCCCACTTTAGAGCCTCTGGCCACGTTGGTGCCTGTTGTGTGTGTTCCCACCTCTGAAGACGCCTTCTGCACTAGTGCTTTTTGGTGGTGTGCTCATGGGGTTGTCACGCGACACTCAAATGTGGTCGTTAAGGACCAGATTTGACGTGCAACCTTGCTTTGGAATGAGCATCACCTTGGTAAGTTTAGAATCTTCAGAAGATTAAGTTTAGGGACTATTGACCCCAAAACTTAACTTCTAGTGTTCTAAAAACTAAGACAAAGAAAGCATCAAGTGCAGGGGCTCTGTTGGTGGTAACACACCAGCAGAACCATAAACATTTTTATGTTTAGGCACAATTATTACATCAGAGCTACATCAAAGTTTGTTAAGCTTGGTTGGTTGCATCATTATGAAGGATGAGCACAACAACTATTCATCATTTTCAAGATAGGAAGAATGGGGATGTTCAAGAAGTAATATCAACAAGAGATTTGTTTATTCTTTAATTCAAATTTTTGTTAGATGTAATACAACAAAATAAAGGGATAAGAATACTTACCTTGGCAGGGAAGGGGCTCGTCCCCCAAGCTTGTGTTCTTCTTAATGCTCTTGTGTTGCCATAGTTAGTGGGGGATGAGCTCCTCCCCCAAGCTTGCTCTTTTCAATGTGACATGGTGTTGATGTTATTACTTGGATTGCACCATGTGCGCATACATGGGTGTATTCCGGATCTTGAGATGATGAGTGATTGTCAACTGGTATGATGCGCATGTTCATTGGCTTGTGTTGTGCAGGTGTTGAGCTCGGAGACGATGATCGAAGGCAAGGTGAGGGTCAAGTAGAGACGTGTCGTGCCGATGACCCGGAGCGGTGAAGGGCGAACGTGAGGCTTGGAGTGACGGACCGGTGGCCTAAGGATCAGTTGTTGTGGCTGACAGCCTGGGACAGCGACAAGTAAAGACTTGCGGGGGGACGGGCTGCACGGGCGGTGCAACCCTCTACGGCTTCAGTTTGGTGGTTGAGCCCCAGAAAAACCACCGGGTGGATCGTTTCCAGGTTTGGGCCTCAAAACCTGGGTGCTGCCGGTTTCTGAGTTTGGGCCACAAAACACGGGCTGAGGACGGTTTCCAGGTTTCAGCCACAAAACCTAGGTGATGGCAGATTTTCTGAGTTTGGGCCATAAAACTGAAGGACCGAAAGTGTTACACAAAGGCGACCAGAGGGGGGAGGGGTGAATGGGAGCTTTAAATTCTTTACAGAAACTTATAGCCTTTGTCCCAGAAAATCACCCCAGAAGAAGTGCACGGGCTTGCTACTATCCATGACCCTAGAGATAGGGTGGATGCTTCCTAGAAGCACAGCGGGAAACTATGCAACCCAAAAAGTCCAACGCAAAAGACGGAAACCAAATCCGAGATCGGACCAACGAACCGCGAACAAAACAGTGAATCTGTCACTGCATCGGACGCTGGCAGCGTCCGATGCCTACCCAATGGACGCGTCCGATGCAAACAGGTCCTTTCTGGAACCTTACTGCATGACCATCGGACGCTGCTACAGGAATAGCTCAGCGTCCGATGCTCAGGCTCAGGCGCGTCCGATGAATAACGGACGCGTCTGATGCCCTGCGTCCGATGTCCACTTAAAAACACCAGAACTGACATGTGTCACCGGAGCGTCCGATGCTATGAACAGCAACGTCTGATGCTCCCGTGACCAGCGTCCGATGCCCCCGAAAACAGCACAGTTCTTCGATGATTCAACCCGATCTCCTCCAAATCAAAAGCACTAGGGCTAAGATTTGATCTGAGAGGTCACAAGGATGTTAGTGAGCTACTCCTAAGAGGTCATGGCTCGAGCCTAACTCCAAATCGATGAATCGGAAGAAATCGAAGGCAAAAGGTAAAAGTCGATCCAAACACAAAAACCGATCGATCTACTTGTTCGTGAGGTTTGAGTTAAATTCCTTTGGTCGAAATAATCCCCTCACTATAAAGAACAAGTTGGTTCAAACGGTTTTAAAAACAAAGCAACATGGAAAGAGATCGATCGATGGGAAAATCATGGAGAAAAGAGGAACACGAAGAACAAGTTCAAAACGCGAATCAAAACCATGAATTGCCAGCCAAATTTCGTCCCCACGAGGAGACAATGAGATTACGGTCTCGTTTCCTCAAAAAGCAAATACACAGAAGGTATTGTTCACCATCTCTGCGGATCTCAGTTGCTACAGCAGGGATATGGGAGCGCAGGAAACCCTAAGAGAAAATAGCAAATGGCTGAGATAGTTTGGAGGGAGGGGAGGCCTCTCCTTATATAGCCTAATACAATTATTCCCCTTCTACCCTTACAGCTAATTACAGAGCGAACCAGCTAAACCCTAGGGTTATTCTGGACCAACTCGAAGTGGATGCTGATCCGACGGCCACGCCCGCACAACTGGTAGCGTTGCCTCGACGCAACCTCACCGATTGCCGCCACGTGCTGCCACCGCTCTGCTCATCCTTTTCTCGGACTTCGCCACCGGTTTTGTGGCCTAAACCGAGAAACTAGCCTTCACGACCAACCCCCAGTTTTGAGGCCCAAACCGGGAAACCAGCCGTCCATCGCCTGAATTTTGTGGCCCAAACTCAGAAACCCGCCAGCGCCCAGGTTTTGAGGCCCGAACCTGGAAACCGTCCTCAGCCCAAGTTTTGTGGCCCAAACTCGGCAAACCCGCAGCACCTAGGTTTTGTGGCCTAAACCTGGAAACCGTCCACCCGATGGTTTTTCTGTGGCTCAACCATCAAACCGACGCTGTTGATGGGATGCACTGCCCGTGCACCCTGTCCACCGACACGTGTCCCCAGGTCCTCGACCCGAGCAACACCGTGCCCCGCAAGTCTCCGCTCATCGCTGTACCAGGCTGTCAGCCACCACAGCTGATCCTCAGGCCACCGGTCCCTCAGTCCAAGCCTCACGTCCGCCCTTCACCGCTCCCGGTCCATCAGCACGTCACGTCTCTACTTGACCTTCACCTTGCCTTTGATCACTGTATCCGTGCTCGACACCTGCACAACACAAGCCAAAGAACATGCACATCAAACCAGTTGACAATCACTCATCACTCGAGACTCGGCATACACCCATGTATCCGCAATCTCCCCCTTGATGAGTGCATTGTCAACTACCAACACAAATCATAATGAAAGTAGAAGAAGGAAGAAGAAGGAGAAGTAGAGAACTTGTCCAAATGACCCAAAAGCATATCAAAGCCAGAAGAAGGTCAAGTGAAAGAGCAAAACAACTTGGTCCCCAAAGACATGGGCAACGACTCAACACAACCAAGCAAAGTAAAGCTAGCCCTCAAGAAGAGGTAGAACAGGCTCAACACCGCTAGCAGGAAAGCTCGACACCAATTGAAATATTAGTTGACCAGGCTCAACACCGCTAGCAGGAAAGCTTGACACCAATTGAAATATTAGTTGACAATCAAGTAGAACAGAGCTAGCCCTCAAGAAGAGGCAGAACGGGCTCAACACTGCTAGCGAGAAAGCTCGATACCAACTGAAGGAAAGCCAACTGAAAAGCAAAGGAGCTCGATACCAAGTGAAGAGCATATAGGCAAAGTCGCTAGTCCCTCAAGAAAGAGGCAAAGGCTCAACACAACTAGCTACCAAAGATGCTCCGAACCAATTGAAAACCAATTTGGAAAAATGCTCCAAACCAATTCAAAATTCATCAAACAAAGCGAGCAAACTCCCCCTCCAATAGTGCACACAACTAGGATATGATTTTATGATTTCTCCTACTTATGATTTGACAAATTTGTCCCCCTTAGTTGATAATGCACTATCAAGCAAACTTCTCCCTTCCAAATGCATATGAGTCAGAAATGCAAGTTAGCAGCTTCAGGAATATAGTCAATAGAACGAAAAGATTCTTTACAAAGTAAAACTTCAATGACTCAACAAGAAGCATAGATGCTAACAAAGGCTCAAACTGATCACCAAATACGAAATATGAACATATGAGTAAAGTGAGCAGTTTTAGTCTTTCAAAAATGGATGTTCACCATAAAAATAGCACTAAACATGTATAGACAGGAAGTCAAACTAGTGCTAAAAAGGTATACAAGGTGAACTACCCCTAGCAAAGGTCAATCATCATGCTGCAGAATGAAACATATACTTGTGATTTTAGATATTAATCGGAGTTGCAGCGGTGAAATTACACAAGTTCAAGATTCAGCATGTGATTGCGAGAGGTTGATGGCTTGTCTTTGCCTAACTTTTCAACCGAGCTAAGCCTATGCAGAAGCAATCAGAAGCTTAAAGCGTCGGTTTGGGTCATACACTACATAGCTCAAGTTTGACTCAAAGTGCAGTGAGAAACAGTCTCGATACCGTGTTGTGTTGACAAGCAATCCCATCTCGATCTTTCCAATTTACTTAACTTGGTTCAATTTTATGACAGGATATGAACATACCAAGCAAGTGAAACACTCAGAACTAGAGACATAGCAACCTAGCATATATGAAAAGCACAAATGAATTCAACACATTCTACACATGCTAGTTGCATATCTCAATGGTGAACAATTTCAAATTTTATGTTCATTAAGCAAGTTCACCATTCATAAAATAGCCCAGCTCACAACATACATCAGTGATCAGAAAGAGCATAAGCTAAACGTATCATCATATAGCATCAGAGCATACTAGATAGAGCAGAATCACATTCTAAAGATTATATACATGAAGCTCAGAAAGTAAAGATGCATGATGAAATGCATAGACTAATCTATCAGAAACAAAAACAAAAAGAAAGAAAAAGAGTTAGTTTATGATACAATACCCAAAATGTTTCCCCCATTTAAAAGGGGAAACACACACCAAGCTCACCTCTCAACCAAGAAAAAGTTGATTGGTCCAAAGGCTTGGTAAAAATATCTGCCAACTGATGATGAGTCTCGACATGGTGAAGGTCGATATCACCCTTCTCATAATAGTCTTGGAAGAAATGAAAGCGCACATCAATGTGTTTGGTCTTTGAATGCAGCACGGGGTTCTTAGCAACGCTAATAGCACTCGTGCTGTCACAAAGCAAAGGAACGCGAGAAAAGCTCAGACCAAAATCACGCAAAGTGGCCATCATCCAAAGCAATTGAGAACAGCAGGTAGCTGCAGCAACATACTCAGCCTATGTGGTAGACTGGGCGAGACTAGACTGCTTGCGAGAAGACCAAGATACAAGAGAAGAGCTAATAAACTGACAAGTCCCTGAAGTGGACTTGCGATCAAGTCGGCAACCAGCAAAATCGGCATCAGAATAACCGCAAAGAGAAAGGGTGGAGGAAGCTGAATACCAAATCCCAAACTCAGGTGTGAAGCATAAGTACCTCATAATGCGCTTTACCGCCTAGCGGTGAGAAGTGCGCGGCGACGTCTGAAATCACGCCGCGCACTGAATGTCCGGGCGTGTCGCCATCAAATACAGCAGCGACCCGATCATACTCCGGTACTCCTTCTGGTCCACAACTTCTCCATCCACATCCGCATCCAGGGCCGTTGTGGTCAACATGGGTGTTGGAAGAGGCTTGGCCTCACCCATATCAAACTTCTTCCGGATGTCCTTGGCATACTTGCCCTGGTGCACAAACGTCCCCTCTCGGGATTGCTTGATTTGGAACCCGAGAAAGAATGTCAACTCGCCCATCATGCTCATCTCAAACTCCCTGCTCATAAGATCTGCAAACTTGTCAACCAAAGCGTGAGAAGAACCACCGAAAATGATATCATCCACATAAATCTGAACCAAGAGAGTGTCATTGCCTTGCTTGAGGAGAAAGAGCATTTTATCCACACATCCCATTTTAAAACCCTTAGCAAACAAAACGGTTGTCAACCTATCATACCACGCTCTAGGGACTTGTTTCAAACCATATAAAGCTTTGTGAAGTTTAAAAACATGGTTTGGAAACTTGGGATTTTCAAAAATGGGAGGTTGTTTCACATACACTTCTTCTTCTATGTAGCCGTTTAAGAAGGCACTCTTGACATCCATTTGAAAAAGTTTAAACCCTTTGGATGCAGCAAAAGCCAAGAGTATCCTAATTGCCTCCAAACGAGCTACAGGAGCAAAAGTCTTCTCATAGTCTATCCCCTCCTTCTACTATACCCCTGGGCTACAAGTCTGGCCTTGTTTCTCACAACATGGCCATCCTCTCCTTGTTTGTTTTTGAAAACCCATTTTGTACCAATAGGGTGACACTCAGGAGGAGGTGGAACCAAAACCCAAACCTGATTTCTTTCAAAAATTTTCTAACTCCTCATGCATGGCATTAACCCAATCCAGATCAGATAAAGCATGTCCAACATCTCAGGGTTCAAAATCAGCAACAAATGCAGAATGAGCAAAGTGAGAGAATTGTTGTGACCTTGACCGAGTGACACGTTCGCCGATGCTACCGATCATCTGTTGAGGCGGGTGTCGGCGCTGAATGTGTCATGGCGCCTCCCGAGCTGAAGAAACCTCCCCCTCAACAGCAGCTGGTGCCTCCTCCGGTACAAAAGGTACAGCCCGAGGTGGCGGATCCCACGGCCCCCAAGTAGTCGACAAAGAGGGGTTGGGGCCGTGAGTCATCGTAATAGAAGCCGATGCTTGTGGCACAGTAGGTGGAGGTGGTGTTGGATCATCCATCCCTTCAGCGCCCTCATCCTCATCATCAAAAAGAGGTTCACCAACCTCATGATCACCTGCACGCTCAAAATGAGAAGAAGGACAAACCATGGTCTCGTCGAAGGTGACATCGGATGTCTCCATGACTCGGTTAGTATCAAGGTTAAGTACACGATATGCACGAGTATGAGTGCCATAACCCAAAAATAGACCATCAGAAAAGCGAGACTCAAATTTGTCCAAGTTGCCTTTCTTGAGTATAAAACAATGGCAACCAAAAACTCTGAAATAACTCACTTTTGGTTGTTTTCCAAAACGCAACTCATAAGAAGTCTTTTTCAAGAAAGCTCGGAGAAAAATGCAATTGGAAATATAGCATGCAGTGTTCATAGCCTCGGCCCAATACCACCTAGGAGTCCTATGCTTCTCGAGCATCGTCCTGGCCATCTCTACAAGGGTCCGATTTTTCCTTTCTACAACACCATTCTGTGGCGGTTTGTAGAGGGAAGAAAACTGATGCTCTAAACCCAAGGAGTTACAAAACTTCTCAAAGTCCGAATTATTGAATTCGGAACCATTATCACTACGAATAGCTCGCATCGAGTTCAAAGAGAACTCGTTCTGAAGACGCAAAATCAGATTGCGAGCAAAAGAGAAAGTCTCAGTCTTCTCAGTCAAAAAGAAGACCCACGGATATCTCGAAAAGTCATCAACAACAACAAGAACATACCACTTCCCACCAACCGAGCTTACCCGAGCCGGACCAACAAGGTCCATGTGCAAAAGCTCTCCAGGGTGATTAGTCATAACTTGGTTCACAGGATGGTGGGGAGCAGCAACCATCTTCCCATGTCTGCAAGAATGGCAAACAGGATCCTTCTCCATGGACAACTTGGGCAATCCTCGGATTAGGCCAAGTGAGCTTAGCCTTGCAAGCAAGTCAAAGCTCAGGTGACCAAGTCTCCTATGCCACTTCCAAAGATCAGAGGAGGAAGGTCCAGCCAAAAGACAATGAGAAATTCCAAATGAATCCGAGAAATTCGCACGAAAGACTTTTCCAAATGGCGAAATCAAACATACAAGATTGCCCTGAGGATCCAAAATACGAATGAGATTCAGCTTAAAACGAATCTCATAGTCATCATCAAAGAGCTGCGAAATAGAAAGAAGGTTAAAATGCAAGTTAGAAACAAGAGCAACATCACGCAACACAAAGTGCACATTAATTCGCACCGACCCATGAGACAACACCTTACCTTTGCTATTGTCGCCGAAGGTGATAAACTCCTTTCCGGCAACTGGACTAAGACTGGAGAACCACTTGGCGTTTCCGGTCACATGCCTTGAGCACCCGGAATCCACCAACCAAACGTTCTCCAATTGTTTTACCTATATCAATAAAAAGACATAGGGTGAGCATACGGTCCAACACTAGGGTGAGTAAAATGGGAATTGTACCAGTGTTGGGCCGGCTGCTCAAAAGAACGGTTAGTAGCAAAACCATTCCTAGCACGCCTACGGGGAAAGCGATCACCACGCTGAGGAAAACGTGGTCCGCTAACGGAAGAGCGTCCATCGCGATACTCAAAACATGGTGGGAGGTAACGCTCAACTACAAAGCCACCGCCACGGGGTCCATAGCCCACAAATGCAGGCTCCCACCGGGCACGTCCTCCTTGCGGCCTAGGACCTTGAGGCATTGGACCTCTAGGCCTAGCAGCTCTCCTTTGAACATTCGGCACATGTACATCATGGAAAGGATGGTACATGTCCGCATTGTTCATCTCCCTTGCACGACGCTCCTCTCTCTTGCGCTGAAAGCAAAACTCCCTCAAGTGTCCATCTCTCCCACAATGCTCATAATGGTAACTCACCGCTCTCATAGGGGGTTGTTGGTACTCACGGTAGTGGGTGTGTATCAATTTGCCTTTCTGTGGCATGAGCTCCTCTTGGATGGGTGGCATGGTGTCTAGCTTGTTTTTGAGATGGTTTGGTTTTGGAGCCCATGTCTGTTTCTTGGGTGGAGCTCTCGGAGGTTCAACAAAAACCCCATCCTCAGTGTTAGGCTTGAAAGGCTCTTTGGGTGGAATCTTGGATAGCTTGGGAGTAGTGGTGGAGTTGGGCTTCTCACTCGGGTGAAGACCACTCAACTCTCCAATCTTACCAAAAGACAAAGCACACTCAATGTGACACCCTAGTGTCAAGCACTGCATTAGGAACTGCATTTAGCTACTAAAAGAGCATAAGCAATGCATTGCACCATTTCATGTGCATATGAGTGCTTTTTGCCTTTTATTTATTTGGATTTTGGATTTCTATTGGACTTGATAGTTTAAGTGGATTTCTATCTTGGCAAATGTGTTTATAAAATAAAGAGTATTGAGTAGAGTGCTTTTCATGATGACATTTTGACCTAGTTCAAAATAGTTTATCAGATAAAAATGAGGCAAGCAAAATGGTTTATGTTTCAAAATTGGCTTTATTTATGTGGAGGTTGTAAAAATGGTTTTCAGAAAAATTGTCTTATATGAAAGTTGTAGACAAAATTATTTTAAGCAACTTTTATTTTTGGGTCAAAACCTAGTTTGAAGTTTTTGAAACTGTTTTTGAATGGTCAAAGTTTGAAAAGGTTTTGGAAAAAGAAAAGGAAAAAAAAAAACATTTCTTCCCCGCGCTTCCCATCCGGCCCGCTCAGCCTTTCGGCCCACCAGCGCCGCGCTGGCCCAGCTCCGCCCGGGCCCGCTCCCAAGCGCCGCGCGCGCCGCGCGACGCGCCGGTCAGGCCTGACGGCCGCGCCGTACGCCGGCTCCGCTCGCCACGTGGCTGCCGCATCCTGCCGAGAATCCTCGCCGGGCACTTCTCGTCCGATTCCCCTCTGCGCGATCATGCAAGCGATCGGCCTCGCCACTCTTGGCTTGCCTCGCCTGCCGCGCCCGCTCGCCGTGCACGCCAGCGCCTGCCACCGCCTCGCCCGCCGCGCCGCCGTGGCCCCGCCACGACCACCGGCCGGCCAAGCCGACCAAAACCCCGAGCGCACCGCACTCCCCTCTCCCCACTTGCCATTCCACTCTCTCACTCTCGCTCTCCCTCTCCGCTCCCATGAACGCGCAAGCGTCCGCCACCCTCGCCACCGTTCGCCACCGCCACCTCCCCTTTCCGTTCCGACCTCACCCGACCTCTACTGTCCGATTCCTCTCGCCAACCGCTCCGCCCTCACCGTGCACACGCCGTGCGCACGCCATCTTCCCAAGCCAAGCACCATCGCCGCCGGAGGACGAGGAGCCCCCTTTCGGTCCCCGTTCGCCGCCGAGTGGAGCTCAAGCTTGTTCTGCATCGACCCGAGCTTCGTCACCTCTCTCCTTCGTCCTCGAGCTTCACCGAGCCAAGGCAGGGTGAGAACACCGACTAGCTTCAACGCTACCGCTCTTTCCCACCTCTTCTTCCGCGGCCGAGCGCCATGACCGCCGCCGTGGTCTGTGCACGCGGTCAAGCCCCTCCGATGCTCCCCGAGCCAAACCAACCACCTAGCCTCACTCCCTAGGGTTCTCGAAGCATGGCGCACACGCCAATTTAGCCGGCGACCGCCGGAAACGGCGTAGCCGTATGTTGCAGCCGCCGCCGTGCGCCACCGCTCACCGCCGGCACGCTTCGGTCGTGCGCTGGCCAAGCCACCTACACCGTCCGATGCGCCTTGTCAAGACAAGTCCATCGAGCCTAGCCTCACCGCCGGCGAGCTCACCGTCGGCGAGCAATCGCCGGTCAAACCTTCCCCCTGCAAAGCCCTCTCTGACGGGTGGGTCCCGTTGACCAGCGGACCCCACGCGTCAGCCTCACCCGGTCCATGGACCACGTTCACGCAAAGCCGAGCCGGGAAGATTCAAATGTTTTCCTTTTTACTTTTATTTTCCAGAAATGCTTGTTATTTTTGTGTAGCTCGTTTTAAAAGTCCAAATGAAGTACTTTCAGTTTTTTTAGCTTGTTTATGAGTAGATCTATCATGGAAAAATATGAAAGTGTTTTTGGTGAAAGTTTTTATTACTGTTTCTATTTAATTCAGTTTATGAGATTTTGTTTAGATAAATAAAAAATAGGTGTTTTCTTGTTGAGATAATTCATGGGAAAATTTGTGCAGATTTCTTATCATGTTTTGCATCTATGAAAAATATATAAGGCACTGTTTATGTGGAAAAAGTTTCTGTTATGGCTTAAAGTCCTTTTTGACTGATTTCTTGGAATAAGTGTTAAGGTATTTTATATGTTAAAATAAAATGTGGGAAAAATTATACAGTCTCTGTGTATGATGTTTTAGTGAGGAAAAATGTAAGCATGGGTTGTTATGTGAAGAAATCTGAAGTTGCTTTGTAAATGTACTTTTCTGTGTTTTCTTTTAGAAATTCATGTAAGGAATAATATAATGTTTTTGTTCATGGAACTTCCTTGATAAATATGAAATATGAAGTAGAATCTGGGAAAAATAGGAAAATGAGTTTAGCACCCTTTTACAGTAGGGTTGTAGATCAAATGGTTTAATTTGGAGTAGATTTGTTTATTTTGTGTAGGCTTGTATATTTATGTTCTGACAGTAAATTTTCTACAGTAAAATGTTTATGAGTAGTTGAAGCTAGGAAAATTATGAAATCTACTATTGAACACTTTTTGTGTAAAAAGTTAGTTCAAAGCACCTTTTGAGCAGTTTATTTGTTATTTGTATATCTGCAGTTCTGTATTTTCTTTCTGGCTGAAAATTGTTCAGTGAAGTCCAACTGGTGTTAATTGCCTTCTGGAATTTTTTGTGGATTTTTCTGAGTTCAGAAAAATGCACTTGCAGTTCAAACCTGAATTTCTTTTGAATTTCTAATTAAGAAATAGGTAAATTAATGGATTTTGTTTTATGAAATAAATAAGTATTTACCTCAATGTCAAAAGTGGTTCAACAAGTTGGTTTTGTTGGTTTGCAAGAAATATTAATTTCTTACCACCGCATCTCGCACCACGTATTATTTATTTATCATTTTCAACCGCATTGCAATAGGATCGACAGATCAGGATCAAGACCAGGAGCAGGAGACAAACGTCGAGCAGGAGATCCCGGAACTGCATCAGGCCGAGGAAGTCGACCCCGCGGCCGACACTAACCTGCTGTGTGCCCCTCCCACGAGGCCTCAGTCTTCTCTCAAGGCAAGCCCCGGAGCATATTAAGCCTCCTATCTTTTGCAATTAAAATTACTTGAGTCCTTGTATATTGTGATGTATTAGGTATAGGAGTTGGAATGAATCCTACTTGCTGCATTACCATTCCTTGGTTATTGATTAATATCTACCTTGTTATCCTGTTATTTATTTACAATGTAGAATTGCTTAGCCTGCTTAATAAAAGTAGTAGTTAGGGATGTTCCGTAATACCCCTGATGGGTAGTTACTGGATCACGGTTGGCTATATTTTCTATCGTGGAAAAGAACCGGAGTAGTAATGAAATACGGTCAACTGGAAGGCAAGGCACAAGTTGGAAACTTGGGGCAGTCCGTCCGTTGGATAGTGTAGGTTTGTATCGATGTTGACCCTCGTTTATTTTTGAACGCGCCCTTTTACGTAGGGATACGTCGGTGCCGTAATCATCGACCCCAAAGCCAGTTAGAAGCTGTTCGTGCCGGAATCAACCCGAGTCGCGCCCTCTAGTATGGAAATGCGATCTGCCGCGTGAGGCCATCGCCAGGTTCCAATTGGGCGGTCCGTGCTTGAACCGCGACGATTACCACCACGAACAAGCATCGAGCGGTTGCCCAATGCATGGACCCGACGGAGAAAGTGTGGGCTGGTATTAAAGGTCTTTCACCAGCTGGTTTGGAATTCGATTTGAGTCGCCGTCTCCCCCGGTTATTGGGAAACTATGGCGAGCTTCACCATGATACAACTCCATGTGATGATTAAAGGTTCAACTAAAATATGGAGAAGTCAACTGGATATGGTTATACTATTGCTTGTTAGACTCAAGTGTGTGTAATAGTTCAGGTGCAAACCTAGAGTACAGAAATAGGTCTAAAACTGACAGCTCATCTATGTCAATTAATACTCCTTATCTTAATTGTGAGCTTTCCGCAACTAAAAGATCTCAGCTCCTCCCAAAAAGGCCTTGCATATCCTTGGTGTCTTTATTTTCAGTTGGACGGGTAAGTCTAGCTGAGTACATTCCCGTACTCACGGTTTATCCCGTTTGTTGCAGATGGCTAGGTCTACTTTGGCTATTGTAAGCACTACCTCTACCCAGTGGAAGGTGATGAGGAGTAGGCCCAGGGCAGGGTCGTCCAGAAGCTTCCCCTTTTCTTTTGCTGGTCTGAGACTTCTAGTGGCACATTATCTAAAAAGGGAAGAGTGAGTTGTGTTGAGTTGGATTTATCAAACAATGTTTTATTTGGACCACATGTGTGGTGATCGTGTTTCAAACTTATTTAAGCTTCCGCACGTTTAAATCTGGTATTGTAATAACTCTGTCTTAAATTCGTACTCTGATGTTTTAAATCCAGTTTCGTTTCCCTGCGATGTATCTTTGCGAATGTAATTCTTGAACAATGCGATCCTGTATGTTGTAAGATGATAGAAATCCTTCGAGATTTCCGGACTACCGGGGTTATATGGGTTCAAGTATGAGTCGGTGTCAGACGGTTTTGACTAAGATGGTACTTGAGCTCTTATAATCAGGACGGTTCCGCCACAGCTGGTATCAAAGCATGGTTCAAGTTATTGCATCCGCAAAGAGCTAATTTCGAACTAAAATGGGTATTTCAAAGCTATTTTCAATTACTAAGTGTGCCCAGTCTCGTCCTTAAGCCCTATACTAGGATTCAGGTGGCTTAACTGCTAACAGGGTTCAGGGTTTTGCTTCATGTTGGATCTTTATTTGCTGGTCCATTCTCGGGAAAAGAGAATGCGTCGATCGCGAAAACATGCATAAAATGATTTTGTGAGATATGAGAGCATGACCGTCCAACCGTCGGTCTAGGTGAGAGTTCTTATACCAAGTATGTGCGAGCTCCACGCAAACATATACGAAGGTATCAATGTTTTTGAGGGTGTTTTCTATATTGGTGCATGGTGTTTAGTGTTGGCTTCTATGTATTTTGTGCATATTAGCCAATACTCAGTTGTTTTACCATTGGGATTGCTTTGGGCTGAAATGAATCTTCTGCAGGTACGCTAACTGTGCGATCGAGTAGAACGTGTAGATAACGCATGAGAGATCGTTCTTGCCACCAACTAGAACGTTAGGACTTACGAGTCATGTTAGTGAGTGAGAACGTAAGTACGATCATGCATCATGTTTATATTCTTGCATTTACATTACCTCCCCTTAATTAAAAGTTGTCTCTTTTATATAAAAAATTGCCCACTTAATATCCGTCTCACGAGAGTTCGAAACACTTTTGTTTCTACAGATGGCCCGGACTAAGCTAACCGCTTGCAAGGCCACCGGAGGTAGAGGAGTTCCACATCACCGCTTGGCCACCAAGCTGACCCGGAAGACATTCTTGTCCTACTTCGGGTTGCCGACTATCCTTTGGAGGATTCTGCAGGCCGTGGGCTATGAGGAAGGACAGGAGCCCAGGTACTCATGGCAGAAGGAGATCTACGGGCAGGATTCCTTGATCATGGTGGAAATCAAAGTCAAAGCTTTGCCTGTCAAGCCCCACTGGACAGGATGGACGGAGATCACCAGAGGCACATGTGCCAAGGATGGAGCCAACAGGGCAGCGTATCTTGTGCTGAAGGATATCATCGCCCGTTTTCCCGCTGACCTAGCTAGTGCTATGGCAGGAGGGTTCCCTCGTGGATCACTTTTTCCATTGCGCTGGAAGCAGACCTTGGAGTCGGTTCTGACAGGAAGTGCAGAAGAAAGGTTCTACTCCGAGACGCCTGCGATGAGTGCCACTGGAGCTTTGTTGGGTGTATTTAAGAGTTTGGAGCACACTCTCGAGAGCGTGTCCTTCACCCTCACAGCCACCTACCAGAGCAAAAGGAAGCTACAGGAAGAGTTTGATGCCGAGGTAGCTCGTCTCCAGGAGAGGATTCAGCAGATCACCCTTGAGCGTGACGACGCCCGTACTATAGCAGCAGCACAGGCCACTGCCAGGACCGTTGTAGAGCAGATGTACCTGACTACCGCCCTTCAGAGGGATGAGGCCCGCACCGCGCTCGACCAGCTCAGAGAGGGAGCCCACCACTTGATACAGCAGATCCATGGACAGCAGGCGTACATCGACCAGCTCCACGAGGCAGTCCACCAGATGCATCACGCCGCACAGGAGGCTGCCGCCCCAGCAGCTGCCGAGGTTTCCGCAGTCGAGGCCCAGGATCCCTAGGACGGAGAGGTCCTTGGTCCTGACGCCCCACCGGAGGAGGATCACACTGACGAGCCGATGATCGACGCCGACGTAGAGGACGCCGCGTCCGCCGCTGGAGACGCCTGAGCGTTAGCTTGTTAGGGATCGTTTTCTTTTGTATAGCTTGAGCACGCTCGCTGATGATGTAACACCCTAAACATGTGTTGGTTTTATGTTTGAGATGTATGATGGCATGTATGGCTTTTAGGACAAAGTCCAGACTTCGATCTGGCATCTTTTATGGAGATTCATCGTTTGCATGTCTAATTTCGAGCAATTATTCTGTGATGTTGTATGGAAATGAGTAATTATACTTGGTCGTGTGCTAAATTTTCGAAATACGTACAGCGCAGTATTTATTCATGGTCAATGTGACATTACCTAATGGTTGCTTATTAATGGGATATGCAGATGCCGGCACACACTCGCAGCCAACGCGGACAGGGGGCAGGACAGGAGGAGAACTTGCCACCTCCCACACCGCCGCCGATGACGCCGGAAGCGTTTTTTGCCCAGTTCTTGGGCAACCAAAGGAACATGGAAGAAATGCAGAGGCACATGGAGGCCACCCTCCGCAACATCGCTAACAACACCGCGCAACAACACCAGCAGCGCCAAGGTCCGGAGCCCAATCAGTTCAGCTCCTACCGTGACTTCTTGGACACCCGTCCCCCGGTGTTCAAGGAAGTCACCGAACCGCTTGAGGCTGATGAATGGCTCAACTCCATCACCCAGAAGTTCCGTCTGCTTCGTCTGACGGAAGAGCTCAAGGTAGAGTACGCCGCGCACATGTTGGAAGGACTCGCAGGTTTGTGGTGGGCCCAGTACCGTGCATCCTTGCCTGCAAATGCACGTGTCACTTGGGATCAGTTCTCGACTGCTATGCGCAACCACTACATCCCTAGTGGTCTGACGGAAATGAAGATTGCAGAGTTCATGAGGCTGTCTCAGGGAACCAGATCTATGTCCGAGTATCTGCATAGCTTCAACAACCTAGCTCGCTACGCCCCAGACTTTGTCAACACTGAGGCCAAGAAGATCGCAAGCTTCAAGCGTGGAATGAGTGCCGCCATGCTTTCAAAGATGGGCAACAGTCACCGCACTACCTTCAGTGACTTCGTCAGTGACTGCCTAAATCAAGAGGCCAATGACAGTAGGCTGGCGACAGAAAACCGTCGTCGTGCGAACGAAGGAGGTTCGTCTCAGTAGAGAACCCCTTTCGGAGCACGTGCCCTGTATCGCCCGCTAGTGTCTGGAGCAAGGTTCCGTCCCCCACAGAGGAAGATCACCACCAACCGCCCCCGTCCCGGTTTTCAGAAGCCCTACACCGCTCCTCTGATGCAGAACAAGAATAAAGCAGGAAGTGCAGGAGGTCCCAAGACCCCATATGTGATTGGCCCGTGCTACAACTGTGGTCAGACGGGACACCTGTCACGTCAGTGCCCTTGTCCAAAGAAGCAGTACACCCAGCCTCCACCTCGCGCAGGTCATGTGCATTATACTACCGTGGAAGAAGTGCCTGAAGGAGAGCCTGTCACCGCTGGTACGTTTCTTGTTAATCAATATCCCGCAGTTGTGTTGTTTGATTCTGGAGCATCGCATTCTTTCATAAGTGAGAATTTTGTTATGAGAAGTAACCCTAAGCTGGTAGAATTGGATAGGGGTTATCAGATAAGTTCAGCAGGGGCTGTTCTTTCTGCCCATACCATGGCTAAGGAGATGGAAATCACCTTTGGGGATAAAAAGATATCTGTGGATCTTATCGTAATTCCCGGATTAGGTTTGGATGTCATCTTGGGGATGGGATGGATGAAGCGTTGGAAGGTTAATTTGGATATTGCCGAACGAGTGGTTTCCCTAGTGAGCCCCCGGAATGAGTATTCCTTCCGATTTAAGTTACCCCGAAACCCCCACGAGATTGGAGTGTTGTTCAATATCACGGCAAAACAGATAGCCAAGATCCCGATAGTGTGTGAGTTTCCAGATGTTTTTCCTGATGAGTTGCCTGGACTACCGCCGGATAGGGATGTGGAGTTTGCTATAGAGTTAATCCCTGGAACGGCACCCATATCTCGGAGGCCGTATAGGATGCACGCTAAAGAGTTAGCAGAGCTCAAAGTTCAGTTGCAGGAGCTTTTGGATAAGGGTTTGATACGCCCTAGTTCGTCACCTTGGGGATGTCCCGCTATCTTTGTGAAGAAGAAGGATAAAACTTTAAGGATGTGTGTGGACTACAGACCGCTTAATGCAGTAACTATAAAGAACAAATATCCCTTACCCCGAATCAATGTCTTGTTTGATCAGTTGTCAAAGGCGAAAGTGTTCTCCAAGATCGACCTGAGGTCAGGATACCAACAGATTAAGATCAGAAGAGAAGATATACCAAAAACAGCTTTCTCTACCAGATACGGACTCTATGAGTATCTACTTATGTCCTTTGGGTTAACCAATGCACCGGCGCATTTCATGTACCTGATGAATTCGGTCTTCATGCCCGAGTTGGACAAGTTCGTTGTAGTGTTCATCGATGATATCTTGGTATACTCTGAGAATGAGAAGGATCATGCTGAGCATCTACAAGTTGTTTTGACCCGGCTTCGAGAGCACAAGTTATATGCTAAGTTCAGCAAGTGTGAGTTTTGGTTGAATAAGGTACCTTTCCTTGGTCACATCCTTTCAGAGGAAGGGATCTCTGTAGACCCTTCTAAGGTGCAAGAGGTTATGGATTGGGAAGCACCCACAAGTGTTTTTGAAGTTCGCAGCTTTTTGGGTTTGGCTGGATACTACTGTCGGTTCATTCCAGATTTTTCGAGAATAGCCAAACCTATGGCCCGTTTAACGCAGAAAAACAAGAAGTTCGAATGGACTCCAGAGTGTGAAACAGCTTTTCGCACTCTACGAACGTTGTTGACTTCCGCGCCTATTTTGGCTCAGCCAAACTTAGAGGAACCTTTTGATGTGTTTTGTGACGCATCCAAGATTGGACTTGGATGTGTGCTCATGCAGAATGGGAGAGTTATAGCATATGCTTCGCGCCAGTTGCGACCACATGAAGAGAATTATCCCACTCATGATTTGGAATTGGCAGCCGTCGTGCATGCACTCAAGATCTGGAGGCATTACCTTATGGGAAACCTCTGTCATGTGTACACGGATCATAAAAGTCTAAAATATATCTTCATCCAGCCAGAATTGAACATGAGGCAGAGAAGATGGTTGGAATTAATTAAGGATTACAACCTTGAAGTGCATTACCACCCCGGAAAAGCGAACGTTGTAGCCGATGCCTTGAGTCGCAAGACTCATTGCAACTCCTTACAACCCCTATTGGAAGATGGATTTAACCTTATGTACCCTGTTATGCTGAACAATATCACTCTTCAGTGCACCTTGGAAAGTGACATCATCGAAGGACAAAAGACTGATGAAGAGATCTGTCAAATCAAGAAGAGGTTAGAAATCAGTAGTTCTTTGAACTTCAGAACTGATGAACATGGAATCTTGTGGTATAACCAGAGGTTGGTTGTTCCAAAGAGCACAGAGCTGAAAGAAAGAATTCTGAATGAAGACCATACTTCAAAGTTATATATCCATCCAAGAAGCAATAAGATGTACCAAGATTTGAGAACAAGGTATTGGTGGTCAAGGATGAAGAAAGAAGTTGCAGCTTATGTTGCAAGGTGTGATACTTGCTGCAGGATAAAAGCTATACATCTGAGACTTGCCGGATTGTTACAACCGTTATCTATTCCAGAATGGAAGTGGGAAGAGATTAGTATGGATTTCATCACAGGTCTTCCCAGCACTCAAAAAGGAAATGATTCTATCTGGGTTATCGTGGATCGGTTATCTAAAGTGGCTCACTTCATCCCAGTTAAGACTACCCACCGACCGCATCAGTATGTAGACCTGTACATTCAGAACATCTTGAGGTTACACGGAGTTCCAAAAAGGATTGTCTCTGATAGAGGACCCCAGTTCATAGCACGTTTTTGGGAACAGTTGCACAAGGAGCTAGGAACCAAGTTGGTAATAAGTTCCGCTTATCACCCCCAAACCGCAGGACAAACAGAAAGAGTAAATCAGATTTTGGAAGATATCCTCAAAGCTTGTGTTCTATCCTCAGGAGAATCATGGGAGAAATGGTTACCCCTTGCCGAGTTTTCGTATAACAACAGTTACCAGGAAAGTATAAAGATGGCACCTTTTGAAGTATTATATGGACGAAGATGCAGAACCCCGGTAAATTGTGTTGAATCAGGAGATCGAGGATTTTATGGGTCCGATTATGTAAAGGATGCTGAAGAGATTGTGCAAACAGTACAGCAACATATCAAGGCAGCACAATCCAGACAAAAGAGCTATGCAGACACACGCAGGAGACCCCTGGAATTTCAAGTAGGAGATTATGTTTACCTCAAAGTCTCACCCATGAGAAAGGTCCAACGTTTTGGAATTAAGAAAAAGCTAGCACCTCGATATGTGGGACCGTATCAGATCATACCTAAAAAGGGAGAAGTAGCCTATGAAGTGCAGTTACCCCTAGAGATGAGCGCAGTTTTCCCAGTGTTCCATGTGTCCCAGTTGAAGAAGTGTCTTCGAGTTCTAGAACAAGAAGAAGTTCGGACCCCAGACGTCACTATCAGATCGGATCTGGAGTACTACGAATAGCCCAAGGAGATTTTGGACACCAAGACCCGAGAGACTTGTAACCGAACAGTGAAGACCTACAAGATTCTTTGGAGCAATCACGCACCCAACGATGCGACTTGGGAAACCGAGGAGTACTTGCGAGTAAACTATCCCGCTTTTTATAAAGATTGGTACGTAACTCAAAATCTCGGGACGAGATTTCTTTAAGGGGGGAAGGGTTGTGACACCCTAGTGTCAAGCAATGCATTAGGAACTGCATTTAGCTACTAAAAGAGCATAAGCAATGCATTGCATCATTTCATGTGCATATGAGTGCTTTTTGCCTTTTTGTTTATTTGGATTTTGGATTTCTATTGGACTTGATAGTTTAAGTGGATTTCTATCTTGGCAAATGAGTTTATAAAATAAAGAATATTGAGTAGAGTGCTTTTCATGTTGACATTTTGACCTAGTTCAAAATAGTTTATCAGATAAAAATGAGGCAAGCAAAATGGTTTATGTTTCAAAATTGGCTTTATTTATGTGGAGGTTGTAAAAATGGTTTTCAGAAAAATTGTCTTATATGAAAGTTGTAGACAAAATTATTTTAAGCAACTTTTATTTTTGGGTCAAAACCTAGTTTGAAGTTTTTGAAACTGTTTTTGAATGGTCAAAGTTTGAAAAGGTTTTGGAAAAAGAAAAGGAAAAAAAACATTTCTTCCCCGCGCTTCCCATCCGGCCCGCTCAGCCCTTTTGGCCCACCAGCGCCGTGCCGGCCCAGCTCCGCCCGCGCCCGCTCCCGCGCGCCGCGCGCGATGCGCGACACGCCGGTCAGGCGTGACGGCCGCGCCGTACGCCGGCTCCGCTCGTCACGTGGCCGCCGCATCCTGCCAAGAATCCTCGCCGACCACTCCTCGTCTGATTCCCCTCCGCGCGATCACGCAAGCGATCGGCCTCGCCCACTCTCCGCTTGCATCGCCTGCCGCGCCCGCTCGCCGTGCACGCCAGCGCCTGCCACAGCCTCGCCCGCCGCGCCGCCGTGGCCCCGCCACGACCACCGGCCGGCCAAGCCGACCAAAACCCCGAGCGCACCGCACTCCCCTCTCCACACTTGCCATTCCGCTCGCTCACTCTCGCTCTCCCTCTCCGCTCCCACGAACGCGCAAGCGTCCGCCACCCTCGCCACCATTCGCCACCGCCACCTCCCCTCTCCGTTTCGACGTCACCCGACCTCTACTGTCCGATTCCTCTCGCCAACCGCTCCGCCCTCACCGTGCACACGCCGTGCGCACGCCATCTTCCCCAGCCAAGCACCTTCGCCGCCGGAGGACGAGGAGCCCCCTTTCGGTCCCCGTTCGCCGCCGAGTGGAGCTCAAGCTTGTTCCGCATCGACCCGAGCTTCGTCACCTCTCTCCTTCGTCCTCGAGCTTCACCGAGCCAAGGCAGGGTGAGAACATCGACTAGCTTCAACGCTACCGCTCTTTCCCACCTCTTCTTCCCCGGCCGAGCGCCATGACCGCCGCCGTGGTCTGTGCACGCGGTCAAGCCCCTCTGATGCTCCCCGAGCCAAACCAACCACCTAGCCTCACTCCCTAGGGTTCTCGAAGCATGGCGCACACGCCAATTTAGCCGGCGACCGCCGGAAACGGCGTAGCCGTATGTTGCCGCCGCCGCCGTGCGCCACCGCTCGCCGCCGGCACGCTTCGGTCGTGCGCTGGCCAAGCCGCCTACACCGTTCGATGCGCCTTATCGAGACGAGTCCATCGAGCCTAGCCTCACCGCCGGGGAGCTCACCGTCGGCGAGCAATCGCCGGTCAAACCTTCCCCCTGCTTCGCCCTCTCTGACGGGTGGGTCCCGTTGACCAGCGGACCCCACGCGTCAGCCTCACCCGGTCCATGGACCACGTTCACGCAAAGCCGAGCCGGGAAGATTCAAATGTTTTCCTTTTTACTTTTATTTTCCAGAAATGCTTGTTATTTTTGTGTAGCTCGTTTTAAAAGTCCAAATGAAGTACTTTTAGTTTTGTTAGCTTGTTTATGAGTAGATCTATCATGGAAAAATATGAAAGTATTTTTTGTGAAAGTTTTTATTACTGTTTCTATTTAATTTAGTTTATGAGCTTTTGTTTAGATAAATGGAAATAGGTGTTTTCTGGTTGAGATAATTCATAGAAAAATTTGTGCACGTTTCTTATCATGTTTTGCACCTATGAAAAATATATAAGGCACTGTTTATGTGGAAAAAGTTTCTGTTATGGCTTAAAGTCCTTTTTGACTGATTTCTTGGAATAAGTGTTAAGGTATTTTATATGTTAAAATAAAATGTGGGAAAAATTATACAGTCTCTGTGTATGATGTTTTAGTGAGGAAAAATGTAAGCATGGGTTGTTATGTGAAGAAATCTGAAGTTGCTTTGTAAATGTACTTTTCTGTGTTTTCTTTTAGAAATTCATGTAAGGAATAATATAATGTTTCTGTTCATGGAACTTCCTTGAGCAATATGAAATGTGAAGTAGAATCTGGGAAAAATAAGAAATTCAGTTTAGCACCCTTTTACAGTAGGGTTGTAGTTCAAATGGTTTAATTTGGAGTAGATTTGTTTATTTGGTGTAGGCTTGTATATTTATGTTCTGACAGTAAATTTTCTACAGTAGAATGTTTATGAGTAGTTGAAGCTAGGAAAATTATGAAACCTTCTGTTGAACACTTTTTGTGTAAAAAGTTAGTTCAAAGCACCTTTTGAGCAGTTTATTTGTTATTTTTATATCTGCAGTTCCGTATTTTATTTTTGGCTGAAAATTATTCAGTGAAGTCCAGCAGGTGTTAATTGCCTTCTGGAATTTTTTGTGGATTTTTCTGAGTTGAGAAAAATACACTTGCAGTTCAAACCTGAATTTCTTTTGAATTTCTAAATAAGAAATAGGTAAATTAATGGATTTTGTTTTATGAAATAAATAAGTATTTACCTCAATGTCAAAAGTGGTTCAACAAGTTGGTTTTGTTGGTTTGCAAGAAATGTTACTTTTCTTACTACCGCATCTCGCACCACGTATTATTTATTTATCATTTTCAACCGCATTGCAATAGGATCGACACATCACGATCAAGACCAGGAGCAGGAGACAAACGCCGAGCAGGAGATCCCGGAACTGCATCAAGCCGAGGAAGTCGACCCCGCGGCCGACACTAACCTGCCTGAGTGCCCCACCCACGAGGCCTCAGTCTTCTCTCAAGGCAAGCCCCGGAGGATATTAAGCCTCCTATCTTTTGCAATTAAAATTACTTGACTCCTTCTATATTGTGATGCATTAGGTATAGGAGTTGGAATGAATCCTACTTGCTGCATTATCATTCCTTGGTTATTGATTAATATCTACCTTGTTATCCTATTATTTATTTACAATGTAGAATTGCTTAGCCTGCTTAATAAAAGTAGTAGTTAGGGATGTTCCGTAATACCCCTGATGGGTACTTACTGGATCACGGTTGGCTATATTTGCTATCGTGGAAAAGAACCGGAGTAGTAATGAAATATAGTCAACTGGAAGGCAAGGCACAAGTTGGAAACTTGGGGCAGTCCGTCCGTTGGATCGTGTAGGTTTGTATCGATGTTGGCCCTCGTTCATTTTTGAACGCGCCCTTTTACTTAGGGATACGACGGTGCCGTAATCATCGACCCCAAAGCCGGTTAGAAGCTGTTCGGGCCGGAATCAACCCGAGTCGCGCCCTCTAGTATGGAAATGCGATCTGCCGCGTGAGGCCATCGCTAGGTTCCAATTGGGCGGTCCGTGCTTGAACCGCGACGATTACCACCACGAACAAGCATCGAGCGGTTGCCCAATGCATGGACCCGACGGGGAAAGTGTGGGCTGGTATTAAAGGTCTTTCACCAGCTGGTTTGGAATTCGATTCGAGTCGCCGTCTCCCCCGGTTAGTGGGAAACTGTGGCGAGCTTCACCACGATACAACTTCAAGTGATGATTAAAGGTTCAACTAAAATATGGAGAAGTCAACTGGATATGGTTATACTATTGCTTGTTAGACTCAAGTGTGTGTAATAGTTCAGGTGCAAACCTAGAGTAAAGAAATAGGTCTAAAACTGACAGCTCATCTATGTCAATTAATACTCCTTATCTTAATTGTGAGCTTTCCGCAACTAAAAGATCCCAGCTTCTCCCAAAAAGGCCTTGCATATCCTTGGTGTCTTTATTTTCAATTGGACGGGTAAGTCTAGCTGAGTACATTCCCGTACTTAGGGTTTATCCCGTTTGTTGCAGATGGCCAGGTCTACTTTGGCTATTGTAAGCACTACCTCTACCCAGTGGAAGGTGATGAGGAGTAGGCCCAGGGCAGGGTCGTCCAGAAGCTTCCCCTTTTCTTTTGCTGGTCTGATACTTCTAGTGGCACATTATCTAAAAAGGGAAGAGTGAGTTGTGTTGAGTTGGATTTATCAAACAATGTTTTATTTGGACCACATGTGTGGTGGTCGTGTTTTAAACTTATTTAAGCTTCTGCACGTTTAAATCTGGTATTGTAATAACTCTGTCTTAAATTCGTACTCTGATGTTTTAAATCCAGTTTCGTTTCCCTGCGATGTATCTTTGCGAATGTAATTCTTGAACAATGCGATCCTGTATGTTGTAAGATGATAGAAATCCTTCGAGATTTCCGGACTACCGGGGTTATATGGGTTCAAGTATGAGTCGGTGTCAGACGGTTTTGACTAAGACGGTACTTGAGCTCTTATAATCAGGACGGTTCCGCCACACTCAACACCCTGAGCAAAACCTACACCTGGACCGCCAGCAGCACGCTTGAATTTGGCAATCATCATCCCAAGCTGCGGCTCACCACTACACACCCATGACAAGATGGTCCAAAGTTATGTGTTTTCTTCCTCGATTTGCATCTTGTCATGCTTCACATTGGCTATCTCCATCTCCAAGCCCTCACACAAAGCACATTTGGACACACAAGTGCTACCCGAGCTGGCCTTCTCAAGAGACGCAATCTTGTCATTCTTCTCTGCCAACTCGGATTGCAAGCCTGCACAAGACTTGCACGCACCAACCACTGAGGATCTAGCTCTAAGCTCATCCACCTCTCCAACCAAAGCAACATACTTCCCCCTCAAAGTGAGAAGGTCAGTCATGTGCTTGGAGCACATCTCGCACTCATCCTCCTCAGCCACGACAACGGTGGACTTGACAGATTCAAGTTCCTTCACCGTATCCTCCCACTTCTGCCTGAACACCTTCCGCTCTCTAGCAGCACGCCTAAGCAGCTTATCTTGACTAAGAAAGGCGGCAGTAAGTTTCTCGACCTCAGCAGAAAGCTCGTCAGGGGTCTGAGATACCTGGGAGGTGACGTCATCATCATCGTCGTTCTGAGGGATCTCCTCCAGCTGGTTGTCGACCTCCTTGCCGAGGGCCATGGTGCAGAAGCCCTCGTTGTCGGCGAAGAAGCAGAGACCGTTCAGCTTGTCCTTGATCTTCTTCTTCTTCTCGGACTCGTCGTCGCTTGAGGAAGCGGAGTCGTCATCCGAGCCATCGACGTCGCTGAGCGTGGCAAAGAAAGCACGCTGCTCAGCCTGGGCCTTCTCCAAATACTTCTTCTTGATGTACTCCTTGTTGAAGCAGCCCTTCCGCTTGTGCTTAGCGGGGACGTACTTCTCCTTGCGCTTGCCGGAGTCGTACTTGTGCCCGTGATCGCCCTTCCCAAATGCTTATTTGTTATTCTTGGGACAGTGAGCAATGAAGTGGTCGGGGTCGCCACACTCGAAACATCCAGAGCGTCCTCCTCCGCGACGACGGTTCATGCGGTTGTTGTGGAACCGCGAGAACCGGTTCGCAAGCGAAGCCAACTCGTCATCCCCCATGAACTCCAGCTGCTCCTCTATGACATGAAGAGGAGAAGAAAGTGCAAATCCTCCAGAAGGGTTAGCAGAAGAGCCAGAAAGCAAAGCCATCGATGGGCTAGAAGGATTTTCATAAGAAGCCTTCGCCATGGCATCAATCTCACTGGATTTGAGCTTACCGGGAAACCAGCCGTCCATCGCCTGAGTTTTGTTGCCCAAACTCAGAAACCCGCCAGCGCCCAGGTTTTGAGGCCCAAACCTGGAAACCGTCCTCAGCCCGAGTTTTGTGGCCCAAACTTGGCAAACCTGCAGCACCCAGGTTTTGTGGGCCAAACCTGGAAACCGTCCACCCGATGGTTTTTCTGTGTCTCAACCATCAAACCGACGCTGTTGAGGGGATGCACCGCCCGTGCACCCCGTCCACCGACATGTGTCCCCAGGTCCTCGACCCGAGCAACACCATGCCCCGCAAGTCTCTGCTCGTCGCTGTCCCAAGCTGTCAGCCACCACAACTAATTTCCCGATTTTATTCTCAAAACCGAGGGGAGGTCTAGGAAAAGGACGGAAGGCGAGTGGCGACACGTGGCGGCATCGGGTGAGGTCGCGTCGAGGCGAAGCTACCAGTTGTGTGGGTGTGGCCGTCGGATTGACATCAACTTCGAGTTGGACATGAATACCCTTAGGGTTAGCCTGCTCGCTCATTTGCAGTAGGGGTAGAAGGGGAATAATTGTATTAGGCTATATTAGGAGAGGCAACCCCTCCCTCCAAATTATCTCAATCATTTTGCTATTCTACTCTAGGGTTTCCTGTTCTCCCACATCCCTGCTGTAGCTACTGAATCCGCAGAGATGGCTTAATCATACCTCTGTGTATTTGGATTTTGCAGAAACAGGACCAGATTCCCGTTGTCTACTCGTGGGGATGATTTTTTGCTAGCAATTGAGATTGTGATTCGCGCTCTTGTGTTGTTCTTCATGTTTTGCTTTTTGTCTCAATTTTCCGGTTGCTCGATCTCCCTCTACGCTGCATCTCTTTTGAATCCACTCGAATCATCTTGTTCTTTGAAGTGAGGAGAACAATTCCACCGAAGGAATTCATCTCAATCATTATGAGCAAGTAGATCGGTTGTTTTTTGTTTTGGATCGACTTTTCTCTCCTTTGCCCCAAATTCTTCGGATTCACCGATTTGGAGTTAGGTTCGAGCCATGATCTCATAGGGTTAGCTCACTAACATCCTTGGAACTCCGCATACCAAGTCTAAGCCTTAGAGCTTTTGATTCAGAGGAGATCGGGTTGAATCTGCGGAAGAACTGTGCAGTTTCGAGAGCATTAGACGCTGAGCACGAGGGCAACGAACGCTGTGTTCATCGCATAGGACGCACTATTGCCACATGTCAGATTTTGTGCCTTTAAAGGGGCATCGGACGCTGACATCGGATGCTACAGTCCAGCGTCCGACGATCATGCAGTGAGGTTTTGGAAACGTTCATTTTGCATCGGACGCAGCAGGAGCCTAGGCATCGAATGCTCTGTTGTCATATATGTTCTCAATCTCCCCCTTGATGAATGCATTGACTAACAATAAAACCACAAAGGAAGGGTTTGAAGGCAAGCCTCATTCAAGTGCCCAAAATCCAAGCAAAAGCAAACACAAGGCCACTTGATATGTGTAAGGATCATGAAAACTCCAAATAAAAGCTCTCGGTCCCGAAAGAAACCGGAAAAGCCAGCAAAACCTCCACACAACCAAAGAGTCAAGAGAAAGCTTCATCACACAACCGAAGAGTGAAGTGAAAGCTTCATGAAATCCCAAAAGGCACTCAAAAACCATTCTCAAATAAATTGTCAAACAATCATCACAAAAGAAACCAAGGTTCTTATCCACTTGGGTTTCGAAATTTCTCCCCTTGATGATTGAATTGACGAAAACTAGGCACAAGAGATGGTTTGAGATACCAAAACCAAAAACTTGGTCCCAGAAGATTTGGGCAACGGCTCAACGCAACCAAGCAAAATTCAAGCCAATCTCCACAAAAGAGTGAAAACTCAGACAAAGGGCGAAAGACTTGGTTCCCAAAGACATGGGCAACGACTCGACACAACCAAGTCAAAAATGAGCTAGCCCTCAAGAAGAGGTAGAAAAAGGCTCAACACCACTAGCTCAAAAAGACTTCATACCAATCGAAAATACCAAGCAAACATTGCTAGTCCCTCAAGACAGAGGCAAAACGGCTCAACACAAGTAGTAGGCTCGATACCAACTGAGAAAACACAAAGAGAAGCTCAATACCAAAGGAACACAAACACCTGGAGCACGTGGAGAAGCAGCAAGGCAAAAGCGACTCCCCCTGAAAACAAGCCTATATACAAAGACTATGCATCAAAGATCATGACACCAAAAGCACTCCATACCAACTGAATACTCATGTGTTTGGTTGAGTTGTGGCTTTTGCAAAAGTAGCTGTGAGCTGTGGGATTTCAAAAAGTAGCTTTAGAAAAGTAGTTGTGAGACACTCAAAAGCCCCTTTGGTTCTATCAGTTGTGGCTTCCAATATATTCCTCTCACTTACGACTGGGACCCGCTTGTCAGCCATTTTATTTATCTTCTTCCCGTGACAGCTGAGTGGAGGGAGCTCATCCATGGTGGATGGGACTCGCCGGCCGTCGCCGGAGCAGGGCCGCGCACCTCGAGGAACGAGGAGCTCGCGCCAGGATGGCTCGCGGCGGAGCCAGCTCATGCGGTGGAGCCCGCTCGCGGTGTCTCGCGGCGGAGCACGCTCGCGGTGCCTCGCGGCGGAGCCTGCTCGTGGTGGCTCGTGGCGGTGCCTGCTCGCGCGGCGAAGCCCACTCGCGGTGGCTTGCGGTGGTTCATGGCGGCGACCGCTCGCGCGGCGGCTCGTGGCGGATCCTGCTCGTGGCGGCGGCGCGCGACGGCACGCGGCGGTTCATGGCGGGCCACGGCGAAGCTCGCTCACGGCGTCGCTGCCCGGCGTTTGGTGGAGGTTAGGGAGTGCGGACGGGGGCTCGCCGGAGCGCAGACAGGGCTCGCCGGAGTGGAGGTCGGACCTCTGCATCACGACGGAAGAAGGAAAGAAGACGGGATGAAAAAATATATCGAAGGGGTACATACATAACCAGTGGCAGGTGGGTAATTTTTGACTCCAAAAGCCACTAAAAGCAGGGGGTAAGGTGCTTTTGGATTTGTACTACAACAAAGGTGCTTTTGGATGAAAGCACTTGTGGCTTTTGAGCCCTGTGGTTAGCTTTTGGCTTTTGCAAAAGCAAAAGCAGGTTGAAAAGCTCAACCAAAGGGGGCCTTAAGAGACCATAAAAGAGCAAAACTCCCCCTAGCTCAAAGCTCTCCCCAAAGTGCACGACTCTCCCCTTGTGCAAACACTCAAGCTCCCCCTTGCAAACAGCTTCTCCCCCTTGACAAAAGGGAACATGCTGACGGGTTTTGACATTTCTTCACAAAGTTGTCACAAACATAAATCAAGTCATCAACAGAATGCACATGGAGGTAGTGAAAAGCATTGAAAGTGACCACGAAGTGTATCAGAGCTGGGGGTATGTACACTAAGCTAAAAATGCATGATATGCACAATGCAACAACTTCAAGTGTATAGCAATCAGAATGAAAAGATGCTCAAAAGGGTGCCTCCCTAAAAGTTTAGCAACCAATACAAATGCTAGCAAAGGCTCAAACTGATCGAATCAATACGAAATTTGAACAATTGAGGATATGAGCAGTTTTAAGCCATTTGAAAAGGAGTTCACCAATAAAATAGCACTAAGCATGAATAAACCAGAAATCAACGAAGTGTTAACTCATGTATGAAAGGTGAACTACCCCTAGCAAAGTTCAAACATCATGCCATATAATGAAGCATAAACTTGTGTTATTTTTTCAAATTTTATCGGAGATTGCAGCGGTATTAACACAAGTTCATATTAAAGCATGTGATTGCGAGAGGTTGAAAGCATGGTCATTGCCTAACTTTTCAACCGGGCCAAGCCTATGCAAGAAAAGCAATCAAAAGCTTAAAGCACCGGTTCTGGTCTTACACTACATGACTCAAGTTTAACTCAATTGTGCAATGAGAAACAGTCTCGATATCCTGAGGTGCTGACACATGCAATCCCATCTTGATCTTTTCATTTCACTTAGACTTGGATCAAATTTTAAGCACGAGGTAAATATGAACAATCCAAGCAAGTGAATGACTCAGTGCAAGAGACATAGCAACCTAGCATACAAAAGATAGCACAAGTGATCTCAACACATCCTACCCATGCTAGTTGCCACTCTCACTACTAAATTCTACCCCTTATGCAATGAAAAAAAAATGTTGCGATATGCCCAATTTTTTTGCAAGCAGTAGTTTATGGCACCAAACCTCGTTCTTTGCCAAGGGTTGCAAGATGTCACATGGCAATAAGGTATTGCCACAGTTTCTAGTTTGGCGTTGCAAGTGCTTAGGATTCTTGCAACCATTGCTATCCTTTGCCGAGCATGGCAATAGGATTTTGATGCAACGTTCACGGGCGTGGCAATTGGAGCACTTGCCATGCTTTTTGTGATAGCAAGAGGTTGTACATGCAACGATCAATAGCGTAGCAATATAATGGTTTTTCCACGTTATAATTTTGTTGCGTATGGTGTAATTGCCACGACTGCGATGTCGTGGGAAGTACATAATTTGCCACGAATGCCATGACGTGGCAAGTACATAATTTGCCACGAAAGTCTTACCGTGGCAAGTACATAATTTGCCACGAACGCTATGACGTGGCAAGTACATAATTTGCCATGACAGTCTTACCGTGGCAAGTACATAATTTGCTATTTGCTATGAACGTTAATTTGTTGCAAGAGTAAGTTGTGGCTATAGTCACTGTGTCGTGGCAATACTAACTTTTGCTATGCTTTTTTAGTCATTGCAAAAGTTGATACGATAATGTCACGATTGTTTTGATGTGGCAATATTATTATTTGCAACATAATTTTAGTTGTTGCGAGATATCAAATGTTATTGCAACATTGGTAACGTTGTGGCGATAGTGCCTTTTGCAATCCAATTAATTTGTTTCCATATGGCACATGGCCTAGCATTATAGCTCGTGGGCATATTTTTTATTGCAACGATACTAGCATCTAGTAATTTGGTTCAACAAATCATCACTGCAAAAAACCTAAACCATAACAAAAGTGATTGCACTTGCAATATTAATTATAGTAAATCACTCAATACATTGACAAACCATATGTATAACCATAAGCGAGTTTACAGTATCATAGCTAAATAAAAAGGGAGTGTACAATTCACTGATTGTCTCACAACTATTTTAAAAATGCAACTTCCTATCATCTACGAATTTCTTGATACTTTGCTTGATGAGCAGCATGTCCTCTCTCAGGCTATGACCTTGCTTGATTGTTAGCCTCCAACTGAAACCTTGTCCACTTACTATCAAAAGAGTAACAGAAGGATATTAGTCAAATTGTAAGTTTACTACGTCATTCAGAAAATGTAAAGAGATTCAAATATGACATGGTTGTACTTGAGCAAAGGTAAACTGAATATAAACAATGGAAACATTGTTGTCACTTTAATTAAGCTTAGGTAGAATTAGATAAACAGTTCCATGAAAAAACCAAGCATAGTTCTAGTTATACAGAACACAGCTAAAATAGTTCTAGTTATACAGAACTGCTATCATGCACTCAAAGAATCAGTAATGCCAATGAAACAATCAGGTCAGGGAAGATGCAACCTCATGAGAGGGTTGCAGTTCTGAATCCTGTGGCCTCCAGGCCTTTCTCCAGGTTGAGGCCCTTCCCAAGTCAAAACAACAAAGATAAAATTCTTGTGCAAAACTTTAGCCATTCTCTACATGACTCCACTAATTTCTAGTTACCACAGTTTTTTCTCTGCAACAGCAGCAGTACAGTGCATTCAAAAAATCATAAGTACAGTTTTAGACAACAAAAATTTATATTACTCATACTACAGAAAGCCCATGAAATTGTATACATATTTCTTGTTTTTTAAAAATATAGATTCTTTAGTTAGCAATGTCAAAAATCCAAAATGCCATCTGCTTTGCAGAGCAAGATCAAAACCAGACATGATGTATCTTGAATTGACCATCCCATCACAGCATCACTAGAACCGCTCCATAGAAAGTGCATCTTCCTCCTAAATAAAATCATCCAGAGATACACATAAGTTTTGATTGTTTAAAAAAGTACTTGTGAAAACAGACCTAACTAAATGGTTATCTACGTAATCTGATGATAATTTAGCTAGGCTTTGGCTTGATAGTTATCTTCTGCAAAGGATGAAATATTGGGCCTACACACTAGAAATTAAATTGAGCAGAGCATATTTTTTATGAACATGTCATAATTTAAATTCTAGGATGAGTCATGTAAGAAAAGGAAACCATAAATATACACTTCCTCTAGGAAAAATATTAATTTATATATTTACAACTATTCTACTGTTAGTACGACCACTTATCAATTACCAATGTTGCAATTTTTTCCACCATAAGCTAAACAAGGGGTCAATATCTTCTGGTGTAGAAACAAAGGAAAAACATGCAATAATTATGCTTCTAATCAAATCTTTATCACCAAAAAACTAGCATGGAATGAAACTCCATCGCCCAGACCAGTCAGGATCCACATCTAGGTTCACTATGCAGAATCAGAAAGGGAAGAATAAAATAGGGGCAAACCAATCATGGAAATGTTTGCATAGAGCTAACCAATCTACCATGTACGTACAAAGCATATTAAATTGCACATATATAACATACTCGTACATAAGGTCTGTTTAGTTCAGCCATGCCTAGACTGGTGCAGGGTATGTACAAAGCGATAGATATTTCGATCTTACAGGAACGGTATATACACAAAAGTCTTAATACAGGACAGAGTTTGGCGTTTTGGTCTACAGGTGCTTAATATACAAAAGTTGTGGATACATATGTAGCCAAATTTGACGCTTCTCTCTGCTTTTTCCTGTCTTCCTTGTTGCAAAAGCCATCTCTGCAGCACCAGCTATAGAATGTAAATTAATTTCTTGTTAGTTGTAACATTATTTGGTTTCTTAACGAACAAACTTTCTTAAGGCACTAACCTTTAGATCAGCAATGATGCTGCTTAATGTCTGCTACACAGCTGCATGATCAGCTTTGCGGCCGCTAGATTTCGCTCTATAATAATATGGATAAATTAGCTAGGGATCAATATATGTGTTTATCTTGTGTGTAAGCAATTTCTATACTGTTGAGGCTATAGTGTGTTCAAAGTGCGCGAATTATACCTTTTTGATGTTGACTGGAGAGATGATCCGGCCAGGTTCCGCTTTTTGGTGATCTCATCATTCTCGGACTGTTCACTGTCTTGGTCAGTGTTCTAGCAAAATATACAATGTGAGTATACTTAATTAGTCTATAGTTCTAATCTTTTAAAAATGATAGCACATATTTATTGTTGTTTTTTACCTCGTCAGTTGAAGCGGCACGGTTAAAGAGTTTTCGGCGAACATTGGTTGGCACTTTGGGTGGCCTGATAACATTCAGGCACCAATTATTGCTATGTTTTAGCAGTATTTAGTAGCAGTTAATACAGAACAGGTATAAATTACGAAGCGCTGGTATTGTGTACCTGTTATCAGCACCTTTGGAGGCATCAGGTTCGTGATCAATCGAAGGTGCTGGAGTCTGCAGCATAATTAGTTTAGTAAATTTTGCATATTTTTTTTGTACTGGCATTGTAGTAAAACAAAGAATAAACGAATTTGCTCACATTTTCATTTGCTGATTCAATTCGAAGCACTTCACTTTGCCGCTGTGGAGTTATGTTAACAGCATCTGAGATTTGTGGCTGTGTTGAAGTAGAATAGTGTGTAGTAAGGTTTTGTGTTGCTCCACGCTTTGATGGCCTTTCTAAAACTGCTTTCACCTGGTACTGTCTATTGTCGGCCTTTCTACATGACTCGTTGGTGAGGTTGACCGAGAGAACATATTTCTTGCCAATGATATTCTGTAATGCTTGAGGCAGACCCTCTTTTGCATGCAGGGGATTGATAACTGCCTCACAGTCTTTCTGAATCATCTTGAAAGCTTCGTCGTCGTAGGCAAAGAACCGTGCCTCACCTGTATCATCTTTGCCTATGAATGATAACAGGTATCTGCACAATTTGCAAAGACAATTGGTCTGAAATGCTGTACACAGCAATGAGACAGTATAGTTGACATAAATTGAGCAAAACTTACTTAGGACCTGTAGAACTGTTAACACAGTCTGGACACTTATAACTGCCATCCAAGCGCTGCTGAGCCTTCTTCTTGCATGCTTTGCAGCCCATGTACCACCAGTTGGTGGTATTTACAATAGATGCTACTGTTAAAGTACACTTGAATGGTCCTGGTTGCTGTTACAGAGTAATTTAATGCGGAATATGTTAGAATTAGAGTTATTTTTGCCTGGATCATACTAAATCAATAGTGTTGATTAGCAAGGTTTTGAGTAAGGGTATAATGTAATGAACTCACAGAGAGGTTTTGCATTATTTACCTGATCATCAAAAGGATCAACATTGCTGAGCTCATCGATAGTCTTCCGTGGAAGCTGAATATCTACAACCGGAGGTGCAGCTGGCATTTCGGTGATTATTGGTTGTTCGATGTAGATTGGAGTATTTTTGAGCCTATATATACAAAATTGGTTTTCGTAAATCTGAAATGATCAGCCACGTGCAGAATTAGATGGAAAGAATTGTTACCTAGAATGAAAAGGCCTTGCTTTTGGAATATTAGGATTGAAATAATAGGAACATGCTGGACTTGCAGTTAGGACTGTCTTGTCTACAAATTTTGGAAAGAAACTATTTTAGAAGCTATGTTGTATAACTATTTTGTGTGGGTATGAAGTCGGCTACCTTTATCTTTGAAATCTTGTCTTGGTATGCAACCCACAATAAGGCACACAATGAGGTTACTAGTTTGAGCATCATAGATATCATTAATGCTGAAATTTGTTGCGTGCTCACCGCACAGAGTGATTTTGATGACATTATCTCTGCAAATAAATGGACTATATTAAAATAAAAGCATAGCAGATTTTTATGAGTAAATGCTGGTCTATATACGTACCGCAGATCTTTTATGTAAATTTCTCTAAGTGTTTTTGCCTTCTCTGTATTCTTGGGCACAAATGTGTGTGCATCATCATATTTCACAAGGTATCCAAGAACATCTTGAAGCCAAAATTTATTGTTGTATTAGCTATCATGAATAGTTGGTAGGAACTATAGAAATATAGTTCAGCCAGAGTGTTGTGGAGCAATGTATTGTACCTGTGTAATTGAAGACAAAGTTCGAAGGCTTTATAGCTGTACATGGAGTGAGGCTGTAGACATATTCTGGAATTGACAGTGAAAGATTGTGAACCAACTCCACAGTAGTGTGCTCGGTAATTTCTATCATTAGATTTGCATTCACTGCTCTATAAGATTTCTTGGCATTATCCACGATAAATTTTTTGAGGATATAAATTTTGCCAATATCAAAAAGATAGGCCTTGTCATCGATAAGATCATCTGAAATCTGAGCATACATGGCTTTTTCCTGGGTTAATTAAACTGAATATAATTAGCAACATGATATTGTGTTACCGATGATAAGAAATGAGAACTTAATTCTGAATAGCTGAGTTTAGTACCTTTGCATCCGCTAGGACCATGCCAACATACAGCGGACCACCTTGGCCTGTGTTTTCATGATGAGTCCATTTTCTAACAAGTCGAACTGTGATGCCAGCCGCGTGCCTTCCTTTTTGTAGCATGCTCAGATATTTAGGTTCCTGCATGCTGTACCTGGTTCACAATAGTTGAAGTATTAGGTGGGAATATATTTATAACAGAGTGGGTTAGATGTTTGAAATGAAGCTATAATAAAATTATAGTGTGTAGTCACATAGATAGTTGCGTATGGTATGTAATAATCCTGGAAATAATTGATGAACCAGTTAGCGAGTAAATTATCATGGCTAAAGTATGTCTGTATAGCAGTGTGTCCTTCGTGTGTAGTTACAAACCAATCGAAAGGGTGCATTAATATTGAACTGCTATATGCAGGGTTTCTAGTGTCTACATCCTTGAGTGTAGTATCTATAGAGATAAATTTGATATGGCAAAATGTTGCCTAGGCAGGCACGTAGGCCACAATATAGTAATTATATGTACATATATACACCTCCCTAACTATATATTTGCCTATTACAATTAGTAAAATAATAATAATAGTAGCTGGTACGATGCGCAGAATAGAAGTTGGAGGTACACACAGGCAGCAAAATGCGGCGAGATAGGCAGTTTATGCAATAAAAGCATTAGGCAAACCTGCTTTGCCAACTCTAATATCATAAATACTGAAGAACCTCTGGATATACAACATTTCTGGTCTGATTAGTAGGCTGTCCTTCATCATTGTCGATGCAAATTTTTAACCCTTGCTTTGTTGTCACACGTGAAACAGCAACATATAGCTGGCCATGTGTGAATACAGGTCTTTTCAAATAGATGCCAACTGAAGACAATGTTTGTCCCTGACTTTTGTTAATTGTCATAGCATAACAGACGCGTATTGGATACTGGCGTCGCTCTAAAATAAATGGCCATTTGTTGCTTTTCAAAGATAAAGTTATGCGGGGTATGGCAAAAGTTTGATTTGCACTACGCCCATTCATAACTTTTGCCTCGATTGTCCATTTCCCTAAAGATGTGACAATTAATCTTGTACCATTGCAGAGACCAGCTCTTTGATTCAAATTGCGTAATAGCATTATGGGAACTCCTCGTTTGAGCACAATCTTGTGTTGTGGGAAATTATTGCCATTTATTGAATTAAGAAATTCAACTGGGTATAAAAGATCATAGGCTTCATGCTGAGCAGTTGCTTTAGCAATAGTATCTGAACTGAAATATTCTTCTTCTTTGTCACAGATGAGAGGAACTATATAATCATTTACGGTGTCTGTTAAGTCATTTGTGGGAGTTAGAATGGCTCTTTCTGCAAGGTACAGTGGGTTTTGGTACATAGCTTTAAGATTAGGATAAACTGAGTGGACAAGGGCTGCAAGTTTATCTTCATCAGTAACTAAGAGTAGTTCTTCAGGAATCGTGATCCAATCTGCTTTGTCTCCTTCCTCTCTTGCATTGCAGGGCACATTTCCCTCACCAATATTTAATATCCATTGACTGAATGCAGCTACCTCCTGCTGCTTTGCAGGATCTTGTGATGAACATATTAAGCGCATATTTTGTTTAAGGCTTAGTATCTCTACATGAGCCCATAAACGTGACCTGATTATAGTAGCGCCTATCACCTCCTGTTTTCCACCTCCTTCAACTACACGTAAGATTTGTCTAAGATCTCCCCCCAATACCACTACCTTGCCACCAAATGGAATATTAGCCGCCCGAGGGTTTTTCACCTTTTCAATGTCTCGAAAAGTTCGATCTAAAGCTTCAAAGCATTTTCTATTTGCCATAAGTGCCTCATCCCAAATAACCAAACTTGTAAGTTCAATAAGTTCAGACAACATTGTTCCCCTACTCACATCACATATCATATCCTCTTCTATTTCACAAGGTATTTTGAACCTCGAGTGCGCTGTACGACCTCCTGGTAATAGCAGCGCTGCTACACCCGAAGATGCCACAGTGAGCACAATTTTGTTTTGTCCTCTAAGATATCCAACTATACGATTCCATAAATATGTTTTACCAGTTCCATCATATCCAGACACAAAAAAGAATCCAGGTTCATTCTTCTGCACTCTGTCCACGATTAATGTGAAAGCATTTGCTTGATCTGGATTTAGTGATGCTGTTGGATTATCCATATCAACTAAAGGATCAGGAGGATATGACAGCTCTTCTTCAATAAGACGATTTTCTGAAACAGGATATTCACTATGTGTCTTTGATGGTAGGTTGAAATCATTTATGGTTCTACCATTCTGAGAAAACAGCGTACATAGCTCATCAAGAAGGTAGTCTCTAGTTCTAGAATCAGGCAATAAATAGTTAGGATCACCAATCATGTCTCTATACTGATGAACAATATCATCGGATAGGTGGCGCCAAACTTTTTCAAAGAATTTTTTTTCATCACCAACTTCACAGAACAATATCATAGTCACAAACAAGCTGCGTAGCTGTGGGGAGGTAGCCCATGCTGCTGCTTCATCAAAGGCATTATACCATTCTTGATCATCACCAAGAAGACCTCGTGATTTGCACGCTTCTTTGAATGTAGAATGGTATTTTTGACTATGAAATCTAAGGTGCTCGTAGCTTGTTGCACCTTTAACTGTTAGGAGCAACATTCGAAGGTAGTAACGCTCGCCAGCTGATGGGTGCACATAATGAATGCGACCTATTTTTCCATAATGCTGCTTCCTCCTATTCCACCTTCTTTCTTTTGAGTCCCATAACCATTTAGAAGGAAATTGTGGATAAGTCAGCTCTCTAGCATCAGAATACAATTGATTGCATGAAAACCACTGAGTTAACATTGTTCTCCTCAAAAACTCTGCGGAGGCTATTTTGTCCATTTTAGTCCTAGCACTAAAAGTAACAAAATTTGCATTTGGAAGATGTACAGGCATCCTCTCAACAGGTGGGTAATGCCTATGAATATCATATCCAAACATTCTCCAGCATGCATCTTGTTCACAAATATAACGGCAATCAAGGTATTCTTTAACCTCATTTATAGTGTTGGTTTCTTCATCATAGGGTCCTGTCTGACCTTTCCTAACTCTTTCTAGGTAAACCTTGCTGCAATCTGCTCCTATGGTCACATATTTGAATAAATACTTGATGAATGTAGTTTTATTACACCATTCAACATTGATATGTGCTTGATACTTTTTCAGCAGCAACATATTGTATGGCACAACCCATCTATTATCCATACGGAGCCCTCCTTTTTCAATAAAAAGCGAACTATGCCCCCTCTTGTACACAGCAAAGCCAGTACTACTAACTGTTGTTTTATCTTGATATTCTTTAGGAAAATGCTTGGAGCATTTGTTTTTCTTCATGCATGGACATCTTGGATTGTCTTTACCGCAAGGACCATGTATCATATGCTCTGCAACCAGCGCATAGCCAAGCGGGTCTAATTTCGGATCAGGTATCTGTGCAGATATGTATTTATCTATCATACTTGGACTTGGATTAGCTGTATCTCCTAAAGTCCACAATATAATATGTGCCTGTGGAAGTCCACGTTTTTGAAATTCGACTGTGTGAAGAACTGCAGGTCGATAAATATAAGGTGAATTTTGAGCACACAGTGGATATGAACATGAACAAAGATGACTGCGTTCAAGGAAGTGTATGAATGCAGGGTATGAAAGCACAAATATACCTGCATTGCATGGACCGAAAGGGAAACCAGCTTTAATATCCTGTAGAAGTTCTTCTAGTTTCATATTGAAGACTCTGACTATCAAATCATTTCTATCTTTTGGCTTCTGTCCAGGGTCGAAAATAGCTTCAGAAATCTCTAACCATTTAGGATTGCATGTGAAGGTTACAAAGAAATCAGGAGGTCCATATTCTCGGCAAATAGCTATACCATCATGATAGTTTTGTATCATGTAACGCCGACCACCTGTATATGATGCTGGCAGTATAGTCATCTTTCCCATCTCACTTCCTTCTGTTGACCCTCTACTGATGGCATCACAAATTCCCTGAATACTTTCCATTCTAATATCAGCCTGATTATCTACTATATATTTGAGCCTATTTTCGTCCACACATGCTCTGGCATCAACTTTAGCCTGACTTGATAATGCACCATAGCACACATAAGGATTGGGCTGATCTTTTCGATAATGAAACATGTGACAGTAATAATCCTGCATTGTCACTTTTACACGGGCATTCTGTGCTATTTGTGTGACACCATCATACAGAATGCCGGTCTGCCAACCTCTTTCAGCATATGGAAACAACAAAGGATATTGGAGTGCCATAAAAGCTGGATGCAAAGCAGAAATCTGCTCTAAGTGTCCTCTCTGTTTTTGCACAATTATATCTCGCTCGAATGCTTCACAACTAAAATCACCAACCACAAGCATTGCTAACTGATCTGTAGCTGGTAAACTATACTGAGGCGGGTCGCCATCTCGAGGTCCAACAATGCGAATAACAAATTCTTCACTATCATCGTCACTCAATCTATCTCTCGCCATTCGGAACTGCTGTGCAAAGGAATTGTGTTCATTAAGCATATGTATAAGGGACTGAACAATAGACGGATCTAGGTCCAATGGACGTTTATCATCATGTTGTAAGGAGGCTAGTCTATTTTGAATCTCGCTAGATGTATCATATACATAAAGCTGAATAAATTTGGGAACATCACCATCTTCAGGCAACAAGGAACCGATGCGATGATGAATTTGTCCACATATCTTGAAAACTGGAGGACCCCGTCCATCATTCATGGATCGATCAATATTGGCTCCCATGGAGGTGAATGAGAAAAGACAATTATACTGTCTTATGTTCTTCATAAAGTTATTTGAGACTGGGCCTCCATTAAATTTTGCAAGTGATGCTAGGGGCTCTGGCCTTGGACGAAACGGTGGTATAATAACCTTGCCACCTTTACAACATTTGTTGTAGATAACTGAACCCGAAGAAGGTCCTGCTTCTTTACGAACGCTCTCGCAGTACCAAAAAATGGCACCACAGTTAAGACATTGCTGATCTGGCACTCCATAATAAGATCTTCCAGGATATGAAACTGTTTTATGAGTATGGAAAATATATGTGAGTGTTGATGGAAGGTATAGAAACATTATACCATGCACATAATGGAATAGATATTTTTGTCTGTAGCATCTGGAGTTTTTTTTCACCTTTGAGGGCTTCTATGAATTCTGCATCAAATTGTCCACACTCTAGGTTAGCACTATGGACAAAGGCGGCACCTGCGGGCAGAACGTGAATTCTGAGACTACTGTGGTAAGGCCGGCGAAAAAATGATTTAGCAGCAACTGTGGCTGAATACCTCCCCAAACAAGGCGATGCTGATTTAATAATTTTCTTCTTTTTTGTCTAGCGGTTAATGGATCAGAGATCTGTACAGGGCATGAAGCGTTGTTTCCTAGATTGGAAGTCACAGAGATAAGGTAAGGACACATTTTATCTAAAGAAACAGGGCATAAAAAGAGCCTATACACTGGAGGATGCATACGTCCTCGTGCGCGGCGGCCTGTCGATGTGCCTGAAGCGGAGGTGTCTATATGCACCGAAGGAACCGCTGGCAAATATAGGCATATAATGTTAGCCATATTACTTAAACATATATACAGTCAAGTAAACAGAAAACTGGATCGCATGTATTTAAAAAATAAATAAATGGTGCACATACATCGGCGCTGAGAAGGCATGTGGATAGATTACTGCATAGACTGTATAGGTCGAGTTTCTCAGCATAGAAATATAATAATGGGAAAATTGTTTTAAATGAACATAGAGTTAAAAAATGGACCTTCCATGATGCGGCGTTCCCTTTTTCTTTCCCTTTTTTGAAAAACTTTTATATAAATAATTGGCAATACTGAAACTTTATAACTGTTAATGGATCTTAAAGCACGAAAGTCATCATAGAAGTGGAACAACATAGCTAGAGTGTACGAAGGACCACACTATTAATAACAAACTGCATTATTATTTCTGAACAAGATAGTTACAAATAACAGACCAAATAACTAAAAAATGCAATCGTACAAAACCCAAACCATGATCATTACAGTGTTGTATTACGTGGAAGCAAGGTAACCTCATATAGCAGTTGCTGTGCACACATTACTATGGTAGACAAAGGCATGTCTAGAAATCCAGTGTTGTAGGTAACCATGATCATTACAGTGTTGTATTGCTTGGAGCATTATTATTTCTGCGCAGCTGTCACTACCAATCTCGCAAGCTGGGTCCCTCTATTTGCTATCGGAAAAAGCCGCTGAGCTAAAGACCTATAGAGCTGTAAGTCATGTATACTATGATCAAGAAGAAGAAATCCATATATCGACTGCAGAGCTAGAAGAGCCTGCAATGCAGCTGCTTCACAGGCTAATGCAATATCCAAATCAGGATTAGCCCAGAAAAACAGTAGTTGGGGGTTTGCCTGCGCTTCATTGGACATTAGCTCAACCTCTACACCATAAATATGAGTTCCATTTTCTAGAACCTCATGTATGAACCCTACATAAGGCACACAGCACCTCTGCGCAACATCTCTTAGCACAGCAGCGTAGGATAAACTGTGCGAAAACATGGAAACAATATGTACAGAGAAATAATAACTTGCTCGGCCGCCGTGTGAAGGCAGAAACAATAGATTTTCAAAACTGTTTTCAATTTTTTTTCTTGTTGGCAAAAAAATAGGTCCACTCTTCACATGGAAACAGGTCCACTCTTCACGTAGGATAAACTGTGCGAAAACATGGAAACAATATGTACGGAGCATGATTGTCCTCTGAATGTGTTTCCCAGGAATTCCACAACAATTTAAAAATCAGTTCACTAAAGTAAAACAGCGAAGATACTGAATGTAAAGAATAAGCAAATATTACTCTATTTTTACCTAAAAGCGAGTGCGAAGTAAACAAGCTGGTGCAAACGTGAGGATAATATAGCAGCAACAGCAAACAGAGCGCTAACTTTGCTTCAGATATAGGAATCCAGTTGAACTGCACAAATAAATATGTGTAAGGTGGTCAGTATCTTTCCTGCAAGTAATGAACCAAAGAAAAGAAATAAAGCCTTTATAGGTAAGAACGGTCAAGGAAAAGTTTAAGCAACTCGTAATGTTATGTACCATGCTAAGAAACCAGGAAAATGGATCCAAAATAGAGTGTAGGCAAGAAGCAGGAATCATTAAAGTAACACTTAATCATCTAAAATACCTAAACAAAATACACCTAATAGCTTCTACATACGCACGTGCTATGAAAGGAGGAGCATAGATGTAAAATAAAATTGTGCTTACCTGATACTGCATAAAAACTGCAGCAACTGAATCTGGCAAGAGCAGAGGACACTAAAATAGTTCCCCCCTGATCTGAACAACCCCTGCACTGCACACAATACAATAGAGGAAACTATGTAGCGTAAGCACAAACTGCTGATAAGCAGCACTGGTTAATAGTAAGGAGCAATACAAAATGCTGAAATCATAAGCGTCTTATGCATCTATGTTTTATATACTAAGTCGCTCATTAATCGTGAACCACTAAACAACAAAACGGTTGCAGCCATAGCAAAGAACTTTTCATTTACTGAGTATCTTCGCTACATACAAACTGTTTCCATGGAGCCAAAAGTAAACTACCTAAACTATGTGAACCTGCTGAAGCTGCGCGAAGCACCCGAAGTTGTCCAGTGAGCAATCGAATCGCCATTTGTGCACACTAATAAGCCAGCTGTACAACAATAGTATACTGACCAACACACTGGGAAACCAATCATACACAACGGAACTCAAACGAACACACCTAAAAATAGGAGGCACGGACATAGAACAAGAAGGACTCAAACGAACAGACCTAAAAATAGGAAGCACAAAGTAACAAGAAGAAGAAATCAGAAAAAACCTGGTGAAAAAGGTGCTGCAGCTGCCGTCACCAAACCGAGAGCCGGAGCGGCCAACCGCCGACGCCGCCGAGGCTCACAGGGTCTCTTCCGAGAACCCTAGCGGACAAGAGCACTGCTCGTCCGGAGCAGCAGGCCGGCCCCCTCCCAAAACAACTGCAGCGGACGTAGGCGCCGCCCCTAACGGAGGACGACGCCTCTCCCCATCCCCAAACTCCGGCCACCAGCCACGATCCACTCCAATGGCGGTCGATCTGAGTCCACCCAAAGCGGCTGCCAAAATAAGAGCGCGGAGATTGCACCTCGTACCACGGCGGCGACAGCAGGAGGAAAAAACGGGAGCACAAACCGTAGGCAAGCCGGCGGATGCGGCAGCGACGAACTCAGAGGAGAAGACGAGCGGGCAAGCCTCGTGGCGAAAATGGTGAGGAACTGGATCGGGGAGAAGCCGAGGCACAGGCACAGGCAAAGAAATAGCGACGAATCCGATGGGGCAGAAGCCGAGGAGAACCAGAGGGATTCTATAAGAAGGAATACGGTAGAAGTTGCCTCTGCGTAAGAAGTGGAGTGCGAACAAGACGCTGCGAAGCCGCGCGAAGAGATCCCGACGGTCCAACGAATGGATCCGACGAGCCTAGCCATTCTGGGCGACGTGTCCAGCGCGTCCGGCGGAGAAGCAGGTCAGGCTTGTCTAGGTTAACTCCAAAAGCAGAGGACACTAAAATAGTCCCCCCCCCCCCCCGATCTGAACAACCCCTGCACTGCACACAATACAATAGAGGAAACTATCTAGCGTAATCACAAACTGCTGATAAGCAGCACTGGTTAATAGTAAGGAGCAATACAAAATGCTGAAATCATAAGCGTCTTATGCATCTATGTTTTATATACTAAGTCGCTCATTAATCGTGAACCACTAAACAACAAAACGGTTGCAGCCATAGCAAAGAACTTTTCATTTACTGAGTATCTTCGCTACATACAAACTGTTTCCATGGAGCCAAAAGTAAACTACCTAAACTATGTGAACCTGCTGAAGCTGCGCAAAGCACCCGAAGTTGTCCAGTGAGCAATCGAATCGCCATTTGTGCACACTAATAAGCTAGCTGTACAACAGTATACTGACCAACACACTGGGAAACCAATCATACACAACGGAACTCAAACGAACACACCTAAAAATAGGAGGCACGGACACAGAACAAGGACTCAAACGAACAGACCTAAAAATAGGAAGGAGCCGGAGCGGCCAACCGCCGACGCCGCCGAGGCTCACAGGGTCTCTTCCGAGAACCCTAGCGGACAAGAGCACTGCTCGTCCGGAGCAGCAGGCCGGCCCCTTCCCAAAACAACTGCAGCGGACGTAGGCGCCGCCCCTAACGGAGGACGACGCCTCTCCCCATCCCCAAACTCCGGCCACCAGCCACGATCCACTCCAATGGCGGTCGATCTGAGTCCACCCAAAGCGGCTGCCAAAATAAGAGCGCGGAGATTACACCTCGTACCACGGCGGCGACAGCAGGAGGAAAAAACGGGAGCACAAACCGTAGGCAAGCCGGCGGATGCGGTAGCGATGAACTCAGATGAGAAGACGAGCGGGCAAGCCTCGTGGCGAAAATGGTGAGGAACTGGATCGGGGAGAAGCCGAGGCACAGGCACAGGCAAAGAAATAGCGACGAATCCGATGGGGCAGAAGCCGAGGAGAACCAGAGGGATTCTATGAGAAGGAATACGGTAGAAGCTGCCTCTGCGTAAGAAGTGGAGTGCGAACCAGAAGCTGCGAAGCCGCGCGAAGAGATCCCGACGGTCCAACGAATGGATCCGACGAGCCTAGCCATTTTGGGCGACGTGTCCAGCGCGTCCGGCGGAGAAGCAGGTCACGCTTGTCTAGGTTAACTCCAAAAGCAGAGGACACTAAAATAGTCCCCCCCCCCGATCTGAACAACCCCTGCACTGCACACAATACAATAGAGGAAACTATCTAGCGTAATCACAAACTGCTGATAAGCAGCACTGGTTAATAGTAAGGAGCAATACAAAATGCTGAAATCATAAGCGTCTTATGCATCTATGTTTTATATACTAAGTCGCTCATTAATCGTGAACCACTAAACAACAAAACGGTTGCAGCCATAGCAAAGAACTTTTCATTTACTGAGTATCTTCGCTACATACAAACTGTTTCCATGGAGCCAAAAGTAAACTACCTAAACTATGTGAACCTGCTGAAGCTGCGCGAAGCACCCGAAGTTGTCCAGTGAGCAATCGAATCGCCATTTGTGCACACTAATAAGCTAGCTGTACAACAGTATACTGACCAACACACTGGGAAACCAATCATACACAACGGAACTCAAACGAACACACCTAAAAATAGGAGGCACGGACACAGAACAAGGACTCAAACGAACAGACCTAAAAATAGGAAGCACAAAGTAACAAGAAGAAGAAATCAGAAAAAACCTGGTGAAAAAGGTGCTGCAGCTGCCGTCACCAAACCGGGAGCCGGAGCGGCCAACCGCCGACGCCGCCGAGGCTCACAGGGTCTCTTCCGAGAACCCTAGCGGACAAGAGCACTGCTCGTCCGGAGCAGCAGGCCGGCCCCTTCCCAAAACAACTGCAGCGGACGTAGGCGCCGCCCCTAACGGAGGACGACGCCTCTCCCCATCCCCAAACTCCGGCCACCAGCCACGATCCACTCCAATGGCGGTCGATCTGAGTCCACCCAAAGCGGCTGCCAAAATAAGAGCGCGGAGATTACACCTCGTACCACGGCGGCGACAGCAGGAGGAAAAAACGGGAGCACAAACCGTAGGCAAGCCGGCGGATGCGGCAGCGACGAACTCAGATGAGAAGACGAGCGGGCAAGCCTCGTGGCGAAAATGGTGAGGAACTGGATCGGTGAGAAGCCGAGGCACAGGCACAGGCAAAGAAATAGCGACGAATCCGATGGGGCTGAAGCCGAGGAGAACCAGAGGGATTCTATGAGAAGGAATACGGTAGAAGCTGCCTCTGCGTAAGAAGTGGAGTGCGAACCAGAAGCTGCGAAGCCGCGCGAAGAGATCCCGACGGTCCAACGAATGGATCCGACGAGCCTAGCCATTTTGGGCGACGTGTCCAGCGCGTCCGGCGGAGAAGCAGGTCAGGCTTGTCTAGGTTAACTCCAAAAGCAGAGGACACTAAAATAGTCCCCCCGCCCCCCGATCTGAACAACCCCTGCACTGCACACAATACAATAGAGGAAACTATCTAGCGTAATCACAAACTGCTGATAAGCAGCACTGGTTAATAGTAAGGAGCAGTACAAAATGCTGAAATCATAAGCGTCTTATGCATCTATGTTTTATATACTAAGTCGCTCATTAATCGTGAACCACTAAACAACAAAACGGTTGCAGCCATAGCAAAGAACTTTTCATTTACTGAGTATCTTCGCTACATACAAACTGTTTTCATGGAGCCAAAAGTAAACTACCTAAACTATGTGAACCTGCTGAAGCTGCGCGAAGCACCCGAAGTTCTCCAGTGAGCAATCGAATCGCCTTTTGTGCACACTAATAAGCTAGCTGTACAACAGTATACTGACCAACACACTGGGAAACCAATCATACACAACGGAACTCAAACGAACACACCTAAAAATAGGAGGCACGGACACAGAACAAGGACTCAAACGAACAGACCTAAAAATAGGAAGCACAAAGTAACAAGAAGAAGAAATCAGAAAAAACCTGGTGAAAAAGGTGCTGCAGCTGCCGTCACCAAACCGAGAGCCGGAGCGGCCAACCGCCGACGCCGCCGAGGCTCACAGGGTCTCTTCCGAGAACCCTAGCGGACAAGAGCACTGCTCGTCCGGAGCAGCAGGCCGGCCCCCTCCCAAAACAACTGCAGCGGACGTAGGCGCCGCCCCTAACGGAGGACGACGCCTCTCCCCCTCCCCAAACTCCGGCCACCAGCCACGATCCACTCCAATGGCGGTCGATCTGAGTCCACCCAAAGCGGCTGCCAAAATAAGAGCGCGGAGATTACACCTCGTACCACGGCGGCGACAGCAGGAGGAAAAAACGGGAGCACAAACCGTAGGCAAGCCGGCGGATGCGGCAGCGACGAACTCAGAGGAGAAGACGAGCGGGCAAGCCTCGTGGCGAAAATGGTGAGGAACTGGATCGGGGAGAAGCCGAGGCACAGGCACAGGCAAAGAAATAGCGACGAATCCGATGGGGCAGAAGCCGAGGAGAACCAGAGGGATTCTATGAGAAGGAATACGGTAGAAGCTGCCTCCGCGTAAGAAGTGGAGTGCGAACCTGAAGCTGCGAAGCCGCGCGAAGAGATCCCGACGGTCCAACGAATGGATCCGACGAGCCTAGCCATTTCGGGCGACGTGTCCAGCGCGTCCGACGGAGAAGCAGGTCAGGCTTGTCTGGGTTAACTCCACCTTTTAAATTATAGGTAAATTCTCACAATTGCTTGGGGCAAATATATTTTAGACAAGAACAAATAGGACATAAAATAAAATGTCAATGAATGAGACAAGCAACCTCGTTCATGGATTTGATGGAATAACACACTAAACCAGGCTAGGATACATTGAATTGTCAATTACTTATTCCTGAAGGTAAAAAACAGAACTACACCAAATTGAGAATGCAATATGCATATAAATCATGAAACTTATATACCTTTCAGTTCAGAGGTTTGAATCTACGACCATACTGACATTGTACCATAATTACAGACTCTAGCCATATTCTGACACTCAGTATCTTAAGCAACCAGTAAAGACTTCGGTTCAGAGACATAACAGACCATGCTAAAGCCAAAACTTCTAATCAGTTCTAAAAATATATTTTCCTATGAATTGTAGGTTCACTTGATCACTTCATTGCTAAAGAAACATTTTAAAGCACTAATCATAAACTGGACTCCAGTGTTATTTTTTAGCATTATAATATTCTATCATAAGGAGTGGTGACCGTTCTTTTATTGTATAGATGAGTTTGTGGATCTTTGGCACATAATAGTAACAGGAGTGGTGAATTCATAAGGTAGGATGATCTGTGCACATTCCTCAGTGTTTTGGTTCACGATCAACAGACCACCTTAGTAGGCAAACATATCTCTTTGAAATATAAATGACACAAGACATATACTGAGTACCAATACTAATCACCCGTCAGCTCTTCTTACCAGTACCGACACCACAAAATTCATCAGGTCTGTTCTAGCAAAGCTGAACATATAAGCCTCATTTTTCTATAAAGGAAGGAGGTTTACCACAACTAAGAGTAATTCATCAGGTAATAAGGAAGTTTTGACCTACTCATGACCAGGCTTTTGTATTCCACCACGTTCGGGTTGGTATTTCGTAGAGCTTTTGGCAGCCTTCTCTCGGTTACCCCTTCCCAGTCTCTTCGAGAACCGGAAAGCAACTGCTGCTCCAAAGTGCCATGATGTGATCGTTATGTTTGACCTTTGCTTTAGTTAATCCCATGGGTTAGATCTAGATTAGAACCACACTAATGGAGAAGTATATAGGAACCTTGAACTCTTCCGACGACGGTTTACGGTAGATAATGTAAGAGAACCGTCCAATTTATAAGAGCACAAGTGCGAAAACCTCTGCTGGAGCAGTTGAATATATAAACCCGGTAGTCCGTGAAATCCTGAGGGATTTCAAACTTTTTCAACAACTCAGCCAAGATCGCATGGTCAAGCAAATACAAATCATGTCCACGGAGCTTTGCAGCGGAAATAATATTACAATAGAGTTTCCAAATAAAGATACAAGTTGGGTTCCACATAATTTAGAAGAAACAACATAGCTTTGAAAGGAATACCATAACATAGGTTGAAATACTTTGCTAGCTTGAGTGTCATCCTCCAACAAACAACATAAGAGAAGAAGTATGGAACTGCCGAGCCCACCGGCACTGGCCATCACCTTTCGGCGGCCTAACCTTCACCTGCAACAAGGTGGGATAAAACCCTGAGTTCTCGAATGTACTCAGCTAGACTTACCCGTCATGAACCAGAAATAAAGTGACACCAAGGAGTATGCAAGGCTGATATAAGAGTGGAGCTGACAATGACCACAATTTTACTTACTAGCTGCAGGTTTTAGATAAATAAATAACCTACTCAACTAGATTAGCACTTGTCTAAAACAATCATGTGTAGTGATTAAGCAATCACCACAAAGTAATAACAAACAGATCAATTAGCTATTCCCACAGTGCGGATAACCGTTCCGTGTTCTTTACCTTCAGTATCAACACCGATCGGAGTTCAAGTCAAGTGCTCACTGTCCAGGAGCGATGGCGATTATAATCGATTCCTAACCAGCTAGTGATTTATTCCCACACAAACCACACTCACCCGCTAAGTTGAGCTACAGATAACCGCAACACTGTTCCAGGAAGCCGCGGCCTCAATCGCCACCATCATACCCGGAGGCAAGCCCGACTGCCAAGGGGTTGGACTTAACCACCATCCCCCGGGTCTTACTTTTGGTGCCCCCGCATCCCACTACCCCCTTCGTGGCTTTGGTAGATGCGTGGGACCCGAGAACCGGCTCGGAAAAATGTGCGGCTTCACGGTCGGAACGAGTTATCCTTCCAGCTAAATGTGGGTCATGCGTTCAACATGACAAGAGGTCCATCATAAGATGATACTGGTTTCCGAGTGACACGACAAGAAATACTGTAGTCTGATAGTACAGGAACTTGTCGGTCTCCATATTCACAACACTCGGTTATTTCACATTTTGGCAATCTCCCGCTAAATCAAGTAACCACCTATTGCTCACGGGTAACTTGAAGGTTGCCCGACTTCAACCGATGTAAGCATGGCTAAGCATATAAGTCGAGCCTAGACCTAGCAGGGTAACAAGGGTGTATATCTCAAGTAATCAATGTAAGGATAAGTAATGCAACAACGGTTTCACACAACTCCTATAACTTAATGCAACAATCATTATATTAACTCAATTGCATTTATCAAAGAGTGGAAAGGAGACTTAGAATGCTCCGGGGCTTGCCTGGGAACCAACACTAGGTTAGTGTTAAGTGACACTTGCTTGGGAAGCATCTCCACTCTCGGCACATGCTTAGCTTTGCATCTCCGGGACCGTCCACCAAACACCATCTTTGGGTTTAGCTTCACCATCTCGTCCTTCACGGCGTATCTACCGCACCTAAATGAGATGCACAATGCAAGCGTATGAATGCAAGGCAAACACCCACAAAACAAACATAAAGACTACTAATTACTTCACATAAACAACCAATATAACTAAAGAAGAGAAGGCATAACTTAATTATTAACTTAACACACACATAGCATACTCACTTCAGCAGATCATGGTTATATTAAGGTGTTACACAAGGTTCATTAGGCATGCAGACAGGTTAACCAATCAAGACTATGCTACATACATCACCCACTTAACACATGCATGCACGTACAACTTCTACCTTAGTTAAGCATGTTAACCAATATTATATTACATATTACATTGGGTTGATTAATTCACCAACATGGTATGCACAAGGTAAATATTAACAAGGCATGACATAGCATTAAGGGTCACATAAACAACATCAAGCTATACAATTAGCTTTGGTTCACTTATACAGTTCGGACAGCAACTAGCATGCACTTTAAACCATCATACCTGGAGGTACACATATCCAAACAAGGTAAACTTAGACTTTCTGGAAAGCTAATAAAATTATCTAAAACTTTTCTGTTATTACCTAAACATGATTCAACTCCTAAAAAGGGCAAACATTACATGCAAGGCAGTTCTGTCCAAACTTTGTACAGAATATGACTTCTACCTTCAAACAGCCACAACTAAAGATTTAGAACACCAAAAGACTTGATATAAGACTTGTTGGAAATCTTATTAAGTTTTATACAACTTATTTATTATCATCTCAAATTTATTAAGCAGTTATCAAGGTCAAACACAGCAAACAATAAAATTTGTCCAGACTTGGACAGATTCTGACTTCTAACTTTAAACATATGTATCTGAAGATCTAGACCACCAAAAATAGTGATCCAAGACATTTTAGAAATCTTATGAAAAGCACTACAACTCTTATTTTAACATGAACACATGATTCACAAGATAAATTAGCCAAACAATCCACTGTTTCAGATCTGCACAGAAAGCAATGGAAACGTGACAGCAAATTTCTAAAAGCTATAACTCCCAAACCACTTTGCCTAAAACGCTGAAATTTTAGGGCAAGCAAGATAGAGAAGTTATCTAAAACTTTTGTATACATCTACAGAAAACATTATTTAAAATACGAACTAATCACCACAACAGAAACTACACATGCAGCCACATTTCAGCAATTAATACATTCACTTCACTTTTTTCTTGGTGAACATGTAAGCACACATATGAGCTATGGAACACTTCTAACACTTATAAACATGAGCATACAACATTTAACTCAGATGAAAATACGACAAAGGCAAACATATTAACACATACCTATTCATCTATTACCATATTTCTATTACTTATTTAATTATTAAACATAGTCATTACTTTTAAGTGATGTTACAAACATCTCATTTGGAGATCACATTTTTATTGGTGATAGATGACATCAAAATATAGTTACTGCAAAAAGATTACATGCTCAGGTATTATAGATTATTTATGAAAAACATGACAAGCTTTATTCACGAAAAAAGCATGTGAGAGCAAGATAAATCTACAAAACATATTTTCTGCAAACACATGACCATAATAAAATTATCCAAGCTACTACAACATCATAGAAAGGCAGTGGAACCACCATTTCTATTTTTACACGTAAAAATTTATCACAAATCATTTAATTCATTTAATGAGCTAAAAATAAGATAAATTTATAACTAAATCATACATGCATCAATAATTCTGAAATTCTTATCACAGTACACACATGACAAGAGGAGTCTACCATAAAAATTTCACAGAAAACTAAGTAATACAACAACAGATATCATTTTATTCCTATTTAAGCCTATTTAAAACCAATGAAACATCAGAGCACAAACTTTACACTAACAGCCCACATATCATGCATCCACTGGATATATCTACTCACAACGATTCCAAAAAGTGCTCACTTGTAATTTTTGGACAAATACACAATTTATCACGCATTTTATAAGTTTCAGTCAGACTTACCATTCAATTAAAAACGAAAATAGAAAACCCTTTTGCATCATAGACCCTCACATCTTCACAAAACGATTAAGGACTTGTTACTAAAACTAATGAGTCATGCCACTTAACACAAAAACCCAATGAAAAGCTTCACGAAAAGCTTCAGCTTCGCTAGATGGTCCTCACCATGGACTTCAGGGAAGAAACGTCGGGAACCGAGGATGGAGGTCGGTCTGCTGGGAGGGATTGCTCGAGCTTGGGGGCTAGGGTTTGGGGCTGGTGGCCGGCTTGGCCTTGGGCTACTGCTGCCATGCAGCTTGCTGGCGCTGGCGACCTGCCAGTTGGGCGACGGCCTCCTGGCCAAGGCGCGCGGCCAGGGAGGCACGCGACCTCGCGCAGAAACGGCGCTACTCTGCCTCGACGCAAAAAGGAAACGGGAGAGGAAGGAGCAGGGCGACCAAGGACAGGAGAAGGGTGGCTCCTCGCCAGGGAGAAGAGGAGGGCGCCAGGAAGAAGAGGCGCCGGATGGGGAGGAGCAGCCGGCCATGGCTGCCACTGCTGCTCTGATGTTGTTCTTCCATGGTGAAGGAAGAAAGAGGGAGAAAGAAAAAAAAATGAATGGGAGAGAGGGAGAGAGGAGGCTCCGGCCTCTGATTCTATCGTAGGGGAGGCAGGGGGCGCGCGGCCTCGGCCACGGAGCCGGCAGCCACGACATTTTTTCCCAAAATGGCATGTTTTCGGAAACATTCGGTCAAACTTCAAAATTGCGAACAACGCTCAAACGGACTCCAATCTCGATGAAACCAATTTTGTTGTCGTCGTCTCGACGAGTACTCCAACTTTTGTTAAAGGCACTCAGTCAAATTTCGAATCATTTGTCCGGTAATGATCGTCGACGGCAGCTTCACGGTGACCGAAATTCCAATTTCCGGAACCTGAAATCCGCACTGTACTTCATCTTGCGAGCTCGTTTTCGCTATTTTTGGCACCGATCCAGGTCTCGGCCATAAAACAAAATTGGTTCCTCTTGATCTGTACTACAACTTTCATTTAGGGCGCACGGTCATGCGAATATCCGAAAATGCCATTCAAAGCTGGTCAATGCAGTCATCTGATAGAATCCGAATTAGGGTTTCTCGTTGGTCGGGACAGTTTTCTAGCCATCTGCTCAGCACGGAACTTTCATAACTTTTGGTCAGGAGTCCATATATAGTTGATGGGGCATAATCGCAATACTTGGTTGAACCTAAATGATTTTCTTTAGTTAATCGGCCATTACAAGCAAAGCTGTGACTCATCATTTCATGTGACTTTTTGATTCTAAACTTCACGAAACTGACCACACTTGAATTTACTTATTCATCGTCATTTGATATACCATATCTGTGCTCAACTGATTCTCAACTCATGGCAAACACCTAGGGTGTTACAGCCCTCCCACTTAAAAGAATCTCGTCCCGAGATTCCGGACGAAAAACTTTTGCAAGGGAAGAGGAGCATCGCACCTATCCTTAATCACAGTCTATTAGCAGCTCAAGATACTGACATCTTCAATTGAACAAAATTGTTATGAATAGAACAACTTTCCGATCTTTCATGTATTTTTTTAAATTACTAGCTCTTGTCAGAAGAATTTTCTTCACTGATTTCCATTTAACATTGAGGTACACCCAAGACATCACTGTTAGGTTGGAAGGAACACCAAAATTGTATTGTCACTTTGAGAGGAGCCCAAGATAATATTTCTGCAAAAATACATCCTCGAGACGGTTAGGAACGGACTGACGACAACCCTCCTTTATACCACTGTGAAGGTCTGATTAATCAGATAGCAATCGATGGAAAGCTGCATAAGGTTCTATGTGTGTAATTCTCTTTCTCGGATGATAACACTGTATTATATGAATCTAATAAGAGAGCAGTGAACGTTATAGGTGACTGTACCAATTCAATGTTTTTATTGATCATTCTTTATAAAGATTCTTATTTATTAAGCTGCGATAGTCACTCAGGTTGAATTTGATGTAACCTCTTGGGTAAAAATACCAACTACTGAATCTTTGTGATACCAAATAGATCAACATCATTCTTCTTCACGATGTAATTACAACTCAGTGGAACTGACTTCTTGTACTACTTGGGTCATAGAGCGATCTTTCTCAAATTCACTGAACAAAACAGGAACATAATCTGAAATCTGTTATTGGACACCTCAATTGGCCATCGATCTGCACTTCTAAGAGTTGATTTTTTTTGGTAGAACACCTTGACTGCTCAAGAATAAGAGACTGATTTTTATAGTACCAGGATGTATCATTAGTCTATCCTCATCCGAGGTATAATTCTGACTGAGTTACTAGGCTGGCGTACTATCTTGTATTACCATTTAAATTTCTCCAGGATAGAGTTGGCACGAACATGACTGGAACTTGGAGGTACGAGCACCACAAATAATATCAGTTGGTTTATAGACTTCGGCATAACAGGGTTCTGCGAGACATAGCCTTCATAGCTACCAAGGAGTCATTTCTGAACTAGAGATTGACTTTTAATAGCAGAAACTAATCAGTTGTCTCTCAACACTAAAAAGCTCCAAGGTTTCAGCTTTTACTGCAAGCATTTTCGGATATCAATGCACATAGTCACCACCGAAGTCAGCAGAGAATCAGAAACATCTGGGAGGATTGAGATGACTATGAGATCATCATGCAGATATATATATTAAGTTCTGACAGAAAACTTCTGGACCTCAGGTATTTGGTTCACTAACACACCATTTCTGTTACTCATCCTTCAACTGATACTTGCCATCTGTTGCAAAAAATTAAACTATGAGTTTTTTTGTGAATTTGTGGGAAAAACGCCTATCCCGAGCGAGTTTTGCGGCACCGTTCCGTCAGAAATGAAAGTGCCAAAACCCGTGAAACATCAGTTTCGGGTCAAACGGAGATGATTGGGTGCGTTCGTTGCGGAAAATTAAACTATGAGTTTTTTGTGAATCCGTTGGAAAAACGGCCATCCTGAGAGAGTTTTGCTGCTCCGTTTCGTCAGAAATGAAAGTGCCAAAAACGCACCAAACAACAGTTTCAGGTCAAACTGAGATGATAGGGTGCGTCCGTGGTGAAAAATTCAACTGCGGTTTTTTTGGTGAATCCGTGGAAAAACGGTCATCCTGCGCGAGTTTTTCGGCACCGTTCCGTCGAAAATGAAAGTGCCAAAAACCCACCAAACATGAGTTTTTGGTCAAACAGAGATGATTGGGTGTGTTCGTTGCGAAAAATTCAACTATGAGTTTTTCGGTACATTGGTGAAAAAACGGCCCCGCCACACGGGTTTTGCGGCACACAGTTCCGTAGGAAATGAAAGTGTCGAAAACCCACCAAACATGAGTTTCGGGTCAAAAGGAGATGATTGGGTGCGTCCGTTGCGGAAAATTGAACTCCGAGTTTTTTTGGTGAATCCGTGGAAAAAACGGCCATCCCGCGGGAGTTTTGTGCTACCATTTCGTCAGAAATGAAAGTGCCAAAAACCCACCAAACATGAGTTTCGGGTCAAACAGAGATTATTAGGTGCGTCCGTTGCGAAAAATTCAAGTGCGGTTTTTTTGTGAATCCGTGGAAAAACGGTCATCCCGCGCGAGTTTTTCGGCACCGTTCCATTGGAAATGAAAGTGCCCAAGACCCACCAAACAAGAGTTTTGGGTCAAACAGAGATGATTGGGTGTGTTCGTTGCAAAAAATTCAACTACGAGTTTTTCGGTGCATTGGTGAAAAAATGGCCCCGCCACATGGGTTTTGCGGCACAGTTCCGTAGGAAATGAAAGTGCCGAAAACCCAACAAACATGAGTTTCGGTCAAACGGAGATGATTGGGTGCGTCCGTTGTGGAAAATTCAACTCCGAGTTTTTTTGGTGAATCCGTGGGAAAAACAGCCATCCCGCGCGAGTTTTGCGACACCATTTCATCAGAAATGAAAGTGCCAAAAACCCACCAAACATGAGTTTTGGGTCAAACAGAGATGATTGGGTGTGTCCGTTGCGAAAAATTCAAGTGCGGATTTTTTGTGAATCCTTGGAAAAACGGTCATCCCGCGCGAGTTTTTTTGGCACTGTTCCGTTGGAAATGAAAGTGTCCAAAACCTAACAAACATGAGTTTTGGGTCAAACACAGATTATTTGGTGCGTTTGTTGCGAAAAATTCAACTACGTGTTTTTCGGTGCATTGGTGAAAAAACAGCCCTGCCGCACGAGTTTTGCGGCACAATTCCGTATGAAATGAAAGTGCCGAAAGCCCACCAAACATGAGTTTTGGGTCAAACGGAGATGATTGGGTGCGTCCGTTGCGGAAAATTCAACTCCGAGTTTTTCAGTGCATTGGTGAAAAAACGGCCCCGACACATGAGTTTTGTGGCGCAGTTCTGTAGGAAATGAAACTGCCGAAAACCCATGAAACATGAGTTTCGGGTCAAACGGAGATGATTGGGTGCGTCCGTTGCGGAAAATTCAACTCCGAGTTTTTTTGGTGAATCCGTGGGAAAAACGGCCATCCTTCGCGAGTTTTGCGGCACCGTTTCGTCAGAAATGAAAGTGCCAAAAACCCACCAAACATGAGTTTCGGGTCAACCAGAGATGATTGGGTGCGTCCGTTGCGAAACATTCAAGTGCGGTTTTTTTTGTGAATTCGTGGAAAAACGGTCATCCCACACGAGTTTTTCGGCACCATTCCGTTGGAAATGAAAGTGCCCAAAACCCACCAAACATGAGCTTTGGGTCAAACAGAGATTATTGGGTGCGTTCGTTGCAAAAAAAAATTCAACTGCGAGTTTTTCGGTGCATTGGTGAAAAAACGACCCTGCCGCACGAGTTTTGCGGCACAATTCCGTAGGAAATGAAAGTGCCGAAAACCCACCAAACATGAGTTTCAGGTCAAACGGAGATGATTGGGTGCGTCCGTTGTGGAAAATTAAACTATGAGTTTTTTTTGAATCCATGGGAAAAACGGCCATACCGAGCGACTTTTGCGGCACCGCTCCGTCGAAAATGAAAGTGCCAAAAACCCACGAGACATGAGTTTCGGGTCAAATGGAGATGATTGGGTGAGTCCGTTGGGAAAAATGAAACTATGAGTTTTTCGGTGCATTAGTGGGAAAAACGGCCCTGCCGAGCGAGTTTTGCGGCACCGTTCCATCGGAAATGAAAGTGCCAAAAACCCACCAAACATGAGTTTTGGGTCAAACAGGGATGATTAGGTGCGTCCATTGCAAAAAATTAAACTACGAGTTTTTTTCTGAATGTTGGAAAAACGGTCATCCCGAGCGAGTTTTGCGGCACCGTTCCGTTGGAAATCAAAGTGCCAAAAACCCACCAAACATGAGTTTTGGGTCAAACGGAGTTGATTGGGTGCGTCCATTGCGAAAAACTAAACTATGAGTTTTTTTGTGAATCCGTGGGAAAAACGGCCATCCCGAGCGAGTTTTGCGGCACCGTTCCGTCGGAAATGAAAGTGCCAAAACCCAACGAAACATGAGTTTTGTGTCAAATGCAGATGATTGGGAGCGTCCGATGTGAAAAATTAAACTATGAGTTTTTTGGTGCATTACTGGGAAAAACAGCCCTCCCACGTGAGTTTTGCGGCACTGTTCCATCAGAAATGAAAGTGCCAAAAACCCACCAAACAAGATTTTTGGGTCAAACAGAAATGATTGGGTGTGTTCGTTGCGAAAAATTCAACTACGAGTTTTTCGGTGCATTGGTGAAAAAACGGCCCCACCACATGGGTTTTGCGGCACAGTTCCGTAGGAAATGAAAGTGCCGAAAACCCACCAAACATGAGTTTCAGGTCAAACGGAGATGATTGGGTGCGTCTGTTATGGAAAATTCAACTCTGAGTTTTTTTGGTGAATCCGTGGGAAAAACGGTCATCCCGCGCGAGTTTTGCGACACCATTTTGTCAGAAATGAAAGTGCCAAAAACCCACCAAACATGAGTTTTGGGTCAAACAGAGATGATTGGGTGCGTCCTTTGCGAAAAATTCAAGTGCGGATTTTTTGTGAATCCTTGGAAAAACAGTCATCCCGCGCGAGTTTTTTTGGCACCGTTCCGTTGGAAATGAAAGTGTCCAAAACCCACCAAACATGAGTTTTGGGTCAAACACAGATTATTGGGTGCGTTTGTTGCGAAAAAATCAACTACGTGTTTGTCGGTGCATTGGAGAAAAAACGGCACTGCCGCATGAGATTTGCGGCACAATTCCGTAGGAAATGAAAGTGCCGAAAGCGCACCAAACATGAGTTTCGGGTCAAACGGATATGATTGGGTGCGTCCATTGCGGAAAATTCAACTCCGAGTTTTTCAGTGCATTGGTGAAAAAACGGCCCCGACACATGAGTTTTGCGGCGCAGTTCCGTAGGAAATGAAAGTGCCGAAAACCCATGAAACATGAGTTTCGGGTCAAACGGAGATGATTGGGTGCGTCCGTTGCGGAAAATTCAACTCCGAGTTTTTTTGGTGAATCCGTGGCAAAAATGGCCATCCTTCACGAGTTTTGCGGCACCGTTTCGTCAAAAATGAAAGTGCCAAAAACCCACCAAACATGAGTTTCGGGTCAAACAGAGATGATTGGGTGCGTCCGTTGCGAAACATTCAAGTGCGGTTTTTTTTGTGAATCCGTGGAAAAACGGTCATCCCGCACGAGTTTTTTTGCACCATTCCGTTGGAAATGAAAGTGCCCAAAACCCACCAAACATGAGTTTTGGGTCAAACAGAGATTATTGGGTGCGTTCGTTGCAAAAAATTCAACTGCATGTTTTTCGGTGCATTGGTGAAAAAATGGCCCTGCCGCACGAGTTTTGCGGCGCAATTCTGTAGGAAATGAAAGTGCCAAAAACCCACCAAACATGAGTTTCGGGTCAAACGGAGATGATTGGGTGCGTCCGTTGGGAAAAATGAAACTATGAGTTTTTCGGTGCAGTAGTGGGAAAAACGGCCCTCCCGAGCGAGTTTTGCGGCACCGTTCCATCGGAAATGAAAGTGCCAAAAACGCACCAAACATGAGTTTTGGGTCAAACAGGGATGATTAGGTGCGTCCATTGCGAAAAATTAAACTACGAGTTTTTTAGTGAATGTGGGAAAAACGGCCATCCCGAGCGAGTTTTGTGGTACCGTTTCATCAGAAATGAAAGTGCCAAAAACGCACCAAACATGAGTTTCAGGTCAAACCGAGATGATTGGGTGCGTCCGTTGTGAAAAATTCAACTACGGTTTTTTTGGTGAATCCGTGGAAAAACGGTCATCCTGCGCGAGTTTTTCGGCACCGTTCCGTCGAAAATGAAAGTGCCAAAAACCCACCAAACATGTGTTTTGGGTCAAACGGTAATGATAGGGTGCGTCCGTTGCGAAAAATTAAACTACGAGTTTTTTGTGAATCCGTGGGAAAAACGGCCATCCCGAGCGAGTTTTGCGGCCCGTTTCGTCAGAAATGAAAGTGCCAAAAACGCACCAAACATGAGTTTCAGGTCAAACCGAGATGATTGGGTGCGTCCGTTGTGAAAAATTCAACTGCGGTTTTTTGGTGAATCCGTGGAAAAACGGTCATCCTGCGTGAGTTTTTCGGCACCGTTCCGTCAAAAATGAAGGTGCCAAAAACCCACCAAACATGTGTTTTGGGTCAAACAGAAATGATACGGTGCGTCCGTTGCAAAAAAAAATTAAACTATCAGTTTTTTTGTGAATCCGTCAGAAAAACGGCCTTCCCGAGCGAGTTTTGCGGCACCGTTCCATCGGAAATGAAAGTGCCAAAAACCCACCAAACATGAGTTTTGGGTCAAACGGGGATGATTACGCTCGTCCGTTGCGAAAAATTAAACTACGAGTTTTTTTGTGAATTCGTGGCAAAAACGGCCATCCCGAGCGAGTTTTGCGGCACCGTTCCATCGGAAATCAAAGTGCCAATAACCCACCAAACATGAGTTTTGGGTCAAACGGAGATGATTGGGTGCGTCCATTGCGAAAAACTAAACTATGAGTTTTTTTGTGAATCCGTGGGAAAAACGACCATCGCGAGCGAGTTTTGCGGCACTGTTTCGTCGGAAATGAAAGTGCCAAAACCCAACGAAACATGATTTTTGGGTCAAATGGAGATGATTGGGTGCGTCCGTTGTGAAAAATTAAACTATGAGTTTTTCGGTGCATTAGTGGGAAAAACAACCCTCCCACGTGAGTTTTGCCGCACTGTTCCATCAGAAATGAAAGTGCCAAAAACCCACCAAACATGAGTTTTGGGTCAAACCGAGATGATTGGGTGCGTCCGTTGTGAAAAATTCAACTGCGGTTTTTTTGGTGAATCCGTGGAAAAACGGTCATCCTGCGCGCGTTTTTCGGCACCGTTCCGTCGAAAATGAAGGTGCCAAAAACCCACTAAACATGTGTTTTGGGTCAAACAGAAATGATAGGGTGCGTCCGTTGCAAAAAATTAAACTATGAGTTTTTTTTGAATCCGTGGGAAAAATGGCCCTACCGAGCGAGTTTTGCGGCACCGTTCTATCGGAAATGAAAGTGCCAAAAACCCACCAAACATGAGTTTCAGGTCAAACAGGGATGATTAGGTGCCTCCATTGCTAAAAATTAAACTACGAGTTTTTTTGTGAATCATGGGAAAAACGGCCATCCCGAGCGAGTTTTGCGGCACCGTTTCGTCGGAAATCAAAGTGCCAAAAACCCACCAAACATGAGTTTTGGGTCAAACAGACATTATTGGGTGCGTTCGTTGCGAAAAATTAAACTGCGAGTTTTTTGGTGCATTGGTGAAAAAACGGCCCTGCCGCACGAGTTTTGCGGCACAATTTTGTAGGAAATGAAAGTGCCGAAAACCCACCAAACATGAGTTTCGGGTCAAACGGAGATGATTGGGTGCGTCCGTTATGAAAAATTAAACTATGTGTTTTTCGGTGAATCCGTGGGAAAAACGGCCATACCGAGCGACTTTTGCGGCACCGCTCCGTCGAAAATGAAAGTGCCAAAAACCCACGAGACATGAGTTTCGGGTCAAATGGAGATGATTGGGTGCGTCCGTTGGGAAAAATGAAACTATGAGTTTTTCGCTGCATTAGTGGGAAAACGGCCCTCCCGAGCGAGTTTTGCGGCACCGTTCCATCGGAAATGAAAGTGTCAAAAACCCACCAAACATGAGTTTTGGTTCAAACAGGGATGATTAGGTGCGTCCATTGCAAAAAATTAAACTACGAGTTTTTTTGTGAATGTGGGAAAAACTGCCATCCCGAGCGAGTTTTGAGGCACCGTTCCGTTGGAAATCAATGTGCCAAAAACCCACCAAACATGAGTTTTGGGTCAAACGGAGTTGATTGGGTGCGTCCATTGCGAAAAACTAAACTATGAGTTTTTTTTGAATCCGTGGGAAAAACGACCAAACCGAGCGACTTTTGTAGCACCACTCCGTCGAAAATGAAAGTGCCAAAAACCCACGAGACATGAGTTTCGCGTCAAATGGAGATGATTGGGTGCGTCCGTTGGGAAAAATGAAACTATGAGTTTTTCGGTGCATTAGTGGGAAAAACGGCCCTCCCGAGCGAGTTTTGCGGCACCGTAGCATCGGAAATGAAAGTGCCAAAAACCCACCAAACATGAGTTTTGGGTCAAACAGGGATGATTAGGTGCGTCCATTGCAAAAAATTAAACTACGAGTTTTTTCAGAATGTGGGAAAAACGGCCATCCCGAGTGAGTTTTGCGGCACCGATTCATCAGAAATGAAAGTGCCAAAAATGCACCAAACATGAGTTTTAGGTCAAACCGAGATGATTGGGTGCGTCCGTTGTGAAAAATTCAACTATGGTTTTTTGGTGAATCCGTGGAAAAACGGTCATCCTACGCGAGTTTTTCGGCACCGTTCCGTCGAAAATGAAAGTGCCAAAAACCCACCAAACATGTGTTTTGGGTCAAACGGAAATGATAGAGTGCGTCCGTTGCGTAAAATTAAACTACGAGTTTTTTTGTGAATCCGTGGGAAAAACGGCCATCCCGAGCGAGTTTTGCGGCCCCGTTTCGTCACAAATGAAAGTGCCAAAAACGCACCAAACATGAGTTTCAGGTCAAACCGAGATGATTGGGTGCGTCCGTTGTGAAAAATTCAACTACGGTTTTTTTTGGTGAATCCGTGGAAAAACGGTCATCCTGCGCGATTTTTTCGGCACCGTTCCGTCGAAAATGAAGGTGCCAAAAACCCACCAAACATGTGTTTTGGGTCAAACAAAAATGATAGGGTGCGTCCGTTGCAAAAAACATTAAACTATCAGTTTTTTTGTGAATCCGTGGGAAAAACGGCCTTCCCGAGCGAGTTTTGCGGCACCGTTCCATTGGAAATGAAAGTGCCACAAACCCACTAAACATGAGTTTTGGGTCAAACGGGGATGATTACGCTCGTCCATTGCGAAAAATTAAACTACAAGTTTTTTTGTGAATTCATGGGAAAAACGGCCATCCCGAGCGAGTTTTGCGGCACCGTTCCATCGGAAATCAAAGTGCCAATAACCCACCAAACAAGGGTTTTGGGTCAAACGGAGATGATTGGGTGCGTCCGTTGCGGAAAATTAAACTATGAGTTTTTTTGTGAATGCGTGGGAAAAACGGCCATCGCGAGCGAGTTTTGCGGCACCGTTCCGTCGGAAATGAAAGTGCCAAAACCCAATGAAACATGATTTTTGGGTCAAATGGAGATGATTGGGTGCGTCCGTTGTGAAAAATTATACTATGAGTTTTTCGGTGCATTTGTGGGAAAAACAGCCCTCCCACGTGAGTTTTGCGGCACTGTTCCATCAAAAATGAAAGTGCCAAAAACCCACCAAACATGAGTTTCGGGTCGAACGGGGATGATTACGCGCGTCCGTTGCGAAAAATTAAACTACGAGTTTTTTTGTGAATCCGTGGGAAAACGGCCATACCGAGCGAGTTTTGCGGCCCCGTTTCGTCAGAAATGAAAGTGCCAAAAACGCACCAAACATGAGTTTCAGGTCAAACCGAGATGATTGGGTGCGTCCGTTGTGAAAAATTCAACTGTGGTTTTTTTGGTGAATCCATGGAAAAACGGTCATCCTGCGCGAGTTTTTCGGCACCGTTCTGTCGAAAATGAAGGTGCCAAAAACCCACCAAACATGTGTTTTAGGTCAAACAGAAATGATAGGGTGCGTCCGTTGCAAAAAATTAAACTAAGAGTTTTTTTTGAATCCGTGCCCGAGCGAGTTTCGCGGCACCGTTCCATCGGAAATGAAAGTGCCCAAAACCACCAAACATGAGTTTTGGGTCGAACAAGGATGATTAGGTGCGTCGATTGCAAAAAATTAAACTACGAGTTTTTTTGTGAATGTGGGAAAAACGGCCATCCCGAGCGAGTTTTGCGGCACCGTTTCGTCAGAAATGAAAGTGCCAAAAACGCACCAAACATGAGTTTCAGGTCAAACCGAGATGATTGGGTGCGTCCATTGTGAAAAATTCAACTGCGGTTTTTTTGGTGAATCCGTGGAAAAATGGTCATCCTGCGCGAGTTTTTCGGCACCGTTCCGTGGAAAATGAAGCTGCCAAAAACCCACCAAACATGTGTTTTGGGTCAAACAAAAATGATAGGGTGCATCCGTTGCAAAAAAAATTAAACTATCAGTTTTTTTGTGAATCCGTGGGAAAAACGGCCTTCCCGAGCGAGTTTTGCGGCACTGTTCCATCGTAAATGAAAGTGCCAAAAACCCACCAAACATGAGTTTTGGGTCAAACGGGGATGATTACGCTCGTCCGTTGCGAAAAATTAAACTACAAGTTTTTTTGTGAATTCGTGGGAAAAATGGCCATCCCGAGCGAGTTTTGCGGCACCGTTCCATCGGAAATCAAAGTGCCAATAACCCACCAAACATGAGTTTTGGGTCAAACGGAGACGATTGGGTGCGTCCGTTGCGGAAAATTAAACTATGAGTTTTTTTGTGAATGCGTGGGAAAAACGGCCATCGCGAGCGAGTTTTGCGGCACCGTTCCGTCGGAAATGAATGTGCCAAAACCCAATGAAACATGATTTTTGGGTCAAATGGAGATGATTGGGTGCGTCCGTTGTGAAAAATTAAACTATGAGTTTTTCAGTGCATTAGTGGGAAAAACAGCCCTCCCACGTGAGTTTTGCGGCACTGTTCCATCAAAAATGAAAGTGCCAAAAACCCACCAAACATGAGTTTTGGGTCGAACGGGGATGATTACGCGCGTCCGTTGCGAAAAATTAAACTACAAGTTTTTTTGTGAATCCGTGGGAAAAACGGCCATCCCGAGCGAGTTTTGCGGCCCCGTTTTGTCAGAAATGAAAGTGCCAAAAACGCACCAAACATGAGTTTCAGGTCAAACCGAGATGATTGGGTGCGTCCGTTGTGAAAAATTCAACTGCGGTTTTTTTGGTGAATCGGTGGAAAACGGTCATCCTGCGCGAGTTTTTCGGCACCGTTCCGTCGAAAATGATGGTGCCAAAAACCCACTAAACATGTGTTCTGGGTCAAACAGAAATGATAGGGTGCGTCCATTGCAAAAAATTAAACTATGAGTTTTTTTGAATCCGTGGGAAAAACGGCCCTACCGAGCGAGTTTTGCGGCACCGTTCTATCGGAAATGAAAGTGCCAAAAACCCACCAAACATGAGTTTCAGGTCAAACAGGGATGATTAGGTGCGTCCATTGCAAAAAATTAAACTACGAGTTTTTTTGTGAATCATGGGAAAAACGGCCATCCCGAGCGAGTTTTGCGGCACCGTTTCGTCGGAAATCAAAGTGCCAAAACCCACCAAACATGAGTTTTGGGTCAAACAGAGATTATTGGGTGCGTTCGTTGCGAAAAATTAAACTGCGAGTTTTTCGGTGCATTGGTGAAAAAACGGCCCTGCCGCACGAGTTTTGCGGCACAATTTTGTAGGAAATGAAAGTGCCGAAAACCCACCAAACATGAGTTTCGGGTCAAACGGAGATGATTGGGTGCGTCCGTTATGAAAAATTAAACTATCTGTTTTTCGGTGAATCCGTGGGAAAACGGCCATACCGAGCGACTTTTGCGGCACCGCTCCGTCGAAAATGAAAGTGCCAAAAACCCATGAGACATGAGTTTCGGGTCAAATGGAGATGATTGGGTGCGTCCGTTGGGAAAAATGAAACTATGAGTTTTTCGGTGCATTAGTGGGAAAAACGGCCCTCCTGAGCGAGTTTTGCGGCACCGTTCCATCGGAAATGAAAGTGTCAAAAACCCACCAAACATGAGTTTTGGGTCAAACAGGGATGATTAGGTGCGTCCATTGCAAAAAAATTAAACTACGAGTTTTTTTGTGAATGTGGGAAAAACGGCCATACCGAGCGAGTTTTGCGGCACCGTTCCGTTGGAAATCAATGTGCCAAAAACCCACCAAACATGAGTTTTGGGTCAAACGGACTTGATTGGGTGCGTCCATTGCGAAAAACTAAACTATGAGTTTTTTTGAATCCGTGGGAAAAACGACCATACCGAGCGACTTTTGCGGCACCACACCGTCGAAAATGAAAGTGCCAAAAACCCACGAGACATGAGTTTCGGGTCAAATGGAGATGATTGGGTGCGCCCGTTGGGAAAAATGAAACTATGAGTTTTTCGGTGCATTAGTGGGAAATACGGCCCTCCCGAGCGAGTTTTGCTGCACCGTTCCATTGGAAATGAAAGTGCCAAAGACCCACCAAACATGAGTTTTGGGTCAAACAGGGATGATTAGGTGCGTCCATTGCAAAAAATTAAACTACGAGTTTTTTTGTGAATGTGGGAAAAACGGCCATCCCGAGCGAGTTTTGCGGCACCGATTCATCAGAAATGAAAGTGCCAAAAACGCACCAAACCTGAGTTTTAGGTCAAACCGAGATGATTGGGTGCGTCCGTTGTGAAAAATTCAACTACGGTTTTTTGGTGAATGCGTGGAAAAACGGTCATCCTACGCGAGTTTTTCGGCACCGTTCCGTCGAAAATGAAAGTGCCAAAATCCCACCAAACATGTGTTTTGGGTCAAACAGAAATGATAGGGTACGTCCGTTGCGAAAAATTAAACTACGAGTTTTTTTTTTGTGAATCCGTGGGAAAAACGGACATCCCGAGCGAGTTTTGCGGCCCCGTTTCGTCAGAAATGAAAGTGCCAAAAACGCACCAAATATGAGTTTCACGTCAAACCGAGATGATTGGGTGCGTCCGTTGTGAAAAATTCAACTACGGTTTTTTTGGTGAATCCGTGGAAAAACGGTCATCCTGCGCGAGTTTTTCGGCACCGTTCCGTCGAAAATGAAGGTGCCAAAAACCCATCAAACATGTGTTTTGGGTCCATTGCGAAAAATTAAACTACGAGTTTTTTTGTGAATTCGTGGGGAAAACGGCCATCCCGAGAGAGTTTTGCGGTACCGTTCCATCGGAAATCAAAGTGCCAATAACCCACCAAACATGAGTTTTGGGTCAAACAGGGATGATTAGGTGCGTCCATTGCAAAAAATTAAACTACGAGTTTTTTTGTGAATGTGGGAAAAACGGCCATCCCGAGCGAGTTTTGCGGCACCGTTCCGTCGGAAATCAAAGTGCCAAAGACCCACCAAACAAGAGTTTTGGGTCAAACGGAGATGATTGGGTGCGTCCATTGCGAAAAACTAAACTATGAGTTTTTTGTGAATCCGTGGGAAAAACGGCCATCCCGAGCGAGTTTTGCGGCACCGTTCCGTCGGAAATGAAAGTGCCAAAACCCAACGAAACATGAGTTTTGGGTCAAATGGAGATGATTGGGTGTGTCCGTTGTGAAAAATTAAACTATGAGTTTTTCGGTGCATTACTGGGAAAAACAGCCGTCCCACGTGAGTTTTGCGGCACTGTTCCATCAGAAATGAAAGTGCCAAAAACCCACCAAACATGAGTTTTGGGTCAAACGGGGATGATTACGCTCGTCCGTAGCGAAAAATTAAACTACGAGTTTTTTTGTGAATCCGTGGAAAAAACGGCCATCCCGAGCGAGTTTTGCGGCACCGTTCCGTCGGAAATGAAAGTGCCAAAACCCAACGAAACATGAGTTTTGGGTCAAATGGAGATCATTGGGTGCGTCCGTTGTGAAAAATTAAACTATGAGTTTTTCGGTGCATTACTGGGAAAAACAGCCCTCCCACGTGAGTTTTGCGGCACTGTTCCATCAGAAATGAAAGTGCTAAAAACCCACCAAACATGAGTTTTGGGTCAAACGGGGATGATTACGCTCGTCCGTTGCAAAAAATTAAACTACGAGTTTTTTTGAATCCGTGGGAAAAATGGCCATCCCGAGCGAGTTTTGCGGCCCCGTTTCGTCGGAAATGAAAGTGCCAAAAATGCACCAAACATGAGTTTCAGGTCAAACCGAGATGATTGGGTGCGTCCGTTGTGAAAAATTCAACTGCGGTTTTTTTTGGTGAATCCGTGGAAAAACGGTCATCCTGTGCGAGTTTTTCGGCACCGTTCCGTCTAAAATGAAGGTGCCAAAAACCGACCAAACATCTGTTTTGCGTCAAACAGAATTGATAGGGTGCGTCCGTTGCAAAAAAAAATTAAACTATCAGTTTTTTGTGAATCTGTGGGAAAAAACGGCTTTCCCGAGCGATTTTTGCGGCACCGTTCCATCGGAAATGAAAGTGCCAAAAACCCACCAAACATGAGTTTTGGGTCAAACGGGGATGATTACGCTCGTCCGTTGCGAAAAATTAAACTACGAGTTTTTTTGTGAATTCATGGGAAAAACGGCCATCCCGAGCGAGTTTTGCGGCACCGTTCCGTCGGAAATCAAAGTGCCAAAAACCCACCAAACATGAGTTTTGGGTCAAACGGAGATGATTGGGTGCGTCCATTGCGAAAAACTAAACTATGAGTTTTTTGTGAATCCGTGGGAAAAACGGCCATCCCGAGCGAGTTTTGCGGCACCGTTCCGTCGGAAATGAAAGTGCCAAAACCCAACGAAACATGAGTTTTGGGTCAAATGGAGATGATTGGGTGTGTCCGTTGTGAAAAATTAAACTATGAGTTTTTCGGTGCATTACTGGGAAAAACAGCCGTCCCACGTGAGTTTTGCGGCACTGTTCCATCAGAGATGAAAGTGCCAAAAACCCACCAAACATGAGTTTTGGGTCAAACGGGAATGATTACGCTCGTCCGTTGCGAAAAATGAAACTACGAGTTTTTTTGTGAATCCGTGGGAAAAACGGCCATCCCGAGCGAGTTTTGCGGCACCGTTCCGTCGGAAATGAAAGTACCAAAACCCAACGAAACATGAGTTTTGGGTCAAATGGAGATCATTGGGTGCGTCCGTTGTGAAAAATTAAACTATGAGTTTTTCGGTGCATTAGTGGGAAAAACAGCCCTCCCACGTGAGTTTTGCGGCACCGTTCCATCAGAAATGAAAGTGCTAAAAACCCACCAAACATGAGTTTTGGGTCAAACGGGGATGATTACGCTCGTCCGTTGCGAAAAATTAAACTACGAGTTTTTTTTGAATCCGTGGGAAAAACGGCCATCCCGAGCGAGTTTTGCGGCCCCGTTTCGTCGGAAATGAAAGTGCCAAAAACGCACCAAACATGAGTTTCAGGTCAAACCGAGATGATTGGGTGGGTCCGTTGTGAAAAATTCAACTGCGGTTTTTTTTGGTGAATCCGTGGAAAAACGGTCATCCTGTGCGAGTTTTTCGGCACCGTTCCGTCAAAAATGAAGGTGCCAAAAACCGACCAAACATCTGTTTTGCGTCAAACAGAATTGATAGGGTGCGTCCGTTGCAAAAAAAAATTAAACTATCAGTTTTTTGTGAATCTGTGGGAAAAAACGGCTTTCCCGAGCGATTTTTGCGGCACCGTTCCATCGGAAATGAAAGTGCCAAAAACCCACCAAACATGAGTTTTGGGTCAAACGGGGATGATTACGCTCGTCCGTTGCGAAAAATTAAACTACGAGTTTTTTTGTGAATTCATGGGAAAAACGGCCATCCCGAGCGAGTTTTGCGGCACCGTTCCGTCAGAAATCAAAGTGCCAAAACCCCACCAAACATGAGTTTTGGGTCAAACGGAGATGATTGGGTGCGTCCATTGCGAAAAACTAAACTATGAGTTTTTTGTGAATCCGTGGGAAAAACGGCCATCCCGAGCGAGTTTTGCGGCACCGTTCCGTCGGAAATGAAAGTGCCAAAACCCAACGAAACATGAGTTTTGGGTCAAATGGAGATGATTGGGTGTGTCCGTTGTGAAAAATTAAACTATGAGTTTTTCGGTGCATTACTGGGAAAAACAGCCGTCCCACGTGAGTTTTGCGGCACTGTTCCATCAGAAATGAAAGTGCCAAAAACCCACCAAACTTGAGTTTTGGGACAAACGGGGATGATTACGCTCGTCTGTTGCGAAAAATTAAACTACGAGTTTTTTTGTGAATCCGTGGGAAAAACGGCCATCCCGAGCGAGTTTTGCGGCACCGTTCCGTCGGAAATGAAAGTGCCAAAACCCAACGAAACATGAGTTTTGGGTCAAATGGAGATCATTGGGTGCGTCCGTTGTGAAAAATTAAACTATGAGTTTTTCGGTGCATTACTGGGAAAAACAGCCCTCCCACGTGAGTTTTGCGGCACTGTTCCATCAGAAATGAAAGTGCTAAAAACCCACCAAACATGAGTTTTGGGTCAAACGGGGATGATTACGCTCGTCCGTTGCGAAAAATTAAACTACGAGTTTTTTTTGAATCCGTGGGAAAAACGGCCATCCCGAGCGAGTTTTGCGGCCCCGTTTCGTCGGAAATGAAAGTGCCAAAAACGCACCAAACATGAGTTTCAGGTCAAACCGAGATGATTGGGTGCGTCCGTTGTGAAAAATTCAACTGCGGTTTTTTTTGGTGAATCCGTGGAAAAACGGTCATCCTGTGCGAGTTTTTCGGCACCGTTCCGTCAAAAATGAAGGTGCCAAAAACCGACCAAACATCTGTTTTGCGTCAAACAGAATTGATAGGGTGCGTCCGTTGCAAAAAAAAAATTAAACTATCAGTTTTTTGTGAATCTGTGGGAAAAAACGGCTTTCACGAGCGATTTTTGCGGCACCGTTCCATCGGAAATGAAAGTGCCAAAAACCCACCAAACATGAGTTTTGGGTCAAACGGGGATGATTACACTCGTCCGTTGCGAAAAATTAAACTACGAGTTTTTTTTGTGAATTCATGGGAAAAACGGCCATCCCGAGCGAGTTTTGCGGCACCGTTCCGTCGGAAATCAAAGTGCCAAAAACCCACCAAACATGAGTTTTGGGTCAAACGGAGATGATTGGGTGCGTCCATTGCGAAAAACTAAACTATGAGTTTTTTGTGAATCCGTGGGAAAAACGGCCATCCCGAGCGAGTTTTGCGGCACCGTTCCGTCGGAAATGAAAGTGCCAAAACCCAACGAAACATGAGTTTTGGGTCAAATGGAGATGATTGGGTGTGTCCGTTGTGAAAAATTAAACTATGAGTTTTTCGGTGCATTACTGGGAAAAACAGCCGTCCCACGTGAGTTTTGCGGCACTGTTCCATCAGAAATGAAAGTGCCAAAAACCCACCAAACATGAGTTTTGGGACAAACGGGGATGATTACGCTCGTCTGTTGCGAAAAATTAAACTACGAGTTTTTTTGTGAATCCGTGGGAAAAACGGCCATCCCGAGCGAGTTTTGCGGCACCGTTCCGTCGGAAATGAAAGTGCCAAAACCCAACGAAACATGAGTTTTGGGTCAAATGGAGATCATTGGGTGCGTCCGTTGTGAAAAATTAAACTATGAGTTTTTCGGTGCATTACTGGGAAAAACAGCCCTCCCACGTGAGTTTTGCGGCACTGTTCCATCAGAAATGAAAGTGCTAAAAACCCACCAAACATGAGTTTTGGGTCAAACGGGGATGATTATGCTCGTCCGTTGCGAAAAATTAAACTACGAGTTTTTTTGAATCCGTGGGAAAAACGGCCATCCCGAGCGAGTTTTGCGGCCCCGTTTCGTCGGAAATGAAAGTGCCAAAAACGCACCAAACATGAGTTTCAGGTCAAACCGAGATGATTGGGTGCGTCCGTTGTGAAAAATTCAACTGCGGTTTTTTTTGGTGAATCCGTGGAAAAACGGTCATCCTGTGCGAGTTTTTCGGCACCGTTCCGTCAAAAATGAAGGTGCCAAAAACCGACCAAACATCTGTTTTGCGTCAAACAGAATTGATAGGGTGCGTCCGTTGCAAAAAAAAAATTAAACTATCAGTTTTTTGTGAATCTGTGGGAAAAAACGGCTTTCACGAGCGATTTTTGCGGCACCGTTCCATCGGAAATGAAAGTGCCAAAAACCCACCAAACATGAGTTTTGGGTCAAACGGGGATGATTACACTCGTCCGTTGCGAAAAATTAAACTACGAGTTTTTTTTGTGAATTCATGGGAAAAACGGCCATCCCGAGCGAGTTTTGCGGCACCGTTCCGTCGGAAATCAAAGTGCCAAAAACCCACCAAACATGAGTTTTGGGTCAAACGGAGATGATTGGGTGCGTCCATTGCGAAAAACTAAACTATGAGTTTTTTGTGAATCCGTGGGAAAAACGGCCATCCCGAGCGAGTTTTGCGGCACCGTTCCGTCGGAAATGAAAGTGCCAAAACCCAACGAAACATGAGTTTTGGGTCAAATGGAGATGATTGGGTGTGTCCGTTGTGAAAAATTAAACTATGAGTTTTTCGGTGCATTACTGGGAAAAACAGCCGTCCCACGTGAGTTTTGCGGCACTGTTCCATCAGAAATGAAAGTGCCAAAAACCCACCAAACATGAGTTTTGGGTCAAACGGGGATGATTACGCTCGTCCGTTGCGAAAAATTAAACTACGAGTTTTTTTGTGAATCCGTGGGAAAAACGGCCATCCCGAGCGAGTTTTGCGGCACCGTTCCGTCGGAAATGAAAGTGCCAAAACCCAACGAAACATGAGTTTTGGGTCAAATGGAGATCATTGGGTGCGTCCGTTGTGAAAAATTAAACTATGAGTCTTTCGGTGCATTACTGGGAAAAACAGCCCTCCCACGTGAGTTTTGCGGCACTGTTCCATCAGAAATGAAAGTGCTAAAAACCCACCAAACATGAGTTTTGGGTCAAACGGGGATGATTACGCTCGTCCGTTGCGAAAAATTAAACTACGAGTTTTTTTGAATCCGTGGGAAAAACGGCCATCCCGAGCGAGTTTTGCGGCCCCATTTCGTCGGAAATGAAAGTGCCAAAAATGCACCAAACATGAGTTTCAGGTCAAACCGAGATGATTGGGTGCGTCCGTTGTGAAAAATTCAACTGCGGTTTTTTTTGGTGAATCCATGGAAAAACAGTCATCCTGTGCGAGTTTTTCGGCACCGTTCCGTCAAAAATGAAGGTGCCAAAAACTAACCAAACATCTGTTTTGCGTCAAACAGAATTGATAGGGTGCGTCCGTTGCAAAAAAAAAATTAAACTATCAGTTTTTTGTGAATCTGTGGGAAAAAACGGCTATTCCGAGCGATTTTTGCGGCACCGTTCCATCGGAAATGAAAGTGCCAAAAACCCACCAAACATGAGTTTTGGGTCAAACGGGGATGATTACGCTCGTCCGTTGCGAAAAATTAAACTACGAGTTTTTTTGTGAATTCATGGGAAAAACGGCCATCCCGAGCGAGTTTTGCGGCACCGTTCCGTCGGAAATCAAAGTGCCAAAAACCCACCAAACATGAGTTTTGGGTCAAACGGAGATGATTGGGTGCGTCCATTGCGAAAAACTAAACTATGAGTTTTTTGTGAATCCGTGGGAAAAACGGCCATCCCGAGCGAGTTTTGCGGCACCGTTCCGTCGGAAATGAAAGTGCCAAAACCCAACAAAACATGAGTTTTGGGTCAAATGGAGATGATTGGGTGTGTCCGTTGTGAAAAATTAAACTATGAGTTTTTCGGTGCATTACTGGGAAAAACAGCCGTCCCACGTGAGTTTTGCGGCACTGTTCCATCAGAAATGAAAGTGCCAAAAACCCACCAAACATGAGTTTTGGGTCAAACGGGAATGATTACGCTCGTCCGTTGCGAAAAATGAAACTACGAGTTTTTTTGTGAATCCGTGGGAAAAACGGCCATCCCGAGCGAGTTTTGCGGCACCGTTCCGTCGGAAATGAAAGTGCCAAAACCCAACGAAACATGAGTTTTGGGTCAAATGGAGATCATTGGGTGCGTCCGTTGTGAAAAATTAAACTATGAGTTTTTCGGTGCATTACTGGGAAAAACAGCCCTCCCACGTGAGTTTTGCGGCACTGTTCCATCAGAAATGAAAGTGCTAAAAACCCACCAAACATGAGTTTTGGGTCAAACGGGGATGATTACGCTCGTCCGTTGCGAAAAATTAAACTACGAGTTTTTTTTGAATCCGTGGGAAAAACGGCCATCCCGAGCGAGTTTTGCGGCCCCGTTTCGTCGGAAATGAAAGTGCCAAAAACGCACCAAACATGAGTTTCAGGTCAAACCGAGATGATTGGGTGCGTCCGTTGTGAAAAATTCAACTACGGTTTTTTTTGGTGAATCCGTGGAAAAACGGTCATCCTGTGCGAGTTTTTCGGCACCGTTCCGTCAAAAATGAAGGTGCCAAAAACCGACCAAACATCTGTTTTGCGTCAAACAGAATTGATAGGGTGCGTCCGTTGCAAAAAAAATTAAACTATCAGTTTTTTGTGAATCTGTGGGAAAAAATGGCTTTCCCGAGCGTTTTTTGCGGCACCGTTCCATCGGAAATGAAACTGCCAAAAACCCACCAAACATGAGTTTTGGGTCAAACGGGGATGATTACGCTCGTCCGTTGCGAAAAATTAAACTACGAGTTTTTTTGTGAATCCGTGGGAAAAACGGCCATCCCGAGCGAGTTTTGCGGCACCGTTCCGTCGGAAATGAAAGTGCCAAAACCCAACGAAACATGAGTTTTGGGTCAAACGGAGATGATTGGGTGCGTCCATTGCGAAAAACTAAACTATGAGTTTTTTGTGAATTCGTGGGAAAAACGACCATCCCGAGCGAGTTTTGCGGCACCGTTCCGTCGGAAATGAAAGTGCCAAAACCCAACGAAACATGAGTTTTGGGTCAAATGGAGATGATTGGGTGCGTCCGTTGTGAAAAATTAAACTATGAGTTTTTCGGTGCATTACTGGGAAAAACAGCCCTCCCACTTGAGTTTTGCGGCAGTATTCCATCAGAAATGAAAGAGCCAAAAACCCACCAAACATGAGTTTTGGGTCAAACGGGGATGATTACGCTCGTCCGTTGCGAAAAATTAAACTACGAGTTTTTTGTGAATTCGTGGGAAAAACGGCCATCCCGAGCGAGTTTTGCGGCACCGTTCCATCGGAAATCAAAGTGCCAATAACCCACCAAACATGAGTTTTGGGTCAAACGGAGATGATTGGGTGCGTCCATTGCAAAAAACTAAACTATGAGTTTTATTGTGAATCCGTGGGAAAAACGGCCATCGCGAGCGAGTTTTGCGGCACCGTTCCGTCGGAAATGAAAGTGCCAAAACCCAATGAAACATGATTTTTGGGTCAAATGGAGATGATTGGGTGCGTCCGTTGTGAAAAATTAAACTATGAGTTTTTCGGTGCATTATTGGGGAAAACAGCCCTCCCACGTGAGTTTTGCGGCACTGTTCCATCAGAAATGAAAGTGCCAAAAACAGAACAAACATGAGTTTTGGGTCAAACTAGGATGATTATGCGCGTCCGTTGCGAAAAATTAAACTATGAGTTTTTTTGTGTAACCGTGGGAAAAACGGCCATCCCGAGCGAGTTTTGCGGCCCCGTTTCGTCAGAAATGAAAGTGCCAAAAACGCACCAAACATGAGTTTCAGGTCAAACCGAGATGATTGGGTGCGTCCGTTGTGAAAAAATCAACTACGGTTTTTTGGTGAATCCGTGGAAAAATGGTCATCCTGTGCGAGTTTTTCGGCACCGTTCCGTCAAAAATGAAGGTGCCAAAAACCGACCAAACATGTGTTTTGGGTCAAACAGAAATGATAGGGTGCGTCCGTTGCAAAAAAATTAAACTATCAGTTTTTTTGTGAATCTGTGGGAAAAACGGCCTTCCCGAGCGAGTTTTGCGGCACCGTTCCATCGGAAATGAAAGTGCCAAAAACCCACAAACATGAGTTTTGGGTCAAACGGGGATGATTACGCTCGTCCGTTGCGAAAAATTAAACTACATGTTTTTTTGTGAATTCGTGGGGAAAACGGCCATCCCGAGCGAGTTTTGCGGCACCGTTTCGTCGGAAATCAATGTGCCAATAACCCACCAAACATGAGTTTTGGGTCAAACGGAGATGATTGGGTGCGTCCATTGCGAAAAACTAAACTATGAGTTTTTTTGTGAATCCGTGGGAAAAACGGCCGTCGCGAGCGAGTTTTGCGGCACCGTTCCGTCGGAAATGAAAGTGCCAAAACCCAACGAAACATGATTTTTGGGTCAAATGGAGATGATTGGGTGCGTCCGTCGTGTAAAATTAAACTATGAGTTTTTCGGTGCATTAGTGGAAAAAACAGCCCTCCCACGTGAGTTTTGCGGCACTGTTGCATCAGAAATGAAAGTGCCAAAAACCCACCAAACATGAGTTTTGGGTCAAACGGGGATGATTACGCGCGTCCGTTGCGAAAAATTAAACTAAGAGTTTTTTTGTGAAACCGTGGGAAAAACGGTCATCCCGAGCGAGTTTTGCGGCCCCGTTTCGTCAGAAATGAAAGTGCCAAAAACGCACCAAACATGAGTTTCAGGTCAAACTGAGATGATTGGGTGCGTCCGTTGTGAAAAAATCAACTACGGTTTTTTGGTGAATACGTGGAAAAACGGTCATCCTGCGCGAGTTTTTTGGCACCGTTCAGTCAAAAATGAAGGTGCCAAAAACCGACCAAACATCTGTTTTGCGTCAAACAGAAATGATAGGGTGCGTCCGTTGCAAAAAAAATTAAACTATCAGTTTTTTTGTGAATCTGTGGGAAAAAACGGCCTTCCCGAGCGAGTTTTGCGGCACCGTTCCATCGGAAATGAAAGTGCCAAAAACCCACCAAACATGAGTTTTGGGTCAAACGGGGATGATTACGCTCGTCCGTTGCGAAAAATTAAACTACAAGTTTTTTTGTGAATGCGTGGGAAAAACGGCCATCCCGAGCGAGTTTTGCGGCACCGTTCCATCGGAAATCAAAGTGCCAATAACCCACCAAACATGAGTTTTGGGTCAAACGGAGATGATTGGGTGCGTCCATTGCAAAAAACTAAACTATGAGTTTTTTTGTGAATCCGTGGGAAAAACGGCCGTCGCGAGCGAGTTTTGCGGCACCGTTCCGTCGGAAATGAAATTGCCAAAACCCAACGAAACATGATTTTTGGGTCAAATGGAGATGATTGGGTGCGTCCGTTGTGTAAAATTAAACTATGAGTTTTTCGGTGCATTAGTGGAAAAAACAGCCCTCCCACGTGAGTTTTCGGCACTGTTGCATTAGAAATGAAAGTGCCAAAAACCCACCAAACATGAGTTTTGGGTCAAACGGGGATGATTACGCGCGTCCGTTGCGAAAAATTAAACTACGAGTTTTTTTGTGAATCCGTGGGAAAAACGGCCATCCCGAGCGAGTTCTGCGGCCCCGTTTCGTCACAAATTAAAGTGCCAAAAACGCACCAAACATGAGTTTCAGGTCAAACCGAGATGATTAGGTGCATCCGTTGTGAAAAATTCAATTGCGGTTTTTTTGGTGAATCCGTGGAAAAACGGTCATCCTGCGCGAGTTTTTTGGCACCGTTCCGTCGAAAATGAAGGTGCCAAAAACCCACCAAACATGTGTTTTGGGTCAAACAGAAATGATAGGGTGCGTCCGGTGCAAAAAATTAAACTATGAGTTTTTTTGAATCCGTTGGAAAAACGGCCCTCCCGAGCGAGTTTTGCGGCACCGTTCCATCAGAAATGAAAGTGCCAAAAACCCACCAAACATGAGTTTTGGGTCAAACAGGGATGATTACGTGCGTCCATTGCAAAAAATGAAACTACGAGTTTTTTTGTGAATGTGGGAAAAACGGCCACCCCGAGCGAGTTTTGCGGCACCGTTCCGTCGGAAATCAAGGTGCCAAAAACCCACCAAACATGAGTTTTGGGTCAAACGGAGATGATTGGGTGCGTCCATTGCGAAAAACTAAACTATGAGTTTTTTTTGAATCCGTAGGAAAAACGGCCATCCCGAGCGAGTTTTGCGGCACCGTTCCGTCGGAAATCAAAGTGCCAAAACCCAACGAAACATGAGTTTTGGGTCAAATGGAGTTGATTAGGTGCGTCCGTTGTGAAAAATTAAACTATGAATTTTTCGGTACATTACTGGGGAAAACAGCTCTCCCACGTGAGTTTTGCGGCACTGTTCCATCAGAAATGAAAGTGCTAAAAACCCACCAAACATGAGTTTTGGGTCAAACGGGGATGATTACGCGCGTCCGTTGCGAAAAATTAAACTACGAGTTTTTTTGTGAATTCGTGGGAAAACAGCCATCCCGAGCGAGTTTTGCGGCACCGTTCCATCAAAAATCAAAGTGCCAATAACCCACCAAACATGAGTTTTGGGTCAAACAGAGATGATTGGGTGCGTCCATTGCGAAAAACTAAACTATAAGTTTTTTTGTGAATCCGTGGGAAAAACGGCCATCGCGAGCGAGTTTTGCGGCACCGTTCCGTCGGAAATGAAAGTGCCAAAACCCAACGAAACATGATTTTTGGGTCAAATGGAGATGATTGGGTGCGTCCGTTGTGAAAAATTAAACTATGAGTTTTTCGGTGCATTAATGGGAAAAACAGCCCTCCCACGTGAGTTTTGCGGCACTGTTCCATCAGAAATGAAAGTGCCAAAAACCCAACAAACATGAGTTTTGGGTCAAACGGGGATGATTACGCGCGTCCGTTGCGAAAAATTAAACTACGAGTTTTTTTGTGAATCCGTGGGAAAAACGGCCATCCCGAGCGAGTTTTGCGGCCCCGTTTCGTCACAAATTAAAGTGCCAAAAACGCACCAAACATGAGTTTCAGGTCAAACCGAGATGATTGGGTGCATCCGTTGTGAAAAATTCAACTGCGGGTTTTTTGGTGAATCCGTGGAAAAACGGTCATCCTGCGCGAGATTTTCGGCACCGTTCCGTCGAAAATGAAGGTGCCAAAAATCCACCAAACATGTGTTTTGGGTGAAACAGAAATGATAGGGTGCGTCCGTTGCAAAAAATTAAACTATGAGTTTTTTTTGAATCCGTGGGAAAAACGGCCCTCCCGAGCGAGTTTTGCGGCACCGTTCCATCGGAAATGAAAGTGCCGAAAACCCACCAAACATGAGTTTTGGGTCAAACAGGGATGATTACGTGCGTCCATTGCAAAAAATGAAACTACGAGTTTTTTTGTGAATGTGGGAAAAACGGCCACCCCGAGCGAGTTTTGCGGCACCGTTCCATCGGAAATCAAAGTGCCAAAAACCCACCAAACATGAGTTTTGGGTCAAACGGAGATGATTGGGTACGTCCAATGCGAAAAACTAAACTATGAGTTTTTTTGTGAATCCGTGGGAAAAACGGCCGTCGCGAGCAAGTTTTGCGGCACCGTTCCATCGGAAATGAAATTGCCAAAACCCAACGAAACATGATTTTTGGGTCAAATGGAGACGATTGGGTGCGTCCGTTGTGTAAAATTAAACTATGAGTTTTTCGGTGCATTAGTGGAAAAAACAGCCCTCCCAGGTGAGTTTTGCGGCACTGTTGCATCAGAAATAAAAGTGCCAAAAACCCACCAAACATGAGTTTTGGGTCAAACGGTGATGATTACGCGCGTCCGTTGCGAAAAATTAAACTACGAGTTTTTTTGTGAATCCGTGGGAAAAACGGCCATCCCGAGCGAGTTTTGCGGCCCCATTTTGTCAGAAATTAAAGTGCCAAAAATGCACCAAACATGAGTCTCAGGTCAAACCGAGATGATTAGGTGCATCCGTTGTGAAAAATTCAACTGCGGTTTTTTTGGTGAATCCGTGGAAAAACGGTCATCCTGCGCGAGGTTTTCGGCACCGTTCCGTCGAAAATGAAGGTGCCAAAAACCCACCAAACATGTGTTTTGGGTCAAACAGAAATGATAGGGTGCGTCCGTTGCAAAAAATTAAACTATGAGTTTTTTTGGATTCCGTGGGAAAAACGGCCCTCCCGAGCGAGTTTTGCGGCACCGTTCCATCGGAAATGAAAGTGCCAAAAACCCGCCAAACATGAGTTTTGGGTCAAACAGGGATGATTACGTGCGTCCATTGCAAAAAATTAAACTACGAGTTTTTTTGTGAATGTGGGAAAAACGGCCACCCCGAGCGAGTTTTGCGGCACCGTTCCGTCGGAAATCAAAGTGCCAAAAACCCACCAAACATGAGTTTTTGGTCAAACGGAGATGATTGGGTGCGTCCATTGCGAAAAACTAAACTATGAGTTTTTTGTGAATCCGTAGGAAAAACGGCCATCCCGAGCGAGTTTTGCGGCACCGTTTCGTCGGAAATGAAAGTGCCAAAACCCAACGAAACATGAGTTTTGGGTCAAATGGAGATGATTAGGTGCGTCCGTTGTGAAAAATTAAACTATGAGTTTTTCGGTGCATTACTGGGAAAAACACCCCTCCCACGTGAGTTTTGCGGCACTGTTCCATCAGAAATGAAAGTGCCAAAAACCCACCAAACATGAGTTTTGGGTCAAACGGGGATGATTACGCTCGTCCGTTGCGAAAGATTAAACTACGAGTTTTTTTGTGAATTCGTGGGAAAAACGGCCATCCCGAGCGAGTTTTGCGGCACCGTTCCATCGGAAATCAAAGTGCCAATAACCCACCAAACATGAGTTTTGGGTCAAACGGAGATGATTGGGTGCGTCCATTGCGAAAACTAAACTATGAGTTTTTTTGTGAATCAGTGGGAAAAACGGCCATCGCGAGCGAGTTTTGCGGCACCGTTCCGTCAGAAATGAAAGTGCCAAAACCCAACGAAACTTGATTTTTGGGTCAAATGGAGATGATTGGATGCGTCCGTTGTGAAAAATTAAACTATGAGTTTTTCGGTGCATTAGTGGGAAAAACAGCCCTCCCACGTGAGTTTTGCGGCACTGTTCCATCAGAAATGAAAGTGCCAAAAACCCACCAAACATGAGTTTTGCGTCAAACGGGGATGATTACGCTCGTCCGTTGCGAAAAAATAAACTACGAGTTTTTTTGTGAATTCGTGGGAAAAATGGCCATCCCAAGCGAGTTTTGTGGCACCGTTCCATCGGAAATCAAAGTGCCAATAACCCACCAAACACTACTGCACAAAGCTTAACCGCAGCGGGCGTTTTCGCTTTACCGCAGCGGGCAACAGCGTCCGCTGCGGTGCTAAGGCCACGGTTAATCGTGGCCATTACCGCAGCGGGCTCTGTTGCCCGCTGCGGTAAAATCCTTAACCGCAGCGGGCAACATAAGGTTTCCGCTGCGGTTAATAGCATTTACCGCAGCGGACAACCTTAACCGCCCACTGCGGTAAATTATTAACCGACCGCTGCGGTAGTTGCGTTTAACCGTAGCGGGCAGCTTATGTTGCCCGCCACGGTTATTAATTTTGGATTAAAATAAATAAATAATGCAGCCAGCAGAAACAGCAGGATATAGCTAGCAGAAACAGCAGAAACAGCAGGATATGAATTCAAATCTGCAGTTTTCAAATAATTCCAGAATTCCAGTTTTCTAACAGATAAATATATATATGCACATATAAACCATCTGGACATAACATACAAAGTGACTTAGTTGTTTGTTGTCATCATATACACATTGACTTAGTTGATTTCAAATTCAAAGTACAATTCATATTTCAACTTGATGAGCATAATCTGTCGGACGAAGCATTGTGTTCCATTTGCGGAGCTTCTCGTATTGGGGTAGCAACGCGAGCTCAGATTCGTTGTCAAAGAACGTTTCTCCTTCGAGAATGCATTTCTCCATTACAAACTTGCATATGTCCGCCTTGACTTGTTTAAAGCACATCCTGCGGCTCTGCTGCTCTCCCCAATACTTGACACCTTCCTTGAGCTTCTTCCAACTATTGGTGTACTCCTTGCTTTCCCTTAGAAACTCACATGTGTACAAGCCACATGTCTTCGATCCTAGTGGTTGTTTGGCGCACTGCACGATTGATACACAAGCATTAGAACCCATATATATGTATGAAACATGAATTGAACCTTTGAAATACTAACCGGGAAATCTCGTCGGATTTTGAGGTGGTACCTATGCTTGTCCTTGAACTTTTGATTTCTTCGGTCCCAGAATCCGGGCACCTTTTGGTATTCCTTATAAGCATTGTACGAAATATAATAGTTTTAGCCACAATTTAAAAATGTAGGGTAACCATAACTGATGAAAAAGCTGGATGACTTACTTTTTCAGACAATCTTCGAATGCCTTATACCCTTGCTTGTTTGGTACGCTCAAGGAGTCAAACACACAGGCCCTGCCATGTGGAGGGTATATGATAAAAGCGACCCAGTGGCCACCCACGAGGCCCTGGCTGCACCATTGCAACAGAATAGTGTTTATGATGAGTAGAAGGCATGATATGCTAGCGGCTTAGGTGTACGTACATGTCTTTCACTTACCCAAAGTGATAGGCTGCCATTATACACTCTGGCCCATCCGGCTTGATCTTCTTCATGCATTCTAGTATGTAATTTTTCAACTTAGTCTTCTCGGCTTTCATATTTTCTTCATATTTCTTCTCTCGCTGTCGAACTGTCATCTCCGGATCAGTGATCTCGAAACCCTTGATGACTCTTTCGGCAATATGTGCAGGAGAGAGGTAGAGTACAGGACGTGTCTTTTTATTACTTACAGTGACCGTCATGCTGCACGGACAAGTCATCATGACATAATAAGTATAGAACTATGGAAAATACGAATGTAGTGATCTGTGGAAGTTGCATTCATCGCTTACAGTGTGAATAGGGTGATTTGAACGATGTCCAGGTCTTCTTCCCGCATCAGGTTGTACATGTCGCTAAAGTCGACGGGTAGGTGCATTTCGTTACCAGCGGGCAAGTGGAAGTACTCCGTGGGAATCTTGACGTTAAAACTTGACATCCCGGCTTTTGCAGCTTGCATGTACCATAGATGGAACCTCCTTGTATCCCACTTTTCCTCGTCGATGAGCTGGGCCTTGGGAATCATGAACTTCCCGCACACATAGTGGCCAGGGCAGTCTTCGGCCTCATCAAATAGTTGACGGGTAGTTTCAGGCCTGGCAAACGATGGATAGGGATGTTAGTAGCATATATACTATGGACGTGGTATTATGCTCAATGTTACCATACCTTTTGAACGTGAGCGTGTACGGGAGCCTGTCGGTGGACGTTCTGGGATTCTTGGTGGGCGGGGGAGGACATTGGCTTGTGGTTGACGGGGGAGGTGTCTTCGTCCCTGTTGCCTCCCCCGTCGTGCCTCCCTGTTGCTCGTTCGTGCTTGGCTGGCTTGTCGTGTTGTCGCCCTTACCGGCCTCTGAGCTTCTTGCCTCATGGACCGGGCCGATCGGCAGACTATTTGGAGGCGGGGGAGACACAGTTCCCATGTCAGCGCCCTTTTCCTTTTCCCCGCCATCACCTTCTACCTTTTCCTTGTCCCCGCCTTCGCTACTGCCTTCTCCTTTGTCCTTTCCCTTTCCCTTGTCCCCGCCCTTTTCTTCGTCATCATCGCTGTCGTGATCTGGATCTTCCGGAGGACAAGATCCGGCGGCTGATGGTTGTGATGCTGGTGTCGGCGTTGGAGTTGGCATCCGAGCAATGATCTCAATGTCCTCGTGGTTCCATAGGACTTCCAATCCAAGTGCCTGCCCTAGGTGCCTGGCCATTTGTAGGTTGGGATGGTCCAATTCAAAATGTTCCTGGTCGGGAACGTGCCATAACGGGCTCACGACCACATAGTCTTCAGGGGTGTTGTCTTTGTTGAAGTCGTGAATATCGTGGGGTGCAAGAATGCATCCCTCGGCCACCACCATCTTCTTGGACCTTCCGAACGGGATGAGGAGTTGGACGTGCTGGTTTTCCTTGAAGCCCTCGTTCGAGACCCTTGGGCGATCCTCGTGCATCGGCAGTAAGGCTTTCTTTTCCTTTGCTTGAGGATTGGGCAGGCCATGGTGATCAAACATCTTCGACCTCATCGCGACCATCTCCGGGTCGTTGCTCGTGAAGGCTTCCGTTATTGAGCTTTTGATCATTTCAGCCACGCCTTCATTGAAGCCCTTGTTATATAGCTCATCTTTATACCTCTGTCTGGACTTGTATGTGGCCGCGTCGGATTGCTACGACTCAACTGACTTCCAGCTCATCTTCGACCCGACACCACGAACGTGGCCGCGATGCTTGGGGGTTCCTAGGACCTCGGTGAGCAAGTTGTGGCCCCGGCGGACCACGATGTTGTCCTTCAGCTTTGCTTTCTCCATCAAAGTCTTCTCGACGTCCTCGAGGTGGGGCTCGTTAAACTTGGTCACCCCGGGCTTCAGCCTCTTTGGAATGCGGGCCCTCATGTAGTCCTTTGCCCTTGGGTCGATGCCCTCATACGGATCTGGAACCCCGGTAGCCTGTCTTGCTTGTTCTTCTTGCTGCCACTTGGTCCTCTGACCGGCAAAGCCAGTCATGCCCAAGTGGTGAGGATTCTTGTTCCTCTTCGCGAGCTCACTGAACTTAGCGCTCTTTTCCTCTGCTTCTTGCGTCTTTCTCAATTCGCAGAAAGCGTCCCACACGTGTGCCTTGACCATAGTGTACTTCAGCAGTGGCGACTTCCCCTTCTTCAGGTAATTTCTGGTCAGCATGGACCTGAAGTTGCGAAGCGCAGTCAACGCCACGTGCAAAGCCCACTCTTGGCACTTCTCCATGTCAGCTGAGGGCGGATATCTGAATCTCATTGTCACCTCACCCCATACATTGTTTTTAATGTCTTTCGGTACATCATGCCAGTTGGGCCAAGTGATCTCCACCTTCTCCTTGGCTATACACGCCACTTGATTGCTGAACTTGCCAATGATTGTATCTGGAGCTATTGGGTTTCCCTCTAGCCCCACCGCATCGATGACATGCACCTCGTTTTCGTTGTCCAACTTGTGCCTCCCGTGTTGTCCCCTCACCCTCTTCTGGCCCTTAGATTTGGATGAAGAGGTTGCCGTAGAGGGAGCGGGGGCTTCTTACTCCCTGATCGCGTCTTCGTCCCTAAACTCAAGCTGACGAGGCACAATCGGCAGCTGTTGACAAGAGTGACGAGCCTTTAGTGATTCAATCGCGTCTTTTTACATGTTTGAAAGCCAGCGTGTTGCGTAAACCTCGAGACTCTCTGCTTCGTCCGCCCCTGGTTCGTACGTGGGATCGTTGCCCTCCTCTGTACGCTGCTTCTTCGGCGGTGGAGTCATGGACACCTCACTCATCAAGCTGGTTGATGAGGAGCTAGGGGTAGGGTCCCTCCATTCGTTAGTTTTGTCTTCCGCCATTTCAGTTCTACATATACGCAGACGCGTATATAATATGATCAGTTCAAAGCTTTTGAATAAAAAATGACACGTATAAGTTTTTGGCTCAGATTTGCCCCTAGGTCAACAAGTCACTGCTAAACTGGTTACTTGTAAAATACAAGCCATCCTAGTCTAGCAACTGACTCAGCATAGAAAGTAGGGGGGCAATTGATCATCATCGCCGCTGCCTCAGCATAGATCGAAAGGGGTCACATCATCGCATTTGCCACTACCTCAGCTTACAAGTTTGAAAAAAATCATCAATGCAAATGCCATAGTAGGTAGTAGGGAGAGTAGTACCAGAGAGTAGTAGTAGGGAGAGGAGTAGTAGGGAGAGGAGTAGTAGGGAGATGAGTAGTAGGGAGAGGAGTAGTAGGGAGAGGAGTAGTAGGGAAATGAGTAGTAGGGAGAGGAGTAGTAGGGAGAGGAGTAGTAGGGAGAGGAGTAGTAGGGACAAGAGTAGTAGGGAGAGGAGTAGTAGGGAGATGAGTAGTAGGGAGAGGAGTAGTAGGGAGAGGAGTAGTAGGGAGATGAGTAGTAGGGAGAGGAGTAGTAGGGAGAGTAGTACAGTAGTATATATAGAGTAGTAATGAAGCACTAGTACAAAGTAGTAGTAGAGAGTAGGGCATTTGCATAGTGTAAAAAACTTAGTACAATGCATCATAAGTAGTGGCAAATGCATAGTGTAAAAAATCATCAAATTGCATCATAGGCAGGAAATAGAACACTGGAGTAGGGGAGACTGGAGTATGCAAAGATCAGAGAGTAGCAGAGAGTAGTAGTACAGGGAGAGATCAGACAAAGATCTTTATGGACTGAAACAGTTATCTTTCAGTCCATGTTTCAGTTATGTTTCAGTCCATGTTTGAGTTATGTTTGAGCCCAAAGCATAACTGAAACATAGCAGAGAGTAGTAGTACAGGGAGAGAGGAGTTAGGGAGAGCAGAAACAAAAATGTCATCAAATTAGCTTGACACAACTGAAACACTAGACTGAAACATGGTTTCAGAAACATAACTTATCAGTAACTGAAACATATAGCTTGACATAACTGAAACATAACTAAAATATAACTGAAACATGGACTGAAACATAACTGAAACATAACTGAAACATAACTGAAACATGGACTGAAACATGGATTGAAACATGGACTGAAACATAACTAAAACATAACTGAAACATAGACTAAAACATAACTGAAGCATAACTGAAACTGTTGGCGCAAAAAGTGGCGTTCTGCGCCAGGCACACGGCAAGCCGGAGAAGCTGGCTTCAATCGTGGCCCGGGTGCTCAGAAGTCCGGTGCGTGCCAGTCAGTTTGACCTGCAACTAACAAGGGAGATAAACCGTTAAATACAAAGCTGGAACGTGCCGGGTATGACCAGACAGTTCCAAGATGTACGGCCCTGAAGCCACTTACGATGACATATAGCTTTGAAAGCTATCTGCCAACAGGTCTAAAGATTATTCGGCAATATGAACAGAGTCACATGAATAACAGGTTGCCGAACACGTTCGCATGAGAATCGTACTCGCATGACGTATTCTATATAAGTTAAAACTTAACCAATCTCGATTGTACAACCGAGTTGGGGTCCATGGAGATTGAACATACAAGCTAAGCATGACTAAGCTAATCTAAAGCCTGCGCCTGCCGCACGACACCTAGCCTTGTCATAGATCAAACATGCTTAACATGCGTGAACCCTCACCACGTGGCAACCTAGATACGATCCAATTCGGCTATTACGAACAGTAGATCTACTGCATAACGACTTTTCAGTAATAAGCATGAAAGAACGGAGCAGATCTATAAGATGGAGCCGAACCGGACGGTATCTAGACTGGGCAAAAGTGTTATGATGAAATAAACATAGCAAAACATATAACACAAGGTAACTTAATGAATCTATCAGATTGCCAAATCTAACAGAGCCGATAACTATCTTTACTCATGTCTCAATCCGCCGCACGATACAAGACACAAACAAAGACCTCCCGTCATAAGCTTAAATCCGCCGCACGATACTAAGCTTAACGTACGAGACTACTTGCACCATATCTAAATCCGCCGCACGATACTAGACATGATAGCAAGGTTGCCGGAACTTACGGAGGTCGACGGATCGATGGCCCCTCTCGAAGAACACGACGACACGACTTGGACTCGAAGACGGCACGGGGCCGGGGTTGGTTGTATTGATTGTGAACAGATATTACAATGGCCCCAGGGTTTATATTTATACCCGGGTGTCCTACGAGTCCTACGAGGACACGATTACAACGACAAAACAGGAAACTTATCTATAATGCGATGCCTTTTATTCTAAGCCTCCCTTAATAATCGGCACGTGCTTAACAACGACAAGATCTTCTATTGCCGAATCTTCTGATATGCCGTATTTGTCGCAAACCGACTTAACCTGAGGTAGCCGACCGCAGCGCCTCATTGCCGAACCCACTCGCCATTGACTAGTCGCCCCAGCCTTGCCGAATGCATCGAGTTAGCCGACCGCATTCGCTGCCTGCCGAATCCCTTAAGCGGCGATTTCTCCCGAACCTGCGTCGTGCTGGCCCACTTGTCATAGTGCGAAAATTCTGTGTTAACACATGCCCCCTCAATTTTTGAACAAAGGCATTTGTTCTGAAATTGACCACAAGTCCTCTTTCCTCTAGGTTTCCGCGTTCCAGCACTGCAGCCGCCATCCGAGAATCCCAAAATTTTCGCGCAGTCGATCTTTACCTCAAGCTTCTGATGGCGACTCAAGACAAGATTCCAGAGGTAAACTTCTCTTACTCATCAATTTCCCTTCAGCCTTCTTCCCGACTTATTCCTTCGCCCCTTTTGCTATTTTCTGAAGGAATACGAGAACCAAATTCTGATCCCTTATGCTGCCAATCCCGACTCTTATCTTCTTGGTCCAATGGGAAATCCCGATCCGGCGGACATCATCGAGAAAGAAACTGAAAGAATTCCCTTTAAGTCCGGAGTTACTCCACCGAGTCACTGGCCAAACACTTTCAAGAACTGGCCCTTTCCCTCAATTGTCGGATGGCGAAATTGGTATCGAAGGATACTTGAAAAGAGAAGCAACCACTGGGAAAGCCAGGACATTGGTCACTGCCTAGAGTTATCTTTATCAGAAATGCCTAGAAACGACTTCCTTCTGATAGCAGTATCTCATTTCTGGTCCAATGCTATTAATGCATTTATCTTTGGCCATGGTATGATGACCATCACTTTGGCCGATATCTTTATGATGACGGGTCTGAATACAACCTTACCGGTATATCCATATAAATACAAGAACAAGAGCAGTCAAAGAGCCGTCAGTTCCGGATGCGGATGGGCCAAATACATTCAGACCTATATGGAGTCATCCAATACTGTTTCTGACAAAGAATCGAAAGCTTTTATGAACATGTGGCTATGCAGATTTATCTTCTGCGGAAAATCCAATGAACCTACTCTAAACCACATGGTGATGGCCGAGGATTTATCGGCAGGCATTCAAATTCCACTAGGCAAATACCTCCTGGGGTCCGTTTATCACATGATGCATCAAATTACTATCCAGATGCACACAGGCAGAGAGGTCGCTTGTGTCAACGGCCCTTGGTGGTTGGTCCAAATGTGGCTTCAACTATATATGCACCAGATAGTATCCGTGAGTTTGCTTAACTTGAGCTTCCCTTCAGTCAATTACGCCGAAGGCCAATCAGCAAGAGTTAAAGCCTGCCAAACCTACGGAGAAGCAGCATCATCCATCAACATTGACATGGACATTGGCCACCTCTTTAAACTATTCTTCAAAGGTTTTGGTAATGTGCTTTGGTTTCCTTACATGGAGAATGAGAACTTGACCTTCCCTTGTAAGTTTAATTATGAATTCGGCTGTGTGGATCAAACATCTATAGATATCTTTAATTCCTTCATTAGGCCCTGCGCCCTGCCAGCCGAATTCCATCATGGAAGACTGGTACAGTCTACCTATGAATTTTATTATCCAAACACAGCAGCCAGACAATTAGGATGCGGCCAGTTGCCCCCTAGATTCTTCTTTTCAACAGTGATAAGGCCCAGGGAAATCATCACAAAAGGTATAATGGCCAAAAAAGTTTTTGAGCTTGGATGGGAGCTGCCAACGTACAAGCCATCTCCATTTGGGATAATAGATGCAGCTCACTCTTTTTTCATTTCCTGGTGGGGAGAATGGCATACTCATATTTTCAATGTGCCAATCCATCCTCTATGTCAGAGTTTACAGTCTGACTTCGCCTTTGATAGTGAGGTAATTTCATTGCTCTTGTCATTCTCTGTTTCTGAATCCAACCAGTCTTTAACATTCGGTCATATACAGGATCCCGAGCCTATACCTCCTGCCAAAGTGCCCAAATATTATCAGGCTGGGCCGAATCCTACCCTTGGATTTAACGCTCCAAACCTGGCCAGCTTTATGAAGATCCCTGCAACCTCTACTGTCATGTTCCCAGAAGGAAAAGGCAAGAGAAGAGCATCCGAAATTGTCCTTTCATCTAAGAAAACAAGAACTAAAAGAGCGAAACCATCGTCCGAGGTATGAATTTTCACTCAGTGCCAACTAATCTCATTCGGCAATGGATCTGACCAAACCTTCGCTTTATTATTCGTTTTAGCCACAGGTTGAAATTCTGAAACCCAGTGATACTTCAACAACTGCCGAAACATCCTCTGAGACCCCCGTAAGGAACGTTCCAGACGAAGATGAGATCCAAAGATCTCCTGATGCTTCAAGGAATGAAGATGCTGACCGAACCATAGGTGAACCAAGTTCCCCTCCGGAATTTCAACAGAGTCCTCAAGTGAGTCGAGGTGTAGCACCTTCCCATGATCAATCAATTCAACAGGTAAAGCTCCTTTCCTTTTCTGCACTTTACCAAAAACATCTACTCGTTCAACTCTTCCTCTTTCTTCTCCAGAAAAACACCAAAGAGCCGAGTACAAGTTATTCCTTTCCTACCGAGGACTATATCACCGAGAGGGGTGAGGAGAGTACCTCCCGACAGACCCTATCAAAGGAGAACCAGGCCCGGTTGAAAGAAATAACCAATCTTCTGAATAAAGACATCATCGACTTGGTTCAAAACGCAGATCAGATAAGGGACACTCTGGAGCTCATTGATGAAGACATTCCCTCTGCTTCTTTAGCTCATCTAGAATCTGCAGCTTGTCTTGATGATTACTTCAGTTCAGTGAAGAGAGCAATCAAAAACATATCATCCAAAACTGCCCTGCAGCATAGTAGGACCTCCAAGAAACAGGAAGTAAAGAACCTGCATTCTGACATCCAGATCGCAAAAACTTCCCTGGAAACCTTGGAGTCCGAACTGAAAGTAATGGAGGAAAAGAAAAGCAAGCTGGAAGCTCAGTTAACCGATCTTAACACTGAAATCCAATCTCACAAAGCTCGCATGGCTGATCTGCCGAGGAACATAAGGACAGCTTCACTGAAGGTAACTTCCATCCTCAAAGAAGATCAGCAAATCAAGATCAGACTCTCCAAGATCCAAAACTCCGCAAATGAAGATCAACAAGTATTAGATGCCGTCAGCCGAATTAGAGCAGAAGCCGTAAAGTCGATCAACCAGCTTTTGAACGAATGAATTGATAATTTCTGTGACAGATTGAGCACAGCATGTTTTGTTCATTCTCCTGATACTTTATTCACCCGAAGTATGCAATCCGTTCTCCCATTTTGTGCTTGTTGAGTGTTTGATTTTATCTAGCCGATTGCACAGCATCGTGTGCACTTGGCCCTGTATTTCTGCGTTTTTTGTGCTAGAGGCGACACATGCCATGCCGGCTGCTTTTTGCTCTAAGGGCGATAGACTCTATCGGCCATTTTTTGTGCTAAGGGCGATACCACCTTGTATCGGCCGTTGGTGCCCGCTAGTCCTTGATTCCGTTATGCACCGACCTCCACGCTAGGATGAAATCTCTTTAGATATCGTCCATTAATCGCCCTAGCAAACTCTTCTCCTTGGAGGGTTTTCAGAACGTACGCATTACCCGGAGCACGTCTCAGAATCCGATTTGCCGAATACCTTGTTAGGGGACCATTTGCCGAATACCTTGTCTTTGGTACCAATTGGCAAGATAATTTTCCAAACCAAGTCTCCTTCTTCGAATCCTTTTTCTTTCACTTTCGAGTTGTAGTACTTGGCAATGCGTATCTTATTTTTCTCAATATTTTGCAGGGCCTTGAGACGAATCAAATGCAAATCCTCTAGCTCATCCATCATCAAATCCTTATAATTTTCTTTAGCCAGATCGTTCTGTAATGTAACTCGTCTTGACCCCGACTGCAATTCCCATGGTAGCACTGCATGATGCCCGTAGACCAACTCGTATGGCGACGACTGAGTCGACCCATGACAAGCCATTCGGTACGCCCACAAAGCTTCGTTGAGTACCAAGTGCCATCTTTTAGGTTTCTCTTCGATCTTCTTTTGAATGATTTTAATCATGATTTTGTTAGAAGCCTCTGCCTGTCCATTGGCCTGTGCATAGTAAGGAGAAGAATTATAGAGTTTAATCCCCATCTCTTCGGCAAAGTCACAAAACTCCGAGGAAGTGAACTGAGTTCCCTGATCGGTAGTGATGGAGTGAGGAATGCCGAATCGGTAAATGATATGCTCCCTGACGAAAGACACCATGTTCTCTGACGTCACCTTCTTCAACGGGACGGCTTCAACCCACTTTGTGAAATAGTCCGTGGCCAACAAGACAAACTTATGTCCTTTGCTAGATGGAGGGTGAATCTGGCCGATCAAATCAACGCCCCATCCTCTGAAAGGCCAAGGCTTAACGATCGGATTCATGGCCGATGCTGGAGCCCTTTGCACATTGCCGAATCGCTGACAATCCTGACAACCTCTGTAATACTTAAAGCAATCTTCGAGCATAGTCGGCCAAAAATATCCAGTCCTCCTGATTAACCATCTCATACGGTGAGCCGACTGGTGTGCACCACATACGCCTTCGTGCACCTCATACATCAGTTTCCTAGCCCCGTCTTGGTTCAGGCACTTAAGCAAAACCCCATCTATGGATTTGTAGTACAATTGATTGTCCAAGAGTGTGAACTTAAGAGCCTTGTACCTAAGTTTTCGGGAGACTTTCCTGGATGGGTTCCTGAGGTAATCGGCAATGTTGTCTCTCCAATCTTCAATTGCCTGATCACGACTTGGGACTGCTTGATCACCTTCTGGGGTTGCTTGTTCTCCCTCAAGTGCAAAAATGTTTTGATTCTCCCTATACCCGGATGCTGCCTGAGCCAACTGGTTTGCTTCTTCATTTTGCCCCCTAGGAATATGTTGCAAGGTTACCGATCGAAACTGTCTGAGGAGCTCTTGGCAACCTTCGAGATATTCCTGCAGCGTGTTGTTCTTGCACTCGTATTTGCCGGTCAATTGCTTGATCACTAATTCCGAGTCACCGAAGATCTCCACGGCGTCTGCCTTTATGTCCACAAGCAACCGTAGCCCTCGGAGCAGTGCTTCGTACTCTGCTTGATTATTAGTTACCGGGTACTCGATTGGTACAGAGTACTTGAAGGGTGCCCCCTTGGGAGAAATCAACATGATCCCGACTCCACCACCTTTGCTGCACGAGGATCCATCAAAAAACAATGCCCAAGGGATAATGGTTATCATGTTAGCATTAGGATCACGGTGGTGAGTGACAAAATCAGCCATAATCTGGCCTTTAACAGCCTTTGCCGATTCAAAACGCAAATCAAATTCGGAAAGGGCCAAAACCCATTTACCGATCCTTCCACTTAAAATCGGCATTAATAACATGTGCTTGATTACATCAAATTCTGATACCACCACGCATTCGGCATTCAGTAGATAGTGCCGAAACTTGGTACAGGAATAGAAAACGCACAAGCACAACTTTTCCGTAGCCGAATACCTTGTCTCGGGGTCCAGTAGCTTTCGGCTAAGATAGGCTATGACTCTCTCTTTCCCTTCGAATTCTTGCATGAGGGCCGACCCTATCGTTAGGTTGTCGGCCGTCACGTACAACTTGAAAGGCTTGTCGAGTTGTGGAGGAACCAATACTGGTGGTGCCTTCATGTACTCCTTGATCTCATCGAAAGCCTTTTGTTGCACGTCACCCCACATGAACTCCTGATCTTTCTTGAGCTTCAATAGTGGAGAAAATGGCAGCACGCGCTCAGACAAGTTGGATATGAACCTTCTGACAAAGTTGATTTTGCCGAGCAGTGATTGAAGTTCTTTGAGATTGGTCGGTGGCACTACCTTATCAATTGCTTCCATGCTCTTCCTACCGACTTCGATCCCTTTTTTGTGGACCAGGAATCCCAGAAACTCACCAGCCGACACCCCAAATGCACACTTGGTTGGATTCATCTTTAAGCCATGTTTCCTCGTGCACTCCAAGGTCTTCCTTAAATCGGCTAAGTGTCCTTCCTTGCTTCTGGATTTGACCACCACATCATCAATGTAGATCTCTACGATCTTGCCGATCAGCTCATGGAATATGTAATTCATGGCTCGCTGGTAAGTGGCACCGGCATTTTTCAAACCAAAAGTCATGACCGTCCATTCAAACAAACCTATATGGCCGGGGCACCTGAAGGCCGTCTTTGCCACATCCTCTGCGGCCATGAAGATCTGATTGTAACCTGCGTTGCCGTCCATAAAGATTATGATTTCAAAACCGGCCGAAGCATCTACTAGCAAATCGGCCACCGGCATTGGATAACCGTCCATAGGAGTGGCTTTGTTGAGGTTCCTGAAGTCGATGCAGACCCTCATCTTCCCGTTTTTCTTGTACACCGGGACAATATTGGAGATCCACTCCGCATATCGACACGGCCGAATGAAGTTAGCTTCTAGTAATCTTTCCACTTCTTTTTTCACGTCGGCCAATACCTCCTCCTTGTAGATCCTGCGCGGAGGTTGTTTGTATGGACGGTATCCAGGCTTGATCGGCAACTTATGCTCAACGATGGACCATCCAATCCGGGCATCTCCGTGTAGTCCCAGGCGAAACAATCTTTGAACTCTTTTAGGAGATCTACTAACTGTACTCTGAAAGCAGGGTCTAAATTAGAAATTATGAACATCGGCCTTCTTTTACTTGTGTCGCCAACATCCACTTCTTCCAGTTGGTCGGCCGATGCGAAGCCACGTCCCAGTTTGCCCTCGCTACTGTCAGTTGGGTTGTCCATCTAAAAGAAACTTTGAGAGCCGACTGCTTGGATCGGCTGTTGATCTCTGCCGTAGATGTTGACAGGACCTTCTTCCCACACACGATCGGAGAAGCAATCTACTCCGTCAAATTCCCAGTAAGTGGGCTCAATGGTAGCAACACTCACCGAGTCATCTGCTTGGACAATCTCGATGTCATCTCCAACCCACTGGATGAGTATTTGGTGCATGGTCGAAGGTATGCAACAGTTGGCATGGATCCAATCTCTGCCCAAAAGCAGGCTGTATGCCCCCTTGCCGTCAATGACAAAGAAGGTTGTGATGAGCGTCTTGGATCCTATCATCAGTTCCACGTGCACGGCACCCCGAGTGTCAGAGGGATTGCCGGCAAAGTCACGGAGTATCATGTCCGTTTTGAGCAGATCTTCATCGTTCATGCCCAGCTTTCTGAAGGTGGCGTAAGGCATGATGTTGATCGCTGCACCGCCATCGACAAACATCTTGGTTAGCGGCTTTCCGTTGACGTACCCCTTGACATATAACAGCTTCAAATGCCGATGCTTAGCTGGCTTGTCAAATGCTGCCTCCTGAGACAACACGAGCTGTGCCGCGAGCTCATTGTGCTCGGCCTCATCGGAGTCCGAACGCGCTTCGTCCTGTGCCCCCTGGCCGATTGGAGCCATGAATTCCAGGGGAAGGAAGAAGGTCATGGCCACGCCAGCGCCTTCGCCGTTGTTGTCTGGCTTTTCCTTCGGACGCCACTCTTGCTTCTTCCCACCGGCAGCTGCTTCTTCCAACTCCCTATTCCGGAGGCGTTGCACTCTCCTTTTCTGGCTTTTCCTGAGCCCTGGTGGGCACCATTGCCCCTTTTGCCACCTATATGGGCGGGGCTGTACCTCCTCGCTGTCGTCCCGGTGATGCACCCACTCCTGGTCGGCACATCTTTTGGCTTGCCGACCCGGGCTTCTCATTTTTAGGCGCCGATCGTCCATTGGGATGCGTGTTCCCAACCTTTCATGGACGGGACGGCGGTTGACCCGATCCTGCCTATACCCCTTGTACTGATCGCTGCACTCGGGGCAGTTGTTGACGGCAGGCAGTTTCAAGCCTTCGTTCCAGCAGTGGCGGAAGAACGGACAGCCCCAGTGAGCTTGCTCCCGCTCTTGGCGGCGTTCTTGCTCCCAGCGATGGGCCCGTTCTCTGTGGTAAGCCCTCTCCTCCAGACGATACCGGTGCTCTCCCGCGTGATCGTCTTCATGCTGGTATTCCTCTGTGAATTCTTGCTCTTCGCGTTGGAGACGCATCTGCTCTTTCTCCTTTTGCCGGCGCCACTTGTTAAGGAGATCCCTGTGGGTAGGCCTGCGCCTGGAAGACGACTCTCCGTGCTCGTATCGGCTATTCGCGGCTTGGGCGTGCTGTCGGAGCTCATCGCCAGTGATTTGCCGATCGGGATCCACTGCGCCAGACTCGCGCGCCTTGTCGGAGGTGAGGACTCTGACCTTGCCCTTGCCTCTGGGATCTTCCGGGGCTACCATGTTTACTGAGACGAACACGGAGTTCTGGGCGAAGGGGTTGGCATCGATCTTCATCTTGCCATTGAACTTGATGTGCCCATCCTGGATGGCCTTCTGGATCCTTGTCCTGAACACACGGCAGTCATTAATAGAATGGGTGTTAGTGTTATGAAAGCCGCAGTACTTCTTGTCTTTGACGCCTCTAGGACGTAGCATCGGGTGATCCGGGGGTAGCCTGACTCTCCCTTCGGCAATCAGAAACTCGAAGAGTTTGTCGGCCTTGGTGACGTCGAAGTCATATGCCCCTTTCTGCTGGCGCAGCCACTGCTTGTTGGCCTGGGTCGGTTCTTTGTCCCAGTTGAACTCTGCAGCGGCCACCTCATCTTCGGCATCGGAATAGTCATCGGCTTTGTCCAGGAAAGCTTGATACATCTGGGCCGCGACATTGTCCCTCTGGAAGCGCCCTTCCCTCCGGAAGCCTTGCGCCTGGATAGTCATTTCATTCAGCCGGCGAGAGAGATGACCCAGGTCCTCGAACTCCTGGCCGAAGAGCTTGTCTCTGATGCTTGGGAGCATGCCTGCCACGGCCAATGGTGGAAGCTGGTCGTCCGGCAAGTACATGCCGAAGCACTGGCTTTTGACTTCTCTAAACCTGCGCAGGTAGTCCTGCGGTGTCTCATTCGGCCTCTGGCGCACATACATGATGTCCACCAGCTTCTTCTCCTTGGTGCCCGTGTAGAAGTGCGTATGGAACTTCTGTTCCAAGTCTGCCCAAGAGAGAATAGAGCCCGGCGGCAGAGACGTGAACCAAGCGAACGCCGGCCCAGTGAGCGATGATGGGAAGTACCGAACCCTGAAGGCGTCCTCGGTATTGGCCTCTCCCAGCTGGAGTAGATAGCGACTGATGTGCTCCACCGTGCTAGTATCGTCTAAGCTGGAGAACTTGGACAAGTCTGTCGGCACCTTGACTCTGGGAGGTAGAGCCACACGGTGGAACCATTCGGGGAACGGAGACCTGTAAGCATAGGTACCCTTAGGCTTCAGGCCGAAAGTGCGCTGCATCATATCTGCCATCCTCTCTAGCATGACATCGACATTAGAGTCGGCGGTCTTCTCGGCCGTCGGTTTCCCGTATCCTGGATGTGGGGCACCTTCTATATTGTGAGGCTCAAGCATCTCATGGTATCCGTTTCCGTAGTAGTCCTTTATGAGCCTGTAGGTTTGCGGGGAGATCTTGCGTGTTGACTCTGGCGGCTAACCCTTAGCGCCGAACGTGAGGTGACCCATGGTCGGCAACTGGCCTTCTGGCGTGTGCTTCTCTTGAATGGTCATTCCGCTCTTAGGCGGGGTCTCCTCACCAGCAGTTCCTGCCCCCTTGAGGTGATTCGGCAGATTGAAAAGATGCGGTCCTGCTATAGGGCCAAACTCGGCCTCCATAAGTTCATCGACCTTGGGGCCGAATTGGGCGATCATGATGGTGCGGAAGGTGTTGAGAAACGCCCCATGCATGCGACCGATGGCACCAGAGACAGCTTCGTTGATCATATGAGACATTTTCAACACTGCCTCCGCTTCCCCGGGATCATTCGGGTTGGGCTAGACGGGTTTCGGCAGATCGTGCAGACGGCAAACCTTTCCGCTCTTGTTCTTGGAAAAGGCTTCTAGGCACTTGGCCTGGAATTCGGCACAAGCATCCTCCACCTGCTCTCTGTACTCGTCGGGTAGTTCGGTGAGCTGCACCTGCACGAGCCCCGCCTTGTTGCTGGCCTCGGCTTCAGTGACTTCGACCATTGCTGCAGGAAAAAAGTGTTGGTCCCACCGGGCGTGCCAAAAAGTGTGTTGGCGCAAAAAGTGGCGTTCTGCGCCAGGCACACGGCAAGCCGGAGAAGCTGGCTTCAATCGTGGCCCGGGTGCTCAGAAGTCCGGTGCGTGCCAGTCAGTTTGACCTGCAACTAACAAGGGAGATAAACCGTTAAATACAAAGCTGGAACGTGCCGGGTATGACCAGACAGTTCCAAGATGTACGGCCCTGAAGCCACTTACGACGACATATAGCTATGAAAGCTATCTGCCAACAGGTCTAAAGATTATTCGGCAATATGAACAGAGTCACATGAATAACAGGTTGCCGAACACGTTCGCATGAGAATCGTACTCGCATGACGTATTCTATATAAGTTAAAACTTAACCAATCTCGATTGTACAACCGAGTTGGGGTCCATGGAGATTGAACATACAAGCTAAGCATGACTAAGCTAATCTAAAGCCTGCGCCTGCCGCACGACACCTAGCCTTGTCATAGATCAAACATGCTTAACATGCGTGAACCCTCACCACGTGGCAACCTAGATACGATCCAATTCGGCTATTACGAACAGTAGATCTACTGCATAACGACTTTTCAGTAATAAGCGTGAAAGAACGGAGCAGATCTATAAAGATGGAGCCGAACCGGACGGTATCTAGACTGGGCAAAAGTGTTATGATGAAATAAACATAGCAAAACATATAACACAAGGTAACTTAATGAATCTATCAGATTGCCAAATCTAACAGAGCCGATAACTATCTTTACTCATGTCTCAATCCGCCGCACGATACAAGACACAAACAAAGACCTCCCGTCATAAGCTTAAATCCGCCGCACGATACTAAGCTTAACGTACGAGACTACTTGCACCATATCTAAATCCGCCGCACGATACTAGACATGATAGCAAGGTTGTCGGAACTTACGGAGGTCGACGGATCGATGGCCCCTCTCGAAGAACACGACGACACGACTTGGACTCGAAGACGACACGGGGCCGGGGTTGGTTGTATTGATTGTGAACAGATATTACAATGGCCCCAGGGTTTATATTTATACCCGGGTGTCCTACGAGTCCTACGAGGACACGATTACAACGACAAAACAGGAAACTTATCTATAATGCGATGCCTTTTATTCTAAGCCTCCCTTAATAATCGGCACATGCTTAACAACGACAAGATCTTCTGTTGCCGAATCTTCTGATATGCCGTATTTGTCGCAAACCGACTTAACCTGAGGTAGCCGACCGCAGCGCCTCATTGCCGAACCCGCTCGCCATTGACTAGTCGCCCCAGCCTTGCCGAATGCATCGAGTTAGCCGACCGCGTTCGCTGCCTGCCGAATCCCTTAAGCGGCGATTTCTCCCGAACCTGCGTCGTGCTGGCCCACTTGTCATAGTGCGAAAATTCTGTGTTAACAGAAACATGGACTGAAACATGGATTGAAACATGGACTGAAACATAACTAAAACATAACTGAAACATGGACTGAAACATGGACTGAAACATAACTGAAACATAACTGGACTGACAGTGATATAAGGAATAAGCCATAACATCCAGAGATAACTGAAACATGTGGACTGAAAGTGCTAGCTGAATATCAGGGGCATAACAAACTGAGTAATGCATCAGGGGCATAACAAACTGAGTTCATATATGCCCATCATTCTCAAGTGCATGAAAGTGCTAGCTGAATATTAGGGGCATAACAAACTGAGTTCATATATGCCCATAATTCGGCAAAACAAACTGAGTAATGCATCAGGGGCATAACAAACTGAATATCTTCTCCAGTGCTAGCTGTAGCATGAAAGTGAGTAGTGACACTACAGATAATGCATCAAGTTAATTTAACCATCAGTGAGCATCAGCAGCATAACAAACTGAGTTCATATATGCCTAGACCCAATGCAAAGACAGAACAACAGATGCACTAATGATAGCAGGGTTTGATCCATATATAAGCATGAAGAAAATCTATTTATCTTTGAATCAAATGTAACTTCATATCAGAGTATATATCAAATGTAACTGCATATCAGAGTATATATCAAATGTAACTGCATATCAGAGTATATATCAAATGTAACTGCAACATACTGGATCATGCCTCAAATGAACCCTAGCAGATAAAACCCGATGGGGAAGGAGATGTAGATGGAGGTGGACTTACCTGTGACGATGTAGATGACCACGGCGGGGAAGGCCCTCGTCCTCGCGGTCGGAGGCTGCGCCGGCGGTGGGGAAGGGCCTCCGCCTCGCGGTCGGAGGCTACGATGGCGGCGGGGAAGGCCTCGGCCTCGCGGTCAGAGGCAGCGACGGGGAAGCGCACAGGCCTCGGCCTCGCGGTCAGAGACAACGAAGGGGTCCGGCTAGGGCACGGGCGCACAGGAGGATGGGCGAGAGTGGAGGAGGGCTCCGGCGGCATAGTCCGTAGGAGGACGGGCGTAGAGCGGAGGAGGACGGGCGCGGAGGAGAGGAGGACGGTTGGCAATGGCGACGGCGGAGCCCAACAATGGCGACGGCGGCGGGCCGGGAGAATTTGGGCAGCCCTTCGGGGTCAGAGCAAACCAAGTGAAGGACTCGGCCACTTTGGCAGTTAGGTTGACCTTATATAGGGTTCAATTTACCGAAGCGGGCATCGTAAGTGCCTGCTGCAGTAAATATTAACCGCAGCGGGCATCTTAAGAGCCCGCTTCGGTTAATTATTAACCACAGCGGGCACTTACGATGCCCGCTGCGGTTATTCAAAGAAGTTATTAATAAAAAATTTATTAATAACTTTTCATAAGTTCACTTTTTCATATTATTACAGCATGGGTACATTAACTTATTATTAAAAATAAAAACTTATTAATACAAACTTTTATTAATAACTTTTCATAAGTTCACTTTTTCATATTATTACAGCATGATGTGTGTCATATATATATATACATCTTATTTTGGTGTTGGTGCTTTCACGGACCGCTTCTCACCATCGGGACGGGCCCAGGGCTTCATACCGCTCTTGTTGCAACGGTCCTCGACGGCCTTGATCTTCTTTGCAAAATCGGTAAAAAGTTGGAGCTCTGCATAGTTGTTGTATTGTTCTGGGCTTTGGACCCCATCAGCTCCAACAATCCGCTGCTTTCCTGACACGATCACATGCCTCTTTGGGTCCTCTAGACAGATATAGTAGGCCACTTGTGCGACATTGGTTGCAAGTACCCATTGGTCATCTTTGTAACCGATACTTTTGAGGTTCACGGTGGTTAGCCCGAAACTGTCGACCGCGACCGCTTAGGGTTTACCCAGTGGCACCGGAAGACGGTTACGCATACGTCCTTGCCATAGTCAAGTTCCCATATTTCTTCGATCTGGCCATAGTATTGCGTCCTCGTACTTGTGGCCTCGTCGACGCCCTCATATCGAACACCGCAGTTCTGTGTCGCGCTCTTCTTGTCCTTCTCTTTCGTGTGGAACCTGTACCCCTTCACATCGTACCCTTGCCACGTCGTGATTTGGCTTGATGGGCCTTGCAGAAGCTTCTGCACAGTCTCTGTATCTTCATCATCAGGGCATCTTTCTAGGGGTACGTGTTGCTCTTTGAGCCAATCTATGAAACTGTCCATGTGCTCATTCTGGACCCATGCCTCTGTGCGTTGTCCGTCATTAGCGGCGCGGATCTCTTCTATGTGTCTCTCGACATATTTCTCCATGCTCACCAACTGATGAAGGATGTTGTAATGAGCTTGTCCAATCTCCTTGTATGGTATATCCGTGCGAACTTTTCGGCCCGTGCACCCCATGCCCGCGGTTCTGCCCTCGTGCTAATGGACAGGCAACCCAATCGCCCTCCCATCTTTTATGTACCTCATACACCAGTTCACTGCCTCTTCGGTTGTGTACGCCTCGATCATAGAGCCCTCCGGGTGAGCACGGTTATGAACATATCTATTGAGGGTGGACATGAACCGCTCGTACGTCCACATCTCATGTAGGTACACGGGGCCTAGTTACTCGATCTGATCCACCATGTGCATCATTAGGTGCACCATAATATCAAAATATGATGGGGGAAAGCACATCTCAAGCTGGCAAAGGGTCTCCGCGATGAAGTCCTTAAGGGCAGGGAGGTCAGCCTTACCGATGACCTTCTGCGTGATGCGGTTAAAGAAGTATGATATCCGAGTGACCACCATCTTCACGTACTCTGGACCGATAACCCTTATCACAATTGGAAGGAACACCGTCAGCATGATGAGGCAGTCATGTGCGTTGTAGCCAGTCAATGTGAGGTCTTTCAAGGAGATGAGGCTTTTAATGTTGGAAGAGAAACCGGTAGGCACCTTGATACCCCTGAGAAGGTTGAGCATAGCAGTCTTCTCGCCATGCCTTAGGTTGTAGGCCGCACCTGGAAGATCAACTTTACCATTATGAGGTGACCCAGGGTGAAGGTCCTGCCTGATGCCCTGGTTGAGAAGATCCATCCGTGACTTCAGACCATCCTTCGTCTTTCCCGATATGTCAGCAGGACACCGATCGTGCTATCAAAGACGTTCTTCTCGAGATGCATACAATCGATGGCATGGGGTGTTTTCAGTGTCTTCCAATATGATAGGTACTCGAAGAAAATCGACCTCTTCTTGAAAGGAACAGAGGGGACCTGTGACGCTTCCTCCGTCGTGTCTCGCTTTCGCTTCCTCGTTTGTTTTGTCCCCTCCTCTGGTGGCTTCTTCTTCTTCCCAAACTCGATCTGATCAATACCCTTCACCATCTCATAGACCTTTGGCCCCCAACTAGTATGCGCTGGTTGTTCACCCTGTGGCTCGCCCTGATCATCGAACAATTGATTCATGACACTTCTTCTATATTTGTGCCTTTTCGGAAGGAACCGCCTGTGCCTTATGTAGACCATCTTGTTTGATCCCTTGAGGTAAGTGTAGCATGTCTCGTCGATGCACATTACGCAGCCGGTCTTCCCTTTGATGTGCCCCGACAGTGAGAAGAGGCCGGGGTAGTCGGTGATGGTGACAAAGATGATGGCTTTTAGGGTGAACTTCTCCTTGAGGGACGGATCCGCCATCTCGACCCCAACATCAAATAGCTCCTTCATTTCCTCCATTACCGGCTCCAGGAAAACATCGATATCATTGCCAGGCTGCTTCGGTCCCGAGATAAGCATGGTCAACAGAAGATACCTGCGCCTCTGACACAGATGGGGAGGTAGGTTGTAGATGGTCAGTACGACCGGCCAGGTGCTGTGGGAGCTGCTCAGCTCGCCGAACGGATTCATCCCATCGGTGCTCAGCGCGAACCGAACGTTCCTGGGATCTTTGCCAAATTGCGGGTAGGCCTTGTCGAAATCTTTCCACTGCTGGCCATCGGAGGGGTGCCGCAGCATGCCATCGTCCTTCAAGCGGTCAGCTGATGCATGCCAGGACATGAGCTTCGCGTCCTCTCGGTTCCCAAATAGCGCACAGAGGCGGTCGATCACTGGCATGTACCACACCGACAGTGCCGGACTTCTCCTCAACGTGTAACCCACTTCTTCCTCGTACTGCTGATGAGCCGAGATGCGATTGGCTGCAACATTGCTCTTCTTGACACCCTTCTTCTTCTTCCTCTGACCACCTCGCAAGGCCTCATCGTCGTCTGCATCCACGCGACAGCCAGCATTTCTCTTGTAGCGACTGGCGCCACAGTGCGGACAGCTCGTCAAATTCTCATACTTTATGCCCCGATAGAGGATGCAGTGGTTAGGGCAGGCATCGAACTTTCTAAGCTTCATCGCCACTGGCCGGATAAGCATCTTCGCCCGATACGTATTTCCTGGGATCTTGTTACTCGTCGGGAATGTTTTAGCAAGGTAACCTAACAGCTCATCAAAGCTAGTGTCTGACCACCCATGCCGAGCCTTCATCATCAACATGTGGAGGTTGAAACGGAGCACCGTGCAATCCTTCGGACATTCCTCGCCGTCCTTATATAAAGGATCAAGTGACGCCTGCTTCATCTCTCTGAAATTTTCCAGCCACTTCGGGGAGCCATACACGACGTCGTCTTCGTCGATGTGGTTGACTAAATCCTAAAACAGCTGCACATCCGCAGGGTCCTGCACCGTAGCATCCTCAACATCTCCACCACCATCATCTATCATATCCTGGAGTACATCTGCCTCCACAGTGATGTGGTCACGAGCACTACTGTCACTGAAGGCAGGAGCTACTGTTGCTGATGAGACATGCGCTCCAGGATCTTGGTTCACCGTCGCCGTCGACGCTGAGCTTACTCCAGATGCCGCCCCGACACTCGGATCGAATCTCTCGCCGTGATGAGTCCACACCGTGTAATCATCCATGAAACCAAAACGAATCAAATGAGATTGCACTGTGCCTTCGTCTTTGAAGGCGGTCAGATTCTTGCAACGATGACATGGACATATGATTGTCATCTGGTTCGATCTCTCACGGTCAGCTTTCGCAGCGAAAATAAACTTTCTCACTTCAACGATATACCGCACATCAAGTACTCTATTGATCTTATACATCCATTCCGACCGGTCCATCGTACCTGCGATCCTTAATTAATAACACACATCATGAATCACAAAACAAAGATGAATTAGAAAAAAATAATAATTTATTATATTTATGTTAAATCTAGGGACAGAATTAATAACAACGGCAAATAAAATTAATGCCTCCATGATGAACTTAGAGAAACAAATACCAGTTTTCTCTCTCCTACATGAAACTAGATCTAAAAGGGAGGCTACAAAGAGAGAGAAAGAGAGGGGAAAGAGGGTGGAGATCATCTAGGTACCTCTTGTAGAGTACTTCTCCTCCAAATCAAACAAATAAACCTCAAAAACAAGTTATTTGGGACAAAAATTCGGCAAAACTTCTTCCCCCGTTTTTGGTCTAGAGGAAGAAGATGATCGGGTTCTGCTGGCGGCGGCGGTGGCTTAAATAGCAAAGAATAACCGAAGCAGGCAACGTAATGAGCCCGCTGCGGTTAATCTTATTTAACTGCAGCGGGCACGTTACGTAGCCCGCTGCAGTTAAATAAGATTAACCGCAGCGGGCACCTTACGTTGCCCGCTTCGGTTAATGATTAACCGCAGCGGGCACTTCGGCGGCTGACCGCTGCAGGCCGGCCACCGAATAACCGTGGCGGGCAAAAACTGTGCCCGCCACGGAGCCAATTTAGGCAACGCTGCACAAGTTCTTTTTTGTAGTAGTGAAACATGAGTTTTGGGTCAAACGGAGATGATTGGGTGCGTCCATTGCGAAAAACTAAACTATGAGTTTTTTTGAATCCGTGGGAAAAACGGCCATCCCGAGCGAGTTTTGCGGCACCGTTCCGTCGGAAATGAAAGTGCCAAAACCCAACGAAACATGAGTTTTGGGTCAAATGGAGATGATTGTGTGCGTCCATTGTGAAAAATGAAACTATGAGTTTTTCGGTGCATTACTGGGAAAAACAGCCCTCCCACGTGAGTTTTGCGGCACTATTCCATCAGAAATGAAAGTGCCAAAACCCACCAAACATGAGTTTTGGGTCAAACGGGGATGATTACGCTCGTCCATTGCGAAAAATTAAACTACGAGTTTTTTTGTGAATTCGTTGGAAAAATGGCCATCCTGAGCGAGTTTTGCGGCACCGTTCCATCGGAAATCAAAGTGCCAATAACCCACCAAACATGTGTTTTGGGTCAAACGGAGATGATTGGGTGCGTCCATTGCGAAAAACTAAACTATGAGTTTTTTGTGAATCCGTGGGAAAACGGCCATCGCGAGCGAGTTTTGCGGCACCGTTCCGTCGGAAATGAATGTGCCAAAACCCAACGAAACATGATTTTTGGGTCAAATGGAGATGATTGGGTGCGTCCGTTGTGAAAAATTAAACTATGAGTTTTTCAGTGCATTAGTGGGAAAAACAGCCCTCCCACGTGAGTTTTGCGGCACTGTTCCATCAGAAATGAAAGTGCCAAAAACCCACCAAACATGAGTTTTGGGTCAAACGGGGATGATTACGCGCGTCCGTTGCGAAAAATTAAACTACGAGTTTTTTTGTGAATTCGTGGGAAAAACGGCCATCCCGAGCGAGTTTTGCGGCCCCGTTTCCTCAAAAATGAAAGTGCCAAAAACGCACCAAACATGAGTTTCAGGTCAAACCGAGATGATTGGGTGCGTCCGTTGTGAAAAATTCAACTGTTGTTTTTTGGTGAATCCGTGGAAAAACGGTCATCCTGCGCGAGTTTTTTGGCACCGTTCCGTCGAAAATGAAGGTGCCAAAAACCCACCAAACATGTGTTTTGGGTCAAACAGAAATGATAGGGTGCGTCCGTTGCAAAAAATTAAAATATGAGTTTTTTTTGAATCCGTGGGAAAAACGGCCATCCCGAGCGAGTTTTGCGGCACCGTTCCGTCGGAAATCAAAGTGCCAAAAACCCACCAAACATGAGTTTTGGGTCAAACGGAGATGATTGGGTGCGTCCATTGCGAAAAACTAAACTATGAGTTTTTTGTGAATCCGTGGGAAAAACGGCCATCCCGAGCGAGTTTTGCGGCACCGTTCCGTCGGAAATGAAAGTGCCAAAACCCAACGAAACATGAGTTTTGGGTCAAATGGAGATGATTGGGTGCGTCCGTTGTGAAAAATTAAACTATGAGTTTTTCGGTGCATTAGTGGGAAAACAGCCCTCCCACGTGAGTTTTGCGGCACCGTTGCATCAGAAATGAATGTGCCAAAACCCACCAAACATGAGTTTTGGGTCCAACAGGGATGATTACGCACGTCCGTTGCGAAAAATTAAACTACGAGTTTTTTTGTGAATCCGTGGGAAAACGGCCACCCGAGCGAGTTTTGCGGCCCCGTTTCGTCAGAAATGAAAGTGCCAAAAACGCACCAAACATGAGTTTTAGGTCAAACCGAGATGATTGGGTGCGTCCGTTGTGAAAAATTCAACTACGGTTTTTTTAGTGAATCCGTGGAAAAACGGTCATCCTGCGCGAGTTTTTCGGCACCGTTCCGTAGAAAATGAAGGTGCCAAAAACCCACCAAACATGTGTTTTGGGTCAAACAGAAATTATAGGGTGCGTCCGTTGCAAAAAATTAAACTATGAGTTTTTTTTGAATCCGTGGGAAAAACGGCCCTCCCGAGCGAGTTTTGCGGCACCGTTCCATCGGAAATGAAAGTGGCAAAACCCCACCAAACATGAGTTTTGGGTCATATAGGGATGATTAGGTGCGTCCATTGCGAAAAATTAAACTACGAGTTTTTTTGTGAATCATGGGAAAAACGGCCATCCCGAGCGAGTTTTGCGGCGCCGTTCCGTCGGAAATCAAAGTGCCAAAAACCCACCAAACATGAGTTTTGGGTCAAACGGAGATGATTGGGTGCGTCCATTGCGAAAAACTAAACTATGAGTTTTTTTTAATCTGTGGGAAAAACGGCGATCCCGAGCAAGTTTTGCTGCACCGTTCCGTCAGAAATGAAAGTGCCAAAACCCAACGAAACATGAGTTTTGGGTCAAATGGAGATGATTGGGTGTGTCCGTTGTGAAAAATTAAACTATGAGTTTTTCGGTGCATTAGTGGGAAAAATAGCCCTCCCACGTGAGTTTTGCGGCACCGTTCCATCAGAAATGAAAGTGCCAAAAACCCAGCAAATATGAGTTTTGGGTCAAACGAGGACGATTACGCGCGTCCGTTGCGAAAAATTAAACTACGAGTTTTTTTGTGAATCCGTGGAAAAAACGGCCATCCCGAGCGAGTTGTGGGCCCCGTTTCGTCAGAAATGAAAGTGACAAAAACGCACCAAACATGAGTTTCAGGTCAAACCGAAATGATTGGGTGTGTCTGTTGTGAAAAATTCAACTGCGGTTTTTTGTTGAATCCGTGGAAAAACGGTCGTCCTGCGCGAGTTTTTCGGCACCGTTCCGTCGAAAATGAAAGTGCCAAAAACCCACCAAACATGAGTTTAGGGACAAACGGAATTGATTGGGTGTGTCCGTTGCAAAAAAAATAAACTATGAGTTTTTTTGTGAGTCCGTGGGAAAAACGGCCATCCCGAGCGAGTTTTGCGGCACCGTTCCATCGAAAATGAAAGTGCCAAAACCTATGAAACATGAGTTTTGGGTCAAATGGAGATGATCGAATGTGTCCGTTGTGAAAAATTAAACTATGAGTTTTTCTGTGCACTAGTGCAAAAAACAGCCCTCCCACGTCAGTTTTGCGGCACCGTTCCATCAGAAATGAAAGTGCCAAAAACCCACCAAACATGAGTTTTGGGTCAAACAGAGATGATTGGGTGTGTTCATTGCGAAAAATTCAACTACGAGTTTTTCGGTGCATTGGTGAAAAAACGGCCACGACACATGAGTTTTGCGGCACAGTTCCGTAGGAAATGAAAGTGCCGAAAACCCACCAAACATGAGTGTCGGATCAAACGGAGATGATTGGGTGCATCCGTTGCGGAAAATTCAACTCTGAGTTTTTTTGGTGAATCCATGGAAAAAACAGCCATACCACGCGAGTTTTGCGGCACCATTTCATCAGAAATGAAAGTGCCAAAAACCCACCAAACATGAGTTTCGGGTCAAACAGAGATGATTGGGTGCGTCCATTGCGAAAAATTCAAGTGCGGTTTTTTATGAATCTGTGGAAAAATGGTCATCCGGCGCGTGTTTTTCAGCACCGTTCCGTTGGAAATGAAAGTGCCCAAAACCCACCAAACATGAGTTTTGGGTCAAACAGAGATTATTGGGTGCGTTCATTGCGAAAAATTCAAGTGCGAGTTTTTCGGTGCATTGGTGAAAAAACGACCCTGCCGCACGAGTTTGCGGCACAATTCCGTAGGAAATGAAAGTGCCGAAAACCCACCAAACATGAGATTCGGGTCAAACAGAGATGATTGGGTGCGTCCGTTGCGGAAAATTAAACTTTGAGTTTTTTTGTGAATCCGTGGGAAAAACGACCATCCCGAGCGACTTTTGCGGCACCGTTCCGTCAAAAATGAAAGTGCCAAAAACCCACGAGACATGAGTTTTAGGTCAAATGGAGATGATTGGATGTGTCTGTTGTGAAAAATGAAACTATGAGTTTTTCGGTGCATTAGTGGGAAAAACAGCCCTCCCACGTGAGTTTTGCGGCACTATTCCATCAGAAATGAAAGTGCCAAAAACCCACCAAACATGAGTTTTGGGTCAAACAGGGATGATTAGGTGCGTCCGTTGTGAAAAATTAAACTACGAGTTTTTTTGTGAATCCGTGGGAAAAACGGCCATCCCGAGCCAATTTTGCGGCACCGTTCCGTTAGAAATCAAAGTGGCAAAAACCAACCAAACATGAGTTTTGGGTCAAACAGAGATCATTGGGTGCGTCCATTGCGAAAAACTAAACTATGAGTTTTTTTGTGAATCCGTGGGAAAAACGGCCATCCCGAGCGAGTTTGGCGGCACCGTTCCGTCGGAAATGAAAGTGCCAAAACCCAACAAAACATGAGTTTTGGGTCAAATGGAGATGATTGGGTGCGTCCGTTGTGAAAAATTAAACTATGAGTTTTTCGGTGCATTAGTGGGAAACACAGCCCTCCCACGTGAGTTTTGTGGCACCATTCCATCAGAAATGAAAGTTTCAAAAACCCAGCAAATATGAGTTTTGGGTCAAACGTGGATGATTACGCGCGTCCGTTGCGAAAAATTAAACTACGAGTTTATTTGTGAATCCGTGGAAAAAACGGCCATCACGAGCGAGTTTTGGGGCCCCGTTTCGTCAGAAATAAAAGTGACAAAAACGCACCAAACATGAGTTTCAGGTCAAACTGAGATGATTGGGTGTGTCTGTTGTCAAAAATTCAACTGCGGTGTTTTTGTTGAATCCGTGGAAAAACGGTCATCCTGCGCGAGTTTTTCGGCACCGTTCCGTCGAGAATGAAAGTGCCAAAAAACCACCAAACATGAGTTTTGGGTCAAACGGAATTGATTGGCTGCGTCCGTTGCAAAAAATTAAACTATGAGTTTTTTTTGTGAATTCGTGGAAAAAACGGCCATCCCGAGCGAGTTTTACGGCACCGTTCCATCTGAAATGAATGTGCCCAAACCCATGAAACATGATTTTTGGGTCAAATGGAGATGATTGGATGAGTCCGTTGTGAAAAATGAAACTATGACTTTTTTGGTGCATTAGTGGGAACAACAGCCCTCCCACGTGAGTTTTGCGGCACCGTTCCATCAGAAATGAAAGTGCAAAAACCCACCAAACATGAGTTTTGGGTCAAACAGAGATGATTAGGTGCGTCCGCTGCGAAAAATTAAACTACGAGTGTTTTTGTGAATCCGTGGGAAAAAACGACCATCCCGAGCGAGTTTTGGGGCACAGTTCCATCGGAAATCAAAGTGCCAAAAACCCACCAAACATGAGTTTTGGGTCAAACAGAGATGATTGGGTGCTTCCATTGCGAAAAAATAAACTATGAGTTTTTTTGTGAATCCGTGGGAAAAATGGCCATCCCGAGCGAGTTGTGCAGCACCGTTCCGTCGGAAATGAAAGTGCCAAAACCCAACGAAACATGAGTTTTGGGTCAAATAGAGATGATTGGGTGCGTCCGTTGTGAAAAATTAAACTATGAGTTTTTCGGTGCATTAGTGGGAAAACAGCCCTCCCACGTGAGTTTTGCGGCACCGTTCCATCAGAAATGAAAGTTTCAAAAACCCGGCAAATATGAGTTTTGGGTCAAACGAGGATAATTACGTGCGTCCGTTGCGAAAAATTAAACTACGAGTTTTTTTCGAATCCGTGGAAAAAACGGCGATCCCGAGCGAGTTTTGGGGCCCCGTTTCGTCAGAAATGAAAGTGACAAAAACGCACCAAACATGAGTTTCAGGTCAAACTGAGATGATTGGGTGTGTCCGTTGTCAAAAATTCAACTACGGTTTTTTTGCTGAATCCGTGGAAAAACGGTCATCCTGCGCGAGATTTTCGGCACCGTTCCGTCGAGAATGAAAGTGCCAAAAACCCACCAAACATGAGTTTCGGGTCAAACGGAATTGATTGGGTGCGTCCGTTGCAAAAAATTAAACTATGAGTTTTTTTGTGAATCCGTGGGAAAAACGGCCATCCCGAGCGAGTTTTGCGGCACCGTTATATCGGAAATGAAAGTGCCCAAACCCATGAAACATGAGTTTTGGGTCAAATGGAGATGATTGGATGTGTCCGTTGTGAAAAATTAAACTATGCGTTTTCTGGTGCACTAGTGGAAAAACAGCCCTCCCAGGTGAGTTTTGCGGCACCGTTCCATCAAAAATGAAAGTGCCAAAAACCCACCAAACATGAGTTTTGGGTCAAACAGAGATGATTGGGTGTGTTCATTGCGAAAAATTCAACTACGAGTTTTTCGGTGCATTGGTGAAAAAACGGCCCCGACACATGAGTTTTGCGGCACAGTTCCGTAAGAAATGAAAGTGCCGAAAACCCACCAAACATGAGTTTCGGGTCAAACGGAGATGATTGGATGCGTCCGTTGCGGAAAATTCAACTCTGAGTTTTTTTGTGAATCCGTGGGAAAAACGGCCATCCCGAGCGACTTTTGCGGCACCGTTCTGTCGAAAATGAAAGTGCCAAAAACCCACGAGACATGAGTTTTAGGTCAAATGGAGATGATTGGATGTGTCCGTTGTGAAAGATGAAACTATGAGTTTTTCGGAGCATTAGTGGGAAAAACAGCCCTCCCACGTGAGTTTTGCGGCACCGTTCCATCAGAAATGAAAGTGCCAAAAACCCACCAAACATGAGTTTTGGGTCAAACGGAGATGATTAGGTGCGTCCGTTGTGAAAAATTAAACTACGAGTTTTTTTGTGAATCCATGGGAAAAACGGCCATCCTGAGTGAGTTTTGCGGCACCATTCCATCGGAAATCAAAGTGCCAAAAACCCACCAAACATGAGTTTTGGGTCAAACAGAGATCATTGGGTGCGTCCATTGCGTAAAACTAAACTATGAGTTTTTTTGTGAATCCGTGGGAAAAACGGCCATCCCGAGCGAGTTTTGCGGCACCGTTCCTTCGGAAATGAAAGTGCCAAAACCCAACGAAACATGAGTTTTGGGTCAAATGGAGATGATTGGGTGCGTCCGTTGTGAAAAATTAAACTATGAGTTTTTTGGTGCATTAGTGGGAAAAACTGCCCTCCCACGTGAGTTTTGCGGCACCGTTCCATCTGAAATAAAACTGCCAAAAACCCAGCAAACATGAGTTTTGCGTCAAACGGGGATGATTACCCGCGTCCATTGTGAAAAATTGAACTATGAGTTTTTTTGGGAATCCGTGGAAAATACGGCCATCTCGAGCGAGTTTTGCGGCCCCGTTTCGTCAGAAATGAAAGTGCAAAAAACGCACCAAACATGAGTTTTAGGTCAAACCGAGATGATTGGGTGCGTCCGTTGTGAAAAATTCAACTGCGGTTTTTTTGGTGAATCCGTGGGAAAACGGTCATCCTGCGCGAGTATTTCGGCATCGTTCCTTCGAAAATGAAAGTGCTAAAAACCTAGCAAACATGAGTTTTGGGTCAAACGAGGATGATTACGCACGTCCGTTGCGAAAAATTAAACTACGAGTTTTTTTGTGAATCCGTGGGAAAAACGGCCATCCAGCGAGTTTTGCGGCCCCATTTCGTCAGAAATGAAAGTGCCAAAAACGCACCAAACATGAGTTTCAGGTCAAACCGAGATGATTGGGTGCGTTCGTTGTGAAAAATTCAACTGCGTTTTTTTTGGTGAATCCGTGGAAAAACGGTTATCCTCCGCGAGTTTTTCGGCACCGTTCCGTCGAAAATGAAAGTGCCAAAACCCATGAAACATGAGTTTCAGGTCAAACGGAGATGATTGGGTGCGTCCGTTGCGGAAAAATAAACTACGAGTTTTTTTGTGAATCCGTGGGAAAAACGGCCATCCCCAGCGACTTTTGCGTCACCGTTCCGTTGAAAATGAAAGTGCCAAAAACCCACCAAACATGAGTTTTGGGTCAAACAGATGTGATTGGGTGTGTTCATTGCGAAAAATTCAACTACGAGTTTTTCGGTGCATTGGTGAAAAAACGGCCCCACCACACGGGTTTTGCGGCACAGTTCTGTAGGAAATGAAAGTGCCAAAAACCCATGAAACATGAGTTTCGGGTCAAACGAAGATGATTTGGTGCGTCCGCTGCAGAAAATTAAACTATGAGTTTTTTTGAATCCGTGGGAAAATGGCCATCCCGAGCAACTTTTGCGTAACCGTTCCGTCAAAAATGAAAGTGCCAAAAACCCACCAAACATGAGTTTTGCGTCAACCAAAATGATTGGGTGCGTCCGTTGCAAAAAAATAGACTATTGAGTTTTTTTGGTGAATCTGTGGGAAAAGCGGCCATCCCGAGCGAGTTTTGCGGCACCGTTCCGTCGAAAATGAAAATCCGAAAACCCATGAAACATGAGTTTCGAGTCAAACGGGATGATTGGGTGCGTCCGTTGCGGAAAATTAAACTATGATTTTTTTTGTGAATCCGTGGGAAAAACGGCCATGCCGAGCGACTTTTGCGTCACCGTTCCGTCGAAAATGAAAGTGCCAAAAACCCACCAAACATGAGTTTTGGGTCAAACAGAGATGATTGGGCGCGTCTGTTGTGAAAAATTCAAGTGCGTTTTTTTGTGAATCCGTGGAGAAACGGTCATCCCGTGCGAGTTTTTCGGCACCGTTTCGTTTGAAATGAAAGTGCCCAAAACCCACCAAACATGAGTTTTGGGTCAAACAGAGATTATTGAGTCCGTTCGTTGCGAAAAATTCAACTGCGAGTTTTTCGGTGCATTGGTGAAAAAACGGCCCTGCCGCACGAGTTTTGCGGCACTATTCCGTAGGAAATGAAAGTGCCGAAAACCCACCAAACATGAGTTTCGGGTCAAACGGAATTGATTGGGTGCGTCCGTTGTGAAAAATTAAACTATGAGTTTTTTGTGAATCCGTGGGAAAAATGGTCATCCCGAGCGACTTTTGCGACACCGTTCCGTCGAAAATGAAAGTGCTAAAAACCCACGAGACATGAGTTTTGGGTGAAATGGAGATGATTGGATGTGTCCGTTGTGAAAAATGAAACTATGAGTTCTTCGGTGCATTAGTGGGAAAAACAGCCCTCCCACGTGAGTTTTGCGGCACCGTTCCATCAGAAATGAAAGTGCCAAAAACCCACCAAACATGAGTTTTGGGTCAAACAGGGATGATTACGCGCGTCCGTTGCGAAAAATTAAACTACGAGTTCTTTTTTTTGAATCCGTGGTAAAAACGGCCATCTTGAGCGAGTTTTGTGGCACCGTTCCGTCGAAAATGAAAGTGCCAAAACCCGTGAAACATGAGTTTCGGGTCAAACATAGATGATTGGGTGTGTTCGTTGCGAAAAATTCAACTACGAGTTTTTCGGTGCATTGGTGAAAAACGGCCCCGACACACGGGTTTTGCGGCAGAGTTTCGTAGGAAATGGAAGTGCCGAAAACCCACCAAACATGAGTTTCGGGTCAAACGGAGATGATTGGGTGCGTCCATTGCGGAAAATTCAACTCCGAGTTTTTTTGGTGAATCCGTGGGAAAAAGGGCCATCCCGCGTGAGTTTTGCGGCACCATTTTGTCAGAAATGAAAGTGCAAAAAACCCACCAAACATGAGTTTTGGGTAAAACAGAGATGATTGGGCGCGTCCGTTGTGAAAAATTCAAGTGCGGTTTTTTTGTGAATCCGTGGAAAAACGGCCATCCCGCGCGAGTTTTTCGGTACCGTTTCGTTGGAAATGAAAGTGCCCAAAACCAACCAAACATGAGTTTTGGGTCAAACAGAGATTGTAGAGTCCGTTCGTTGCGAAAAATTCAACTGCGAGTTTTTCGGTGCATTGGTGAAAAAACGGCCCTGCCGCACGAGTTTTGCGGCACAATTCCGTAGGAAATGAAAGTGCCGAAAACCCACAAAACATGAGTTTCGGGGTCAAACGAAGATGATTGGGTGCGTCCGTTGCGAAAAATTAAACTATGAGTTTTTTGTGAATCCGTGGGAAAAACGGTCATCCCGAGCGACTTTTGCGGCACCGTTCCGTCGAAAATGAAAGTGCTAAAAACCCATGAGACATGAGTTTTGGCTGAAATGGAGATGATTGGATGTGTCCGTTGTGAAAAATGAAACCATGAGTTTTTCGGTGCATTAGTGGGAAAACAGCCCTCCCATGTGAGTTTTGCGGCACCGTTCCATCAAAAATGAAAGTGCCAAAAACCCACCAAACATGAGTTTTGGGTCAAACAGGGATGATTACGCGTGTCCGTTGCGAAAAATTAAACTACGAGTTCTTTTTTTTGAATCCGTGGGAAAAACGACCATCTTGAGCGATTTTTGTGGCACCGTTCCGTCGGAAATGAAAGTGCCAAAACCCGTGAAACATAAGTTTCGGGTCAAACATAGATGATTGGGTGTGTTCATTGCGAAAAATTCAACTACGAGTTTTTCGCTGCATTGGTGAAAAACGGCCCCGACACACGGGTTTTGCGGCACAGTTCCGTAGGAAATGGAAGTGCCGAAAACCCACCAAACATTAGTTTTGGGTCAAACGGAGATGATTGGGTGCGTCCATTGCGGAAAATTCAACTCCGAGTTTTTTTGTGAATCCGTGGGAAAAAGGGCCATCCCGCGCGAGTTTTGCGCCACCATTTCGTCAGAAATGAAAGTGCAAAAAACCCACCATACATGAGTTTCGGGTCAAACAGAGATGATTGGGTGCGTCCGTTGCGAAAAATTCAAGTGTGGTTTTTTTTGTGAATCCGTGGAAAAACGGTCATCCCGCGCGAGTTTTTTTGGCACCGTTCCGTTGGAAATGAAAGTGCCCAAAACCCACCAAACATGAGTTTTGGGTCAAACAGAGATTATTGGGTGCGTTCATTTCGAAAAATTCAACTGTGAGTTTTTCGGTGCATTGGTGAAAAAACGGCCCCGCCGCACGAGTTTTGCGGCACAATTCCGTAGGAAATCAAAGTGCCGAAAACACACCAAACATGAGTTTTGGGTCAAACGGAGATGATTGGGTGCGCCCCTTGTGGAAAATTCAACTCCGAGTTTTCTTAGTGAATCCGTTGGAAAAACAGCCATCCCGCGCGAGTTTTGCGGCACCATTTCGTCAGAAATGAAAGTGCCAAAAACCCATGAAACATGACTTTCGTGTGAAACAGAGATGATTGGGTGCATCCGTCGCGAAAAATTCAAGTGCGGTTTTACTTGTGAATCCGTGGAAAAACGGTCATCCCGCATGAGTTTTTCGGCACTGTTTCATCGGAAACGAAAGTGCCGAAAATGCACCAAACATGAGTTTTGGGTCAAACAGAGATGATTGGCTGCGCCCGTTGCGAAAAATTCAACTACAAGTTTTTTGGTGCATCAACGGGAAAAACGACCATCCCGCGTGTGTTTAGCGGCACCGTTCCATCAGAAATGAATGTGCCAAAACCCCACCAAACATGAGTTTTGGGGTCAAATGAAGATAATTGGGTGCGTCCATTGCGAAAAATTCAACTGTGAGTTTTTCGGTGCATCAGTGGGAAAAATATCCATCTCGCGTGAGTTTTGCGGCACCATTTCGTCACAAATGAAAGTGCCAAAAACGCACCAAACATGAGTTTCGGGTCAAACAGAGATGATTGGGTGCGTTCGTTGCGAAAAATTCAATTGTGGTTTTTTTTGTGAATCCGTGGAAAAACGGTCATCTTGCGCGAGTTTTTCGGCACCGTTCCGTCGAAAATGAAAGTGCCAAAAACCCACCAAACATGAGTTTTGGGTCAAACGGAAATGAATGGGTGCGTCCGTTGCAAAAAATTAAACTATGAGTTTTTTTGTGAATCCGTGGGAAAAACGACCATCCCGAGCAAGTTTTGCGGCACCGTTCTATCGGAAATGAAAGTGCCAAAACCCGTGAAACATGAGTTTCGGGTCAAACATAGATGATTGGGTGTGTTCGTTGCGAAAAAATCAACTACAAGTTTTTCGGTGCATTGGTGAAAAACGGCCCCGCCACACGGGTTTTGCGGCACAGTTCCGTAGGAAATGGAAGTGCCGAAAACCCACCAAACATGAGTTTCGGGTCAAACGGATATGATTGTGTGCATCCGTTGCAGAAAATTCAACTCTGAGTTTTTTTGGCGAATCAGTGGGAAAAGGGCCATCCCGCGCGAGTTTTGCGGCACCATTTCGTCAGAAATGAAAGTGCAAAAAACCCACCATACATGAGTTTCAGGTCAAACAGAGATGATCGGGTGCGTCCGTTGCGAAAAATTAAAGTGCGGTTTTTTTTGTGAATCCGTGGAAAAACGGTCATCCCGCGCGAGTTTTTTGGCACCGTTCTGTTGGAAATGAAAGTGCCCAAAACCCACCAAACATGAGTTTTGGGTCAAATAGAGATTATTGGGTGCGTTCATTTCGAAAAAATTCAACTGTGAGTTTTGCGGTGCATTGGTGAAAAAACGGCCCCGCCGCACGAGTTTTGCGGCACAATTCTGTAGGACATGAAAGTGCCGAAAACCCACCAAACATGAGTTTTGGGTCAAACGGAGATGATTGGGTGCGTCCGTTGCGAAAAATTCAAGTCCGAGTTTTTTTAGTGAATCCGTTGGAAAAACAGCCATCCCGCGCGAGTTTTGCGGCACCATTTCGTCACAAATGAAAGTGCAAAAAACCCACCATACATGAGTTTCAAGTCAAAAATAGATGATTGGGTGCGTCCGTTGCGAAAAATTCAAGTGCGGTTTTTTTTTGTGAATCCGTGGAAAAACGGTCATCCCGCGCGAGTTTTTTTGGCACCGTTCCGTTGGAAATGAAAGTGCCCAAAACCCACCAAACATGAGTTTTGGGTCAAACAGAGATTATTTGGTGCGTTCGTTTCGAAAAATTCAACTGTGAGTTTTTCGGTGCATTGGTGAAAAAACGGCCCCGCCGCACGAGTTTTGCGTCACAATTCCGTAGGAAATGAAAGTGCCGAAAACCCACCAAACATGAGTTTTGGGTCAAATAGAGATTATTGGGTGCGTTCATTTCGAAAAAATTCAACTGTGAGTTTTTCGGTGCATTGGTGAAATAACGGCCCCGCCGCACGAGTTTTGCGGCACAATTCTGTAGGACATGAAAGTGCCGAAAACCCACCAAACATGAGTTTTGGGTCAAACGGAGATGATTGGGTGCGTCCGTTGCGAAAAATTCAAGTCCGAGTTTTTTTAGTGAATCCGTTGGAAAAACAACCATCCCGCGCGCGTTTTGCGGCACCATTTCGTCAGAAATGAAAGTGCAAAAAACCCACCATACATGAGTTTCAAGTCAAAAATAGATGATTGGGTGCGTCCGTTGCGAAAAATTCAAGTGCGGTTTTTTTTTGTGAATCCGTGGAAAAACGGTCATCCCGCGCGAGTTTTTTTGGCACCGTTCCGTTGGAAATGAAAGTGCCCAAAACCCACCAAACATGAGTTTTGGGTCAAACAAAGATTATTGGGTGCGTTCGTTTCGAAAAATTCAACTGTGAGTTTTTCGGTGCATTGGTGAAAAAACGGCCCCGCCGCACGAGTTTTGCGGCACAATTCCGTAGGAAATGAAAGTGCCGAAAACCCACCAAACATGAGTTTTGGGTCAAACGGAGATGATTGGGTGCGTCCGTTGCGGAAAATTCAACTCCGTGTTTTTTTAGTGAATCCGTTGGAAAAACAGCCATCCCGCGCGAGTTTTGCGGCACCATTTCGTCAGAAATGAAAGTGCAAAAAACCCACCATACATGAGTTTCGAGTCAAAAATAGATTATTGGGTGCGTCCGTTGCGAAAAATTCAAGTGCGGTTTTTTTTTGAATCCGTGGAAAAACGGTCATCCCGCATGAGTTTTTCGGCACTGTTTCATCGGAAACGAAAGTGCCGAAAATGCACCAAACATGAGTTTTGGGTCAAACAGAGATGATTGGCTGCGCCCGTTGCGAAAAATTCAACTACAAGTTTTTTGGTGCATCAACGGGAAAAACGACCATCCCGCGTGTGTTTAGCGGCACCGTTCCGTCAGAAATGAATGTGCCAAAACCCCACCAAACATGAGTTTTGGGGTCAAACGAAGATGATTGGGTGCGTCCATTGCGAAAAATTCAACTGTGAGTTTTTCGGTGCATCAGTGGGAAAAATATCCATCTCGCGTGAGTTTTGCGGCACCATTTCGTCACAAATGAAAGTGCCAAAAACCCACCAAACATGAGTTTCGGGTCAAACAGAGATGATTGGGTGCGTTCGTTGCGAAAAATTCAAGTGTGGTTTTTTTGGTGAATCCGTGGAAAAACGGTCATCCTGCGCGAGTTTTTCGGCACCGTTCCGTCGAAAATAAAAGTGCCAAAAACCCACCAAACATGAGTTTTGGGTCAAACAGAAATGAATGGGTGCGTCCGTTGCAAAAAATTAAACTATGAGTTTTTTTGTGAATCCGTGGGAAAAACGACCATCCCAAGCAAGTTTTGCGGCACCGTTCTGTCGGAAATGAAAGTGCCAAAACCCGTGAAACATGAGTTTCGGGTCAAACATAGATGATTGGGTGTGTTCGTTGTGACAAAATCAACTACGAGTTTTTCGGTGCTTTGGTGAAAAACGGCCCCGCCACACGGGTTTTGCGGCACAGTTCCGTAGGAAATGGAAGTGCCGAAAACCCACCAAACATGAGTTTCGGGTCAAACGGATATGATTGGGTGCATCCGTTGCGAAAAGTTCAACTCCGAGTTTTTTTGGTGAATCAGTGGGAAAAGAGCCATCCCGCGCGAGTTTTGCGGCACCATTTCGTCAGAAATGAAAGTGCAAAAAACCCACCATACATGAGTTTCAGGTCAAACAGAGATGATTGGGTGCGTCCGTTGCGAAAAATTAAAGTGCGGTTTTTTTGTGAATCCGTGGAAAAACGGTCATCCCGCGCGAGTTTTTTGGCACCGTTCCGTTGGAAATGAAAGTGCCCAAAACCCACCAAACATGAGTTTTGGGTCAAATAGAGATTATTGGGTGCGTTCGTTTCGAAAAAATTCAACTGTGAGTTTTTCGGTGCATTGGTGAAAAAACGGCCCCGCCGCACGAGTTTTGCGGCACAATTCTGTAGAAATGAAAGTGCCGAAAACCCACCAAACATGAGTTTTGGGTCAAACGGAGATGATTGGGTGCGTCCGTTGCGGAAAATTCAACTCCGATTTTTTTAGTGAAACCATTGGAAAAACAGCCATCCCGCGCGAGTTTTGCGGCACCATTTCGTCAGAAATGAATGTGCCAAAAACTCACCAAACATGAGTTTCGGGTGAAACAGAGATGATTGGGTGCGTCCGTTGCGAAAAATTCAAGTGCGGTTTTTTTTGTGAATCCGTGGAAAAACGGTCATCCCGCGTGAGTTTTTCGCCACAGTTTCATCGGAAACGAAAGTGCCGAAAATGCACCAAACATGAGTTTTTGGGTCAAACAGAGATGATTGGCTGCGTCCGTTGCGAAAAATTCAACTACAAGTTTTTTGGTGCATTGGTGAAAAACGGCCATCCCGAGCGAGTTTTGCGGCACCGTTCCGTCAGAAATGGAAGTGCCAAAACCAAACGAAACATGAGTTTTGGATCAAATGGAGATGATTGGGTGCGTCCATTGCAAAAATTAAACTATGAGTTTTTCGGTGCATTAGTGGGAAAAACAGCCCACCCACGTGAGTTTTGCGGCACCATTTCGTCACAAATGAAATTGCCAAAAACCCACCAAACATGAGTTTCGGGTCAAACAGAGATGATTGGGTGCGTTCATTGCGAAAAATTCAAGTGTGGTTTTTTGGTGAATCCGTTCAAAAACGGTCATCCTGCGCGAGTTTTTCGTCACCGTTCCGTCGAAAATGAAAGTGCCAAAAACCCACCAAACATGAGTTTTGGGTCAAACGGAAATGAATGGGTGCGTCCGTTGCAAAAAATTAAACTATGAGTTTTTTTGTGAATCCGTGGGAAAAACGGCCATCCCGAGCAAGTTTTGCGGCACCGTTCCGTCGGAAATGAAAGTGCCAAATCCCACGAAACATGAGTTTCGGGTCAAACGGAGATGATTGGGTGCGTCCGTTGCGGAAAATTAAACTATGAGTTATTTTGTGAATCCGTGGGAAAAACGGCCATCCCGAGCGACTTTTGCGTCACCGTTCCGTCGAAAATGAAAGTGCCAAAAACCCACCAAACATGAGTTCTGGGTCAAACGGAAATGATTGGGTGCGTCCGTTGCAAAAAATTAAACTATGAGTTTTTTTTGTTAATCCGTGGGAAAAACGGCCATCCTGAGCGAGTTTTGCGGCACCGTTCCGTCAGAAATGAATGTGCCAAAACCCATGAAACATGAGATTCGGGTCAAACAAAGATGATTGGGTGTGTTCGTTGCGAAAAATTGAACTACGAGTTTTTCGGTGCATTGGTGAAAAACGGCCATCCCGAGCGAGTTTTGCGGCACCGTTCCGTCAGAAATGGAAGTGCCAAAACCAAACGAAACATGAGTTTTGGATCAAATGGAGATGATTGGGTGCGTCCATTGCAAAAATTAAACTATGAGTTTTTCGGTGCATTAGTGGGAAAAATAGCCCTCCCACGTGAGTTTTGCGGCACCGTTCCATCAGAAATGAAAGTGCCAAAAACCCAGCAAACATGAGTTTTGGGTCAAACAAGGATGATTACGCGCGTCCGTTGCGAAAAATTAAACTACGAGTTTTTTTTGAATCCGTGGGAAAAACGGCCATCTCGAGCGAGGTTTGTGGCACCGTTCCGTCGGAAAAGAAAGTGCCAAAACCCGTGAAACATGAGTTTCGGGTCAAACATAGATGATTGGGTGTGTTCGCTGCGAAAAGTTCAACCACGAGTTTTTCGGTGCATTGGTGAAAAACGGCTCCGACACACGGGTTTTGCGGCACAGTTCCATAGGAAATGGAAGTGCCAAAAACCCACCAAACATTAGTTTCGGGTCAAACGGAGATGATTGGGTGCGTCCGTTGCGGAAAATTCAACTCCGAGTTTTTTTAGTGAATCCGTTGGAAAAACAGCCATCCCGCGCGAGTTTTGCGGCACCATTTCGTCAGAAATGAAAGTGCAAAAAACCCACCATACATGAGTTTCGAGTCAAACATAGATGATTGGGTGCGTCCGTTGCGAAAAATTCAAGTGCGGTTTTTTTTGTGAATCCGTGGAAAAACGGTCATCCCGCGCGAGTTTTTTGGCACCGTTCCGTTGGAAATGAAAGTGCCCAAAACCCACCAAACATGAGTTTTGGGTCAAACAGAGATTATTGGGTGCGTTCGTTTCGAAAAATTCAACTGTGAGTTTTTCGGTGCATTGGTGAAAAACGGCCCCGCCGCACGAGTTTTGCGGCACAATTCCGTAGGAAATGAAAGTGCCGAAACCCACCAAACATGAGTTTTGGGTCAAACGGAGATGATTGGGTGCGTCCGTTGCGGAAAATTCAACTCTGAGTTTTTTTAGTGAATCCGTTGGAAAAACAGCCATCCCGCGCGAGTTTTGCGGCACCATTTCGTCAGAAATGAAAGTGCCAAAAACCCACGAAACATGAGTTTCGGGTGAAACAGAGATGATTGGGTGCGTCCGTTGCGAAAAATTCAAGTGCGGTTTTTTTTTTGAATCCGTGGAAAAACGGTCATCCCGCATGAGTTTTTCGGCACTGTTTCATCGGAAACAAAAGTGCCAAAAATGCACCAAACATGAGTTTAGTGTCAAACAGAGATGATTGGCTGCGCCCATTGCGAAAAATTCAACTACAAATTTTTTGGTGCATCAACGGGAAAAACGACCATCCCGCGTGTGTTTAGCGGCACCGTTCCATCAGAAATGAATGTGCCAAAACCCCACCAAACATGAGTTTTGGGGTCAAACGAAGATGATTGGGTGCGTCCATTGCGAAAAATTCAACTGTGAGTTTTTCGGTGCATCAGTGGGAAAAATATCCATCTCGCGTGAGTTTTGCGGCACCATTTCGTCACAAATGAAAGTGCCAAAAACCCACCAAACATGAGCTTCGGGTCAAACAGAGATGATTGAGTGCGTTCGTTGCGAAAAATTCAAGTGTGGTTTTTTTGGTGAATCCGTGGAAAAACGGTCATCCTGCGCGAGTTTTTCGGCACCGTTCCGTCGAAAATGAAAGTGCCAAAAACCCACCAAACATGAGTTTTTGGTCAAACGGAAATGAATGGGTGCGTCCGTTGCAAAAAATTAAACTATGAGTTTTTTTGTGAATCCGTGGGAAAAACGACCATCCCGAGCAAGTTTTGCGGCACCGTTCTGTCGGAAATGAAAGTGCCAAAACCCATGAAACATGAGTTTCGGGTCAAACATAGATGATTGGGTGTGTTCGTTGCGATAAAATCAACTACGAGTTTTTCGGTGCTTTGGTGAAAAACGGCCCCGCCACACGGGTTTTGCGGCACAGTTCCGTAGGAAATGGAAGTGCCGAAAACCCACCAAACATGAGTTTTGGGTCAAACGGATATGATTGGGTGCATCCGTTGCCGAAAATTCAACTCCGAGTTTTTTTGGTGAATTAGTGGGAAAAGGGCCATCCCGCGCGAGTTTTGCGGCACCATTTCGTCAGAAATGAAAGTGCAAAAAACCCACCATACATGAGTTTCAGGTCAAACAGAGATGATTGGGTGCGTCCGTTGCGAAAAATTAAAGTGCGGTTTTTTTTGTGAATCCGTGGAAAAATGGTCATCCCGCGCGAGTTTTTTGGCACCGTTCCGTTGGAAATGAAAGTGCCCAAAACCCACCAAACATTAGTTTTGGGTCAAATAGAGATTATTGGGTGCGTTCGTTTCAAAAAAATTCAACTGTGAGTTTTTCGGTGCATTGGTGAAAAAACGGCCCCGCCGCACGAGTTTTGCGGCATAGTACTATAGGAAACGAAAGTGCCGAAAACCCACCAAACATGAGTTTTGGGTCAAACGGAGATGATTCGGTGCATCCGTTGCGGAAAATTCAACTCCGAGTTTTTTTAGTGAAACCGTTGGAAAAACAGCCATCCCGCGCGAGTTTTGCGGCACCATTTCGTCAGAAATGAAAGTGCCAAAAACGCACCAAACATGAGTTTCGGGTGAAACAGAGATGATTGGGTGCGTCCGTTGCGAAAAATTCAAGTGCGGGTTTTTTTTCTGAATCCGTGGAAAAACGGTCATCCCGCGTGAGTTTTTCGGCACTGCTTCATCGGAAACGAAAGTGCCGAAAATGCACCAAACATGAGTTTTCGGTCAAACAGAGATGATTGGCTGCGTCCGTTGCGAAAAATTCAACTACAAGTTTTTTGGTGCATCAGCGGGAAAACGACCATCCCGCGTGTGTTTAGCGGCACCGTTCCGTCAGAAATGAATGTGCCAAAACCCCACCAAACATGAGTTTTGCGGTCAAACGAAGATGATTGGGTGCGTCCATTGCGAAAAATTCAACTGTGAGTTTTTCGGTGCATCAGTGGGAAAAATATCCATCTCGCGTGAGTTTTGCGGCACCATTTCGTCACAAATGAAAGTGCCAAAAACCCACCAAACATGAGTTTCGGGTCAAACAGAGATGATTGGGTGCGTTCATTGCGAAAAATTCAAGTGTGGTTTTTTGGTGAATCCGTTGAAAAACGGTCATCCTGCGCGAGTTTTTCGTCACCGTTCCGTCGAAAATGAAAGTGCCAAAAACCCACCAAACATGAGTTTTGGGTCAAACGGAAATGAATGGGTGCGTCCGTTGCAAAAAATTAAACTATGAGTTTTTTTGTGAATCCGTGGGAAAAACGGCCATCCCGAGCAAGTTTTGCGGCACCGTTCCGTCGGAAATGAAAGTGCCAAATCCCTCGAAACATGAGTATCGGGTCAAACGGAGATGATTGGGTGCGTCCGTTGCGGAAAATTAAACTATGAGTTATTTTGTGAATCCGTGGGAAAACGGCCATCCCGAGCGACTTTTGCGTCACCGTTCCGTCGAAAATGAAAGTGCCAAAAACCCACCAAACATGAGTTCTGGGTCAAACGGAAATGATTGGGTGCGTCCGTTGCAAAAAATTAAACTATGAGTTTTTTTTGTTAATCCGTGGGAAAAACGGCCATCCTGAGCGAGTTTTGCGGCACCGTTCCGTCAGAAATGAATGTGCCAAAACCCATGAAACATGAGATTCGGGTCAAACATAGATGATTGGGTGTGTTCGTTGCGAAAAATTTAACTACGAGTTTTTCGGTTTATTGGTGAAAAACGGCCATCCCGAGCGAGTTTTGCGGCACCGTTCCGTCAGAAATGGAAGTGCCAAAACCAAACGAAACATGAGTTTTCGATCAAATGGAGATGATTGGGTGCGTCCATTGCAAAAATTAAACTATGAGTTTTTCGGTGCATTAGTGGGAAAAATAGCCCTCCCACGTGAGTTTTGTGGCACCGTTCCATCAGAAATGAAAGTGCCAAAAACCCAGCAAACATGAGTTTTGGGTCAAACAAGGATGATTACGCGCGTCCGTTGCGAAAAATTAAACTACGAGTTTTTTTTGAATCCGTGGGAAAAACGGCCATCTCGAGCGAGGTTTGTGGCACCGTTCCGTCGGAAAAGAAAGTGCCAAAACCCGTGAAACATGAGTTTCGGGTCAAACATAGATGATTGGGTGTGTTCGCTGCGAAAAGTTCAACCACGAGTTTTTCGGTGCATTAGTGAAAAACGGCCCCGACACACGGGTTTTGCGGCACAGTTCCGTAGGAAATGGAAGTGCCAAAAACCCACCAAACATGAGTTTCGGGTCAAACGGAGATGATTGGGTGCGTCCGTTGCGGAAAATTCAACTCCGAGTTTTTTTAGTGAATCCGTTGGAAAAACAGCCATCCCGCGCGAGTTTTGCGGCACCATTTCGTCAGAAATGAAAGTGCAAAAAACCCACCATACATGAGTTTCGAGTCAAACATAGATGATTGGGTGCGTCCGTTGCGAAAAATTCAAGTGCGGTTTTTTTTGTGAATCCGTGGAAAAACGGTCATCCCGCAGCGAGTTTTTTGGCACCGTTCCGTTGGAAATGAAAGTGCCCAAAACCCACCAAACATGAGTTTTGGGTCAAACAGAGATTATTGGGTGCGTTCGTTTCGAAAAATTCAACTGTGAGTTTTTCGGTGCATTGGTGAAAAACGGCCCCGCCGCACGAGTTTTGCGGCACAATTCCGTAGGAAATGAAAGTGCCGAAAACCCACCAAACATGAGTTTTGGGTCAAACGGAGATGATTGGGTGCGTCCGTTGCGGAAAATTCAACTCTGAGTTTTTTTAGTGAATCCGTTGGAAAAACAGCCATCCCGCGCGAGTTTTGCGGCACCATTTCGTCAGAAATGAAAGTGCCAAAAACCCACGAAACATGAGTTTCGGGTGAAACAGATATGATTGGGTGCGTCCGTTGCGAAAAATTCAAGTGCGGTTTTTTTTTGAATCCGTGGAAAAACAGTCATCCCGCAGGAGTTTTTCGGCACTGTTTCATCGGAAACAAAAGTGCCAAAAATGCACCAAACATGAGTTTAGTGTCAAACAGAGATGATTGGCTGCGCCCATTGCGAAAAATTCAACTACAAGTTTTTTGGTGCATCAACGGGAAAAATGACCATCCCGCGTGTGTTTAGCGGCACCGTTCCATCAGAAATGAATGTGCCAAAACCCCACCAAACATGAGTTTTGGGGTCAAACGAAGATGATTGGGTGCGTCCATTGCGAAAAATTCAACTGTGAGTTTTTCGGTGCATCAGTGGGAAAAATATCCATCTCGCGTGAGTTTGCGGCACCATTTCGTCACAAATGAAAGTGCCAAAAACCCACCAAACATGAGCTTCGGGTCAAACAGAGATGATTGAGTGCGTTCGTTGCGAAAAATTCAAGTGTGGTTTTTTTTGGTGAATCCGTGGAAAAACGGTCATCATGCGCGAGTTTTTCGGCACCGTTCCGTCGAAAATGAAAGTGCCAAAAACCCACCAAACATGAGTTTTTGGTCAAACGGAAATGAATGGGTGCGTCCGTTGCAAAAAATTAAACTATGAGTTTTTTTGTGAATCCGTGGGAAAAACGACCATCCCGAGCAAGTTTTGCGGCACCGTTCTGTCGGAAATGAAAGTGCCAAAACCCATGAAACATGAGTTTCGGGTCAAACATAGATGATTGGGTGTGTTCGTTGCGATAAAATCAACTACGAGTTTTTCGGTGCTTTGGTGAAAAACGGCCCCGCCACACGGGTTTTGCGGCACAGTTCCGTAGGAAATGGAAGTGCCGAAAACCCACCAAACATGAGTTTTGGGTCAAACGGATATGATTGGGTGCATCCGTTGCCGAAAATTCAACTTCCGAGTTTTTTTGGTGAATCAGTGGGAAAAGGGCCATCCCGCGCGAGTTTTGCGGCACCATTTCGTCAGAAATGAAGTGCAAAAAACCCACCATACATGAGTTTCAGGTCAAACAGAGATGATTGGGTGCGTCCGTTGCGAAAAATTAAAGTGTGGTTTTTTTTGTGAATCCGTGGAAAAACGGTCATCCCGCGCGAGTTTTTTGGCACCGTTCCGTTGGAAATGAAAGTGCCCAAAACCCACCAAACATTAGTTTTGGGTCAAATAGAGATTATTGGGTGCGTTCGTTTCAAAAAAATTCAACTGTGAGTTTTTCGGTGCATTGGTGAAAAAACGGCCCCGCCGCACGAGTTTTGCGGCATAGTTCAATAGGAAACGAAAGTGCCGAAAACCCACCAAACATGAGTTTTGGGTCAAACGGAGATGATTCGGTGCGTCCGTTGCGGAAAATTCAACTCCGAGTTTTTTTAGTGAAACCGTTGGAAAAACAGCCATCCCGCGCGAGTTTTGCGGCACCATTTCGTCAGAAATGAAAGTGCCAAAAACGCACCAAACATGAGTTTCGGGTGAAACAGAGATGATTGGGTGTGTCCGTTGCGAAAAATTCAAGTGCGGGTTTTTTTCTGAATCCGTGGAAAAACGGTCATCCCGCGTGAGTTTTTCGGCACTGCTTCATCGGAAACGAAAGTGTCGAAAATGCACCAAACATGAGTTTTCGGTCAAACAGAGATGATTGGCTGCGTCCGTTGCGAAAAATTCAACTACAAGTTTTTTGGTGCATCAGCGGGAAAAACGACCATCCCGCGTGTGTTTAGCGGCACCGTTCCGTCAGAAATGAATGTGCCAAAACCCCACCAAACATGAGTTTTGCGGTCAAACGAAGATGATTGGGTGCGTCCATTGCGAAAAATTCAACTGTGAGTTTTTCGGTGCATCAGTGGGAAAAATATCCATCTCGCGTGAGTTTTGCGGCACCATTTCGTCACAAATGAAAGTGCCAAAAACCCACCAAACATGAGTTTTGGGTCAAACAGAGATGATTGGGTGCGTTCATTGCGAAAAATTCAAGTGTGGTTTTTTGGTGAATCCGTTGAAAAACGGTCATCCTGCGCGAGTTTTTCGTCACCGTTCCGTCGAAAATGAAAGTGCCGAAAACCCACCAAACATGAGTTTTGGGTCAAACGGAAATGAATGGGTGCGTCCGTTGCAAAAAATTAAACTATGAGTTTTTTTGTGAATCCGTGGGAAAAACGGCCATCCCGAGCAAGTTTTGCGGCACCGTTCCGTCGGAAATGAAAGTGCCAAATCCCTCGAAACATGAGTTTCGGGTCAAACGGAGATGATTGGGTGCGTCCGTTGCGGAAAATTAAACTATGAGTTATTTTGTGAATCCGTGGGAAAAACGGCCATCCTGAGCGACTTTTGCGTCACCGTTCCATCGAAAATGAAAGTGCCAAAAACCCACCAAACATGAGTTCTGGGTCAAACGGAAATGATTGGGTGCGTCCGTTGCAAAAAATTAAACTATGAGTTTTTTTTGTTAATCCGTGGGAAAAACGGCCATCCTGAGCGAGTTTTGCGGCACCGTTCCGTCAGAAATGAATGTGCCAAAACCCATGAAACATGAGATTCGGGTCAAACACAGATGATTGGGTGTGTTCGTTGCGAAAAATTGAACTACGAGTTTTTCGGTGCATTGGTGAAAAACGGCCATCCCGAGCGAGTTTTGCGGCACCGTTCCGTCAGAAATGGAAGTGCCAAAACCAATCGTAACATGAGTTTTGGATCAAATGGAGATGATTGGGTGCGTCCATTGCAAAAATTAAACTATGAGTTTTTCGGTGCATTAGTGGGAAAAATAGCCCTCCCACGTGAGTTTTGCGGCACCGTTCCATCAGAAATGAAAGTGCCAAAAACCCAGCAAACATGAGTTTTGGGTCAAACAAGGATGATTACGCGCGTCCGTTGCGAAAAATTAAACTACGAGTTTTTTTTGAATCCGTGGGAAAAACGGCCATCTCGAGCGAGGTTTGTGGCACCGTTCCGTCGGAAAAGAAAGTGCCAAAACCCGTGAAACATGAGTTTCGGGTCAAACATAGATGATTGGGTGTGTTCGCTGCGAAAAGTTCAACCACGAGTTTTTCGGTGCATTGGTGAAAAACGGCCCCGACACACGGGTTTTGCGGCACAGTTCCGTAGGAAATGGAAGTGCCAAAAACCCACCAAACATGAGTTTCGGGTCAAACAGAGATGATTGGGTGCGTCCGTTGCGGAAAATTCAACTCCGAGTTTTTTTAGTGAATCCGTTGGAAAAACAGCCATCCCGCGCGAGTTTTGCGGCACCATTTCGTCAGAAATGAAAGTGCAAAAAACCCACCATACATGAGTTTCGAGTCAAACATAGATGATTGGGTGCGTCCGTTGCGAAAAATTCAAGTGCGGTTTTTTTTGTGAATCCGTGGAAAAACGGTCATCTCGCGCGAGTTTTTTGGCACCGTTCCGTTGGAAATGAAAGTGCCCAAAACCCACCAAACATGAGTTTTGGGTCAAACAGAGATTATTGGGTGCGTTCGTTTCGAAAAATTCAACTGTGAGTTTTTCGGTGCATTGGTGAAAAACGGCCCCGCCGCACGAGTTTTGCCGCACAATTCCGTAGGAAATGAAAGTGCCGAAAACCCACCAAACATGAGTTTTGGGTCAAACGGAGATGATTGGGTGCGTCCGTTGCGGAAAATTCAACTCTGAGTTTTTTTAGTGAATCCGTTGGAAAAACAGCCATCCCGCGCGAGTTTTGCTGCACCATTTTGTCAGTAATGAAAGTGCCAAAAACCCACGAAACATGAGTTTCGGGTGAAACAGAGATGATTGGGTGCGTCCGTTGCGAAAAATTCAAGTGCGGTTTTTTTTTTGAATCCGTGGAAAAACGGTCATCCCGCATGAGTTTTTCGGCACTGTTTCATCGGAAACAAAAGTGCCAAAAATGCACCAAACATGAGTTTAGTGTCAAACAGAGATGATTGGCTGCGCCCATTGCGAAAAATTCAACTACAAGTTTTTTGGTGCATCAACGGGAAAAACGACCATCCCGCGTGTGTTTAGCGGCACCGTTCCATCAGAAATGAATGTGCCAAAACCCCACCAAACATGAGTTTTGGGGTCAAACGAAGATGATTGGGTGCGTCCATTGCGAAAAATTCAACTGTGAATTTTTCGGTGCATCAGTGGGAAAAATATCCATCTCGCGTGAGTTTTGCGGCACCATTTCGTCACAAATGAAAGTGCCAAAAACCCACCAAACATGAGCTTCGGGTCAAACAGAGATGATTGAGTGCGTTCGTTGCGAAAAATTCAAGTGTGGTTTTTTTTGGTGAATCCGTGGAAAAACGGTCATCCTGCGCGAGTTTTTCGGCACCGTTCCGTCGAAAATGAAAGTGCCAAAAACCCACCAAACATGAGTTTTAGGTCAAACGGAAATGAATGGGTGCGTCCGTTGCAAAAAATTAAACTATGAGTTTTTTTGTGAATCCATGGGAAAAACGACCATCCCGAGCAAGTTTTGCAGCACCGTTTTGTCGGAAATGAAAGTGCCAAAACCCGTCAAACATGAGTTTCGGGTCAAGCATAGATGATTGGGTGTGTTCGTTGCGAAAAAATCAACTACGAGTTTTTCGGTGCTTTGGTGAAAAACGGCCCCGCCACACGGGTTTTGCGGCACAGTTCCGTAGGAAATGGAAGTGCCGAAAACCCACCAAACATGAGTTTTGGGTCAAACGGATATGATTGGGTGCATCCGTTGCCGAAAATTCAACTCCGAGTTTTTTTGTTGAATCAGTGGGAAAAGGGCCATCCCGCGCGAGTTTTGCGGCACCATTTCGTCAGAAATGAAAGTGCAAAAAACCCACCATACATGAGTTTCAGGTCAAACAGAGATGATTGGGTGCGTCCGTTGCGAAAAATTAAAGTGCGGTTTTTTTTGTGAATCCGTGGAAAAACGGTCATGCCGCGCGAGTTTTTTGGCACCGTTCCGTTGGAAATGAAAGTGCCCAAAACCCACCAAACATTAGTTTTGGGTCAAACAGAGATTATTGGGTGCGTTCGTTTCGAAAAATTCAACTGTGAGTTTTTCGGTGCATTGGTGAAAAAATGGCCCCGCCGCACGAGTTTTGCGGCACAATTCCGTAGGAAATGAAAGTGCCGAAAACCCACCAAACATGAGTTTTGGGTCAAACGGAGATGATTGGGTGCATCCGTTGCGGAAAATTCAACTCCGAGTTTTTTTAGTGAATCCGTTGGAAAAACAGCCATCCCGCGCGAGTTTTGCGGCACCATTTCGTCAGAAATGAAAGTGCCAAAAACCCACGAAACATGAGTTTCGGGTGAAACAGAGATGATTGGGTGCGTCCGTTGTGAAAAATTCAAGTGCGGTTTTTTTTGTGAATCCGTGGAAAAACGGTCATCCCGCATGAGTTTTTTGGCACTGTTTCATCGGAAACGAAAGTGCCGAAAATGCACCAAACATGAGTTTTGGGTCAAACAGAGATGATTGGCTGCGCCCGTTGCGAAAAATTCAACTACAAGTTTTTTGGTGCATCAACGGGAGAAACGACCATCCCGCGTGGGTTTAGCGGCACCGTTCCGTCAGAAATGAATGTGCCAAAACCCCACCAAACATGAGTTTTGCGGTCAAACGAAGATGATTGGGTGCGTCCATTGCGAAAAATTCAACTGTGAGTTTTTCGGTGCATCAGTGGGAAAAATATCCATCTCGCGTGAGTTTTGCGGCACCATTTCGTCACAAATGAAAGTGCCAAAAACCCACCAAACATGAGTTTCGGGTCAAACAGAGATGATTGGGTGCGTTCCTTGCGAAAAATTCAAGTGTGGTTTTTTGGTGAATCCGTTGAAAAACGGTCATCCTGCGCGAGTTTTTCGTCACCGTTCCGTCGAAAATGAAAGTGCCAAAAACCCACCAAACATGAGTTTTGGGTCAAACGAAAATGAATGGGTGCGTCCGTTGCAAAAAATTAAACTATGAGTTTTTTTGTGAATCCGTGGGAAAAACGGCCATCCCGAGCAAGTTTTGCGGCACCGTTCCGTCGGAAATGAAAGTGCCAAATCCCTCGAAACATGAGTTTCGGGTCAAACGGAGATGATTGGGTGCGTCCGTTGCGGAAAATTAAACTATGAGTTATTTTGTGAATCCGTGGGAAAAATGGCCATCCCGAGCGACTTTTGCGTCACCGTTCCGTCGAAAATGAAAGTGCCAAAAACCCACAAAACATGAGTTTTGGCTCAAACGGAAATGAATGGGTGCGTCCGTTGCAAAAAATTAAACTATGAGTTTTTTTGTGAATCCGTGGGAAAAACGACCATCCCGAGCAAGTTTTGCGGCACCGTTTCGTCGGAAATGAAAGTGTCAAAACCCGTGAAACATGAGTTTCGCGTCAAACATAGATGATTGGGTGTGTTCGTTGCGAAAAATTCAACTACGAGGTTTCGGTGCATTGGTGAAAAACGACCCGCCACACGGGTTTTGCGGCACAGTTCCGTAGGAAATGGAAGTGCCGAAAACCAACGAAACATGAGTTTCGGGTCAAACGGAGATGATTGGGTGCGTCCGTTGCGGAAAATTCAAATCCGAGTTTTTTTAGTGAATCCGTTGGAAAAACAGCCATCCCGCGCGAGGCTTGCGGCACCATTTCGTCAGAAATGAAAGTGCAAAAAACCCACGAAACATGAGTTTCGGGTGAAACAGAGATGATTGGGTGCGTCCGTTGCGAAAAATTCAAGTGCGGTTTTTTTTGTGAATCCGTGGAAAAACGGTCATCCCGCATGAGTTTTTCGGCACTGTTTCATCGGAAACGAAAGTGCCGAAAATGCACCAAACATGAGTTTTGGGTCAAACAGAGATCATTGGCGGCGCCCGTTGCGAAAAATTCACCTACAAGTTTTTTGGTGCATCAACGGAAGAAACGACCATCCCGCGTGTGTTTAGCGGCACCGTTCCGTCAGAAATGAATGTGCCAAAACCCCACCAAGCATGAGTTTTGGGGTCAAACGAAGATGATTGGGTGCGTCCATTGCGAAAAATTCAATTGTGAGTTTTTCGGTGCATCAGTGGGAAAAATATCCATCTCGCGTGAGTTTTGCGGCACCATTTCGTCACAAATGAAAGTGCCAAAAACCCACCAAACATGAGTTTCGGGTCAAACAGAGATGATTGGGTGCGTTCGTTGCGAAAAATTCAAGTGTGGTATTTTTGGTGAATCCGTGGAAAAACGGTCATCCTGCGCGAGTTTTTCGGCACCGTTCCGTCGAAAATGAAAGTGCCAAAAACCCACCAAACATGAGTTTTGGGTCAAACGGAAATGAATGGGTGCGTCCGTTGCAAAAAATTAAACTATGAGTTTTTTTGTTAATCCGTGGGAAAAATGACCATCCCGAGCAAGTTTTGCGGCACCGTTCCGTCGGAAATGAAAGTGCCAAAACCCGTGAAACATGAGTTTCGGGTCAAACATAGATGATTGGGGGTGTTCGTTGCGAAAAAATCAACTACGAGTTTTTCGGTGCATTGGTGAAAAACGGCCCCGCCACACGGGTTTTGCGGCATAGTTCCGTAGGAAATGGAAGTGCCAAAAACCCACCAAACATGAGTTTCGGGTCAAACGGATATGATTGGGTGCATCCGTTGCGGAAAATTCAACTCCGAGTTTTTTTGGTGAATCAGTGGGAAAAGGGCCATCTCGCGCGAGTTTTGCGGCACCATTTCGTCAGAAATGAAACTGCAAGAAACCCACCATACAAGAGTTTCAGGTCAAACAGAGATGATTGGGTGCGTCGGTTGCGAAAAGTTAAAGTCCGGTTTTTTTGTGAATCCATGGAAAAACGGTCATCCCGCGCGAGTTTTTTGGCACCGTTCCGTTGGAAATGAAAGTGCCCAAAACCCACCAAACATGAGTTTTGGGTCAAACAGAGATTATTGGGTGCGTTCGTTTCGAAAAATTCAACTGTGAGTTTTTTGGTGCATTGGTGAAAAAATGGCCCCGCCGCACGAGTTTTGCGGCACAATTCCGTAGGAAATAAAAGTGCCGAAAACCCACCAAACATGAGTTTTGGGTCAAACGGAGATGATTGGGTGCATCCGTTGCGGAAAATTCAACTCCGAGTTTTTTTAGTGAATCCGTTGGAAAAACAGCCATCCCGCGCGAGTTTTGCGGCACCATTTCGTCAGAAATGAAAGTGCCAAAAACCCACGAAACATGAGTTTCGGGTGAAACAGAGATGATTGGGTGCTTCCGTTGCGAAAAATTCAAGTGCGGTTTTTTTTGTGAATCCGTGGAAAAACGGTCATCCCGCATGAGTTTTTCGGCACTGTTTCATCGGAAACGAAAGTGCCGAAAATGCACCAAACATGAGTTTTGGGTCAAACAGAGATGATTGGCTGCGCCCGTTGCGAAAAATTCAACTACAAGTTTTTTGGTGCATCAACGGGAGAAACGACCATCCCGCGTGTGTTTAGCGGCACCGTTCCGTCAGAAATGAATGTGCCAAAACCCCACCAAACATGAGTTTTGGGGTCAAACGAAGCATATTGGGTGCGTGCATTGCGAAAAATTCAATTGTGAGTTTTTCGGTGCATCAGTGGGATAAATATCCATCTCGCGTGAGTTTTGCGGCACCATTTCGTCACAAATGAAAGTGCCAAAAACCCACCAAACATGAGTTTCGGGTCAAACAAAGATGATTGGGTGCGTTCGTTGCGAAAAATTCAAGTGTGGTTTTTTTGGTGAATCCGTCGAAAAACGGTCATCCTGCGCGAGTTTTTCGGCACCGTTCCGTCGAAAATGAAAGTGCCAAAAACCCACCAAACATGAGTTTTAGGTCAAACGGAAATGAATGGGTGCGTCCGTTGCAAAAAATTAAACTATGAGTTTTTTTGTGAATCCATGGGAAAAACGACCATCCCGAGCAAGTTTTGCAGCACCGTTATGTCGGAAATGAAAGTGCCAAAACCCGTCAAACATGAGTTTCGGGTCAAGCATAGATGATTGGGTGTGTTCGTTGCGAAAAAATCAACTACGAGTTTTTTGGTGCATTGGTGAAAAACGGCCCCGCCACACGGGTTTTGCGGCACAGTTCCGTAGGAAATGGAAGTGCCGAAAACCCACCAAACATGAGTTTCGGGTCAAACGGATATGATTGGGTGCATCCGTTGCGGAAAATTCAACTCCGAGTTTTTTTGGTGAATCAGTGGGAAAAGGGCCATCCCGCGCGAGTTTTGCGGCAGCATTTCGTCAGAAATGAAAGTGCAAGAAACCCACCATACATGAGTTTCAGGTCAAACAGAGATGATTGAGTGCGTCCGTTGCGAAAATTTAAAGTGCGGTTTTTTTGTGAATCCGTGGAAAAACGGTCATCCCGCGCGAGTTTTTTGGCACCGTTCCATTGGAAATGAAAGTGCCCAAAACCCACCAAACATGAGTTTTGGGTCAAATAGAGATTATTGGGTGCGTTCGTTTCGAAAAAATTCAACTGTGAGTTTTTCGGTGCATTGGTGAAAAAACGGCCCCGCCGCACGAGTTTTGCGGCACAATTCCGTAGGAAATGAAAGTGCCGAAAACCCACCAAACATGAGTTTTGGGTCAAACGGAGATGATTGGGTGCGTCCGTTGCGGAAAATTCAACTCCGAGTTTTTTTAGTGAAACCGTTGGAAAAACAGCCATCCCGCGCGAGTTTTGCGGCACCATTTCGTCAGAAATGAAAGTGCCAAAACCCCACGAAACATGAGTTTCGGGTGAAACAGAGATGATTGGGTGCGTCCGTTGCGAAAAATTCAATTCCGTTTTTTTTTGTGAATCCGTGGAAAAACGGTCAACCCGCATGAGTTTTTCGGCACTGTTTCATCGGAAACGAAAGTGCCGAAAATGCACCAAACATGAGTTTTGGGTCAAACAGAGATGATTGGCTGCGCCCGTTGCGAAAAATTCAACTACAAGTTTTTTGGTGCATCAACGGGAGAAACGACCATCCCGCGTGTGCTTAGCGGCACCGTTCCGTCAGAAATGAATGTGCCAAAACCCCACCAAACATGAGTTTTGGGGTCAAACGAAGATGATTGGGTGCGTGCATTGCGAAAAATTCAATTGTGAGTTTTTCGGTGCATCAGTGGGATAAATATCCATCTCGCGTGAGTTTTGCGGCACCATTTCGTCACAAATGAAAGTGCCAAAAACCCACCAAACATGAGTTTCGGGTCAAACAAAGATGATTGGGTGCGTTCGTTGCGAAAAATTCAAGTGTGGTTTTTTTGGTGAATCCGTCGAAAAACGGTCATCCTGCGCGAGTTTTTCGGCACCGTTCCGTCGAAAATGAAAGTGCCAAAAACCCACCAAACATGAGTTTTAGGTCAAACGGAAATGAATGGGTGCGTCCGTTGCAAAAAATTAAACTATGAGTTTTTTTGTGAATCCGTGGGAAAAACGACCATCCCGAGCAAGTTTTGCGGCACCGTTCTGTCGGAAATGAAAGTGCCAAAACCCGTCAAACATGAGTTTCGGGTCAAACATAGATGATTGGGTGTGTTCGTTGCGAAAAAATCAACTACGAGTTTTTTGGTGCATTGGTGAAAAACGGCCCCGCCACACGAGTTTTGCGGCACAGTTCCGTAGGAAATGGAAGTGCCGAAAACCCACCAAACATGAGTTTCGGGTCAAACGGATATGATTGGGTGCATCCGTTGCGGAAAATTCAACTCCGAGTTTTTTTGGTGAATCAGTGGGAAAAGGGCCATCCCGCGCGAGTTTTACGGCACCATTTCGTCAGAAATGAAAGTGCAAGAAACCCACCGTACATGAGTTTCAGGTCAAACAGAGATGATTGGGTGCGTCCGTTGCGAAAAATTAAAGTGCGGTTTTTTGTGAATCCGTGGAAAAACGGTCATCCCGCGCGAGTTTTTTGGCACCATTCCGTTGGAAATGAAAGTGCCCAAAACCCACCAAACATGAGTTTTGGGTCAAATAGAGATTATTGGGTGCGTTCGTTTTGAAAAAATTCAACTGTGAGTTTTTCGGTGCATTGGTGAAAAAACGGCCCCGCCGCACGAGTTTTGCGGCACAATTCTGTAGGAAATGAAAGTGCCGAAAACCCACCAAACATGAGTTTTGGGTCAAACGGAGATGATTGGGTGCGTCCGTTGCGGAAAATTCAACTCCGAGTTTTTTTAGTGAAACCGTTGGAAAAATAGCCATCCCGCGCGAGTTTTGTGGCACCATTTCGTCATAAATGAAAGTGCCAAAAACTCACCAAACATGAGTTTCGGGTGAAACAGAGATGATTGGGTGCGTCCATTGCAAAAAATTCAAGTGCGGTTTTTTTTTGTGAATCCGTGGAAAAAAGGTCATCCCGCGTGAGTTTTTCGGCACTGTTTCATCGGGAACGAAAGTGCCGAAAATGCACCAAACATGAGTTTTGGGTCAAACAGAGATGATTGGCTGCGTCCGTTGCGAAAAATTCAACCACAAGTTTTTTGGTGCATCAGCGGGAAAAACGACCATCCCGCGTGTGTTTAGCGGCACCGTTCCGTCAGAAATGAATGTGCCAAAACCCCACCAAACATGAGTTTTGGGGTTAAATGAAGATGATTGGGTGCGTCCATTGTGAAAAATTCAACTGTGAGTATTTCGGTGCATCAGTGGGAAAAATATCCATCTCGCGTGAGTTTTGCGGCACCATTTCGTCACAAATGAAAGTGCCAAAAACCCACCAAACATGAGTTTCGGGTCAAACTGAGATGATTGGGTGCGTTCATTGCGAAAAAATCAAGTGTAGTTTTTTTGGTGAATCCGTGGAAAAACGGTCATCCTGCGCGAGTTTTTCGGCACCGTTCCGTCGAAAATGAAAGTGCCAAAAACCCACCAAACATCAGTTTTGGGTCAAACGGAAATGAATGGGTGCGTCCGTTGCAAAAAATTAAACTATGAGTTTTTTCGTGAATCCGTGGGAAAAACGGCCATCCCGAGCAAGTTTTGCGGCACCGTTCCGTCGGAAATGAAAGTGCCAAAACCCATGAAACATGAGTTTCGGGTCAAACGGAGATGATTGGGTGCGTCCGTTGCGGAAAATTAAACTATGAGTTATTTTGTGAATCCGTGGGAAAAATGGCCATCCCGAGCGACTTTTGCGTCACCGTTCCGTCAAAAATGAAAGTGCCAAAAACCCACCAAACATGAGTTCTGGGTCAAACAGAAATGATTGGGTGCGTCCGTTGCAAAAAATTAAACTATGAGTTTTTTTTGTGAATACGTGGGAAAAACGGGCATCCCGATCGAGTTTTGCGGCACCATTCCGTCAGAAATGAATGTGCCAAAACCCATGAAACATGAGTTTCGGGTCAAACAGAGATGATTGGGTGTGTTTGTTGCGAAAAATTTAACTACGAGTTTTTCGGTGCATTGGTGAAAAACGACCAGACCAAGAGAGTTTTGCGGCACCGTTCTGTCAGAAATGGAAGTGCGAAAGCCAAACGCAACATGAGTTTTGGATCAAATGGAGATGATTGGGTGCGTCCGTTGTGAAAAATTAAACTATGAGTTTTTCGGTGCATTAGTGGGAAAAACAACCCTCCCACGTGAGTTTTGCGGCACCGTTCCATCAGAAATGAAAGTGACAAAAACCCACCAAACATGAGTTTTGGGTCAAACAAGGATGATTACGCGCGTCCGTTGCGAAAAATTAAACTACGAGTTTTTTTTTTGAATAAGTGGGAAAAACTGCCATCTCGAGCGAGTTTTGTGGCACCGTTCCGTCGGAAATGAAAGTGCCAAAACCCGTGAAACATGAGTTTCGGGTCAAACATAGATGATTGGGTGTGTTCGTTGCGAAAAATTCAACTACGAGTTTTTCGGTGCATTGGTGAAAAACGGCCCCGACACACGGGTTTTCGGCACAGTTCCGTAGGAAATGGAAGGGCCGAAAACCCACCAAACATGAGTTTCAGGTCAAACGGAGATGATTGGGTGCATCCGTTGCAGAAAATTCAACTCCGAGTTTTTTTGGTGTATCCGTGGGAAAAAGGGCCATCCCACGCGAGTTTTGCGGCACCATTTCGTCACAAATGAAAGTGCAAAAAACCCACCAAACATGAGTTTCGGGTCAAACAGAGATGATTGGGTGCGTCCGTTGCGAAAAATTCAAGTGCGGTTTTTTTGGTGAATCCGTGGAAAAACGGTCATCCCGCGTGAGTTTTTCGGCACTGTTTCATCGGAAACGAAAGTGCCGAAAATCCACCAAACATGAGTTTTGGGTCAAACAGAGATGATTGGCTGCGTCCGTTGCGAAAAATTCAACTACAAGTTTTTTGGTGCATCAGCGGGAAAAATGACCAGCCCGCGTGTGTTTAGCGGCACCGTTCCGTCAGAAATGAATGTGCCAAAACCCCACAAAACATGATTTTTGGGGTCAAACGAAGATGATGGGTTGCGTCCATTGCAAAAAATTCAACTGTGAGTTTTTCGGTGAATCAGTGGGAAAAATATCCATCTCGCGTGAGTTTTGTGGCACCATTTCGTCACAAATGAAAGTGCCAAAAACCCACAAACATGAGTTTCGGGTCAAACAGAGATGATTGGGTGCGTTCTTTGCGAAAAATTCAAGTGTGGTTTTTTTGGTGAATCCGTGGAAAAACGGTCATCTTGCGCGAGTTTTTCGGCACCGTTCCGTCAAAAATGAAAGTGCCAAAAACCCACCAAACATGAGTTTTGGGTCAAACGGAAATGAATGGGTGTGTGTGTAGCAAAAAATTAAACTATGAGTTTTTTTGTGAATCGGTGGGAAAAACGGCCATCCCGAGCAAGTTTTGCGGCACCGTTCCGTCGGAAATGAAAGTGCCAAAACCCATGAAACATGAGTTTCGGGTCAAACGGAGATGATTGGGTGCGTCCATTGCGAAAAATTAAACTATGAGTTATTTTGTGAATCCGTGGGAAAACGGCCATCCCGAGCGACTTTTGCGTTACCATGAAAGTGCCAAAACCCCACCAAACATGAGTTCTAGGTCAAACGGAAATGATTGGGTACGTCTGTTGCAAAAAATTAAACTATGAGTTTTTTTGTGAATCCGTGGGAAAAACGGCCATCCCGAGCGAGTTTTGGGGCACCGTTCCGTCGGAAATGAATGTGCCGAAACCCGTGAAACATGAGTTTCGGGTCAAACAGAGATGATTGGGTGTGTTCGTTGCGAAAAATTTAACTACGAATTTTTTGGTGCATTGGTGAAAAACGGCCAACCCAAGAGAGTTTTGCGGCACCGTTCTGTCAGAAATGGAAGTGCCAAAACCAAACGAAACATGAGTTTTGGATCAAATGGAGATGATTGGGTGCGTCCGTTGTGAAAAATTAAACTATGAGTTTTTCGGTGCATTAGTGGGAAAAACAGCCCTCCCACGTGAGTTTTGCGGCACCGTTCCATCAGAAATGAAAGTGCCAAAAACCCACCAGACATGAGTTTTGGGTCAAACACGGAAGATTACGGACGTCCGTTGCGAAAATTTAAACTACGAGTTTTTTTTAATCCGTGTGAAAAACGACCATCTCGAGCGAGTTTTGTGGCACCGTTCAGTCGGAAATGAATGTGCCAAAACCCGTGAAACATGAGTTTCGGGTCAAACATAGATGATTGGGTGTGTTCGTTGCGAAAAATTCAACTACGAGTTTTTCGGTGCATTGGTGAAAAATGGCGCCGACACACGGGTTTTGCAGCACAGTTCCGTAGGAAATGGAAGTGCCGAAAACCCACCAAACATGAGTGGTCAAACGGAGATGATTGGGTGCGTCCGTTGCGGAAAATTCAACTCCGAGTTTTTTTGGTGAATCCTTGGGAAAAAGGGCCATCCCGCGCGAGTTTTGCGGCACCATTTCGTCAGAAATGAAAGTGCAAAAAACCCACCATACATGAGTTTCGGGTCAAACAGAGATGATTGGGTGCGTCCGTTGCGAAAAATTCAAGTGCGGTTTTTTTTGTGAATCCGTGGAAAAACGGTCATCCCGCGTGAGTTTTTCGGCACTGTTTCATCGGAAACAAAAGTGCCGAAAATGCACCAAACATGAGTTTTGTATCAAACAGAGATGATTGGCTGCGTCCGTTGCGAAAAATTCAACAACAAGTTTTTTGGTGCATCAGCGGGAAAAACGACCATCCCGCGTGTGTTTAGCGGCACCGTTCCGTCAGAAATGAATGTGCCAAAACCCCACCAAACATGAGTTTTGGGGAAAAACGAAGATGATTGGGTGCGTCCATTGCCAAACATTCAATTGTGAGTTTTTCGGTGCATCAGTGGGAAAAATATCCATCTCGCGTGAGTTTTGCGACACCATTTCGTCACAAATGAAAGTGCCAAAAACTCATCAAACATGAGTTTCGGGTCAAACAGAGATGATTGGGTGCGTTCGTTGCGAAAAATTCAAGTGTAGTTTTTTTGGTGAATCCGTGGAAAAACGATCATCCTGCGCGAGTTTTTCGGCACCGTTCCGTCCAAAATGAAAGTGCCAAAAACCCACCAAACATGTGTTTTGGGTCAAACGGAAATGAATGGGTGCGTCCGTTGCAAAAAAATAAACTATGAGTTTTTTTGTGATTCCGTCGGAAAAACGGCCATCCCGAGCAAGTTTTGCGGCACCGTTCCATCGAAAATGAAAGTGCCAAAACCCATGAAACATGAGTTTCGGGTCAAACGGAGATGATTGGGTGCGTCCGTTGCGGAAAATTAAGCTATGAGTTATTTTGTGAATCCGTGGGAAAAACGGCCATCCCGAGCGACTTTTGCGTCACCGTTCCGTCAAAAATGAAAGTGCCAAAAACCCACCAAACATGAGTTCCGGGTCAAACGGAAATGATTGGGTGTGTCCGTTGCAAAAAATTAAACTATGAGTTTTTTTGTGAATCCGTGGGAAAACGGCCATCCCGAGCGAGTTTTGCGGCATCGTTCTGTCGGAAATGAATGTGCCAAAACCCGTGAAACATGAGTTTCGGGTCAAACAGAGATGATTGGGTGTGTTCATGGCGAAAAATTCAACTATGAGTTTTTCGGTGCATTGGTGAAAAACGGCCATCCCGAGCGAGTTCTGCGGCACCGTTCCGTCAGAAATGGAAGTGCCAAAACCAAACGAAACATGAGTTTTGGATCAAATGGAGATGATTGGGTGCGTCCGTTGTGAAAAAATTAAACTATGAGTTTTTCGGTGCATTAGTGGTAAAAACAGCCCTCCCACGTGAGTTTTGCGGCACCGTTCCATCAGAAATGAAAGTGCCAAAAACCCACCAGACATGTGTTTTGGGTCAAACCGGGATGATTACGCGCGTCCGTTGCGAAAAATTAAACTACGAGTTTTTTTTAATCCATGGGAAAAACGGTCATCTCGAGCGAGTTTTGTGGCACCGTTCAGTCGGAAATGAAAGTGCCAAAACCCGTGAAACATGAGTTTCGGGTCAAACATAGATGATTGGGTGTGTTCGTTGCGAAAAATTCAACTACGAGTTTTTCAGTGCATTGGTGAAAAATGGCCCCGACACATGGGTTTTGCGGCACAGTTCGGTAGGAAATGGAAGTGCCGAAAACCCACCAAACATGAGTTTCGGGTCAAACGGAGATGATTGGGTGCGTCTGCTGCGGAAAATTCAACTCCGAGTTTTTTTGGTGAATCCGTGGGAAAAAGGGCCATCCCACGCGAGTTTTGCGGCACCATTTCGTCAGAAATGAAAGTGCAAAAAACCCACCATACATGAGTTTCAGGTCAAACAGAGATGATTGGGTGCGTCCGTTGCGAAAAATTCAAGTGCCGTTTTTTTGTGAATCCGTGGAAAACGGTCATCCCGCGCGAGTTTTTTGGCACCGTTCCGTTGGAAATGAAAGTGCCCAAAACCCACCAAACATGAGTTTTGGGTCAAACAGAGATTATTGGGTGCATTCGTTCCGAAAAATTCAACTACAAGTTTTTTGGTGCATCAGCGGGAAAAAATGGTCCCGCCGCACGAGTTTTGCGGCACGATTCCGTAGGAAATGAAAGTGCCGAAAACTCACCAAACATGAGTTTTGGGTGAAACGGAGATGATTGGGTGCGTCCGTGGCGGAAAATTCAACTCCGAGTTTTTTTAGTGAATCCATTGGAAAAACAGCCATCCCGCGCGAGTTTTGCGATACTATTTCGTCACAAATGAAAGTGCCCAAAACCCAGCAAACATGAGTTTCGCGTGAAACAGAGATGATTGGGTGCGTCCGTTGCGAAAAATTCAAGTGCGGTTTTTTTTGTGAATCCGTGGAAAAACGGTCATCCCGCATGAGTTTTTTGGCACTGTTTCATCGGAAACGAAAGTGCCGAAGATGCACCAAACATGAGTTTTGGGTCAAACAGAGATGATTGGCTGCGTCCGTTGCGAAAAATTCAACTACAAGTTTTTTGGTGCATCAGCGGGAAAAACGACCATCCCGCGTGTGTTTAGCGGCACCGTTCCGTCAGAAATGAATGTGCCAAAACCCCACCAAACATGAGTTTTGGGGTCAAACGAAGATGATTGGGTGCGTCCATTGCCAAAAATTCAACTGTGAGTTTTTCGGTGCATCAGTGGGAAAAATATCCATCTCGCGTGAGTTTTGCGACACTATTTCGTCACAAATGAAAGTGCAAAAAACCCACCAAACATGAGTTTCGGGTCAAATAGAGATGATTGGGAGCGTTCGTTGCGAAAAATTCAAGTGTGTTTTTTTTTGGTGAATCCGTGGAAAAACGGTCATCCTGCGTGAGTTTTTCGGCACCGTTCCGTCGAAAATGAAAGTGCCAAAAACCCACCAAACATGAGTTTTGGGTCAAACAGAAATGAATGGGTGCGTCCATTGCAAAAAATTAAACTATGAGTTTTTTGTGAATCCGTGGGAAAAACGGCCATCCCGAGCAAGTTTTGAGGCACCGTTCCGTCGAAAATGAAAGTGCCAAAACCCATGAAACATGAGTTTCGGGTCAAACGGAGATGATTGGGTGCGTCCGTTGCGGAAAATTAAACTATGAGTTATTTTGTGAATCCGTGGGAAAAACGGCCATCCCGAGCGACTTTTGCGTCACCGTTCCGTCGAAAATGAAAGTGCCAAAAACCCACCAAACATGAGTTCCAGGCCAAACGGAAATGATTGGGTGTGTCCATTGCAAAAAATTAAACTATGAGTTTTTTTGTGAATCCGTCGGAAAACGGCCATCCCGAGCGAGTTTTGTGGCATCGTTCCGTCGGAAATGAATGTGACAAAACCCGTGAAACATAAGTTTCGGGTCAAACAGAGATGATTGGGTGTGTTCGTTGCGAAAAATTCAACTACGAGTTTTTCGGTGCATTGGTGAAAAACGGTCATCCCGAGCGAGTTTTGCGGCACCGTTCCGTCAGAAATGGAAGTGCAAAAACCAAACGAAACATGAGTTTTGGATCAAATGGAGATGATTGGGTGCGTCCGTTGTGAAAAATTAAACTATGAGTTTTTCGGTGCATTAGTGGGAAAAACAGCCCTCCCACGTGAGTTTTGCGGCACCGTTCCATCAGAAATGAAAGTGCCAAAAACCCACCAGACATGAGTTTTGGGTCAAACAGGGATGATTACGCGCGTCCGTTGCGAAAAATTAAACTACGAGTTTTTTTTAATCCGTGGGAAAAATGGTAATCTCGAGCGAGTTTTGTGGCACCGTTCAGTCGGAAATGAAAGTGCCAAAACCCGTGAAACATGAGTTTCGGGTCAAACATAGATGATTGGGTGTGTTCGTTGCGAAAAATTCAACTACGAGTTTTTCGGTGCATTGGTGAAAATGGCCCCGACACATGGGTTTTGCGGCACAGTTCCGTAGGAAATGGAAGTGCCGATAACCCACCAAACATGAGTTTCGGGTCAAACGGAGATGATTGGGTGCGTCCGTTGCGGAAAATTCAACTCCGAGTTTTTTTGGTGAATCCGTGGGAAAAAGGGCCATCCTGCGCGAGTTTTGCGGCACCATTTCGTCAGAAATGAAAGTGCAAAAAACCCACCATACATGAGTTTCGGGTCAAACAGAGATGATTGGATGCGTCCGTTGCGAAAAATTCAAGTGCGGTTTTTTTTATGAATCCGTGGAAAACGGTCATCCCGCGCGAGTTTTTTGGCACCATTCCGTTGGAAATGAAAGTGCCCAAAACCCACCAAACATGAGTTTTGGATCAAACAGAGATTATTAGGTGCGTTCGTTGCAAAAAATTCAACTACAAGTTTTTTGGTGCATCAGCGGGAAAAAATGGCCCCGCCGCACGAGTTTTGCGGCACAATTCCGTAGGAAATGAAAGTGGCGAAAACTCACCAAACATGAGTTTTGGGTGAAACGGAGATGATTGGGTGCGTCCGTGGCGGAAAATTCAACTCCGAGTTTTTTTAGTGAATCCGTTGGAAAAACAGCCATCCCGCGCGAGTTCTGCGATACCATTTCGTCAGAAATGAAAGTGCCCAAAACCCACCAAACATGAGTTTCGGGTGAAACAGAGATGATTGGGTGCGTCCGTTGCGAAAAATTCAAGTGCGATTTTTTTTGTGAATCCATGGAAAAACGGTCATCCCGCGTGAGTTTTTCGGCACTGTTTCATCGGAAACGAATGTGCCGAAGATGCACCAAACATGAGTTTTGGGTCAAACACAGATGATTGGCTGCGTCCGTTGCGAAAAATTCAACTACAAGTTTTTTGGTGCATCAGCGGGAAAAACGACCATCCCGCGTGTGTTTAGCGGCACCGTTCCGTCAGAAATGAATGTGCCAAAACCCCACCAAACATGAGTTTTGGGGTCAAACGAAGATGATTGGGTGCGTCCATTGTGAAAAATTCAACTGTGAGTTTTTCGGTGCATCAGTGGGAAAAATATCCATCTCGCGTTAGTTTTGCGACACCATTTCGTCACAAATGAAAGTGCCAAAAACTCACCAAACATGAGTTTTGGGGTCAAACAGAGATGATTGGGTGCGTTCGTTGCGAAAAATTCAAGTGTAGTTTTTTTGGTGAATCCGTGGAAAAACGGTCATCCTGCGCGAGTTTTTCGGCACCGTTCCGTCCAAAATGAAAGTGCCAAAAACCCACCAAACATGAGTTTTGGGTCAAACGGAAATGAATGGGTGCGTCCGTTGCAAAAAAATAAACTATGAGTTTTTTTGTGATTCCGTCGGAAAAACGGCCATCCCGAGCAAGTTTTGCGGCACCGTTCCGTCGAAAATGAAAGTGCCAAAACCCATGAAACATGAGTTTCGGGTCAAACGGAGATGATTGGGTGCGTCTGTTGCGGAAAAATCAACTACGAGTTTTTCGGTGCATTGGTGAAAAACGGCCCCGCCACACGGGTGTTGCGGCACAGTTCCGTAGGAAATGGAAGTGCCGAAAACCCACCAAACATGAGTTTCGGGTCAAACGGAGATGATTGGGTGCGTCCGTGGCGGAAAATTCAACTCCGAGTTTTTTTGATGAATCCGTGGGAAAAAGGGCCATCCCGCGCGAGTTTTGCGGCACCATTTCGTCAGAAATGAAAGTGCAAAAAACCCACCATACATGAGTTTCGGGTCAAACAGAGATGATTGGGTGCGTCCGTTGCGAAAAATTCAAGTGCGGTTTTTTTTGTGAATCCGTGGAAAACGGTCATCCCGCGTGAGTTTTTTGGCACCGTTCCGTTGGAAATGAAAGTGCCCAAAACCCACCAAACATATGTTTTGGGTCAAACAGAGATTATTGGGTGCGTTCGTTTCGAAAAATTCAACTGTGAGTTTTTCGGTGCAATGGTGAAAAAATGGCCCTGCCGCACGAGTTTTGCGGCACAATTCCGTAGGAAATGAAAGTGCTGAAAACCCACCAAACATGAGTTTTCGGTCAAACGGAGATGATTGGGTGCGTCCGTTGCGAAAAATTCAAGTGCGGTTTTTTTTGTGAATCCGTGGAAAAACGGTCATCCCGCGTGAGTTTTTCGGCACTGTTTCATCGGAAACGAAAGTGCCGAAAATGCACCAAACATGAGTTTTGGGTCAAACAGATATGATTGGCTGCGTCCTTTGCGAAAAATTCAACTACAGGTTTTTTGGTGCATCAGCGTGAAAAACAACCATCCCGCGTGTGTTTAGTGGCACCGTTCCGTCAGAAATGAATGTGCCAAAACCCCACCATACATGAGTTTTGGGGTTAAATGAAGATGATTGGGTGCGTGCATAGCGAAAATTCAACTGGGAGGTTTTCGGTGCATCAGTGGGAAAAATATCCATCTCGCGTGAGTTTTGCGGCACCATTTCGTCATAAATGAAAGTGCCAAAAACCCACCAAACATGAGTTTCGGTTCAAACAGAGATGATTGGGTGCGTTTGTTGCGAAAAAATCGAGTGTGTTTTTTTTGGTGAATCCGTGGAAAAACGGTCATCCTGCGCGAGTTTTTCGGCACCGTTCCGTCAAAAATGAAAGTCCCAAAAACCCACCAAACATGAGTTTTGGGTCAAACGGAAATGAATGGGTGCGTCTGTTGCAAAAAAATAAACTATGAGTTTTTTTGTCAATCCATGGGAAAAAACGGCCATCCCGAGCAAGTTTTGCGGCACCGTTCCGTCGGAAATGAAAGTGCCAAAACCGTGAAACATGAGTTTCGGGTCAAACGGAGATGATTGGGTGCGTCTGTTGCGGAAAAATCAACTACGAGTTTTTCGGTGCATTGGTGAAAAACGGCCCCGCCACACGGGTGTTGCGGCACAGTTCCGTAGGAAATGGAAGTGCCGAAAACCCACCAAACATGAGTTTCGGGTCAAACGGAGATGATTGGGTGCGTCCGTGGCGGAAAATTCAACTCCGAGTTTTTTTGATGAATCCGTGGGAAAAAGGGCCATCCCGCGCGAGTTTTGCGGCACCATTTCGTCAGAAATGAAAGTGCAAAAAACCCACCATACATGAGTTTCGGGTCAAACAGAGATGATTGGGTGCATCCGTTGCGAAAAATTCAAGTGCGGTTTTTTTTGTGAATCCGTGGAAAACGGTCATCCCGCGTGAGTTTTTTGGCACCGTTCCGTTGGAAATGAAAGTGCCCAAAACCCACCAAACATATGTTTTGGGTCAAACAGAGATTATTGGGTGCGTTCGTTTCGAAAAATTCAACTGTGAGTTTTTCGGTGCAATGGTGAAAAAATGGCCCTGCCGCACGAGTTTTGCGGCACAATTCCGTAGGAAATGAAAGTGCTGAAAACCCACCAAACATGAGTTTTCGGTCAAACGGAGATGATTGGGTGCGTCCGTTGCGAAAAATTCAAGTGCGGTTTTTTTTGTGAATCCGTGGAAAAACGGTCATCCCGCGTGAGTTTTTCGGCACTGTTTCATCGGAAACGAAAGTGCCGAAAATGCACCAAACATGAGTTTTGGGTCAAACAGATATGATTGGCTGCGTCCTTTGCGAAAAATTCAACTACAGGTTTTTTGGTGCATCAGCGTGAAAAACAACCATCCCGCGTGTGTTTAGTGGCACCGTTCCGTCAGAAATGAATGTGCCAAAACCCCACCATACATGAGTTTTGGGGTTAAATGAAGATGATTGGGTGCGTGCATAGCGAAAATTCAACTGGGAGGTTTTCGGTGCATCAGTGGGAAAAATATCCATCTCGCGTGAGTTTTGCGGCACCATTTCGTCATAAATGAAAGTGCCAAAAACCCACCAAACATGAGTTTCGGTTCAAACAGAGATGATTGGGTGCGTTTGTTGCGAAAAAATCGAGTGTGTTTTTTTTGGTGAATCCGTGGAAAAACGGTCATCCTGCGCGAGTTTTTCGGCACCGTTCCGTCAAAAATGAAAGTCCCAAAAACCCACCAAACATGAGTTTTGGGTCAAACGGAAATGAATGGGTGCGTCTGTTGCAAAAAAATAAACTATGAGTTTTTTTGTCAATCCATGGGAAAAAACGGCCATCCCGAGCAAGTTTTGCGGCACCGTTCCGTCGGAAATGAAAGTGCCAAAACCGTGAAACATGAGTTTCAGGTCAAACATAGATGATTGGGTGTGTTCGTTGCAAAAAATTCAACTACGAGTTTTTCGGTGCATTGGTGAAAAACGGCCCCGCCACACGGGTGTTGCGGCATAGTTCCGTAGGAAATGGATGTGCCGAAAACCCACCAAACATGAGTTTCGGGTCAAACGGAGATGATTGGGTGCGTCCGTTGCGGAAAATTCAACTACGAGTTTTTTTGGTGAATCCGTGGGAAAAAGGGCCATCCCCCGCGAGTTTTGCGGCACCATTTCGTCACAAATGAAAGTCCAAAAAACCCACCATACATGAGTTTCGGGTCAAACAGAGATGATTGGGTGCGTCCGTTGCGAAAAAATCAAGTGCGGTTTTTTTTTGTGAATCCATGGAAAAACGGTCATCCCGCGCGAGTTTTTTTGGCACCGTTCTGTTGGAAATGAAAGTGCCCAAAACCCACCAAACATGAGTTTTGGGTCAAACGGAGATTATTGGGTGCGTTCGTTTCGAAAAATTCAAATGTGAGTTTTTCGGTGCATTGGTGAAAAAATGGCCCCACCGCACGAGTTTTGCGGCACAATTCCGTAGGAAATGAAAGTGCCGAAAACCCACCAAACATGAGTTTTGGGTCAAACGGAGATGTTTGGGTGCGTCCGTTGCGGAAAATTCAACTCCGAGTTTTTTTGGTGAATCCGTGGGAAAAACAGCCATCCCGCGCGAGTTTTGCGGCACCATTTCGTCACAAATGAAAGTCCAAAAAACCCACCATACATGAGTTTCGGGTCAAACAGAGATGATTGGGTGCGTCCGTTGCGAAAAAATCAAGTGCGGTTTTTTTTGTGAATCCGTGGAAAAACGGTCATCCCGCGCGAGTTTTTTTGGCACCGTTCTGTTGGAAATGAAAGTGCCCAAAACCCACCAAACATGAGTTTTGGGTCAAACGGAGATTATTGGGTGCGTTCGTTTCGAAAAATTCAAATGTGAGTTTTTTTGTGCATTAGTGAAAAAATGGCCCCACCGCACGAGTTTTGCGGCACAATTCCGTAGGAAATGAAAGTGCCGAAAACCCACCAAACATGAGTTTTGGGTCAAACGGAGATGTTTGGGTGCGTCCGTGGCGGAAAATTCAACTCCGAGTTTTTTTAGTGAATCCGTTGGAAAAACAGCCATCCCGCGCGAGTTTTTGTGATGGAACCTCCTCAATTAATAAGGCCCATGAGTACGTGTCCTTGTCCTATAGACCTCAGACAGTCATACCCTGTGCCCTATAACCCAAAAGACCCATCACGTGTCCTTACCTTCCCAGGATCATTGCAAGAGTCATGCAGTATTACAACATTTTACAAATAATATACATCAGAGATAAAAGTGTGGAAGTATTACACCATAAGTTTTACAAACCAGTTGTTCAAACTCGCGTCGTTATTACAAACCATAGTTTCAAACTTCACCCTAGGTAGTGGAAGCAACATTAATAAAACTGTATTTCACAGAAACAACCCCGCCTAAGGGTTGCATTACTCCTCCTCGGACACGTCCTCCTCAATGACGGTCACGCAACAAGCCTCAAGGCAAGGCTGCTCGTGAACGTAACCTGCAACAGGGGATTAACAAACTCTGAGTACAAAGGTACTCAACAAGGCTTACCCGACAAGAGAAGAGAAGGAACAGATATGCTGGCTTGGGATGGCTCAACAGTACTTTTCATTTGCATAAAAGCTTACTAGAGTAATCCTAGATCCAAATTTTTTCTTAATCATTTAAGTACATAGTAAGAATTGAAAGTGAACATTAGTGAAAGATCATTATCATTCTTTCTTAAACCAGTTCCATTTTCATTCTACGGTGCGGGTCAGTAGACTGAGTCTCCATAACCGAGGAGCACGACGATTCGAACCGATTCAACCAGATCTGGGAGATTTCCACCATCATACGATATATGTAGACCCGTGAACACACATATACCAACCCCAACCTCGGATCCTCCAAACAAGACCGGGTCCGCGCCACCCGAGAGTACTTGTACACCTCCAATCCGGGACTTTAACCCACGAGGGTAGCTAGTACTCCCGCCATCTCTCCACGCCCAGTGCGCGGTTAGCCGTTCTCATTTAGGAACCACCAAGGTAGGGCTTACCGTGGCATATGATCGGTACTTCATAATTTCTCAATCTAGCAAGCCAACAACGGTTAACCCTAAACCGATACATCCAGGTCACCATACATTGATCCAAGGGTCGATGCATGTGCCCGTCTGGTCTTAACCATCATTCTTTCTCATTATCATTCCAAAACGATAAGTATCGAAAACATTTATCAAAACCTTCATAAAGCAGGGCTAAGCATTTCTATCATTTGCATAAAGCAGGTATCAAGGAATGATATATCGATAACAAGGTTGATCATGCATCAACATGTTTAAAGCATTTATTTGATAAACATTTAATGCATCAGGTTATCGAAACTGAGTGTAATTGTAAATCCAAGGAAATGGTTAAATGAACCGGGGCTTGCCTTCGTTGACCGAAAAAGTCGGAAACTCCTGATATTCCGGATCAACAGAACATCCCGAACTCCCTGGACCAACCTCGTCCGGACAATCGACTCCTTCGGAAGCTACACGATAAAAGGGTGCATGCTTGATGAGATGCTCATGACATGATCATGGTAAAGATGGAAATTTTCTAAGTTATAAACATTTAACTTGTAACAACTTTCCATCACGGTACAGTTGCAAACCAACAAAACCAACTTGCATAAATATACATGGTTTACATGAGTGACTCTTGCCTGCATCAAGCAGCAGATCAAGATAATTCACTCAACTTAATCTTCAAACCTACCATAAAGAAACTTGGGTTTTCATGTTTTACAACATTACCTATTCATAAAGAAAGCAATTTAATTAGCATGAAATTATGTTGTGAAGCAAACTATGCTTAAACTAGTTCAAACTCCTTACACTGATTGGTTATGCTCCAAACAGTGCCTAAAATAAATTTCAGTATTTTTGGAGTTAAACTTGATGTTATAAAAATCATTGAACAATTAATCAAGAATTAAAAGGAATAATTTTTAGTGCAGATCAAAATACAGAAATATGCACATATTATATTTTCCATAAAAACTACGTATTTCAGCGAGTATGCACAAATTTTTCCAAGATTTTTGGATCAACAGATTAATTCATACCAAAATAACAAAATCAGCATTAGTATGCACATAACAGAAATTAGATTAAAGCATTTAAATAAACGAAAACCCCGACAGGCCGAAATCGACCAAATCGGCCCTACCCGCGTGCAAACCGGCCCAACTCAGGCCTGCCCGTGCTTGCCTAGCTGATTTTGCAGAAAAGCCCTCCGGCTTTCACCAAACTACAACTAAGTCCTCGACACTGTTGAGCACTATTTAACTGAGTCATGGACTTTGCACCTAGGCCCTCGGGTTTAGTCGATTTCTCGTCGACACGTCCCCGACTCCATGGCCGACGACGGTGAGCTTCGGCTCGCGCACACCGGAGCAATGGGACATTCTCCGGCCAAACCAACCGGCTCAGCGCCTTCTCCTTCACCTCACGACTCTGTTGCGCCCTCAAACTCCCTCCCTCAACCTCTCTCTCCACTCCGACGACGGCACGAGCAGACTCGGCGGCACGGCGGTGGCACGGCGGCGGCACGCCGGCCAACTGGTAACTCTACCGACCTCGCAAACGTGTGCATCAGCACCAAAGGCTCACCACGACTCTAGCGGGCTAGGTCTCCGAGGCTGACGCGGCTCCGAACGGTGAGGACGACAACGATGGCGAGATCCGGCGGTGCGGCTCGACGGCGACGGTCTGCTCCGGCTGCGACAGAGGGAGACAAGGTCGAAGACCTGGGGTTAGAGCATCAGGAGCAGATGAGAAAGCGAGAACGAGGCTCAGATGAGGATGAAAGGACTCCGAGCTCGCTGACCACGGTGGCGGCGTCGATGGCGGTGTCCGGGACTGGAGACGAAGAAGACGGCCACGCCGGGCGGTTGCAGGGGCGAGCGAGGCTGCGACCTTGCTCTACAGCTCCGCAACGACGACGCGAACACGGTGACGCGGTTAAACGGGGCGGACGAGCTCTCACGCGACCGGCGTAGCTGAGCAGAGGGACGGTGGCGGCGGCGAGCGAGAGGGGAAGAAAGGTGAAGCACGGCGCGTCAGTAGGACGATAGGGATGAAGAAGGGGACGGCAGCGTACTGCACGCGTGCGCGAAGCTTGCAAGCAGCTCGCTGGCGCGGCGCATGCGCCCCAGCGCGAGCGCGAGCGCGGCCCAGGCGGAGCAGCTCGCTAGCGAGCTTCCAGGCGCTTCCCGTGCCGGTACTGTTTCTTGCTCCTCTCCCCCTTTCTGAAATTTGAAATACTTTTGAAATTTAAACTATACTTTAAGATTTGCCAAAATATGAAATGTAGAGTTTGAAAAGTTGTACAACATTGCTCTAACACCCTTTGGCTGATTTCAAATGGAAATAGGTCAATTTGATCAAAACAGTTCAAATCCATTTCAAATTGGAAATTTGAAAAGGGGACAGAACTAGGGTTTTGCAGTAAGAAGCAAAATTACTTTTGATTTTGCATTGACACTTGAAAAATGGTCAATGTATAAAATGTTCATTTTGAAATTCTCTACAATTTTGATGTAGACCTCAAACTCAGATTTCAAATAGTTTTTGAAATGCAAGTTTAAAGTCAGAAGGGAACCATTTCCAGGGTTTGAGTAAATTCATAATTACATGGAATTTTGTACAGAAACTTTGAAAACCTCGAATACCAAAGTTGTACCTCTTCTCAAGATCTACCAGAAAGCTTTTAGGGTCAACCCCTAATTATGCATAGATTTTGAGTTAACTAAAAAGGGCTAATTAACTTATATAGGAATTTAATGATTTTCTCATTCTTAAGCTTAATAAATTTTATATCCTTTTGAATTGTTGAACTTGGATTCATGCGTTCACATGACTTTAGTCAAATGGGAATGAACACAAGTTATTTCATAATGACATTCTAAATTAGGTTTTTGAGGTGCATCACAAGCATATAAACAGAAATGCTCACATATTAGGAATTAAACTTATTTTAGTAAATGCATCTCAAGGTGAGCTAGCACATAATGCTATGAAATGCTTATGATGACATGGCAACATTTTACTCATGTAAACACCTGAGGTGTTACATCCTTTCCCCCAAAAAGAAATCTCGACCCGAGATTTAACCACAAACCAAACCTACTACTAGCGTTGTGGGATACGGGGATAAAGATTACAGACTTTTTATAAAAACTAGGAACATGTTCTATTGGTCAACCTCTTTCACTGCCCTGACTGTATGGTTGCATAGAACTCAGGAAACTGCTCCATCAAAAATTCTTTGGTTTCCCAAGTCGCTTCTTCCTCAGAATGCGGACTCCATTGAACTTTATAGAACCTGCTAGTGTGTCGTCGAGTCACTCTATCTCGCTGATCGAGAATTTGGATGGGGTACTCGGAGTAAGTCATGTCAGGCTTAAGTTGTACCCCTTCAACATCAATCACTTGGTCAGGAACTCGCAGACACTTCTTCAGTTGAGAGATGTGGAACACATTATGAACCTCTGACAGATGAGCTGGTAGTTGAATACGATATGCCACTTTGCCACACTTGTCCAGGACTTGAAATGGCCCAATGTAATGGGGAGCAAGCTTTCCTTTGACCCCGAAGCGATGAACACCCTTGGTGGGTGACACCTTCAGATACACAAAATCTCCTTTGGCAAACGTCAAAGGCCTACGCCTTTTGTCTGCATAACTTTTCTGTCGGGATTGTGCTATCTTCATATTCCTTTGTATGAGTTTGACTTTCTGTTCGGTCTCTTGAACTAAATTGACACCAAAGAACCATCTTTCACCAGGTTCAGACCAATGTAAAGGAGTTCGACACCTTCTGCCATATAAAGCTTCAAATGGTGCCATACGGATACTCTCTTGATAGCTATTGTTGTATGAGAACTCCGCTAATGGTAAGCACTCATCCCACTTAAATGGAAAGTTAAGGGCACATGCTCTGAGCATATCTTCTAACATCTGATTCACCCTTTCAGTCTGACCCCCAGTTTGTGGATGGTAAGCTGTACTGTGTAAGAGTTTAGTGCCCAGAGACTCATGTAGACTTTCCCAGAATTTGGAAACAAACTGAGTACCCCTATCTGAGACAATAATCTTCGGAACTCCATGCAAACTCATAATCCTCTGAAAGTATATCCTGGCATATGTTGATGCCGGGTAGGTGGTCTTGACTGGTATGAAGTGTAAAACCTTGGTCAGACGATCTACTATAACCCAGATGGAGTCATAGCCCTTGGATGTTCTTGGCAAACCAACAATAAAGTCCATACTGATGTCCTCCCATTTCCAAGCAGGAATTGGCAATGGCTGCAGTTCACCAGCTGACTTAAGATGAATGGCTTTGACTTTCTGACAAGTATCACATCTGGCTACATACTTTGCAATTTCGATCTTCATCTTAGTCCACCAGAATCTTTGCCTAAGATCCTGGTATATTTTTGTACTCCCCGGATGAATCGCAAATGGGGTAAGATGAGCTTCATCAAGAATTTGCTTTCTCAACTCAGGATTCTTCGGAACGACCAGTCTGTCTTTGAACCAGACCACTCCTGCTTCATCGACTTGGAAGCAAGAAGCTTTGTCTGCCTTGGCTTTTTCTTTGAGGTGAACAATACCCTTGTTTTCTCTCTAAGCAGCTACAATCTGGTATTTGATAGATGACTGATCTGATATATTAGTCAAACTGTCCTGAGGAATCATCTGAATACCCAGTTTTTCTAACTCGGAACAGAGAGCAAGATCTACTGGTCTGACCGTGGTACAGTTGCAACGAACCTTCTGACTAAGAGCATCGGCCACAACATTTGCCTTTCCGTGATGGTAATGCACTTCCAGATCATAATCTTTGATTAGCTCTAACCATCTCCGTTGTCGCATATTCAACTCTAACTGAGTGAATATATATTTCAGACTCTTGTGGTCAGTGTCTATGTGACATGTGTTGCCCAAGAGATAATGACGCCAAATCTTCAAGGCATGGACAACTGCTGCTAACTCTAAGTCATGAGTTGGATAGTGTTCTTCATGACGCTTCAACTGCCTAGATGCATAAGCTATTACTCTGCCTTCTTGCATCAAAACACAACCAATCCTGATACCAGAAGCATCACAGTACACATCAAACAGTTTCTCAATATCGGGCTGGGCTAAGACTGGAGCTGTAGTCAAGAATTCCTTCAGCTTCTGAAAAGCTTCTTCACATTTATCTGACCAGACAAACTTGACTTCATTCTTTAACAGCTCAGTTATAGGTTTGGCAATTTTGGAGAAGTCTGGAATAAACCTGCGGTAATAACCTGCCATACCCAGAAAACTGCAAACTTGATGGACAGTCCTGGGGGACTTCCACTCAAAGATTTCTTGCACTTTGCCTGGATCCACAGCTATACCTTCAGCTGCTAACACATGACCCAAAAATGAAACTCTGTCTAGCCAGAACTCACATTTACTGAACTTTGCATATAGCTGATGGTCTCTCAGACGGCCCAACACTACTCTGAGATGTTCAGCATGTTCTTGTGGGTTCTTGGAATATATCAGAATATCATCAATGAATACCACTACAAACTTGTCTAGCTCAGGCATGAATACGGATTTCATCAGGTACATGAAGTGAGCTGGAGCATTGGTCAATCCAAAGGACATGACTAAGTACTCATACAAGCCATATCTGGTGGTGAAAGCAGTTTTTGCAATATCTTCAGGCTTTATTTTTATCTGATGATACCCAGATCTCAGATCTATCTTGGAAAATACCTTAGCGCCCGTGAGTTGATCAAACAAAAGATCAATCCGCGGTAATGGGTACTTATTCTTCACGGTTACTTCATTAAGCAGATGATAGTCCACACATAATCTCAAAGTTTGGTCTTTCTTCTTGACAAACAAAGCAGGACAGCCCATGGTGATGAACTAGGTCTGATATAACCCTTGTCAAGTAATTCTTGCAACTGAACTTTCAATTCTGCCAGTTCTTTAGGTGGCATTCTATAGGCTCGTCGAGATATTGGTGTTGTTCCTGGCTTTAGCTCTATGCTGAACTCAACATCACGATCTGGTGGTAACCCCAGTAAATCTTCAGGAAACACATCCGGGAACTCACAGACTACTGGAATATCCTGAATCTTTTTAACTGTTGCTGCACAGGCGCTACCGCACATCCGGTCAATGGTTTTCTTTGGGATCGAAAGTTGGATAAAGAGTTCAGATGTACTATTAGGTATGATCAACCTGACTGTTCTATGCAAGGCATCTAATATTGCCTTCTGCTGGTACATCCAGTTCATTCCTAGGATCACATCTATATCCGTCACATACGCCTCCAACTCATGCAGACAGGCTAAAGCGGCATCTTCTCGCTGCCAAGCGGTGTTCCTTTCTCCAAGCATTTTAGTCATGACTTTTTCTGCATTGACCACGCTTCTGTTGGCCTTTTCCAGCTTGATTTTCATACCTCCAGCTTTGGCAAGTGCCAAGCTCTTCTCCCGAGAGGTGGCGGCCAACTGGGATTTCAACTCATGGACCTCTGCCCGTAAGTCTTCATTAACCCTCTGACTACTGCTGGACCCTTCCTCCTTGCGGGTTGCAAGCTGGTGCATGGGTACACCATGAGGACCCGTACTCTTGCGAGGTGTCTGCTTGCGCGCGTGGCATCCTGGTGAGGTAAGATTTTGAATTAGGCAGATAAAGGAAATACTTTTTGGATAGCAAGAAACGATTGGATTCTAACCCTCACCCAACTATACCACTTATCATAAGTTGAATAAGCATGATGCATGAAACGTACTTACGTATAAAGCATATAAATTTAATTTATACTCCCTTAAATAGGAGTAGAAATTTAACAACAATTTCAAATTAAGGCTTAACTTAACATGCTGCTCCACTTAACAATCTACGATCTACTACTTAAGACAGAACATAGATCGAATAGCATGAACAAGGTAAGTCAAAAGCATTTTGGACCAAACTAAATTTCAAATAGTTTTGACTCAAATCATTTTGAAGTTTTGCAACAATACTCCAAGACTGCTGCAATGATCGCTCTGATACCAGCTGTGACGGAACCTCCTGAATTAATAAGGCCCATGAGTACCTGTCCTTGTCCTACAGACCTCAAACAGTCATACCCTGTGCCCTATAACCCAAAACACCCATCACGTGTCATCGGGTAACCCGACTCATCCACGTTTCCTTACCTTCCCAGGATCATTGCAAGAGTCATGCAGTATTACAACATTTTACAAATAATATACGTCAGAGATAAAAGTGCAGAAGTATTACACCATAAGTTTTACAAACCAGTTGTTCAAACTCTCGTCGTTATTACAAACCATAGTTTCAAACTTCACCCTAGGTAGTGGAAGCAACATTAATAAAACTATATTTCACACAAACAACCCCGCCTAAGGGTTGCATTACTCCTCCTCGGACACGTCCTCCTCTATGACGGTCACGCAACAAGCCTCAAGGCAAGGCTGCTCGTGAACGTCACCTGGAACAGTGGATTAACAAACCCTGAGTACAAAGGTACTCAACAAGGCTTACTCGACAAGAGAAGAGAAGGAACAGATATGCTGGCTTGGGATGGCTCAATAGTACTTTTCATTTGCATAAAAGCTTACTAGAGTAATCCTAGATCCAAATTTTTTCTTAATCATTTAAGTACATAGTAAGAATTGAAAGTGAACATTAGTGAAAGATCATTATCATTCTTTCTTAAACCAGTTCCATTTTCATTCTACGGTGCGGGTCAGTAGATTGAGTCTCCATAACCGAGGAGCACGACGATTCGAACCGATTCAACCAGATCTGGGAGTTTTCCACCATCATACGATATATGTAGACCCGTGAACACACATATACCAACCCCAACCTCGGATCCTCCAAACAAGACCGGGTCCGCGCCACCCGAGAGTACTTGTACACCTCCAATCCGGGACTTTAACCCACGAGGGTAGCTAGTACTCCCGCCATCTCTCCACGCCCAGTGCGCGGTTAGCCGTTCTCATTTAGGAACCACCAAGGTAGGGCTTACCGTGGCATATGATCGGTACTTCATAATTTCTCAATCTAGCAAGCCAACAACGGTTAACCCTAAACCGATACATCCAGGTCACCATACATTGATCCAAGGGTCGATGCATGTGCCCGTCTGGTCTTAACCATCATTCTTTCTCATTATCATTCCAAAACGATAAGTATCGAAAACATTTATCAAAACCTTCATAAAGCAGGGCTAAGCATTTCTATCATTTGCATAAAGCAGGTATCAAGGAATGATATATCGATAACAAGGTTGATCATGCATCAACATGTTTAAAGCATTTATTTGATAAACATTTAATGCATCAGGTTATCGAAACTGAGTGTAATTGTAAATCCAAGGAAATGGTTAAATGAACCGGGGCTTGCCTTCGTTGACCGAAAAAGTCGGAAACTCCTGATATTCCGGATCAACAGAACATCCCGAACTCCCTGGACCAACCTCGTCCGGACAATCGACACCTTCGGAAGCTACACAATAAAAGGGTGCATGCTTGATGAGATGCTCATGACATGATCATGGTAAAGATGGAAATTTTCTAAGTTATAAACATTTAACTTGTAACAACTTTCCATCACGGTACAGTTGCAAACCAACAAAACCAACTTGCATAAATATACATGGTTTACATGAGTGACTCTTGCCTACATCAAGCAGCAGATCAAGATAATTCACTCAGCAGATCAAGATAATTCACTCAACTTAATCTTCAAACCTACCATAAAGAAACTTGGGTTTTCATGTTTTACAACATTACCTATTCATAAAGAAAGCAATTTTATTAGCATGAAATTAAGTTGTGAAGCAAACTATGCTTAAACTAGTTCAAACTCCTAACACTGATTGGTTATGCTCCAAACAGTGCCTAAATTAAATTTTAGTATTTTTGGAGTTAAACTTGATTTTATAAAAATCATTGAACAATTAATCAAGAATTAAAAGGCATAATTTTTACTGCAGATCAAAATACAGAAATATGCACATATTATATTTTCCATAAAAACTACGCATTTCAGAGAGTATGCACAAATTTTTCTATGATTTTTGGATCAACAGATTAATTCATACCAAAATAACAAAATTAGCATTAGTATGCACATAACAGAAATTAGATTAAAGCATTTAAATAAACGAAAACCCCGATAGGCCGAAATCGACCAAATCGGCCCAACCCGCGTGCAAACCGGCCCAACTCGGGCTGCCCGCGCTTGCCCAGCCGATTTTGCAGAAAAGCCCTCCGGCTTTAACCAAACTACAACTAAGTCCTCGACACTGTTGAGCACTATTTAACTGAGTCATGAACTTTGCACCTAGGCCCTCGGGTTTAGTCGATTTCTCATCGACATGTCCCCGACTCCATGGCCGACGGCGGCGAGCTTCGGCTCGCGCACGCCGGAGCAACGGGACTTTCTCCGGCCAAACCAACCGGCTCAGCGCCTTCTCCTTCACCTCATGACTCTGCTGTGCCCTCAAACTCCCTCCCTCGACCTCTCTCTCCACTCCGACGACGGCACGAGCGGACTCGGCGGCGCGGCGGTGGCACGCCGGCCAACTGGTAACTCTACCGACCTCGCAAACGTGCGCATCAGCACCAGAGGCTCACCACGACTCTAGCGGGCTAGGTCTCCGAGGCTGACGTGGCTCCGAACGGTGAGGACGACGACGATGGCGAGATCCGGCGGTGTGGCTCGACGGCGACGGTCTGCTCCGGCTGCGACAGAGGGAGACAAGGTCAAAGACCTGGGGTTAGAGCATCAGGAGCAGATGAGAAAGCGAGAACGAGGCTCAGATGAGGATGAAAGGACTCCGAGCTCGCTGACCATGGTGGCGGCGTCGATGGCGGTGTCCGGGACCGGAGACGAAGAAGACGGCCACGCCGGGCGGTTGCGGGGGCGAGCGAGGCTGCGACCTAGCTCTACAGCTCCGCAACGACGAGGCAAACACGGTGATGTGGTTAAACGGGGCGGACGAGCTCTCACGCGGCCGGCGTAGCTGAGGAGAGGGACGGTGGCGGCGGCGAGCGAGAGGGGAAGAAAGGTGAAGCACGACGCGTCAGGAGGACGATAGGGATGAAGAAGGGGACGGCGGCATACTGCACGCGCACGCGAAGCTAGCAAGCAGCTCGCTGGTGCGGCGCATGCGCCCCAGCGCGAGCGTGGCCCATGCGGAGCAGCTCGCTGGCGAGCTTCCAGGCGCTTCCCCTGCCGGCACTGTTTCTTGCTCCTCTCCCCCTTTCTGAAATTTGAAATACTTTTGAAATTTAAACTATACTTTAAGATTTGCCAAAATATGAAATGTAGAGTTTGAAAAGTTGTACAACTTTGCTTTAACACCCTTTGGCTGATTTCAACTGGAAATAGGTCAATTTGATCAAAACAGTTCAAATCCATTTCAAATTGGAAATTTGAAAAGGGGACAGAACTAGGGTTTTGCAGTAGAAGCAAAATTACTTTTGATTTTGCATTGACACTTGAAAAATGGTCAATGTATAAAATGTTCATCTTGAAATTCTCTACAACTTTGATGTAGACCTCAAACTCAGATTTCAAATAGTTTTTGAAATGCAAGTTTGAAGTCAGAAGGGAACCATTTCTAGGGTTTGAGTAAATTCATAATTACATGGAATTTTGTACAGAAACTTTGAAAACCTCGAATACCAAAGTTGTACCTCTTCTCAAGATCTACCAGAAAGCTTTTAGGGTCAACCCCTATTTATGCATAGATTTTGAGTTAACTAAAAAGGGCTAATTAACTTATATAGGAATTTAATGATTTTCTCATTGTTAACCTAAATAAATTTTATATCCTTTTGAATTTTTGAACTTGGATTCATGCCTTCACATGACTTTAGTCTAATGGGAATGTACACAAGTTATTTCACAATGACATTCTAAATTAGGTTTTTGAGCTGCATCACCTTATATAAACAGAAATGCTCACATATTAGGAATTAAACTTATTTTAGTAAATGCATCTCAAGGTATGCTAGCACATAATGCTATGAAATGCTTATGATGACATGGCAACATTTTACTCATGTAAACACCTGAGGTGTTACAGTTTTGCGGCACCATTTCGTCAGAAATGAAAGTGCCAAAAACCCACCAAACATGAGTTTCGGGTGAAACAGAGATGATTGGGTGCGTCCGTTGCGAAAAATTCAAGTGCGGTTTTTTTTGTGAATCCGTGGAAAAATGGTCATCCCGCGTGAGTTTTTTGGCACTGTTTAATCAGAAACGAAAGTGCCGAAAATGCACCAAACATGAGTTTTGGGTCAAACAGAGATGATTGGCTGCGTTCGTTGCGAAAAATTCAACTACAAGTGTTTTGGTGTATCAGCGGGAAAAACGACCATCCCGTGTGTGTTTAGTGGCACCGTTCCGTCAGAAATGAATGTGCCAAAACCCCACCAAACATGAGTTTTGGGGTCAAACGAAGATGATTGGGTGCGTCCATTACGAAAAATTCAACTGGGAGTTTTTCGGTGCATCAGTGGGAAAAATATCCATCTCGCGTGAGTTTTGCGGCACCATTTCGTCACAAATGAAAGTGCCAAAAACCAACCAAACATGAGTTTCGGGTCAAACAGAGATGATTGGGCGTTCGTTGCGAAAAATTCAACTGTGGTTTTTTTGGTGAATCTGTGGAAAAACGGTCATCCTGCGTGAGTTTTTCGGCACCGTTTCGTCGAAAATGAAAGTGCCAAAAACCCACAAAACATGAGTTTTGGGTCAAACGGAAATGAATGGGTGCGTCTGTTGCAAAAAATTAAACTATGAGTTTTTTTGTGAATCCGTGGGAAAAACGGCCATCCCGAGCAAGTTTTGCGGCACCGTTCCGTCGGAAATGAAAGTGCCAAAACCCGTGAAATATGAGTTTCAGGTCAAACATAAATGATTGGGTGTGTTCGTTGCGAAAAATTCAACTACGAGTTTTTCGGTGCATTAGTGAAAAACGGCCCCACCACACGGGTGTTGCGGCACAGTTCCGTAGGAAATGGAAGTGCCGAAAACCCACCAAACATGAGTTTCTTGTCAAACGGAGATGATTGGGTGCGTCCGTAGCGGAAAATTCAACTCCGAGTTTTTTTGGTGAATCCGTGGGAAAAAGGGCCATCCCGCGCGAGTTTTGCTGCACCATTTCGTCAGAAATAAAAGTGCAAAAAACCCACCATACATGAGTTTCGGGTCAAACAGAGATGATTGGGTGCGTCCGTTGCGAAAAATTCAAGTGCGGTTTTTTTTGTGAATCCGTGGAAAAACGGTCATCCCGCGCGAGTTTTTTGGCACCGTTCTGTTGGAAATGAAAGTGCCCAAAACCCACCAAACATGAGTTTTGGGTCAAACAGAGATTATTGGGTGCGTTCGTTTCGAAAAATTCAACTGTGAGTTTTTCGGTGCATTGGTGAAAAAACGGCCCCGCCGCACGAGTTTGGCGGCACAATTCCGTAGGAAACGAAAGTGCTGAAAACCCACCAAACATGAGTTTTGGGTCAAACGGAGATGATTGGGTGCGTCCGTGGCGGAAAATTCAACTCCGAGTTTTTTTAGTGAATCCGTTGGAAAAACAGCCATCCCGCGCGAGTTTTGCGGCACCATTTCGTCAGAAATGAAAGTGCCAAAAACCCACCAAACATGAGATTTGGGTGAAACAGAGATGATTGGTTGCGTCCGTTGCGAAAAATTCAAGTGCGGTTTTTTTTTGAATCCGTGGAAAAACGGTCATCCCGCGTGAGTTTTTCGGCACTGTTTCATCAGAAACGAAAGTGCCGAAAATGCACCAAACATGAGTTTTGGGTCAAACAGAGATGATTGGCTGCGTCCGATGCGAAAAATTCAACTACAAGTTTTTTGGTGCATCAGCGGGAAAAACGACCATCCCGCGTGTGTTTAGCGGCACCGTTCCGTCAGAAATGAATGTGCCAAAACCCCACCAAACATGAGTTTTGGGGTCAAACGAAGATGATTGGGTGCGTCCATTGCGTAAAATTCAACTGTGAGTTTTTCGGTGCACCAGTGGGAAAAATATCCATCTCGCGTGAGTTTTGCGGCACCATTTCGTCACAAATGAAAGTGCCAAAAACCCACCGAACATGAGTTTCGGGTCAAACAGAGATGATTGGGTGCGTTCGTTGCGAAAAATTCAAGTGTGTTTTTTTTGGTGAATCCGTGGAAAAACGGTCGTCCTGCGCAAGTTTTTCGGCACCGTTCCGTCGAAAATGAAAGTGGCAAAAACCCACCAAACATGAGTCTTGGGTCAAACGGAAATGAATGGGTGCGTCTGTTGCAAAAAATTAAACTATGAGTTTTTTTGTGAATCCGTGGGAAAAACGGCCATCCCGAGCAAGTTCTGCGGCACCGTTCCGTCGGAAATGAAAGTGCCAAAACCCGTGAAACATGAGTTTCGGGTCAAACATAGATGATTGGGTGTGTTCGTTGCGAAAAATTCAACTACGAGTTTTTCGGTGCATTGGTGAAAAACGGCCCCGCCACACGGGTGTTGCGGCACAGTTCCGTAGGAAATGGAAGTGCCGAAAACCCACCAAACATGAGTTTTGGGTCAAACGGATAAGATTGGGTGCGTTCATTGTGGAAAATTCAACTCCGAGTTTTTTTGGTGAATCCGTGGGAAAAAGGGCCATCCCGCGCGAGTTTTGCTGCACCATTTCGTCAGAAATGAAAGTGCAAAAAACCCACCATACATGAGTTTCGGGTCAAACAGAGATGATTGGGTGCGTCCGTTGCGAAAAATTCAAGTGCGGTTTTTGTTGTGAATCCGTGGAAAAACGGTCATCCCGCGCGAGTTTTTTGGCACCGTTCTGTTGGAAATGAAAGTGCCCAAAACCCACCAAACATGAGTTTTGGGTCAAACAGAGATTATTGGGTGCGTTCGTTTCGAAAAATTCAACTGTGAGTTTTTCGGTGCATTGGTGAAAAAATGGCCCCGCCGCACGAGTTTTGCGGCACAATTCCGTAGGAAATGAAAGTGCTGAAAACCCACCAAACATGAGTTTTCGGTCAAACGGAGATGATTGGGTGCGTCCGTTGCGAAAAATTCAAGTGCGGTTTTTTTTGTGAATCCGTGGAAAAACGGTCATCCCGCGTGAGTTTTTCGGCACTGTTTCATCGGAAACTACAGTGCCAAAAATGCACCAAACATGAGTTTTGGGTCAAACAGAGATGATTGGCTGCGTCCGTTGCGAAAAAATCAACTACAAGTTTTTTGGTGCATCAGCGGGAAAAACGACCATCCCGCGTGTGTTTAGCGGCACCGTTCCGTTAGAAATGAATGTGCCAAAACACCACCAAACATGAGTTTTGGGGTCAAACGAAGATGATTGGGTGCGTCCATTGCGAAAAATTCAACTGTGAGTTTTTCGGTGCATCAGTGGGAAAAATATCCATCTCGTGTGAGTTTTGCGGCACCATTTCGTCACAAATAAAAGGGCCAAAAACCCACCAAACATGAGTTTTGGGTCAAACAGAGATGATTGGGTGCGTTCGTTGCGAAAAATTCAAGTGTGGTTTTTTGCTGAATTTGTGGAAAAACGGTCATCCTGCGTGAGTTTTTCGGCGTCGTTCCGTCGAAAATGAAAGTGCCAAAAACCCACCAAACATGAGTTCTGGGTCAAGCGAAAATGAATGGGTGCGTCCATTGCAAAAAAATTAAACTATGAGTTTTTTCGTGAATCCGTGGGGAAAACGGCCATCCCGAGCAAGTTTTGCGGCACCGTTCCGTCGGAAATGAAAGTGCCAAAACCCATGAAACATGAGTTTCGGGTCAAACGGAGATGATTGGGTGCGTCCGTTGCGGAAAATTAAACTATGAGTTATTTTGTGAATCCGTGGGAAAAACGGCCATCCCGAGCGACTTTTGCGTCACCGTTCCGTCGAAAATGAAAGTGCCAAAAACCCACCAAACATGAGTTCTGGGTCAAACGGAAATGATTGGGTGCGTCCGTTGCAAAAAATTAAACTATGAGTTTTTTTTGTGAATCCATGGGAAAAACGGCCATCCCGAGCGAGTTTTGCGGCACCGTTCCGTCGGAAATGAATGTGTCAAAACCCATGAAACTTGAGTTTCGGGTCAAACAAAGATGATTGGGTGTGTTCGTTGCGAAAAATTCAACTACGAGTTTTTCGGTGCATTGGTGAAAAACGGCCCCGCCACACGGGTTTTGCGGCACAGTTCCGTAGGAAATGAAAGTGCCGAAAACCCACCAAACATGACTTTCGGGTCAAACGGAGATGATTGGGTGCGTCCGTTGCGGAAAATTCAACTCCGAGTTTTTTTGGTGAATCCGTGGGAAAAACAGCCATCCCGCGCGAGTTTTGCGGCACCATTTCGTCAGAAATGAAAGTGCCCAAACCCACCAAACATGAGTTTTGGGTCAAACAGAGATTATTGGGTGCGTTCATTGTGAAAAATTTGACTGCGAGTTTTTCGGTGCATTGTGAAAAAACGGTCCTGTCGCACGTGTTTTGCGGCACAATTCTGTAGGAAATGAAAGTGTCGAAAACCCACCAAACATGAGTTTTGGGTCAAACGGAGATGATTGGGTGCGTCCGTTGCGGAAAATTAAGCTATGAGTTTTTTTGTTGTGGATACATGGGTGTATGTCGGACCTTGAGTGATGAGTGATTGTCAACTGGGATGATGCGCATGTTCTTTGGCTTGTGTTTTGCAGGTGTCGAGCACGGATACAGTGATCGATGGCAAGGTGAAGGTCAAGTAGAGACGTGCCATGCCGATGGACCGGGAGAGGTGAAGGGCGGACGTGAGGCTTGGACTGAGGGACCGGTGGCCTGAGGATCAGCTGTGGTGGCTGACAGCCTGGGACATCGACGAGCGGAGACTTGTGGGGCACTGTGTTGCTTGGGTTGAGGACCTGGGGACACGTGTCGATGGATGGGGTGCACGGGCAGTGCATCCCCTCTACGGCTCGGTTTGGTGGTTGAGCCACAGAAAAACCACCGAGAGGACGGTTTCCAGGTTTGGGCCTCAAAACCTTGATGCTGGCCGGTTTCCATGTTTTGGCCACAAAACTTGGGCTGAGGACGGTTTCCAGGTTTGGGCCTCAAAACCTGGGTGCTCGTGGGTTTCCGAGTTTGGGCCACAAAACTTGGGCTGAGGACGGTTTCCAGGTTTGGGCCTCAAAACCTGGGTGCTGGTGGGTTTCTGAGTTTGGACCACAAAACTCAGGCGACGGACGACAGGTTTCTCGGTTTCGCCTCAAAACCGGGGGATGGCCCAGGTTTCCCGGTTTTGGCCTCAAAACCGGGGGGGAGGTCCGTGAAAAGGACGAGCAGAGCGGTGGCGGCACGTGGCGGCAATCGGTGAGGTCGCGTCGAGGCGAAGATACCAGTTGTGCGAGCGTGGCCGACGGATCACCACCTACCTCGAGTTGGTCAGGAATACCCTTAGGGTTAGCCTGCTCGCTCATTAGCTGTAAGGGTAGAAGGGGAATAATTGTATTAGGCTATATAAGGAGAGGCAACCCCTCCCTCCAGACGATCTCAGCCATTTGCTACTTTCACTTAGGGTTTCCTCCTCTCCTAATCCCTGCTGTAGCTACTGAGATCCGCAGAGACGGTGAATCATACCTCTGTGTATTTGCTTTTTGAGGAAACGAGACCGTAATCTCGTTGTCTCCTCGGGTGGAGAAGTTTCGGCTGGAAATCGAGATTGATTCGTGTTTTGAGCTGTGTTCTTCACGTTTTGCTTTTCATTCTCTCGGCGATTTGCTTCATTCTCCCAATCCGAGGAATGATTTTCAATTCCGTTTGAACTAAGCTGTTCTAGATCGTGAGGCGCGTCTTTCCAACGAAGGAATTCACCTCTAACTGAAGGACCGAGAATGCTAAAGCAAGGCGACCAGAGGGGGGGGTGAATGGGAGCTTCAAAACTTCTTTTCAGAAACTTGTCACTGTCCCGAGAATCACCCCAAGAGAAAAACTAGAGCTAGTGAGTGTCCATGACCCCAGATGTAGGCTGGATGCTTCCAAGAAGCACCGCGGGACACTACACGACTCTAGAAATCCAACGCAAAAACCCAAAACCAAATCCAAAGTCAGACGAACAAACTGCGAACGAAACAGTGCAGAAGAACCTGCATCGGACGCTGGCCAGCGTTCGATGGTCAGGCGTCGGATGCGTCCGATGCAAAATCAGCCGATATGGGACCTTACTGCATGGTCATCGGACGATGGCTACAGTAGAGCCCTAGCATCCGATGCAAGACCCTCAGACGCTCCAATGGCAACGGATGCGCCAATGGTCAGCGTCCGATGCTCCTTAGAAAACAGTGTCAGATGACACGTGGCATCGGACGCGTCTGATGTGATGAACACAGCGTCTGATGCACCCGACGTCAGCGTTCGATGCCCCCGAAACTGCACTGTTCTTCCGCGGATTCAACTCGATCTCCTCCGAATCAAAAGTCTAAGGCTTAGACTTGGTAGGAGGAGTTCCAAGGAAGTTAGTGAGCTATTCCAAAGAGATCATGGCTCGAACCTAACTCCAAATCGGTGAATCAGAAGAATTGGGGGCAAAGGAGACAAAACTCGATTCGAAACGAAAATCGACTGATCTACAAGCTCGTGAGGTTAGATTCGAATTCCTTCGGTGGAAAGATGCGCCTCACGATCTAGAACAACTCAGTTCAAACGGAATCGCGAAAGATGAACCGAGTAAAGAGATCAAACACCGGGAAAATCATGGAGAAAAGTAACCCGCAAAGAACAACACCAAAACGCGAATCACAACCACGAATTTGCAACCGTGTGGCTACCACACACTACAACAGTGAGATTATGGTCTCACTTCCTCAAAATCTCACGGACACAGAGGTATGATTGTCTTCTCTGTGGATCTCAATTTACTACAGCAGAGGATGGGGAGAGCAGGAAAACCTAGAAGGCAAAATAGCAAATGACTGAGATAGTCTGGAGGGAGGGCAGGCCTCTCCTTATATAGCCTAATCCAATTATTCCCCTTCTACCCTTACAGCTAATTACAGAGTGAACCAGCTAAACCTAGGGTTATTCTGGAGCAACTCGAAGTGCATGCTGATTCGACGGCCACGCCCGCACAACTGGTAGCGTTGCCTTGACGCAATCTCACCGATTGCCGCCATGTGCCGCCACTGCTCTGCTTGTCCTTTTCACGGACTTCGCCCTCAGTTTTGAGGCCCAAACCGGGAAACCAGCCTTCACGGCCATCCCCCGGTTCTGAGGCCCAAACCGGGAAACCAGCCGTCCATCGCCTGAGTTTTGTGGCCCAAACTCAGAAACCCGCCAGCGCCCAGGTTTTGAGGCCCAAACCTGGAAACCGTCCTCAGCCCAAGTTTTGTGGCACAAACTCGGAAACCGGCCGCACCCAGGTTTTGAGGCCCAAACCTGGAAACTGTACACTCGTAGGTTTCTCTGTGGCTCAACCACCAAACCGAGCCGTAGATGGGATGCTCCGCCCGTGCACCCCGTCCACCGACACGTGTCCCCAGGTCCTCGACCCAAGCCACACCATGCCCCGCAAGTCTCAGCTCAGCGCTGTCCCAGGCTGTCAGCCACCACAGCTGATCCTCAGGCCACCGGTCCCTCAGTCCAAGCCTCACGTCCGTCCTTCACCGCTCCCGGTCCATCGGCACGGCACGTCTCTACTTGACCTTCACCTTGCCTTTGATCACTATATCCATGCTCGACACCTGCACAACACAAGCCAAAGAACATGCGCATTATCCCAGTTGACAATCACTCATCACTCGAGACTCGGCATACACCCACGTATCCGCAATCTCCCCCTTGATGAGTGCATTGTCAACTACCAACACAAATCATAATGTAGAGAAAGGAAGAAGAGAGAGAAGGAGAGAACCCGTCCAAATGACCCAAAAGCATATCAAAGCCAGAAGAAGGTCAAGTGAAAGAGCAAAACACCTTGGTCCCCAAAGACATGGTCAACGGCTCGACATGACCAAGCAAAGCAAAGCTAGCCCTCAAGAAGAGGTAGAACAGGCTCAACACCGCTAGCGAGAACAGCTCGATACCAACTGAAGAGCAGGAAAGCTCGATACCAATTGATTATAACACTTACAAAGCAAAAATGCTAGTCCCTCAAGATAGAGGCAAAGATGCTCAACACGACTAGCATAAAAGCTCCAAACCAATTGAACAACAAAGCAAAAAATGCTAGTCCCTCAAGACAGAGGCACAGAGGCTCAACACAAATAGCAGAAAAGCTCCGAACCAATTGAAAAATTCAAAATCCTCAAAATCCGAGCCAACTCTCAAACTCCCTCTCCAATACTGCACACAACCAAGATATGATTTTATGATTTCTCTCCCTTATGATTTGGCAAGAATTTCTCCCCCTTAGTTGAAATTGCACTATCAAGTGTCTCCCCTCCAAAATGCATATGAGTTTAAAATGCAAGTTAGCAGCTTCAGGAATATAGTCGATAGAATATGAAGATGCTCGACAAAGTGCTGATCCGATGATGGAACAATAAGCACAAAATGCTACCAAAGGCTCAAACTCATCACTAAATACGAAATATGAACATTTGAGCAAAGTGAGCAATTTTTAGCCAAAAAGGTATTCACCGTCAAAATAGCACTAAACATGTATAGACAGGAAGTCAAACAAGTGCTGAACATGTATACAAGTGCTGAACATGTATACAAAGTGAACTACCCCTAGCAAGGTTCAATCATCATGCTATAGAATGAACCATAGACTTGTGTATCCAAATTTTATCAGAGTTGCAGCGGTTAAATTACACAAGTTCAAATTTCAGCATGTGAATGCGAGAGGTTGAAAGCTTGTCATTGCCTAACTTTTCAACTGTGTGAAGCCTATGCATAAGCAATCAGAAGCTTAAAGCAACAGTTTCGGTCATACACTACACAGCTCAAGTTTGACTCAAAGTGCAATGAGAAACAGTCTCGATACTGTGATGTGCTTATAAGCAATCCCATCTCGATCTTTCCAATTCACTTAACTTGGTTCAAATTTAAAACAGAATATGAACATACCAAGCAAGTGAATGACTCAGAACTAGAGACATAGCAACCTAGCATATATAAAAAGCACAAGTGATTTCAACACATTCTACACATGCTAGTTGCATATCTCAATGGTGAACAATTTTAAGTTTTATGTTCATTAAGCAAGTTCACCATTCATAAAATAGCTCAGCTCACAACATGTATCAGTGATCAGAAAGAGCAGAAGCTACAAGCATCATTTTATAGCATCGGAGCATACACTAACCAGAGCACAGTCACGTTCTAAGGATTATATACATGAAGCTCTGAATGTAAATATGTTTGATGAAATGCAAAGACTAACTCATCAGAAAAGAGAACAAAACGAAAAGGAAAGGAGTCAGTCTATAAAACAAGAACCAAAATGTTTCCCCCACCTAAAAGGGGAAACACACACCAAGCTCACTTCTTAACCTAGCAAAAGTTGATTGGTCCGAAGGCTTGGTGGAAATATCAGCCAACTGATGATGAGTATCGACATGGTGGAGGTCGATATCACCCTTCTCATAATGGTCTCACAGAAAATGAAAGCGCACATCAATATGTTTGGTCTTAGAGTGCAGCACAGGGTTCTTAGCAACGCTAATCGCACTCGTGCTGTCACAAAGCAAAGGAACACGAGAAAACCTCAGACCAAAATCACGCAAAGTGGCCACCATCCACAACAACTGGGAACAGCAGCTAGCCGCAGCAACATACTCAGGCTCTGTGGTAGACTGGGCGACGCTAGACTGCTTGCGAGAAGACCAAGATACAAGAGAAGAACGAATAAACTGGCAAGTCCCAGAAGTGGACTTGCGATCAAGTCGGCAACAAGCAAAATCAGCATCAGAATACCCGCAAAGGGAAAGGATGGAGGAAGCAGAATACCAGATCCCAAATTCTGGAGTGAAGCATAAGTACCTCATAATGCGCTTGACCGCCTGACGATGAGAATTGCGCGGCGACGACTGAAATCGCGCGCATAGACACACCGCGAACTGGATGTCCGGGCGTGTTGCCGTCAGGTACAGCAGCGACCCGATCATACTCCGGTACTCCTTCTGATCCACTGCTTCTCCATCCACATCCGCATCCAGGGCCGCCGTGGTCGGCATGGGTGTTGGAAGAGGCTTGGCCTCACCCATGTCGAACTTCTTCCGGATGTCCTTCGTGTACTTTCCCTGGTGCACGAACGTTCCCTCTCGGGATTGCTTGATTTGCAACCCGAGGAAAAACGTCAACTCGCCCATCATGCTCTTCTCAAACTCCCTGCTCATAGTGTCTGCAAACTTGGCAACCAAAGCGTGAGAAGAACCACCAAAAATGATATCATCCACGTAAATCTGAACCAAGAGAGTATCATTGCCTTGCTTGAGGAGAAAAAGCGTTTTATCCACACATCCCATTTTAAAACCCTTAGCAAGCAAAAAGGTTTTCAACCTATCATACCAGGCTCTAGGGGCTTGTTTCAAACCATACAAAGCTTTATGAAGTTTAAAAACATGGTTTGGAATCTTGGGATTTTCGAAACCGGGGGGTTGTTTCACATACACCTCCTCTTCTATGTAGCCGTTTAAGAAGGCACTCTTGACATCCATTTGAAACAGTTTAAACCCTTTGGATGCAGCAAAAGCCAAGAGTATCCTAATCGCCTCCAAACGAGCTACAGGAGCAAAAGTCTCCTCATAGTCTATCCCCTCCTTCTAACTATACCCCTGGGCTACAAGTCTGGCCTTGTTTCTCACAACATGGCCATCCTCTCATTGTTTGTTTTTAAAAACCCATTTTGTCCCAATAGGGTGACACTCAGGAGGAAAAGGAACCAAAACCCAAACCCAATTTCTTTCAAAGTTTTCATGCTCCTCATGCATGGCATTGACCCAATCTGGATCAGATAAAGCGTGTCCATCATCTCGGGGTTCAAAATCAGCAACAAATGCAGAATGAGCAAAGTGAGAGATTTGTTGTGACCTTGACTGAGTGACACGCTCGCCGATGCTGCCAATCATCTATTGAGGCAGGTGTTGGCGCTGGATGTGTCGTGGCACCTCCCGAACTGATGTAGCCTCCCCCTCAACAGCAGCTGGCGCCTCCTCGGGTACAAAAGGTACCGCTCGAGGTGGCGGATCCCACGGCCCCCAAGATGAAGAAGAGGGATCGGGGTTGTGAGTCGTAGTAGAAGCCGCTCTTTGCGGCACAGCAGGTGGAGGTGGTGCCGGGTCGTCCATCCCTTCAGCACGCTCTTCCTCATCATCAAAAAGTGGCTCGCCAACCTCATGATCACCTGCACGCTCAAAACGAGAAGAAGGACAAACCATGGTCTCGTCGAAGGTGACATCTGATGTCTCCATGACTCGGTTAGTGTCAAGATTAAGTACACGATATGCACGAGTATGAGTGCCATAACCCAAAAACACACCGTCAGAAGAATGAGACTCAAATTTGTCCAGGTTGCCTTTCTTAAGTATGAAACAGTGGCAACCAAAGACTCTAAAATAACTCACCTTGGGCAGTTTTCCAAAACGCAACTCATAAGAAGTCTTTTTCAAGAAAGTTCAGAGAAAAATGCGATTGGAAATGTAGCATGCAGTGCTCATAGCTTTGGCCCAATATCGCCTAGGAGTCCTATGCTCATCGAGCATCGTCCTGGCCATCTCTACAAGGGTCCAATTCTTCCTCTCTACAACACCATTCTAAGGGGGTGTGTAGGGGGAAGAAAACTGATGCTCTAAACCCAAAGAGTTGCAAAACTTCTCAAAATCCAAATTTTTGAATTCGGAACCATTATCACTCCGAATAGCTCGCATCGAGTTCAAAGGGAACTCGTTCTGAAGACGCAAAATCAGATTGCGAGCAAAGGAGAAAGTCTCGGTCTTCTCAGCTAAAAAGAAGACCCACGAATATCTCGAAAAGTCGTCAACAACAACAAGCACATACCATTTCCCCCCAACTGAGCTCACCCGAACCGGACCTACAAGGTCCATGTGCAAAATCTCTCCAGGGTGCTTAGTCATGACCGGAGTCACTGGATGGTGGGGAGCGGCAACCATCTTCCCATGTCTACAAGAATGGCAAACAAGATCCTTCTCCAAGGACAACTTGGGCAATCCTCGGATTAAGCCAAGTGAACTAATCTTTCCAAGCAAGTCGAAGCTCAGGTGACCTAGTCTCCTATGCCACTTCCAAAGAACAGAGGAGGAAGGTCCAGCCAAAAGACAACGAGAAATTCCAAACGATTCCGAGAAATTTGCACGAAAGACTTGCCTTGAGGATCCAAAATGCGACTGAGATTCGGTTTAAAATGAATCTCATAGTCATCATCAAAGAGTTGCGAAATAGAAAGAATGTTAAAATGCAAGTTAGAAACAAGAGCAACATCGAGCAGTACAAAGTGCTCATTAACTCGCACGGACCCACGAGACAACACCTTACCTTTGCTATTGTCGCCGAAGGTGATAAACTCCTTTCCGGCAACTGGACTAAGACTGGAGAACCACTTGGCGTTTCTGGTCATATGCCTTGAGCACCCTGAATCCACCAACCAAACGTTCTCCAATCATTTTACCTACATCAATAAAAAGACATAGGGTGAGCATATGGTCCAACACTGGGTGAGTAAAATGGGAATGATACCAGTGTTCGGCCGGCTGCTCAAAAGAACGGTTAGTAGCAAAACCATTCCTAGCGCGCCTACTGGGAAAGCGATCACCACGTTGAGGAAAACGTGGTCCGCTAGGGAAGGAGCGCTCACCGCGATAATCAAAACGCGGTGGAGGGTAATGCTCAACTACAAAGCCACCGCCACGGGGTCCAAAACCTACAAAAGTAGGCTCCCGCCGGGCACGTCCTCCTCGCGGCCTAGGCCTAGGAACATGAGGCATTTGACCTCTAGGCCTAGCAGCACGCCTCTGAACATCCGGCACATGTACATCATGGAAAGGATGGTACATGTCTGTGTTGTTCATCTCCTTTGCACGACGCGCCTCTCTCTTGCACAGGTGTTGAACATCCGAAAGCAGAACTCACTCAGGTGTCCATCTCTCCCACAATGCTCACAATGGTACCCCACCGCCCTCATAGGGGGTTGTTGGTACTCACGGCAGTGGGTGTAGATCACTTTGCCATTTTGTGGCATAAGCTCCTCCTGGGTAGGTGGCATTGTGTCTAGCTTGTTCTTGAGGTGGTTTGGTTTGGGAGCCCATGTCTATTTCTTGGGTGGAGCTCTCGGGGGTTCAACAAACACCTCATCCTTAGTGTTAGGCTTGAGAGGCTCTTTGGGTGGAATCTTGGTAAGCTTGGGAGTAGTGGTGGAGTTGGGCTTCTCACATGGGTTCAGACCACTCGACTCTCCAATCTTGCCAAAAGATGAAGCGCACTCAACACCCTGAGCAAAGCCTACACCTGGACCTCCAGCAGCACGCTTAAACTGGGCAATCATCATCCCAAGCTGCAGCTCTCCACAAGATACCCATGACAAGATTGTCTTAAGGTATGTGTTTTCCTCCTTGGTTTGCATCTTGTCATGCTTCACGTTCGCAATCTCCATCTCCAAACCCTCACACAGAACACACCTAGTCACACAAGTGCTATCCGAGCTGGCCTTCTCAAGAGACACAATCTTGGCATTCTTCTCTGCCAACTCGGATTGCAAGCCTGCACAAGACTTGCACACACCCAACAACACGGGTCTTGCCTGGAGCTCATCCACCTCTCCAACCAACGCAACATACTTACCTCTCAAAGTGAGAAGGTCAGTCATGTGCGTGGTGCACATCTCGCACTCACCCTCCTCAGAGACAGCTACGGTGGACTTGGCAAACTCAAGCTCCTTCACCGTATCCTCCCACTTCTGCCTAAACTCCTTCCGCTCTCTAGTAGCACGCCTAAGCAGCTTATCTTGACTAAGAAGGGCGGCAGTAAGTTTCTCGACCTCAGCAGAAAGCTCGTCGGGGGTCTGAGATACCTGGGAGGTGTCGTCGTCGTCGTTGTCGTTTTGAGGTATGTCCTCCAGCTGGTTGTCGACCTCCTTGCCGAGGTCCATGGTGCAGAAGCCCTCGTTGTCAGCGAAGAAGTAGAGGTCGTTCAGCTTGTCCTCGATCCTCTTCTTCTTCTCGGACTCGTCGTCGCTTGAGCAAGCGGAGTCGTCATCTGAGCCATCGACGTCACTGAGCGTGGCGAAGAAAGCATGCTGCTCAGCGTGGGCCTTCTCCAAGTACTTCTTCATGATGTACTCCTTGTTGAAGCCGCCCTTCCGCTTGTGCTTCGCAGGGACGTACTTCTCCTTGCCCTTGTCGAAGTCATACTTGTGCCCATGATCCGCCTTGCCGAAGACTTGCTTGTTCTTCTTCGGACAATTGGCGATGAAGTGGTTGGGGTCGCCGCAATCGAAACAACCCGAGCGTCCTCCTCCGCGGCGACGGTTCATGTAGTTGTTATGGAACCACGAGAACCGATTGGCGAGCAAAGCCAACTCGTCATCCCCCATGAACTCCAGCTGCTCCTCTGTGACAGAAAGAAGAGAAGAGAGTGCAAATCCTCCAGAGGGGTTAGCAGAAGAACCAGAAAGCAAACCCATCAACGGGCCAGAAGGATTTTCATAAGAAGCCCTCACCATGGCATCAATCTCATTGGACTTTAGCTTACTAAAAAGCTCGCCGCATGTGAGGGTCTCATAGTTAGGTGATTCGATGATCGACTGAACCTTAGAGTCCCACACCGACTGATGAAGAGAATTCAAAAGCTTCAAAGCCCTCTCATGATCGTCGAAAGGCAACAGCTCCTTGTTAGCCCTCATCCTGTTGACAATCACCTGAAAGCGAGCGAATAAACTCTCTATGCTCTCGCCAGGCATGTGTCAAAAGTTCTCGTCCTCTCGCTTGTGTGACTCGTAGAGACGGGTTTTGACTTGAGTGGTTCCCTCATGGAAACGCGTGAGGGATGCCCAAATCTCTCGAGCCGTAGCGAGGTGAGAAACGCGATCGAACTCTGTCATGCTCAGACATGAGAAAAGAGCATTACGAGCTTGGCTATTGGCATCGTGCTCATTGATCTGGTGCTGAGTAGCACGAGCAGCCAAGACCACGTAATCGGCAGAGTTGCAAATATCCCAGATGAAAGAACCCATACTCTGAAGATAGGCCGACATGTGTATCTTCCAATACGCATAGTTTGTCCCATCGAAGAACGGCGGTTTGCCCACGCCGCGATCCATGTCGCCTTCTATGGATCTGGAACCGGCTAAGGTGGAAGATCCTTAACCCGCTTCGATACCAATTGAAGGACCGAGAATGCTAAAGCAAGGCGACCAGAGGGGGGGTTAATGGGAGCTTCAAAATTTCTTTTCAGAAACTTGTTGTCGTTGTCCCAAGAATCACCCCAAGAGCAAAACTAGAGCTAGTGAGTGTCCACGACCCCAGATGTAGGGTGGATGCTTCCAAGAAGCACAGCGGGACACTACACGACTCTAGAAACCCAACGCAAAAACCCAAAACCAAATCCGAAGTCAGACGAACAAACTGCGACTGCGGACAAAACAGTGCAGAAGAACCTGCATCAGACGCTAGCCAGCGTCCGATGGTCACGCGTCGGATGCGTCCGATGCAAAATCAGCCGATCTGGGACCTTACTACATGGTCATCGGACGTTGGCCACAGTAGAGCCCTAACATCCGATGCAAGACCCTCGGACGCTCCGATGGCAATGGACGCGCCGATGGTCAGCGTCCGATGCTCCTTAGAAAACACTGTCAGATGACACGTGGCATCGGACGCGTCCGATGTGATGAACACAGCGTCCGATGCACCCGACGTCAGCGTCCAATGCCCCCGAAACTGCACTATTCTTCCGCGGATTCAACTCGATCTCCTCCGAATCAAAAGCTCTAAGGCTTAGACTTGGTATGAGGAGTTCCAAGGAAGTTAGTGAGCTACTCCAAATCGGTGAATTGGAAGAATTGGGGGCAAAGGAGACAAAACTCGATTTGAAACGAAAATTGACCGATCTACTAGCTCGTGAGGTTAGAGTCGAATTCCTTCGGTGGAAAGATGTGCCTCACGATCTAGAATTACTCAGTTCAAACGGAATCGCGAAAGATGAACCGAGTAAAGAGATCGAACACCGGGAAAATCGTGGAGAAAAGTAACCCATGAAGAACAACACCAAAACGCGAATCACAACCACGAATTTGCAACCGTGTGGCTACCACACGCTACAACAGTGAGATTACGGTCTCACTTCCTCAAAATCTCACGGACATAGAGGTATGATTGTCTTCTCTGTGGATCTCAGTTTACTACAACAGAGGATGGGGAGAGCAGGAAAACCTAGAAGGCAAAATAGCAAATGACTGAGATAGTCTGGAGGGAGGGGAGCCCTCTCCTTATATAGCCTAATACAATTATTCCCCTTCTACACTTACAGCTAATTACAGAGCGAACCAGCTAAACCCTAGGGTTATTCTGGACCAACTCGAAGTGGATGCTGATCCGACGGCCACGCCCGCACAACTGGTAGTGTTGCCTTGACGCAACCTCACCAATTGCCGCCACGTGCCGCCACCGCTCTGCTTGTCCTTTTCATGGACTCCGCCCCTGGTTTTGAGGCCCAAACCGGTAAACCAGCCTTCACGACCATCCCCCGGTTTTGAGGCCCAAACCGGGAAACCAGCCGTCCATCGCCTGATTTTGTGGCCCAAACTCTGAAACCCGCCAGCGCCCAGGTTTTGAGGCCCAAACTTGGAAACCGTCTTCAGCCTGAGTTTTGTGGCCCAAACTCGGAAACCGGCCGCACCCAGGATTTGAGGCCCAAACCTGGAAACCGTACACTCGGTGGTTTTTCTGTGGCTCAACCACCAAACCAAGCCGTAGATGGGATGCACCGCCCGTGCACCCCGTCCACCGACATGTGTCCCCAGGTCATCGACCCGAGCCACACCGTGCCCCGCAAGTCTCCGCTCGTCGCTGTCCCAGGCTGTCAGCCACCACAGCTGATCCTCAGGCCACCGGTCCCTCAGTCCAAGCCTCACGTCCGTCTTTCACTGCTCCCGGTCCATCGGCACGGCACGTCTCTACTTGACCTTCACCTTGCCTTTAATCACTGTATTCGTGCTCGACACCTGGACAACACAAGCCAAAGAACATGCGCATTATCCCAGTTGACAATCACTCATCACTCGAGACTCAGCATACACCCATGTATCCGCACTAACCTCACGAGCTAGTAGATCGATTGATTTTCATTTCAACTCGGTTTTTGTCTCTCTTGCCCCAAATTCTTCTGATTCATTGATTTCGAGATAGGTTCGAGCGATGATCTCCTAGAAGTAGCTCACTGTCATCCTTGTGACTCCTCTCACAAAGTTTGATCCTTAGAAGATTTGATTTGGGTGAGATCGAGTCAAATCGGTGGACAAACTGTGCATTTTCGGGATGACCAGACTCTGATCTCGGGGTGACCGAACTCTGACCAGTGAGTCCGGTCGTTGAAGGCCAAGCAAAATTTCTCTGCGCGTAAGTGACCGGACGCACTAGAATTACACGACCGGACGCGCTTGTCGCACTGTTCATCGGGCTTCGTTTTGTTGACCGGACGCTAAGTGTTGTGATCGGACCCTTAGACACAGTGAGTCCGGTCCAACACAGAGAGTTCCCAAAACAGTTTTCAGCTGACCGGATGCGTCCGATCAGAACCGACCAGACGCTCCTGTGAGTCCGGTTAGTACTGATCAGCACGTTTTCGTCCGCAGTTTGCCCGTTCGACTTCAAATTTGATTTTGGGTTTTTGCGTTGGATTTCCGACTTCGTGCTCTACAGAAATCGGGCTGCCCGTTTTTGAGGTTACCCAAAGTCCATCCTGTCACTAGTTGACTTGCGTGAACTTGGGTGAGTGAGCTTTTGTGGTGTCCCGCTGTGTTCCTTGGGAACATCCACCCAATACCTTGGGTCGTGGACATCACACTTTTCGGTTTGCTTTTGGGGTTGATTTCTAGGATAGAGGCGTGAGTTTCGAAAGAAATTTTTAGGCTCCCATTCACCCCCCCCCCTCTGGTCGCCTTTGGTAGCATTCTCGGTCCTTCAATTGGTATCGGAGTAGGTTAAGGATCTTCCACCTTAGCCGGTTCCACATCCACAGAAGGCGACATGGATCGCGGCGTGGACAAACCGCTGTTTTTGGATGGCACGAACTATGCGTATTGGAAGCTACATATGTCGGCCTATCTTCAGAGTATGGGTGAATTTGTTTGGGAGATTTGCAACAAGGCTGATTACATGGTCTTGGCTGCTCGTGTGACTCAGCTGCAGATCGACGAGCACGATGCCAATAGCCGAGCCCGTAATGCTCTTTTCTCATGTTTGAGCATGTCTGAGTTTGATCGCGTTTATCACCTCCCCATGGCTCAGGAAATTTGGGCAACCCTCATGCGTTTCCATGAGGGAACCACTCAAGTCAAATCCCGTCTTTATGAATCACACAAACAGGAGTATGAGAAGTTTCGACACATGCCTGGCGAGAGCATAGAATGTTTATTCGCTCGCTTTCAGGTCAATGTCAACAGGATGAGGGCCAACAAGGAGTTGTTGCCTTTCGATGATCATAAGAGGGCTCTCAAGCTTTTACACACTCTCGATCGCTCGGTGTGGGACTCCAAGGTTCAGGCAATCATCGAATCGCCTAACTTTGACACCCTCACGTGCGACGAGCTCTTTAGTAAGCTCAAGTCCAGTGAGATTGATGCCATGGCGAGGGCTTCTTATGAAAATCCTTCAGGCCCGTCGATGGCTTTGATTTCTGGCTCTTCTGCTAACACCTCTGGAGGCTTTGCTTTGTCATCTCTTCTTTCTGTCACAGAGGAGCAGCTGGAGTTCATGGCGGATGACGAGTTGGCCCTGCTTGCCAACCGGTTCTCGCGGTTCCACAATAACCGCATGAGCCGTCGCCGCGGAGGAGGATGTGGTGGCTGCTATGAATTTGGAGGCTTGGACCACTTCATCGCCAATTGCCTAAAGAAGAACAAGCAAGTTTTCGGCAAGGCGGATCACGGCCATAAGTACGACTCCGGCAAGCGCAAGGAGAAGTACGTACCCGCCAAGCACAAGTGGAGGGGCAGCTTCCACACGGAGTACATCAAGGAGAAGTACTTGGAGAAGGCCCAGGCCGAGCAGCGTGCCTTCTTTGCCACACTCAGCGACGTCGAGTCCGAGAAGAAGAAGATCGAGGACAAGCTGAACGGCCTCTGTTTCTTCACCGACAATGAGGGCTTCTGCACCGTGGCCCTCAGCGATGAGGTCAACGACGAGCTGGAGGAGATCCCTCGAACGACGATGACGACACCTCCCAGGTATCTCTAACTCCTGACAAACTCTCTACTGAGGTTGACAAGCTTACTGCTGCTCTTCTTAGTCAAGATAAACTGCTTAGGCTTGCTGCTAGGGAGAGAAAGGAGTTTAGGAAAAAGTGGGAGGAGGCGGTGAAGGAGCTTGAGTCTGTCAAGTCCACGGTTGTCGTGACTGAGGAGGATGAGTGTGAGATGTGCTCTAAGCACATGACTGACCTTCTCACCTTGAGGGGGAAGTATGTTGCTTTGGTTGGAGAGATGGATGAACTTAGGGCTAGACCCTCGTTGTTGGGTGCATGCAAGTCTTGTGCAGGCTTGCAATCCGAGTTGGCAGAGAAGAATGCCAAGATTGTGTCTCTTGAGAAGGCCAGCTCGTGTAGCACTTGTGTGTCTAGGTGTGTTTTGTGCGAAGGCTTGGAGATGGAGATAGCCAATGTGAAGCATGACAAGATGCAAACCGAGGAAGAAAACACATACCTTCGGACCATCTTGTCATGAGTGTCTTGTGGTGAGCCGCAGCTTGGGATGATGATTGCCCAATTCGAACGTGCTGCTAGAGGTCCTGGTGTTGGTTTTTCTCAGGGTGTTGAGTGTGCTTCATCTTTTGGTAAGATTGGAGAGTCGAGTGGTGCTAATCCGAGTGAGAAGCCCAACTCCACCACTACTCCCAAACTAACCAAGATTCCACCCAAAGAGCCTCTCAAACCTAACACCAAGGATGGAGTGTATGAGGAACCTCCGAGAGGTCCACCAAAGAAACAAGTGTGGCATCCCAAGCCCAACCACCTGAAAAACAAACTGGACACCATGCCACCTATCCAGGAGGGCAAAGTGATCCACACCCACTATCGTGAGTACCAACAACCCCCTATGAGAGCTGTGAGGTACCATTGTGAGCACTGTGGGAGAGATGGACACTTGAGGGAGTTTTGCTTTCGGCGCAAGAGAGAGGAGCGCCGTGCAAAGGAGATGAACAACACGGAGATGTACCATTCTTTCCATGATGTACATGTGCCTAATGTTCAAAGGAGAGCTGCTAGGACTAGAGGTCCAATGCCTCAAGGTCCTAGGCCACAAGGAGGTTTTGCCCGGCGGTATCCAAACTTTGTAGGATATGGACCCCGTGGCGGTGGTTATGTTGTTGAGCGTTAGCCCCCACCGCGTTTTAACTATCGCGATGGACGCTCTTCCCTTAGCGGACCATGTTTTCCTCGGCATGGTGATCGCTTTCCCCGTAGGCGTGCTGTGACACCCCAATTTTAAGAACAAAATTGGAGCACAATATATGTATGCCAGGATCAATTTTCATACATATATCGACATCAAAGTAAATATCAAAACAATGCTTTATTAATATATCGAACATTATTACAAAAATGACCCTAGGGTCCAAAAGAAAAGTACATACTCTCATGTAGACTCTGATGTAGACTCGTGAAAACTGGACGCCATCTCCACAGGAAGGTCGACCGGGGGCTGCGCCATCCTAGTACAAGTCGTTAGGGTCGAAGCCACCGTCTTCTGGGTACTCCTGCTCCGCGTCGTAGACTCCAACGTCTGGGTGGGGTAGCAGGGGGTTCAAAGAGGAAGGGTGAGTACATCGAAATTTACTCCGCAAGTGTAGGAAATATATGCTTATGAGGCTATTAACAAAGGTAGGCTGACTCTGTTTGACTCAAGCGCCTAAAGCAACACATCCTATTAAATCCTATTTCCTATGCACCTATTTACTAGGTTATAAGCACAGACACTGTAGAAAAGTAACCACACTCGGAGTCACTCCGAGCAAGACAACACTCGGAGTCACACCGAGCAACCAACACTTGGAGTCACACCAAGCAACCGTACTTGGAGTCGTACCAAGCACCCACACCTGAAGTCCATCAGATGACCCGAACCAGTAACTAGTAACCAACTAATCTCGAAGAAGTCCAAGCCGCTCATGATCGTGAGCACGGCTGATACATCAGTTTTACACTCTGCAGAGGTTGCACATCGTTACCCATGAGTCGCGCAGTTCCCGTCACGCTAAACACTGCCAAGGTGCATAGCGGGTTGCACTGCAAGGCCTTTACAAAGCCCCCTCTAAGCCCGTTCCACACGTACCTCTAAGGTTTCACCCCCAGGGCCCCCTTGTGAGCCACTACAACAAACCCCATGTGGACCCTCAACTTGGAGGTAACTAATTAATTACTCAGGTCCAGCCCATCCAGATCTCATGGTTGCGCTGTTTAGCCGGGTTACAGGCTTCGAGAACCGGGTCCTAGGGATCCAGGCAGGATAAATCTAGCACAAGCCCAGAACCAAAACCAAAAGCAGCTGCCGAGTCCCACGGCACAAAACCACCAGTACAGACCATCCTGCCGGATTTACCTAAACACCATGTTGCTACAAAAATTACCATGTCCACATTGTTTCATAGTCCATTAATCAGAATTATTGATATTTAACTCTCATCCCATCCATGACTGCAGGGCTAAGCAAAGACTCCTACCTGAACATCCCAAACTAGGCGACAAGGATAATATAATCAAATGCTAGTAAACCATATCATGGGATTCAAATTAAGACTGCATGCATCTATTGGATCTAAACTACTCTAACTCAAAATAAAACAAATACATGAGCAAGATGTTCAAGGACACTTGCCTCGGTGGCTTTTCTTCCATCACGACAAACTTTGGCGCGCAAAACATACAAGCAAATATATACAAATAAATAAAAACAGTACATCAAATATTATAAAAACATACTAAAAAGGTTACTAACGCGTAGGGCTTGTTTGTACGATCGCGTGAGCGCAAAAACCGCTGAAAACGGAGCTACGGTTTGAAAGTTATGGGCTTTTGAAGTTGGAGGGCAATTTGGTAAATAAATAGAATTTATTTAATTAGTTTTCAAAATCAGAGAGTGAAATAAATTCTTTGATCCACAAAATCATTTTATTTGAGCTAAACAGATTTATTTGTAAACAAAACATTTTATAATTATTTTTATAAGCAAACCACATTTATGGACATTATAAAAGAGTTTATTAAAGAATTAAACTTTTCAATAAACTAAAATATAATTTATTTTATCATGTGAACCAAAACAGATTAATGACATTATTAATTAATTTAATAACATCACTGATCATTTATAGAATTAAAACAACATTTAAAACACATTTTAAAACATTAAAGACCGTCTCTTTCTCTGATTGGGGCAAAATAAAATTAACCGTAGTCTACAGGAGTCAGATCAGGAGATACACAAGGCACAAGAAATAGTGCAAGAATTTTGATTATAATCACGGGGTAGATCACAAAACTGCGGTGACAGGGATTGACCTTGGCTGAGGTGGCGTTGACTCCTAACGTGGCGTGTTCTGATTGGATAAGGGGCGCTCATGTGGCGAGTGTTTGACCGGTACTGACTCTGGTCAAGATGCGATCTGGACCGTCGATCTGCGAACGGGTGGCACAGGGATTGTCTCCCTTCTCTGTTCTGTTAGCGCAGGGGGAGGACAGAGGGCCGCACGGCGGCGCTTCGTCGGGGCCAGCCGGGACGGCGCCTCTGGTGGCCGGCGAGTGATGGCGAGCGGCGGGGGAGGTCTGGGTCGCCTTGGTGAGCTCGAAGGCGGTGATCTATACGGCGAAGAGGCAGCGAGGTAGGAGATCGACGGGGATCAATGGCGGGCGGCAGGCAGAGGCAGAGCTCCGGTGCGCGATGGAGAACGGCCTTGCCGGCGCGGTTGGAGGCGAAGGAGCGGTAGAGCATCCTCGTGGTGTTACTGTGGTGCCGAAGGAGGAGTCGGTGAGGAGTTTGGGGCCATATGCGTGGAGATCGACGAGGTCTGGCCGAGGGGGGGTGGTAGGCTGGATTAGGGTGAGGGAAGAGAGAGAGTTTGCCTTCTTCTTTTTTTCCTGTTTCTTTTTCCAAATTCATTTGAAATCTCAAAATCAAATCCATTTGAAACCAAATAGCTTTTGTAAAAGTTTTGAAATATTTTCCATAAATTTTGGAAGCAAAATTTTGAGTTCAGTTTCATAAAGTTTAGTAAATCCTTTTTCTATTTATTTTCTAAATAGAGTAAAAACCGATTCACACTGAATCACTTTTTGAAGGACCGACAATGCTACCAGAAAGCGACCAGAGGGGGGTGAAAGGGAGCTTCAATTTTCCTTTCGGAAATTTGTCGCCACTGTCCCGAAATTCAACCCTAAGAGCAAAACCTAGAGCTCGTAAGTGTCCACGACCCTAGAGATAGGGTGGATGCTTCCAAGAAGAAAAGCGAGACACTTTACGACTCTAGAAACCCAACGCAAAAGCCGGAAATAAAAACCGACAACAGACGAACGAACTGCGGACGAAACTGCGCAGACTCAGCAGCATCAGACGCTGGCAGCATCCGATGTCAAAACACCGGACGCGTCCGATGCAAACAGAACACTTCTGGAACCTTACTGAACCAGCATCGGAAGCTGCTACAGTGCAACCCTAGCGTTCGATGCTCGACCCCCGGCGTGTCCGATGGCAACGGACGCTCCGATGGTCAGCGTCCGATGCTCCTTTAAAAGCACTGTCAGACGACACGTGGCACCGGACGCTCCGATGGAAAACGACTCAGCGTTCGATGCTCAAGATCACAGCGTCCGATGGTCCCGATACTGCACTGTTATTCCGCGAAATCCTCTCGATCTCCTCCGAATCAAAAGCACTAAGGCTTAGACTTGGTATGAGGAGTCTCAAGAAGGTTAGTGAGCTATCCCATGGGAATCATGGCTCGCATCTAACTCCAAATCGATGGATTGGAAGAAATTGGGACTAAAGGAGCAATATCGATCCAAAACAAAAATCAACCAATCTACTAGGTCATGAGGTTAGGGATGAATTCCTTCGGTGGAAAGAAGTGCCTCACGATCTAGAACAACTTGGTTGAAACGGATTTCCAAAAGACACACCAAGCAAAGAAATCGATCGACGGGAAAAACGTGGAGAAAAGCAACCCGCGAAGAACAAGAACAAAACGCGAATCACAACCACCAATTTGCAACCGTGTGGCTACCACACGCTACAATAGTGAGATTACGGTCTCACTTCCTCAAAATCTCACGGGCACAGAGGTATTGTTCTCTTCTCTGTGGATCTCAGTTCGCTACAGCAGGGAATGGGAGAGCAGGAAACCATAGAAGCAAAAGAGCAAATGACTGAGATCGGATGGGAGGAGGGTGTCTCCCTCTACTTATCCTAATTCTAATTCCTACTCTACCCCTCACTAATTACAGAGCAAACCAGCTAAACCCTAGGGTTATTATGGACCAACTCAAGATAGCTGGTGATCCGACGGCCACGCCCGCACAACTGGTAGCGTTGCCTCGACGCAACCTCACCGATTGCCGCCACGTGCTGCCACCGCTCCGCTCGTCCTTTTCCCGGACTTCGCCCCCAGTTTTGTGGCCCAAACAGGGAAACCAGCCTTCTTGACCAACCCCCGGTTTTGAGGCCCAAATCGGGAAACCAGCTGTCCATCGCCTGTGTTTTGTGGCCCAAATTCAGAAACCCGCAGCGCCCAGGTTTTGAGGCCCAAACCTGGAAACCGTCCTCAGCCCGAGTTTTGTGGCCCAAACTCGGAAACCATCAGCGCCCAGGTTTTGAGGCCCAAACCTGGAAACCGTCCACTCGGTGGTTTTTCTGTGGCTCAACCACCAAACCGAGCCGTAGAGGGGATGCAGCGCCCGTGCACCCCGTCCACCGACACGTGTCCCCAGGTCCACGACCCAGGCAACACCGTGCTCGCAAGTCTTCGCTCGTCGCTGTCCCAGGTTGTCTACCACCACAGCTGATCCTCGGGCCACCGGTCCCTCAATCCAAGCATCACATCCGCCCTTCGCCACTCTCGGTCCATCGGCACGACACGTCTCTACTTGACCTTCACCTTGCCTCTGATGACTGTATCCCATCTCGACACCTGCACAACACAAGCCAAAGAACATGTGCATTATCCCAGTTGACAATCACTCATCACTCAGAGACTCGGCATACACCCATGTATCCGCAATCTCCCCCTTGATGAGTGCATTGTCAACTACCAACACAAATCATAATGTAATAGAGGAAGGAAGGAAGAAAGAGAGAGAACTCGACCAAATGACCCAAAAGCATATCAAAGCCGAAGAAGGTCAAGTGAAAAGAGCAAAACAACTTGGTTCCCAAAGACATGGGCAACGGCTCGACTCAACCAAGCAAAGCAAAGCTAGCCCTCAAGAAGAGGCAGAACGGGCTCAACACCGCTAGCGAGGAAGCTCGATACCAAACGAAGAAAGCTCGATACCAATTGAAGAGTCATAACAGCAAAGGTGCTAGTCCCTCAAGAAAGAGGCAAAGGCTCAACACAACTAGCTACCAGCTCAAAAACTCCCCCTCACGAAGTGCACACAACCAAGAACTCTCCCCCTAAGTTCAACTCGGAAAGAACAAGATTTTGAAAATGTTTTTCTCCCCCTAAGTTGAACACTCGGAGAACAAATGATTTGCAATTTCTCCCCCTTAGTTGAAAATGCACCATCAAGCAAAGAAAAAATGTACCATCAAGCAAATTTCTCCCCCTTGACAGAATAACCCCCCCTTCCAAAATGCATATGAGTAAAAAAAATGCAAGTTAGCAGCTTTAGGAATATAGTCGATAGAATGAGAAGATGCTCTACAGAGTGCTGATCCAATGACGCATAAAATGCACAGAATGCTAGCAAAGGCTCCAACTGATGACCAAATGTGAAATGAGAGCAAGTGAGCAGTTTTCAGCCAAAAGGTATTCACCATTAAAGTAGCACCAAACATGTATAGACAGGAAGTCAAACAAGTGCTAAACATGTATACAAGGTGAACTACCCCAAGCACAGTTCAATCATCGTTGTTGCAGCGGTTTAAATTACACAAGTTCAAATTTCAGCATATGATTGCGAGAGGTTGAGAGCTTGTCATTGCCTAACTTTTCAACTGTGCGAAGCCTATGCAGAAGCAATCAAAAGCTTAAAGCAACAGTTTCGGTCATACACTACACAGCTCAAGTTTAACTCAAAGTGCAATGAGAAACAGTCTCGAAACTGTGATGTGCTGACAAGCAAACCCATCTCGATCTTTCCAATTCACTTAACGTGGTTCAAAATTTTATCTCAGAATATGAACATACCAAGTAAGTGAATGACTCAGAACTAGAGACATAGCAACCTAGCATATATGAAAAGCACGAGTGAATTCTACACATCCTACACATGCTAGTTGCATATCTCAATGGTGAACATTTTCAGTTTTTAGGTTCATTTAGCAAGTGCACCATTCATAAAATAGCTCAGCTCACAACATGTATCAGTGATCAGAAAGAGCATAAGCTACAAGCATCATCATAAAGCATCGAAGCATACACTATACAGAACATAGTCTCATTCTAAGGATTATATACATGAAGCTCTGAATGTAAATATGCAAGATGAAATGCATACCAATTGAAAAAACACAAAGTCAGTTTATAATACAAGAGACAAAATGTTTCCCCCATCTAAAAGGGGAAACAAACACCAAGCTCACCTCTCAACCTAGCAAAAGTTGATTGGTCCAAAGGCTTGGTGAAAATATCAGCCAACTGATGATGAGTATCGACATGGCGAATATCGATATCACCCTTCTCATAGTGGTCTCGCAGAAAATGAAAGCGCACATCAATGTGTTTGGTCTTAGAGTGCAGCACGGGGTTCTTAGCAACGCTAATAGCACTCGTGCTGTCACAAAGCAGAGGAACGCGAGAAAAGCTCAGACCAAAATCATGCAAAGTGGCCATCATCCAAAGCAACTGGGAACAACAGCTAGCCGCAGCAACATACTCAGTCTCCGTGGTAGACTGGGCGACACTAGACTGCTTGCGAGACGACCACGATACAAGAGAAGAACCAATAAACTGACAAGTCCCAGAAGTGGACTTGCACTCAATCCGGCAACCAGCAAAATCGGCATCGGAATAACCACAAAGGGAGAGGGTGGAGGAAGCAGAATACCAAATCCCCAACTCAGGAGTGAAGCATAAGTACCTCATAATGCGCTTGACCACCTGACAGTGAGAGGTGCACGGCGACGACTGAAATCGCGCGCATAGACACACCGCGAACTGGATGTCCGGGCGTGTTGCCGTCAGGTACAGCAGCGACCCGATCATACTCCGGTACTCCTTCTGATCCACTGCTTCTCCATCCACATCCGCATCCAGGGCCGCCGTGGTCAGCATGGGTGTTGGAAGAGGCTTGGCCTCACCCATGTCGAACTTCTTCTGGATGTCCTTAGTGTACTTTCCCTGGTGCACGAACGTTCCCTCTCGGGATTGCTTGATTTGCAACCCGAGGAAAAACGTCAACTCGCCCATCATGCTCTTCTCAAACTCCCTGCTCATAGTGTCTGCAAACTTGGCAACCAAAGCATGAGAAGAACCACCAAAAATGATATCATCCACGTAAATCTGAACCAAGAGAGTATCATTGCCTTGCTTGAGGAGAAAAAGCGTTTTATCCACACATCCCATTTTAAAACCCTTAGCAAGCAAAAAGGTTTTCAACCTATCATACCAGGCTCTAGGGGCTTGTTTCAAACCATACAAAGCTTTATGAAGTTTAAAAACATGGTTTGGAATCTTGGGATTTTCGAAACCGGGGGGTTGTTTCACATACACCTCCTCTTCTATGTAGCCGTTTAAGAAGGCACTCTTGACATCCATTTGAAACAGTTTAAACCCTTTGGATGCAGCAAAAGCCAAGAGTATCCTAATCGCCTCCAAACGAGCTACAGGAGCAAAAGTCTCCTCATAGTCTATCCCCTCCTTCTAACTATACCCCTGGGCTACAAGTCTGGCCTTGTTTCTCACAACATGGCCATCCTCTCATTGTTTGTTTTTAAAAACCCATTTTGTCCCAATAGGGTGACACTCAGGAGGAAAAGGAACCAAAACCCAAACCCGATTTCTTTCAAAGTTTTCATGCTCCTCATGCATGGCATTGACCCAATCTGGATCAGATAAAGCGTGTCCATCATCTCGGGGTTCAAAATCAGCAACAAATGCAGAATGAGCAAAGTGAGAGATTTGTTGTGACCTTGACTGAGTGACACGCTCGCCGATGCTGCCAATCATCTATTGAGGCAGGTGTTGGCGCTGGATGTGTCGTGGCACCTCCCGAACTGATGTAGCCTCCCCCTCAACAGCAGCTGGCGCCTCCTCGGGTACAAAAGGTACCGCTCGAGGTGGCGGATCCCACGGCCCCCAAGATGAAGAAGAGGGATCGGGGTTGTGAGTCGTAGTAGAAGCCGCTCTTTGCGGCACAGCAGGTGGAGGTGGTGCCGGGTCGTCCATCCCTTCAGCACGCTCTTCCTCATCATCAAAAAGTGGCTCGCCAACCTCATGATCACCTGCACGCTCAAAACGAGAAGAAGGACAAACCATGGTCTCGTCGAAGGTGACATCTGATGTCTCCATGACTCGGTTAGTGTCAAGATTAAGTACACGATATGCACGAGTATGAGTGCCATAACCCAAAAACACACCGTCAGAAGAATGAGACTCAAATTTGTCCAGGTTGCCTTTCTTAAGTATGAAACAGTGGCAACCAAAGACTCTAAAATAACTCACCTTGGGCAGTTTTCCAAAACGCAACTCATAAGAAGTCTTTTTCAAGAAAGTTCAGAGAAAAATGCGATTGGAAATGTAGCATGCAGTGCTCATAGCTTTGGCCCAATATCGCCTAGGAGTCCTATGCTCATCGAGCATCGTCCTGGCCATCTCTACAAGGGTCCAATTCTTCCTCTCTACAACACCATTCTAAGGGGGTGTGTAGGGGGAAGAAAACTGATGCTCTAAACCCAAAGAGTTGCAAAACTTCTCAAAATCCAAATTTTTGAATTCGGAACCATTATCACTCCGAATAGCTCGCATCGAGTTTAAGGGAACTCGTTCTGAAGACGCAAAATCAGATTGCGAGCAAAGGAGAAAGTCTCGGTCTTCTCAGCTAAAAAGAAGACCCACGAATATCTCGAAAAGTCGTCAACAACAACAAGCACATACCATTTCCCCCAAACTGAGCTCACCCGAGCCGGACCAACAAGCTCCATGTGCAAAAGCTCTCCAGGGTGCTTGGTCATGACCTGAGTCACTGGATGGTGGGGAGCGGCAACCATCATCCCATGTCTACAAGAGTGGCAAACAAGATCCTTCTCCATAGACAACTTAGGCAATCCTCGGATTAGTCCAAGTGAGCTAAGCCTTGCAAGCAAGTCGAAGCTCAAATGTCCAAGTCTCCTATGCCACTTCCAAAGATCAGAGGAGGAAGGTCCAGCCACAAGACAACGAGAAATGCCAAAAGACTCAGAAAAATTCGCACGAAAAACTTTTCCAAAGGGAGAAATCAAACACACAAGATTGCCCTGAGGATCCAAAATACGACTGAGATTCGGTTTAAAACGAATCTCATAGTCATCATCGAAAAGTTGCGAAACCGAAAGAAGATTAAAGTGCAAGTTAGAAACAAGAGCAACATCGCGCAACACAAAGTGCTCATTAACTCGCACCGACCCACGAGACAGCACCTTACCTTTGCTATTGTCGCCGAAGGTGATAAACTCCTTTCCGGCGACCGGACTAAGACTGGAGAACCACTTGGCGTTTCCGGTCATGTGCCTCGAACACCCGGAATCCACCAACCAAACGTTCTCCAATTGTTTTACCTACATCAATAAAAAGACATAGGGTGAGCATACGGTCCAACACTGAGGTTAGTGAAGTAGGGAGAATACCAGTGTTGGGCCGGCTGCTCAAAAGAACGGTTAGTAGAAAAACCATTCCTAGCACGTCTACGAGAAGAGCGATCACCACGTAGAGGAAAACGTGGTCCGCTAAGGAAGGAGCATCCATCGCGATACTCAAAACGCGGTGGAGGGAAACGCTCAACTACAAAGCCACCGCAACGGGGTCCATAGCCTACAACTGCAGGCTCCCGCCGAGCACGCTCTCTTCGTGGCCTAGGCCTAGGAAATTGAGGTTTAGGACCTCTAGGCCTAGCAGCACGCCTCTGAACATTTGGCACATGTACATCATGGAAAGGGTGGTACATGTCCATGTTGTTCATCTCTTTTGCACGGCGCGCCTCTCTCTTGCGCCTAAAGCAAAACTCACTCAAGTGTCCATCTCTCCCACAGTGCTCACAATGGTACCTCACCGCTCTCAAAGGGGGTTGTTGGTACTCACGGTAGTGGTTGTGGATCACTTTGCCCTTCTGTGGCATAAGCTCCTCCTAGATAGGTGGCATCGTGTCAAGCTTGTTTTTCAGGTGGTTGGGCTTGGGATGCCATGTCTGTTTATTGGGTGGAGCTCTCGGAGGTTCAACGAACACACCATCCTTGGTGTTGGGCTTGAGAGGCTCTTTGGGTGGAATCTTTGTAAGCTTGGGAGTAGTGGTGGAGTTGGGCTTCTCACATGGGTTCAGACCACTCGACTCTCCAATCTTTCCAAAAGATGACACATCAACACCCTGAGCGAAACCTACACCAGGACCTCCGGCAGCACGCTTGAACTAGGAGATCATCATCCCAAGCTATGGCTCACCACTAGACACCCATGACAAGATGGTCCGAAGGTATGTGTTTTTCTCCTCGGTTTGCATCTTGTCATGCTTCACGTTGGCTATCTCCATCTCCAAGCCCTCACACAACACGCACCTAGTCACACAAGTGCTACCCGAGCTGGCCTTCTCAAGAGACACAATCATGGCATTCTTCTCTGCCAACTCGGTTTGCAAGCCCGCACAAGACTTGCATGCACCCAACAGCAAGGATCTAGCCTTCAGCTCATCCACCTCTCCTACCAACGCCACATACTTACCTCTCAAAGTGAGAAGGTCAGTCATGTGCGTGGTGCACATCTCACACTCCTCCTCGGTGACAATAGCGGTGGACTTGACAGATTGAAGTTCCTTCACCGTATCCTCCCACTTCTGCCTAAACTCCTTGCGCTCTCTAGCGGCACGCATAAGCAACTTGTCTTGACTAAGGAGAGCGGCAGTAAGTTTCTCGACCTCAGCAGAAAGCTTGTCGGGGGTCAGAGATACCTGGGAGGTGTCGTCGTCGTCGTCGTCGTTCCGAGGGGTCTCCTCAAACTCGCCGTCGACTTCCTTGCAGAGGGCCATGGTGCAGAAGCCTTCGTTGTCGGCGAAGAAGCAGAGGCCGTTGAGCTTGTCCTCGATTCTCTTCTTCTTCTCGGACTCGTCGTCACTTGAGGAAGCGGAGTCGTCATCCGAGTCGTCGACGTCGCTGAGCGTGGTGAAGAACGCACGCTGCTCAGCCTGGGCCTTCTCCAAGTACTTCGTCTTGATGTACTCCTTGTTGAAGCCGCCCTTCCGCTTGTGCTTCGCGGGGACGTACTTCTCCTTGCGCTTGCCGGAGTCGTACTTGTGCCCATGATCCGCCTTGCCGAAGGTATGCCTGTTCTTCAGGCAATTGGCGATGAAGTGATTGGGTCGCCGCACTCAAAGCATCCTGAGCGTCCTCCTCCGTGGCGACGGTTTATGCGGTTGTTGTGGAACCGCGAGAACTGGTTGGCGAGCAATGCCAGCTCGTCATCCCCCATGAACTCCAGCTGCTCCTCTGTGACAGAAAGAAGAGAGGAAAGTGCAAAGCCTCCAGAGGTGTTAGCAGAAGAGCCAGAAAGCAAAGCCATTGACGGGCCGGAAGGATTTTCATAAGAAGCCCTCGCCATGGCATCGATCTCACTGGACTTGAGCTTACTGAAGAGCTCGTCGCACGTGAGGGTCTCATAGTTAGGCGATTCGATGATCGCCTGAACCTTGGAATCCCACACCGACCGATCAAGAGTATGGAGTAGCTTGAGAGCTCTCTCATGATCGTCGAAAGGCAACAACTCCTTGTTAGCCCTCATCCTGTTGACAATCACCTGAAATCGAGCGAATAAACTCTCTATGCTCTCGCCAGGCATATGTTGAAAGTTCTCATACTCTCGCTTGAACGACTCGTAGAGATGGGTTTTGACATGAGTGGTTCCCTCATGGAAACACATGAGGGTAGCCCAAATCTCCCAAGCCGTAGCGAGGTGAGAAACGCGATCAAACTCACTCATGCTCAAACATGAGAAAAGAACATTACGAGCTCGGCTATTGGCATCGTGCTCATCAATCTGATACTGAGTAGCACGAGCAGCCAAGACCACGTAGTCGGCAGAGTTGCAAATATCCCAGATAGAAGCACCCAAACTCTGCAGATAGGCCGACATGCATATCTTCCAATATGCATAGTTCGTCCAATTGAAAAACGGCGATTTGCCCACGCCGCGATCCATCTCGCCTTCTGTGGATCTAGAACCGGCTAAGGTGGAAGATCCTTAACACGCTCCGATACCAATTGAAGGATCGAGAATGCTACCAGAAAGCGACCAGAGGGGGGGTGAATGGGAGCTTCAATTTTCCTTTCGGAAATTTGTTGCCACTGTCCCGAAATTCAACCGTAAGAGCAAAACCTAGAGCTCGTAAGTGTCCACGACCCTAGAGATAGGGTGGATGCTTCCAAGAAGCACAGCGAGACACTTTACGACTCTAGAAACCCAACGCAAAAGCCGGACAACAGACGAACGAACTGCGGACGAAACTGCGTAGACTCAGCAGCTTCGGACGCTGGCAGCATCCGATGTCAAAACACCAGACGCGTCCGATGCAAACAGGACACTTCTGGAACCTTACTGAACCAGCATCGGAAGCTGCTATAGTGCAACCCAAGCGTCCGATGCTCGACCCCCGGCGCGTCCGATGGCAACAGACGCTCTGATGGTCAGCATCCGATGCTCCTTTAAAAGCACTGTCAGACGACATGTGGCACCGGATGCTCCGATGGAAAATGACTCAGCGTCCGATGCTCAAGAACACAGCGTCCGATGGTCCCTATACTGCACTGTTCTTCCATGAAATCCACTCGATCTCCTCCGAATCAAAAGCACTAAGGCTTAGACTTGGTATGAGGAGTCTCAAGGAGGTTTGTGAGCTATCCCATGGGAATCATGGCTCGCATCTAACTCCAAATCGATGGATTGGAAGAAATTGGGACTAAAGGTGCAAAATCGATCCAAAACAAAAATCAACCGATCTACTAGGTCGTGAGGTTAGGGATGAATTCCTTCAGTGGAAAGAAGTGCCTCACGATCTAGAACAACTTGATTCAAACGGATTTCCAAAAGACACACCAAGCAAAGAAATCGATCGACGGGAAAAACGTGGAGAAAAGTAACCCGCGAAGAACAAGAACAAAACGCGAATCACAACCACCAATTTGCAACCGTGTGGCTACCACATGCTACAATAGTGAGATTACGGTCTCACTTCCTCAAAATCTCACGGGCACAGAGGTATTGTTCTCTTCTCTGTGGATCTCAGTTCACTACAGCAGGGAATGGGAGAGCAGGATACCCTAGAAGCAAAAGAGCAAATGACTAAGATCGGATGGGAGGAGGGTGTCTCCCTCTATTTATCCTAATTCTAATTCCTACTCTACCCCTCACTAATTACAGAGCAAACCAGCTAAACCCTAGGGTTATTCTGGACCAACTCAAGATAGCTGGTGATCCGACGGCCACGCCCGCACAACTGGTAGCGTTGCCTCGACGCAACCTCACCGATTGCCGCCACGTGCCGCCACCGCTCCGCTCATCCTTTTCCCGGACTTCGCCCCCGGTTTTGTGGCCCAAACCGGGAAACCAGCCTTCATGACCAACCCCCGGTTTTGAGGCCCAAACCAGGAAACCAGCCATCAATCGCCTGAGTTTTGTGGCCCAAACTCAGAAACCCACAGCGCCCAGGTTTTGAGGCCCAAACCCGGAAACCGTCCTCAGCCCGAGTTTTGTGGCCCAAACTCAGAAACCATCAGCGCCTAGGTTTTGAGGCCCAAACTTGGAAACTGTCCACTTGGTGGCTTTTCTGTGGCTCAACCACCAAATCGAGCCGTAGAGGGGATGCACCGCCCGTGCACCCCGTCCACCGACACGTGTCCCCAGGTCCACGCCCCAGGCAACACCGTGCACGCAAGTCTTCGCTCGTCGCTGTCCCAGGCTGTCAGCCACCACAGCTGATCCTCGGGCCACCGGTCCCTCAGTCCAAGCCTCACGTCCGCCCTTCGCCACTCTCGGTCCATCGGCACGGCACGTCTCTACTTGACCTTCACCTTGCCTCTGAAACCAAATAGCTTTGGTAAAAGTTTTGAAATATTTTCCATAAATTTTGGAAACAAAATTTTGAGTTCAGTTTCATAAAGTTTAGTAAATCCTTTTTTTATTTATTTTCTAAATAGAGTAAAAACCGATTCACGCTAAATCGCCTTTAATAAAAATTTTTTTCCTCCAAAAAAAATATGCAACGACATGAATACAACAAACACCTGGTTAGAATTTTCCTCCATCTAATATTTTTGCCATTTCCTTATTAAATTCTAATTTATTTTAATTAATTTAACACCCGGGGTGTTACAGGTGCTAGGAATGGTTTTGCTACTAACCATTCTTTTGAGGAGCCGGCCCAACACTGGTATAATTCCCATTTCACTCACCCCAGTGTTGGACCGTATGCTCACCCTATGTCTTTTTTATTGATGTAGGTAAAACGATTGGAGGACATTTGGTTGGTGGATTACGGGTGCTCAAGGCATATGACCGAAAACGCCAAGTGGTTCTCCAGTTTTAGTCCAGTTGCCGGAATGGAGTTTATCACCTTCGGCGACAATAGCAAAGGTAAAGTGTTGTCTCGTGGGTCTATGCGAGTTAATGAGCACTTTGTGTTCCGTGATGTTGCTCTTGTTTCTAACTTGCATTTTAATCTTCTTTCTGTTTCACAACTCTTGGATGATGACTATGAGATTCGTTTTAAGCCGAATCTCAGTCGTATTTTGGATCCTCAGGGCAATCTTGTTTGTTTGATTTCGCTCTTTAGGAAAGTCTTTCGTGCGAATTTCTCGGAGTCTTTTGGCATTTCTTGTTGTCTTTTGGCTGGACCCTCCTCCTCTGCTCTTTGGAAGTGGCATAGGAGACTCGGTCATTTGAGCTTCGACTTGCTTGCAAGGCTTAGCTCACTTGGCTTAATCCAAGGATTGCCCAAGTTACACATGGAGAAGGATCGTGTTTGCTATTCTTGTAGACATGGGAAAATGGTAGCCGCTCCCCACCATCCTGTGAATCAGGTTATGACCAAGCGCCCGGGAGAGCTTTTGCATATGGACCTTGTCGGTCCAGCTCGGGTGAGCTCGGTTGGTGGGAAGTGGTATGTGCTTGTTGTTGTTGACGACTTCTCGAGATACTCGTGGGTTTTCTTTTTGGTTGAGAAAACTGAGACTTTCACTTTTGTTCGGAATTTGATTTTGCGACTCCAGAACGGGTTCCCTAAGAACTCGATGAGAGCTATTCGTAGTGATAATGGTTCCGAGTTTAAAAACTCGAATTTTGAAAAGTTTTGTAACTCTCTGGGTTTGGAGCATTAGTTTTCTTCCCCCTACACACCGCCACAAAATAGTTTTGTAGAGAGGAAAAATCGGACCCTTGTTGAGATGGCCAGGACGATGCTCGATGAGCATAGGACTCCTAGGTGGTATTGGGCCAAGGCTATAAACACTGGATGCTATATTTCCAATCGCATTTTTCTCTGTGTTTTCTTGAAGAAGACTTCTTATGAGTTGCAATTTGGGAAGCAACCCAAAGTGAGTTATTTTAGAGTTTTTGGTTGCCACTGTTTTATACTCAAGAAAGGCAACTTGGACAAGTTTGAGTCTCGCTCTTCTGACGGTGTATTTTTGGGTTATGGTAATCATACTCGTGCATATTGTGTACTTAACCTTGATACTAACCGAGTCATGGAGACATCCGATGTCACCTTCGACGAGACTGTGCTTTGTCCTTCATCTAGTTTTGAGCGTGCAGGTGTTCATGAGGTTGGAGAACCTCTTTTTGATGATGAGGAAGAAGGTGCTGAAGGGATAGGTGATCCAGCACTTCCTCCACCTGCGGTGCCGATTGGGTCGACTTCGACCACGACTACACGCGGCCCCGACCCCTCTTCCTCTACTACATGGGGGCATGATCCACCACCTCGAGCTGTACCACTTGTACCCGAGGAGGCACCAGCTGCTATTGGGGGGAGGTAACTTCAGCAAGGGAGGCACCACGACACATTCAGCGCCAACACCCTCCTCAACAGATGATCGGCCAAATCCACGATCGCGTCACTCGGTCTAGGTCACAACAAATCTCTCACTTTGCTAATTCTGCATTTGTTGCTGATTTTTAACCCCGAGATGTTGCACATGCTTTATCTGATCCGGATTGGGTTAATGCCATGCATGAGGAGCTTGAAAATTTTGAGAGAAATCGGGTTTGGGTTCTTCTTCCTCCTCCTCCTGAGTGTCATCCATTGGGGCAAAATGGGTTTTCGAAAACAAAAAAGGAGAAGATGGCCATGTTGTGAGAATCAAGGTAGACTTGTAGCTCAGGGGTATAGTCAGAAGGAGGGGATAGACTATGAGGAGACTTTTGCTTCTGTAGCTTGTTTGGAGGCAATTAGGATCCTCTTGGCTTTGGCTGCATCCAAAGGGTTTAAACTTTTTCAAATGGATGTCAAGAGTGCCTTTCTAAACGGCTACATAGAAGAGGAGGTGTATGTGAAATAACACCCCGGTTTTGAAAATCACAAGTTTCCAAACCATGTTTTTAAACTTCACAAAGCTTAGTATGGTTTGAAACAAGCCCCTAGAGCCTGGTATGATAGGTTGAAAACCTTTTTGCTTGCCAAGGGTTTTAAATGGGATGTGTGGATAAAACACTTTTTCTCCTCAAGCAAGACAATGACACTTTGTTGGTTCAGATTTACGTGGATGATATCATTTTTGGTGGTTCTTCTCATGCTTTGGTTGCCAAGTTTGCAGATACTATGAGCAGGGAATTTGAGATGAGCATGATGGGCGAGTTGACGTTTTTCCTCGGGTTGCAAATCAAGCAATCCCGAGAGGGGACGTTCGTGCACCAGGGAAAGTACACCAAGGACATATTGAAGAAGTTCGATATGGGTGAGGCCAAGCCTCTTCCAACACCCATGTCAACCACGATGGCCCTGGATGCGGACAAGGATGGAGAAGCTGTGGACCAGAAGGAGTACCGAAGCATGATCGGATCGCTGCTGTACCTGACGGCGACACGCCCGGACATTCAGTTCGCGATGTGTCTTTGCGCACGATTTCAGTCGTCGTCACGCACCTCTCACCGTCAGGCGGTTAAGCGCATTATGAGGTACTTATGCTTCACACCTGAGTTTGGGATTTGGTATTCTGCTTCTTCCACCCTCTCCCTTTGCGGTTACTCAGATGCTGATTTTGCTGGTTGCCGACTTGATCGCATGTCCACTTCTGGGACTTGTGAGTTTATTGGTTTCTTCTCTTGTGTCTTGGTCTTCTCGCAAGCAGTCTAGTGTCGCTCAGTCTACCATAAAGGCTCAATATGTTGTTGCGGCTAGTATGTTGTAATTGTTTGAAATCCTTCGAGATTTCCGGACTACCGGACTTATATGGATTCAATTGCGAGTCGGGGCCAGTTAATTTGGCTAAGACGATACTTGAGCTCTTATAATTTGGATGGTTCCGTGACATAAAACATATCATATTATGACTTCACTGCATAGACCTACTCACAAGAATCCAAAAAGTCCACTTTTATAATTTTACGAGTTTTCTACTAAATACTACGAATTTACCAAGTTTCAGCCATATATATTAGGAAAAAGAAAAAGTAAAACACTGTTGGCACTATTCATCTGAGTCTAAGGCTGTGCACTTAATCCCCTGATGTTTGTCGAATTGCTGCGCGAAGTCCCTGACGTGAATTAGGAGCAGAGGAGGCACTGGAGCTCGTCGGTTCCGGCGACGGGGGCTTTTCCGGCGGCGGGAAAAAGGGCAGGGGAGCATCACGAACACCCGGCGCATCCACCAACGGTCGTGGCTTGGCCTGAGATGGCGCGGGGAGTCCTGGCCACGCTCGGCGGCGGCAAGGAGGAGGGCGTCTATGGCAGCGGCGACTTCTGACCGCGGTTGGAGCTGGGAAAGAGCAGCCACCGGACCGACGAATCGAGGAGAAGGCAATGACACACTTGTTTGCGGACGGGAAGACGTGGTTGAGGTGGAACGGCGACGGCCATGGAGCTCGGCCGCGGCGTCCATGGCGGCTTCATTTTGGAGCGACGAGATGGCGAGGAGGAGGCGCGAGAGCGAGCGAGAGAGCCCGGGGAAGTGGAGAGGAGGTAGAGGATGAGCGCCCGGGCGTCCATATCTAGCGAGAGCGCCGCGGCACGTGGCAACAACAAGAGGAAATGGTGGGGGCGAGCTCCAAGCATGCCAGCCACATTGCCATTTCGTCGAACACGCGGCGGGCGAACAGCGGGTAATTAGCTCCAAAGTTGATAGTGTCAGCGACTTAAATAGATTTGACCTTGCTGCGATTAAACACAAAATCCTCAGTCCAAACTTGGTCAAATCGAGTGCAACTTTTTGTATGCTCTTCTCCAAAGAATTACCTACAACTCTTATTTTTGTACCAACTGAAGTTACTTAACAAAATTTGGAGAACGCTGCTTGCCAACGTGATTGACACTGAAATCAGACTTAGCCAAATTTTTCCTGTTGAAAACAGCAGCAGATGCAGAATTCGATCCTCTTTTTGATAGGGATAGAAATGGATTCAGCCTTGGGTCCTTTAACAAAGTTTGCTATACACATTATGATCTCTGACTTTTCTTTAAGGTCAACCCTCAGAATATGAATGTAAGCTGCACTTTTATATTGGTCAAAGCAGCAAGTTGATATAACCTCAATTTAGGGTTTTAGGCCGATTGAGGCATTTTCTTGACATTCGCTCAACACGAACCCTTCATAACTTTTGTTCGTGAGTCAATATAGAGTTGATTGGGTATTATTGCAAGACTTGATTGAATTCAAATGATCTCCTTCACTCAATTTGTGATTCTAGGCCAAGCTGTGACTCGTCATTTCATGTGACTTCTCGATTCCAATCTTCGCGAAACTTTTCCACTAGTTACTAAAGACAGGATCTAAGGTGGGACACATGAAAAAACCAGGTTTAGCAATAATTCTGAATATTCATAAATTGGCAATCATTATTAACGGGCTTTGTTAATTATTTCCTGAATAATTTAAACTAGGATTCCATCTCCGAAATTGATCCCAATACTTCTGTCATCACAGACCACACATGAATTTAGTTCTTCATCATCACTTGAAATAACATATCTATGCTCAATTGACTGCTCAACTGATGGCGAACACCTGGGGTGTTACAGCCCTCCCCCCTTAAAAGAATCTTGTCCTGAGATTCTGGACGAAAGACTTTTCAAGGGAAGAGAAGCATAGCACCCATCCTTAATCATAGGCTATTGACCGCTCAAGATACTAAATTTTCGACAGAACAGGAACTGTTAGGAACATAACAACTCTCTGATCCTTCATGTCATCTTCCCATCACTAGCTCTTGTCAGAATAATTTTCTTTAGTGATTCCCATTGAACATTGAGGTGCACTCAAGACATCACTGTCAGGTTGACGTAGAAACCAAAATTGCATTTCTACTTTGAGAGGAATCCCAAAATAATATTACTGCCAATATTGGATCTTTGTCCGATTGAGACCACACAAACAACATCCTTCGAGACTAGGAGGAACTGACTGACTGCAATCATTGTTTGTACTACTGTGAACATATGTTCGATCAGATAGCAATCGATGGAAAGGTACATAAGGTTCCATGTGTACAATTCTCTTTCTCTGATGATAACATTGTATTATCTAAATCTGATAATAGAGCGATGAATGTGATAGTTGACTCTACCAATTCCACGTTTTTACCGGTCCTTCTTCATAGAAATTCTTATTTCTTAAGCTGCGACAGTCAGTTAGGTTAAATTTGATGCAACCTCTTGGGTAAAAATATCAAGTTACTGAATATCTGTACTACCAAGCAGATCAGCATCATTCTTCTTCATGGTATATATAGTTGCAACTCAGTGGATCTAACTTGTTTAACTACTTGGGTCATAGAGTGATCTTCTCAAATTCTCTCAGCAATGCAGCAGCATAATCTGAAATCTATTGTTTGACACTTCAATTGCCAACAATCTGCACTTCTAATAGTGCATTTTTGGTAGGACACCTTGACTGCTTAAGAATAAGGGACTGACTCTGAATGTCCTTTCTTGCTTCATCCAGAATAATCTGGAATAACCTTTTCATAGTAGCCAAACATATCACCAAGCAGTCCTTACTCGAGGCATAATTTTGACTGAGTTACTAGGCTAGCGTACGGTCTTGTATTACCATTGAATTTTCTCTAGGATAGAGTTGGTTGGAACATGTCAAAGACTTGGATGTACGAGGGCCACAAACAATATCAGTGGTTTACAGACTTCGAGCATAACATTGTTCTGTGAGACATAGCCTTCATGGCTACCAAGAGTCATTTCTAAACTGGAGATTAGCTTTTTAATGACCGAAACTAATCAGTTGCCTCTCAACACTAAAAAGCTCCAAGATTTTGGCTTTTACTGCAACCGCTGTCAAATATCAATGCACATGGTCACCACCAAAGTCAGAAGAGAATCAGACATATCTGGGAGGATTGAGTTGACTACGAGATCATCATGCAGATATATGTATCAAGTTTAGACAGAAAACTTCTGGACCTCAGGTATCTGGCTCAAATACATATCATTTATGTTGCTCACTCCTTAGCTGTTACTTGTCCTCTAGTATTTTGTGTCACTTAACATCACTATGTCCATTTGTGATACTCGATCCTTGTGGTTGATTAAACAGAGTCCTTTATCTACCACCTCTTGCAGACTGCTACTGCTTTCATCACTGACTGATTCTTGAAAAGGTCATCCTCTTTTCGACTTTCGGAAAGAAATACTGCCACATCTGAGCCGACATATGGATTTTTATGAAGGAATATAGAAAATGGCAAGGAGAAGCTTCATAAAAGATAACACATTGGCATAGTTCCATAATGAATTCTTGGCTAGAAACCACGATACCAGCGCATGCCGAGCAACACAACCATGTGTCTGCAGCCACAGGAGGCTTACGGTTTCGTCGCGGCACCATTAGTTCTTAACCAAGACACCATTATTGAATCCATAACCAATGGGGAATCCCACATGACGCAGATAAATCTTGCATCGATAGGCATCACATGCAAGGCATAAGCTAGCAAAACAAGAATGATCACAAGGTTTGGAAATCAACACATAGGTGATTTCAAGGACAGAACATGGCACAAGGCAATAGGATTCGTCTTGTGCACATCAAGGTCATTACAAGATGAAAGATTTCATGAACTTGATTTGGCCAAGCAGCAACAAAAGAGCAACCGAGGGAATACATGGTTTTGGGCAGGATCTCTACCACGGGGCAAGACAAACTATGGTCAAAGGTTGGGGTTAGCAGGAACTAAACTTGGGTGGTCAACAAAAAAGGCCTTCACAGCAACGAGTACAAACATCTATGGCTTTGGCAACACTTAAGGCCAAACTTGGGTCTACAAGTTGGTTAGAGGCATGGCTACCCAACAAGCATGGGCATACCACGGTTCAGGACTAGGATTCTTGGAAGGTTAACTAGGGCTAACTAGTCCAACAAAAAGTCATGGACAAGCATAGGTTCAGGTTTTTGGCCCAAGCATTCTAAACCATCAAAACTAGACACACAAACACAGGCCTTTAAGCAACAAGGGTTCAACTAAAGGCACCTCAGAAGGTCAAGAGGGCTTGAGCATGATTCTAACTGAAGGTTGACAAACCACTCATGTACTCACCGAGGACAAAGGTTGACTAACCAAGGCATCACTTAGATAACATCACATCTACACACAGCCTTAACAAACATTTGGAACACACAAACAAGCAGCTTAAGCAACCAACACTAATCACCAAGCTCAAACTAGACAAGCATCTATCTGTAGCACACAAGAAAACATAGACATGCCAAACATGGTTAACAGATGTTGTCATTATTTTATTTCCTATTTACTAAGTTGAAGCACAACTCTATATCTAGGAGCAAACATACCAAGCAAACTAGGGCATACTTGTTTGTTAACTATAAGCAATTTACAATTTTAAGTTACAACTCACTTATTTAGCTTATGAAGCTAACAACAAGCAACGAACTCATGCATAGTCGACATTCCAAGAAGGAATAAACAGACACTAGGTAACAACAACTATCAAGAAGCATGCACCAACTTAATTTTTGGCACAATCAAGAACAGCTTAAAACATTCTAAACATGTTAGAAATACTAAATTGCAGCCACTTAAATTAGTTGCAAGCATTTAGTTCTAACAAGCATATAAGTTGATATAAATTAAGGCTAGATTAGAGAACAATTATAAAGCATGGTGCAAATAAAAACATAATTCTAGGCATAACCATGTATGGAAACAGTTTGGACACATCTTAAACATGTTAGAGAGGTTCATGATCAACCCAAATTAGGTTCTTTATATGCACTTATTAATTTACCTAACTTAGCTAGGTGGAACAGAGAGCTACTATATTTTAAGCCCAGAGAATTCTGGAAATTTATAGCAGTTCTCTCATGCATTTAGTAGACTATTACAATCATCTCTGCATATTTGAGCAAGTAAAACAACCTACACCAATCTAGCAAGCATCACGCTTAAAACAACTTAAATAAGTTTAAGCTATTTAATGTTGTCAAACAGCAATTTTTTAACATTTTCTTGTAGCAACATGATACTAGTAAGGTATGAAAATTGGTTTCACAAACTTTCAATTCATATAACTCTAGTTCTCATGATTGCAAGAAAATAGACATGAAACAGAATTACATTATTATAGCATGAAAAAGCAACTAAGCAACAAGTTTTAGTGCATTTCCTTGCCAAAGCATGCTAAAGCTAACAAAACTAGAATTACATGTTTAGGAAGCACTTAGCGTCCCCAAACAAAGCTGCATACAAAACAGGCTCAAACAACATGTTTTATTGTTTCCTTAGGTGGAGCATTTCAAAACAAAACTAACCCAAATGGGTTTCACCCAAAAGGGAGTTTCCTAGCTCAAACATGGAACTACAGACTTAGCATAGTTTTGCCACACAAGCAGCATGACATCACACAAGCCATTTAATTAGTTACTACAAGACATTTCAACATAGGGGGAAACTTTTAACGGTTAGAAGCTTTTTGTCTAACTACTCTTCTAGCATACAGGAAGCGGAGCAAGACAACACACCATCATGATGAGCTCGCAGGGTTATCCAAACAACATCATACAGGTATTTACTTCTAGTCTAAATAAGCAATTACTTATCTAGACGATATGGAAACACTCATATAAAACCTTGCACCCTACCAAACATCATGAACAAGACCATATTACATCTAATTCAGGGAAACATACCTCATCAAATAGAAAATTTATTTCTAACTTTTACAAGCAAGCTAGCACATCATATTGAAGCACTAGTTCACAACAACTTTACCATTACAGGAACAAGGGTGGGGAAGCACTTTGATACCCAAACAACCATTATGTTTTATCATTACATTATTCACACTTGACAGCAAGTTGTTTATTATTAGAACAAAGGTGAGAGAAGCATGTTCATGAGCAATGCATAAAAGATGTATGCTCGTCCTATACGTCCTCACAAAATTGCCAGCCTGAGGCGACAATCACATTCTAGGTCGGTGGCATAACACACACTCTCGATATAACTAGTCGTCAACTATGCATACGCATTCACTACTAGGGATGTGACCATCAGTGACGTACTTCTTTCATCATTGTAGATGAGCAAGCCGTCACCAAGTTTAATCTGTGACGATTTCATGACGAAAACTATATCGTCATTGGGGTCACGTCACATTTGTTCTGTTGTGGCGTAATGTTAATTTTCGTAACAGATGTGCTTCCGTTTTATGACGAAAAGGATGTGGTCACGGATGTGATACCATTCTGTGACGATTGGTTTTGGTCAAGGATGGGTCCAGGTCTTGGTCATAATCCGTCGTCCGACGTCGCGCCGTAACGACGCCGTTAATGATGTTTGTAACCTGTGACGGCCCATTTTGGTCACAGATTGAACTCTGTTTTCGTCATAATGGTCCGTTTGGAAGGCTCGACGACGCTAGCCACAAAGGATGCTGACATGGCTGATGACATCATCAATGACATGTCACGTGACGTGGTGATGATGTCATCGATGACGTGTCACGTGACATGGCGATGGCGTCATCGATGACGTGTCATGTGACGTGGCGATGACGTCATAGCTAGCTCGGCTACTGCCTTTGTTGCCACATGGACCAATCATATTCTGTCACGTGGCTTGGTTTGATGGTTCTTATTTCGTCACAGATTGCGGTTTAAAATCGTCAGTGAAGATGAAAGAGTTTGGTCACAGATGGCGACTTGAAATTGTCACTGAAGATGACACAATTTTGGTCACATATTGCGATTTGTAATCATCACTAAAGATGACACAGTTTTGGTCACATATTGCGATTTGTAATCGTCACTGAAGATGACAGAATTTTGGTCACATATTGCGATTTGTAATCGTCACTGAAGACGCCATCATTTTCATCGGAGAAATGCAGATAATAATTTAATTGCAATTTGGAAATGATACTAGAAAGACCAAATAATTCCATACTTAATAAAACAACATTCCAACGAGCATACAGCTCAGTTCACATTCCAACTAGCCACATAGGGGGAGATTGCGGATACATGGGTGTATGCCGAGTCTCTAAGTGATGAGTGATTGTCAACTGGGATGATGCGCATGTGCTTTGGCTTGTGTTGTGCAGGTGTCGAGCACGGATGCAGTGATCAAAGGCAAGGTGAAGGTCAAGTAGAGACGTGTCGTGCCGATGGACCGAGAGTGGCGAAGGGCGGACGTGAGGCTTGGACTGAGGGACCGGTGGCCCGAGGATCAGCTGTGGTGGCTGACATCCTGGGACAGCGACGAGCGAAGACTTGCGGTCATGTGTTGCCTGAGTCGTGGACTTGGAGACACGTGTCGGTGGATGGGGTGCACGGGCGGTGCATCCCCTCTACAGCTTCAGTTTGGTAGTAGAGCCAGAGAAAAACCATCGGGTGGACGGTTTCCAGGTTAGGGCCTCAAAACCTGGGCGCTGATGGTTTCCGAGTTTGGCCACAAAACTCGGGCTGAGGACAGTTTCCAGGTTTGGGCCTCAAAACCTGGGTGTTGCGGGTTTGCTGAGTTTGGGCCACAAAACTCAGGCGCTGGTAGGCTGGTTTCCCGGTTTGGGCCTCAAAACCGGGGGTTGGTCGTGAAGGCTGGTTTCCCGGTTTGGGCCACAAAACCGGGGGTGCGACGTCCGTGAAAAGGACGCAGAGCGGTGGCGGCACGTGGCGGCAATTGGTGAGGTTGCATCGAGGCAACGCTACCAGTTGTGCGGGCGTGGCCGTCGGATCCACCTACCATCGAGTTGGTCTAGAATAACCTTAGGGTTTAGCTGGTTCGCTCTGTAAGTAGTTAGGGGTAGAGTGGGAATTAGGAATAGTTAGAATTAGGATAAGTACGGGGAGACACCCACCTCCCCATCTCTCTCAGTCATTTGGTCTTTTGCTTCTAGGTTTTCCTGCTCTCCCCCATCCCTGCTGTAGCGAACCTGAGATCCACAGAGAAGAGAACAATACCTCTGTGCCCGTGAGATTTGGAGGAAGTGAGACCGTAATCTCACTATTGTAGCGTGTGGTAGCCACACGGTTGCAAATTCGTGGTTGTGATTCGTGTTTTGTTCGTGTTCTTCGCGGAGTCCTTTTTGCCACATTTTTCGCGTCGATCGATCTCTTTGCTTGGTGCGTCTTTTGGAAATCCGTTTGAACCATGTTGTTCTAGATCGTGAGGCACTTGTTTCCACCGAAGGAATTCATTCCTAACCTCATGAGCTAGTAGATCGGTTGATTTTCGTTTTGGGTCAAGTTTTTCTCCTTTCCCCCGAATTTCTTCGATTCATCGATTTAAAGATAGGTTCGAGCCATGATCTCATAGAGATAGCTCACTATCATCCTTGTGACTCTTCTCACCAAGTTTGATCCCTAGAGGATTTGTTTTGGGTGAGATCGAGGCGAATCGGTGAACGAACTGCACAGAATCGAGGTGACCGGACGCTATGTTCGTATGACCGGACGCTGCCATCATGAGTCCGGTCGTTGAACAGAGCGTAATGTTTTTCAGATAATTGACCGGACGCTATGTTAACTCAGTGACCGGACGCACCGTTGTCACTGTTCATCGTTTGCGTTTCTTTGTGACCGGACGCTACTGACCAGACCGGACGCACTGTGCATCAAAGTCTGGTCAGAAACAGTAAGGGTCTAGATTGAGTTTTGTTGGACCGGACGCGTCCGATCACACTTGACCGGACGCAGGGTGAGTCCGGTCAGTGCTGTTTTGCGCTATTTTGTCCGCGGTTCATTCCTCTGTTGTCGGTTTTGATTTCCGGCTCTTGCGTTGGGTTTCTAGAGTCGTGAAGTGTTCCACTGTGCTTCTTGGAAGCATCCACCCAACATCTAGGGTCGTGAACACTTAGGAGCTCTAGGGTTTGCTCTTGGGGTTGATTTACGGGACAGTAGCGACAAGTTTCCGAAAGGAAAATTTGAGCTACCATTCACCCCCCCCCCCTCTGGTCGCTTTCTGGTAGCATTCTCGGTCCTTCAATTGGTATTAGAGCGGGTTAAGGATCTTCCACCTTAGCCGGTTCCAGATCCACAGAAGGCGACATGGATCGCGGCGTGGGCAAACCGCCGTTCTTTGATGGGACGAACTATGCGTATTGGAAGAAACGCATGTCGGCCTATCTTCAGAGCATGGGCTCTTCTGTTTGGGAGATTTGCAACAAGGCCGATTACGTTTTCTTGGCTGCTCGTGTCTCTCAGCTTCAGATCGATGAGCACGAAGCCAATAGCCAAGCACGTAACGCTCTTTTCTCTTGTTTGAGCATGTCTGAGTTTGATCGTGTTTCTCACCTCCCCATGGCTCGTGAGATTTGGGCGACCCTCATGCGTTTCCATGAGGGAACTACTCAAGTCAAATCCCGCCTCTACGAGTCGCATAAGCGGGAGTATGAGAACTTTCGACATATGCCTGGCGAGAGCATAGAGAGTTTATTCGCTCGCTTTCAGGTCATTGTCAACAAGATGAGAGCGAACAAGGAGCTGTTGCCTTTTGACGATCATGAGAGGGCTTTGAAGCTTTTGCACACTCTTGATCGGTCGTTGTGGGACTCAAAGGTCCAGGCGATCATCGAATCATCTAACTATGAGACCCTCACTTGCGACGAGCTCTTTAGTAAGCTCAAGTCTAATGAGATTGACGCCATGTCGAGGGCTTCTTATAAAAATCCTTCTGGCCCGACTATGGCTTTGGTTTCTGGCTCTTCTGCTAACCCCTCTGGAGGATTTGCACTCTTTTCTGTCATAGAGGACCAGCTGGAGTCTTTGGGGGATGACGAGTTGGCGATGCTCACCAACCGGTTCTCGCGGTTCCACAACAACCGCATGAACTGTCGCCGCGGAGGAGGACGCTCAAGATGCTTTGAGTGCGGCGACCCCGACCACTTCATCGCCAACTGTCCCAAGAAGAAGCACACATCTGGGAAGGGCGATCATGGGCACAAGTACGACTCCGGCAAGCGCAAGGAGAAGTATGTCCCCGTGCGGCACAAGCGGAGGGGCGGCTTCGACAAGGAGTACATCAAGAAGAAGTACTTGGAGAAGGCCCAGGCTGAGCAGCGTGCGTTCTTCGCCACGCTCAGCGACGTCAACGGCTCAGAAGACAACTCCGCTTGCTCAAGCGATGACGAGTCCGAGAAGAAGAAGAAGATCGATGACAAGCTGAACGGTCTCTGCTTCTTTGCCGACGACGACGGCTTCTGCACCATGGCCCTTGGTGATGAGGTCAACGGCCAGGTGGAGGACACCCCTCGGGACGACGACGACACCTCTCAGGTATCTCTGACCCATGACGAGCTTTCTGCTGAGGTCGAGAAGCTTACTGCCGCCTTGCTTAGTCAGGACAAGTTGCTTAGGCATGCTGTGTTGGTAGTTCTTAGCTTCACTAAAGATAGAGCTAGGCAACTATCCCCGGTAACGGCTCAAAAATGCTTGTTGACACTAGCCAACATCGTTACTAGGAGCAAACTATGGAATCTATTCCAGGCAACGGTGTCAGAAGTGCTTGAAGCAAGTCCGGTCACTATACCTAAAGGAGTGAAGCTAAAGCAGCTATCTACTAATGCCAAGCGGGGTTGTCAATCCCGACACTAGTAGGAGCTAGCTAGAGAGATTGCAATCTAGAAAGAGGAGATTCTGCAAGCGCACAGAACTATCGTAGTAGCACTTCGCCTGGGAGTACCAGGTGTTGATTTATTTGATCCCAAGGGAAGGCTAGGGTGGTGTATGATTCAAGTCAAGGAGGGGATGAGAGTCGAAGAAAAGAGAAATGGGAAAAGGAGAGAAGGGAAAAGAGGGGATGGAAGGCTAGAAAGAATATGTGGGTGGATAGGTAAGGATGAAATGGATGGCTAAGGTAAGGTGGATGGATAGGTAGTTATGGGGTAACTAAGGGTAACTAAAGATAACTAACTACTAACTAATAACTACTCCTAGATAACCACAGAGCAAGATAACTGCGAAGCAAGACAGGCAAATGTCAATAAAGCAACTAAGTTAAGTAAAGTTTTATTCCTATCTTATCAAGTTAAGTAAGCATTGAGCATGAAATGGATAGCAACTTAAGATGTCTGCAAGTGCATATTGTATAGTGAGAAATAACTTAGCATATATCATAAATCATAGCAATGTGGAGCTTATAGCTTTTCACTTCAAACATGCAAGAGTGAAATAAATTAGTAGATAGGAAACTTTTATCTTGCTTAGGTTTGACTAGGATTTTGTCTGGAGGTTTTTCAAGGTTTTCAAAAGATAACAACTTGCTTAAGTCTTCCAAGATTCACTCAATCACTCAATGGTGTTTAAATCCTCACTTAGGCCAAAATGTAGCCTCTCCTATTTCTAAAGAATGATATGTGGAGTTATAGGTAGGCTAAGAACCATGAGCAAATTGCCTGATGTTTATTGCTAAGCTAGACACTCAGATCATAAGGAGCAGCAAATCATAAAAATTGATCAAGAAGTGCATGTGTGGTTATGTGGAAGTGTATAGAGAGGTATTTCATAATCCTTCCTAGTTAATTTCTGGGGTCTAGAGCTAATGATAATTCTCTCTCTTTTTTTTTGATATGTAGTGAGTAGTCAAAAGATGTGTCCTCACATTTGCTTAGGACATAGTCCTCTCTTGAGCTACTTTGCTCACTTTTTCTTTTTTTTCATAGGACATAGTCCTTTCTTGAGCTACTTTGCTCATTTTTCTCTCTCTCTTTTAGCTCTAGATTTCCCCAGACATCTATAGGAAAGGATTTTTGAAATGAGTAGGGAAAGGGAGAGAAATGCTTATTCCCAGTGTAGGAATAGCATAAGGCTAGCAATGGGATGTTTGGCAGGGTATTGCATATCTCTGGTGCAGAGAATAAGCAATTTATTTGGTGGTTGCAAACTTCCAAAGGGGAAAGTAGGCAAATTATGGTGGGTGTACATGAATCTTGATTCAAAAGATATGATAAGCTTCTCTACTAAGATCTATGAGGTCTAGCAAAGCTCAACTCAAACAAAGCTCTTTGTGGTTTTGACTAATGACTAACAAATATTTGGCTGGTGGTGGGATGGGATAAAAATCTAGGAGGAACTTTTAGCAAGGTTTTCATAATTTTTAAAAGAAATCCTCTAGATTAGGTCCTAATTTCACCTTAACAAGTTTAAAGAATTACTCCATTTCTTACTAACTTTACTCACTAAGCATGATTTCAGTTAAAGCATGTGCAACCCACAAAGGCTACAACTTAGATAAAACCAGTTATTCAAACCATAACAATAGCATTTGCATGACATATTTCAAATATTATTCAGGTTTCAACTTGTTTAAGCAGATTTTATCAATTTTATTCATGGAGTGGTTATTTAGGCAAGCATGTGACATTCAAAAGATAAAGCATTTTAAGAACTGAATGTAATGTGTAGGCTTGAGACATACCTTATCGGAGCGGGAGTCTCCCCCAAGCTGGCTTCTTGCTTGGTGAAAAGATCTTCTTCGTCTCAGTCGGAGCTCTTGTTCTCATTTTATTAAAAGGGAAACTATCTAATGTTGTGAAAAGGGAAACTATCCTATTTTGATATTTTATTATTCTAACTAAGTTAACATATACCTATGCATAAGGCTAATGATAACTGATTTTTTTAGCTTCATGCATGACATATGTTATTTATTCGAAGAAGGGAAATTTGAAGGGAAATTAAAAGTAAAACCATACCTTAGGTCCATGGAGTTTCATCCTTATCGGGTGGATCTTCTTCCTTGGGCACTTCTTCTCTTAGTACTCCATCGGGTTCTTCTTCTTTTGGCACCTCTCCTTTGTTGTGTGAATCACACAACTCACGAGGAGGTGGTTCTTTCTTTATGTTCCACCTTGTTCTTGGGCGCCTCTTCTTGGTACGAACGGGCTTTGCATCCTGCATGTTAGCGGCATATGCGGGACCACGGGAGAAGGAGAATATTTCCTTCCTCCCTCCTAATGTCATTTGAATTTTACCACTTCCCACATATATGCAAGCATTAACAGTATTCAAGAAAGGTCTACCCAAAATTAAAAGCACATCTTTCCTATTTCCCATATCTAGTATTATGATATCAGCAGCAACATAGGAGCCTCTAATATGAACAGGTAAATCATTGACTATTCCTTCTACATAGCAAGTGGACTGATCAGCTAGCACAACATAGGCAGATGTGGATGACATGGGTGGAAAGGATGTGTTTTCATAAAAATATTTAGATAAAATGTTCACACTCGATCCTAAATCACACATGGCATTTTTAAAGATTTCACCAAAGATTGAGCATCTAATTATGGGACTACCAGGATCACCCTTTTTAACAGTCATGGTTTGATCTTCATAATAGTTAAAATATTTTATTTCAACCATATTTGCAGTTTCCATGTCAGGTTTAGCAGGAATTTTGCCAGATTCAAAAGATGGTATGATAGCAGCAAGTTGAGCTAATTGGGTTTCTAACATCTTATTAAAGCTAAGTTGATTTTTTAGAGCAGATGAGAAATCTTCCAATTTAGCATTTATATTCTCAAGGGCTTTATCATTTGACATTAATTTCTTATTCAAAAATTCAGTAGTTCTACTTTGTGAGTAAACTAAATTCTTTAAGAACGAGAAATCATCAGAATTATGAAAATTAGAGCGAGGGAATGAATTGTTACCTTGAGAGTTTGCAGGCTGCTTCCATCCTTGATTTGGTTGAAGGAAACCGTTGTTGTTGTTGATGAAGTTCAAACCTTCATGTAGCTCGGGGCAGTGGTTCCCAGAATGTCCGGTTTCTCCACAGACTTCACAAGTCATGTAGGATTCCAGAGATTGGATACTCTCTTGTTGGTTCATCTTCTCACAGCTGTCTAGCTTCTTTGCCAGCAGGTCCATCTTGGCCCCGATCATGTCGGCCTCCTTAAGGGAATGTATACCTCGCTTACGGGGCTGTAATCTCTCGTCATTCCATCCTTGGTTCAACACCATCTTCTCTATGAGAGCCTTAGCATTTGCAACATTCGGAGAAAAGAATGCACCGCCGGCGGCGGCATCCAAATGGCTTCTAGAGAGTGGGGTTAGGACATGGTAGAAGTTCTTGATCAATAGCCAGTCCTCCATACCGTGGTGCGGACAAGTAGCGACATACTCTTGCAACCTCTCCCAAGCCTCGGGAATAGATTCCTCGGCTTGTTGCGTAAAGATGGAGATTTTGTTGCGCGGAGCATTCGTCTTGCCCATAGGAAAGAATTTGGCGAGAAAGGCATTGGAACACTTGTCCCATGTGTCTACAGCGTTGCGATCGGTATAGAACCATTGCTTCGCTTTTCCTAGCAAAGAGAAAGGAAAGAGACGAAGACGGATGGCTTCTTGGGTTATCCCCTTAATGGTGAAGGTGCCGCAAATCTCCAAAAATTGTTGGAGGTGAGCATTGGCATCCTCATGAGCCTTGCCACAGAACGGGCTAGCTTGGACCATCGTGATCAGAGCCAGTTTTAACTCAAAATTGAGGTTGGCATCGATCACGTTTGGTCCTATCGCTACATTAGCGGCAAAAGGAGCAGAAAATTAATGAATGGTCTTATTGGCCATCGTGAAGATAGAACGAGATAAGAAAGAAAGAGGTTGAAGAAGATGAAAGAAAAAGATAAGGAGGACTAAGGAAAGAAAGAATGGGGTTAGATGGGATTCGCTAAGCGGGAGCTTAAGCGAAGATAAATTCGACACGGACTCAACCGATACACCGATTGCCTTCCCCGGCAACGGCGCCAGAAATGCTTGTTGGTAGTTCTTAGCTTCACTAAAGATAGAGCTAGGCAACTATCCCCGGTAACGGCTCAAAAATGCTTATTGACACTAGCCAACATCGTTACTAGGAGCAGACTATGGAATCTATTCCAGGCAACGGTGTCAGAAGTGCTTGAAGCAAGTCCGGTCACTATACCTAAAGGAGTGAAGCTAAAGCAGTTATCTACTAATGCCAAGCGGGGTTGTCAATCCCGACACTAGTAGGAGCTATCTAGAGAGATTGCAATCTACCAAGAGGAGATTCTGCAAGCGCACAGAACTATCGTAGTAGCACTTCGCCTGGGAGTACCAGGTGTCGATTTATTTGATCCCAAGGGAAGGCTAGGGTGGTGTATGAGTCGAGTCAAGGAGGGGATGAGAGTCGAAGAAAAGAGAAATGGGAAAAGGAGAGAAGGGAAAAGAGGGGATGGAAGGCTAGAAAGAATATGTGGGTGGATAGGTAAGGATGAAATGGATGGCTAAGGTAAGGTGGATGGATAGGTAGTTATGGGGTAACTAAGGGTAACTAAAGATAACTAACTACTAACTAATAACTACTCCTAGATAACCACAGAGCAAGATAACTGCGAAGCAAGACAGGCAAATGTCAATAAAGCAACTAAGTTAAGTAAAGTTTTATTCCTATCTTATCAAGTATCGAGGCATACTAGCCTTTACCACTGACTTAGGTTGAACGCTAGCACAACGAGCCTTACTGTTAAACTGGGCCAACTACGTGGTGGAATTCAAGGCGCACAGGGCTGTCACCACCTGCTTGCTACCACAGCTATCCGGGGGTCCAGCCGTATCTGAAGGTAAGTCTATAACTAAGCACCACGCTTAACTATATTCTAACTATCTCTACCCTAGCTTTGAATAGAGACACTCTTGCGGACGTCAGAGCAAACACTTGACTTAATAAGATAAACACTAAACTAACTAAGCAACCTATTGGCAAAGATCAAACACTAAGCTCACTAGAGATTAACTACTATGGTTAAGTGAATTGATCTGTAGGATAACTAGGCACTCAAGCAATCAATCAAGTATACCACTCAATACTGATAAGTAGAATAAAGTAATACTTGAAATGATGAACTAGAATATAGTAAATGCTTGAGTAACAAGAACAAAACCTGAACTGGAGATGAAGGAAGACTCTTCCTAGCTCCAGAACCGATCACTCGCACGCCTCTACTCTTGAGCTAAGCCTTGAGCAGCGCTTCCGCGAGGGCAAGAATGCCTTGCTCTACTAGCTACCTACTTGCCTAAGCTCTCTAAGCTTCTAACCTAACTCTCAATTGCTTCTCTTGCTTTGCTTGGGATGGTACTTGGTGTATGATGGTACAAATGAAGAGGTGCCTCCAGGGGGGTATTTATAGCCCAAATGAGTGAGGGGGGTACTTATAGGGGGCAGCCAGCCGACCTAGGGCCAACCCAAGTGGCGGGCGCCAGCCCTAGGTGGCGGCCGCCACCTCCCTCACCGTTGGATGGACCGCCTTGGCTTGAACGGCATCCAGGTGGTTGTCCGAGGTGGTTTGGAGGTCGGTTGCATGTCCTAGCAACCGACATTCAGCCTTGATCCACGCCACTTCATCCTGAGCCGTCCGATGCCACAGACCTAGTGACCAAGGGCCAGGATTTGGCCCTGGGGAGGTCACACGGATCGGTGACGTGGCAGGGGTTGCAACTTGGGCCAACCCAAGTGGCGGGCGCCACTTAGAGGTGGCGGGGGCCACCTAGGGGTGGTGGGCGCCACCCCCCTTAGGCCCATTTGGGCCCTGCTTAGTGGGCTTGGCCTCTGGTGGGTCCATATGTCAAAATTTGGTTCAAATCCTGCATTCAAATAAAATTCTATGGACATGTGGAATTTGGTTAGTTTGAAACCTATTTGACTACATTTCATGCCTTTTTGGTGGACTTTAGGGTCAAATGTTGATGGTAAAACAGGTGTTTAAGGACCGTCAACATGCTGCTAGAGAGCGCAAGGAGTTTAGGCAGAAGTGGGAGGACACGGTGAGAGAGCTTGAGTTTGCTAAGTCCACCGTGGTCATTTCTGAGGAGGCAGAGTGCGAGATTTGCACCACACACATGACTGATCTTCTCACCTTGAGAGGTAAGTATGTTGCGTTGGTAGGAGAGGTAGATGAGCTCCGAGCTAGACCCATGCTGTTGGGTGCGTGCAAGACTTGTCTTGTCCTGCAATCTGAGTTGGCAGAGAAGAATGCCAAGATTGTGTCTCTTGAAGAAGCCAACACAGGTAGCACATGTGTGGCTAGGTGTGTTCTTTGTGAGGGTTTGGAGATGGAGATCGCTAATGTGAAGCATGACAAGATGCAAACCGAGGAGGAAAACACATACCTTCGGACCATCTTGTCATGGGTGTCTAGCGGTGAGCCACAGCTCGGGATGATGATCTCCCAATTCAAGCGAGCTGCTGGAGGTCCTGGTGTAGGTTTTGCTCCGGGTGTTGATGTTTCATCTTTTGGGAAGATTGGAGAGTCAAGTGGTCTTAACCCATGTGAGAAGCCCAACTCCACCACTACTCCCAAGCTTACCAAGATTCCACCCAAAGAGCCTCTCAAGCCAAACACCAAGGATGGGGTCTTTGTTGAACCTCCGAGAGCTCCACCAAAGAAACAATCATGGGCTCCAAAACCGAACCACCTCAAGAACAAGCTTGACACCATGCCACCCATTTAGGAGGAGCTTATGCCACAGAATGGCAAAGTGATCCACACCCACTACCGTGAGTACCAACAACCCCCTATGAGAGTGGTGAGGTGCCATTGTGAGCATTGTGGGAGGGATGGACACTTGAGTGAGTTTTGCTTTCGGCGCAAGAGAGAGGTGCGTCGTGCAAGGGAGATGAACAACCCGGACATGTACCATCCTTTCCATGATGTACATGTGCCAAATGTTCAGAGGAGAGCTCCGAGGAGAGCTGCTAGGCCTAGAGGTCCAAAACCTCAAGTTCCTAGGCCTAGGCCGCGTAGAGAGCGTGCCCGGTGGGAGCCTGCAGTTGTAGGCTATGGACCCCGTGGCGGAGGCTTTGTTGAGCATTTCCCTCCATCGCGTTTTGGGTATCGCGATGGACGCTCCTCCCTTAGCGGACCACGTTTTTCTAAACGTGGTGATCGCTTCTTCCGTAGGTGTGCTAGGAATGGTTTTTCTGCTAACCGTTCTTTTGAGCAGCTGGCCCAACACTGGTATTCTCCTTACTTCACTAACCCTAGTGTTGGCCCGTATGCTCATCCTATGTCTTTTTATTGATGTAGGTAAACCGATTGGAGAACGTTTGGTTGGTGGATTCCGGTTGCTCGAGGCACATGACCGGAAACGCCAAGTGGTTCTCCAGTCTTAGTCCTGTCGCCGGAAATGAGTTTATCACCTTCGGCCACAATAGCAAAGGTAAAGTGTTGTCTTGTGGGTCAGTGCGAGTTAATGAGCACTTTGTGTTGCGCGATGTTGCTCTTGTTTCTAACTTGCATTTTAACCTTCTTTCTGTTTTGCAACTCCTTGATGACGACTATGAGATTCATTTTAAGCCGAATCTCAGTCGTATTTTGGACCCTCAGGGCAATCTTGTTTGTGTGATTTCGCCCTTTGGGAAAGTCTTTCGTGCGGATTTTTCGGAGTCTTTTGGCATTTCTCGTTGTCTGGTGGCTGGACCTTCCTCCTCTGATCTTTGGAAGTGGCATAGGAGACTATGACATTTGAGCTTCGACTTGCTTGCAAGACTTAGCTCACTTGGCCTAATCTGAGGATTGCCCAAGTTATCGATGGAGAAGGATCTTGTTTGCCATTCTTGTAGACATGGGAAGATGGTTGCCGCTCCCCACCATCCAGTGACTCAGGTCATGACACAGCGCCCTGGAGAGCTTTTACACATGGACCTTGTTGGTCCGGCTTGGGTGAGCTCGGTTGGAGGGAAGTGGTATGTGCTTGTTGTTGTTGACGACTTTTTGAGGTATTCGTGGGTCTTCTTTTTGTCTGAGAACACCGAGACTTTCTCTTTTGCTCGCAATCTGATTTTGCGTCTTCAGAACGAGTTCCCTTTGAACTCGATGCGAGCTATTAGAAGTGATAATGGTTCTGAATTCAAGAATTCAGATTTTGAGAAGTTTTGTAACTCTTTGGGCTTGGAGCATCAGTTTTCTTCCCCCTACACACCGCCACAAAATGGTGTTGTAGAGAGGAAGAATCGGACCCTTGTAGAGATGGCCAGGACGATGCTCGATGAGCATAGGACTCCTAGGCGATATTGGGCCGAAGCTATAAGCACTGCATGCTACATTTCAAATCGCATTTTTCTCCGAGCTTTCTTGAAAAAGACTTCTTATGAGTTGCGTTTTGGAAAACTGCCCAAGGTGAGTTATTTTCGAGTTTTTGGTTGCCATTGTTTTATACTCAAAAAGGGCAACTTGGACAAGTTTGAGTCTCGTTCTTTCTGATGGTGTGTTTTTCGGTTATGGCACTCATACTCATGCTTATCGTGTACTTAACCTTGACACTAACCGAGTCATGGAGACGTCTGATGTCACCTTCGACGAGACCATGGTTTGTCCTTCTTCTCGTTTTGAGCGTGCAGGAGATCATGAGGTTGGTGAGCCTCTTTTTGATGATGAGGACGAGGGTGCTGAAGGTATGGATGATCCAGCACCCCCTCCACCTGTTGTGTCGCAAGAAGCGGCTTCTACGACGACTCACGGCCCCGACACATCTTCTTCCTGGGGGTCGTGGGATCCGCCACCCCGAGCAGTACCTTTTGTACCCGGGGAGGCACCAGCTGCTGTTGAGGGGGAGGCCACTTCGGCAAGGGAGGTGTCATGACACATTCAGCGCTAGCACCCGCCTCAGCAGATGATCGGCAGCATCGACGAATGCGTCACCCGGTCAAGGAAAATCTCTCACTTTGCTCATTCTGCATTTGTTGCTGATTTTGAACCCCGGGATGTTGGACACGCTTTGACGGATCCGGATTGGGTCAATGCCATGCATGAGGAGCTTGAGAACTTTGAGAGAAATCGGGTTTGGGTTCTAGTGTCTCCACCTTCTGAGTGTCACCCAATTGGGAAAAAATGGGTTTTCAAAAACAAACAGGGAGAAGATGGCCATGTTGTGAGAAACATGGCCAGACTCATAGCCCAGGGATATAGTCAGAAGGAGGGGATAGACTTTGAAGAGACGTTTGCTCCTGTAGCTCGTTTGGAGGCAATTAGGATACTCTTGGCTTTTGCTGCATCCAAAGGTTTCAAACTTTTTCAAATGAATGTCAAGAGTGCCTTCTTAAACGGCTACATAGAAGAGGAGGTATATGTTAGACAACCCCCCGGTTTTGAAAATCCCAAGTTTCCAAACCATGTCTTTAAACTCCATAAAGCTTTGTATGGTTTGAAACAAGCCCCTAGAGCCTGGTATGATAGGTTGAAAACATTTTTGCTTGCTAACGGTTTTAAAATGGGATGTGTAGACAAAACGCTCTTTCTCCTCAAGCAAGGCACTGATACTCTCTTGGTCCAAATTTACGTGGATGATATCATTTTCGGTGGTTCTTCACACGCTTTGGTTGCCAAGTTTGCAGATACTATGAGCAGGGAATTTGAGATGAGCATGATGGGCGAGTTGACGTTTTTCCTCGGGTTGCAAATCAAGCAATCTCGGGAAGGGACGTTCGTGCACCAGGGCAAGTACACCCGGGACATTCTGAAGAAATTCGATATGGGTGAGGCCAAGCCTCTTCCAACACCCATGTTGACCACGACGGCCCTGGATGCGGACAAGGAGGGAGAAGCAGTGGACCAGAAGGAGTACCAAAGTATGATCGGGTCGCTGGTGCACCTGACGGCGACACGCCCTGACATTTAGTTCGCGGTGTGTCTTTGCGCGCGATTTCAGTCTTCGCCGCGCACTTCTCACCGTCAGGTAGTCAAGCGCATTATGAGGTACTTATGCTTCACTCCTGACTTTGGGATTTGGTATTCTGCTTCCTCCACCCTTTCCCTTTGTGGTTATTCCAATGCCGATTTTGTTGGTTGTCGCATTGAGCGCAAGTCCACTTCTGGGACTTGCCAGTTTATTGGTTCTTCTCTTGTTTCGTGGTCTTCTCGCAAGCAGTCTAGTGTCGCCCAGTCTACCACGGAGGCTGAGTATGTTGCTGCGGCTAGCTGCTGTTCCCAGTTACTCTGGATGATGGCCACTTTGCGTGATTTTGGTCTGAGCTTTTCTCACGTTCCTTTGCTTTGTGACAGCACGAGTGCTATTAGCGTTGCTAAGAACCCCGTGCTTCACTCGAAGACCAAACACATTGATGTGCTATTTCATTTTCTGCGAGACCACTATGAGAAGGGTGATATCGACCTTCGCCATGTCGATACTCATCATCAGTTGGCTGATATTTTCACCAAGCCTTTGGACCAATCAACCTTTAATCGGTTGAGAGGTGAGCTTGGTGTGTGTTTCCCCTTTTAGATGGGGGAAACATTTTGGTTCTTGTACGATAGACTGACTCTTTTTCGTTTGTCTTCGTTTTTCTTTTGCATTTCAGCATACGCTATTCCATTCTGAGCTTCATGTATATATTCTTGAGAATGTGACTATGCTCTGTTTAGTATGCTCTGATGCTTATATTGATGCTATGTAGCTTATGCTCTTTCTGATCACTGATACATGCTATGAGCTGAGCTATTTTTGAATGGTGAATCTGCTTAACAAACATAAAACTTGAGAATGTTCACCATTGAGATATGCAACTAGCATGTGTAGGATGTGTTGAATTCACTCATGCTTTTCATATATGCTAGGTTGTTATGTCTCTAGTTCTGAGTCATTCACATGCTTGGTATGTTCATATTCTGTTTAAAATCTGAACCATGTTAAGTAAATTGGAAAGATCGAGATGGGATTGCTTGTCAACACATCACAGTTTTGAGACTGTCTCTCATTGCACTTTGAGTTAAACTTGAGCTGTGTAGTGTATGACCGAAACTATTGCTTTAAGCTTCTGATTGCTTCTGCATAGGCTTCGCACAGTTGAAAAGTTAGGCAATGACAAGCTTTCAACCTCTCGCAGTCACATGCTGAATTCTAAAATTGTGTAATTTCACCGCTGCAACTCCGATAAAATTTGGATACACAAGTCTATGCTCCATTCTATAGCATGATGATTGAACTTTGCTAGGGGTAGTTCACCTTGCATACATGTTTAGCACTTGTCGGATTTCCTATCTACACATGTCTTGTGCTATTTTGATGGTGGATACTTTTCTGGCTAAAAACTGCTCACTTTGCTCATATGTTCATATTTCATATTTGGTGATCAGCTTGAGCCTTCGCTAGCTTGTATATTTTTTTGTGAGTCATTGGAGCTATACTGTTTAGAGCATCTTTGCATTTTCTTGACTATATTCCTAAAGCTGCTAACTTGCATTTTGACTCATATGCATGTTGGAAGGGGAAGAACTTCTCTTGTTGGCACTTTTGGTGGTGCATTTTCTGAGGGGGAGAAAATTTGCTTTCGGTTCTTTTTGCTTGATGGTGCATTTTCAACTAAGGGGGAGAATGAGGACAAATCATATCTCCCATGTTCAAAGGGGAGAGGAATCGGTTGTGTGCACCATGCAAGGGGGAGCTTGCTCATGTTGAGTTGTCGGAATTTCCAATTAGTTCGGAGCGTTTTTGCTAGTTGTGTTGAGCCTTTGCCTCTTTCTTGAGGGACTAGCATTCGCGCCTTTCGGATTTTCAATTGGTGTCAAGCCTTCTTGCTAGTTGTGTTGAGCCTCTGTGCCTCTATCTTGAGGGACTAGCATTTTGCTTTGATTTTTGGTTTTCAATTGGTATCGAACCTTTTTCTTGCTAGCGGTGTTGAGCCTGTTTTACCTCTTCTAGAGGGCTAGCTTTGTTTTGCTTGGTTGCGTCGAGCCGTTGCCCATGTCTTTGGGAACCAAGTTGTTTTGCTCTTTCCACTTGACCTTCTTCGGCTTTGCTATGCTTTTGGGTCATTTGGTTGAGTTCTCTCTTCTCCTTCTTCCTCCTTCTATTTCTATTATGATTTGTGTTGGTAGTTGACAATGCATTCATCAAGGGGGAGATTGCAGATACATGAGTGTATGCCGAGTCTCTGAGTGATGAGTGATTGTCAACTGGGATGATGCGCATGTTCTTTGGCTTGTGTTGTGCAGGTGTCGAGCACGGATGCAGTGATCAGAGGCAAGGTGAAGGACAAGTAGAGACGTGCCGTGCCGATGGACCGAGAGTAGCGAAGGGCGGACGTGAGGCTTGGACTGAGGGACCGGTGGCCCGAGGATCAGCTGTGGTGGCTGACAGCCTGGGACAGCGACGAGCGAAGACTTGCGGTCATGTGTTGCCTGAGTCGTGGACTTGGGGACACGTGTCGGTGGACGGGGTGCACGGGCGGTGCATCCCCTCTACAGCTTCGGTTTGGTGGTAGAGCCAGAGAAAAACCATTGGGTGGACGGTTTCCAAGTTTGGGCCTCAAAACCTGGGCGTTGATGGTTTCCGAGTTTGGCCACAAAACTCGGGCTGAGGACGGTTTCCAGGTTTGGGCCTCAAAACCTGGGTGCTGCGGGTTTGCTGAGTTTGGGCCACAAAACTCAGGCGCTGGTGGGCTGGTTTCCCGGTTTGGGCCTCAAAACCGAGGGTTGGTCGTGAAGGCTGGTTTCCCGGTTTGGGCCACAAAACCGGGGGTGCGACGTCCGTGAAAAGGACGCAGAGCGGTGGCGGCACGTGGCGGCAATCGGTGAGGTTGCGTCGAGGCAACGCTACCAGTTGTGCGGGCGTGGCCGTCTGATCCACCTACCATCGAGTTGGTCCAGAATAACCTTAGGGTTTAGCTGGTTCGCTCTGTAAGTAGTTAGGGGTAGAGTGGGAATTAGGAATAGTTAGAATTAGGATAAGTAGGGGGAGACACCCACCTCCCCATCTATCTCAGTCATTTGCTCTTTTGCTTCTAGGTTTTCCTGCTCTCCCCCATCCCTGTTGTATCGATCCTGAGATCCACAGAGAAGAGAACAATACCTCTGTGCCCGTGAGATTTTGAGGAAGTGAGACCGTAATCTCACTATTGTAGCGTGTGGTAGCCACACGGTTGCAAATTCATGGTTGTGATTCGCGTTTTGTTCGTGTTCTTCGCGGAATCCTTTTTGCCACGTTTTTCCCATCGATCGATCTCTTTGCTTGGTGCGTCTTTTGGAAATCCGTTTGAACCAAGTTGTTCTAGATCGTGAGGCACTTGTTTCTACTGAAGGAATTCATTCCTAACCTCACGAGCTAGTAGATCGGTTGATTTTCGTTTCGGGTCATGTTTTTCTCCTTTCCCCCGAATTTCTTCGATTCATCGATTTAAAGATAGGTTCGAGCCATGATCTCTTAGAGATAGCTCACTATCATCCTTGTGACTCTTCTCACCATGTTTGATCCCCAGAGGATTTGTTTTGGGTGAGATCGAGGCGAATCGGTGAACGAACTGCACAGAATCGAGGTGACCGGACGCTGTGTTCGTATGACCGGACGCTACCATCATGAGTCCGGTCGTTGAACAGAGCGTAATGTTTTTCGCGTAATTGACCGGACGCTCTGTTAACTCAGGGACCGGACGCACCGTTGTCACTGTTCATCTTTTGCGTTTCTTTGTGACTGGACGCTACTAACCAGACCGGACGCACTGTGCATCAGAGTCCGGTCGGAAACAGTAAGGGTCCAGATTGATTTTTGTTGGACCGGACGCGTCCGATCACACTTGACCGGACGCAGGGTGAGTCTGGTCAGTGCTGTTTTGCGTTGTTTTGTCCGCGGTTCGTTCGTCTGTTGTCGGTTTTGATTTCCGGCTCTTGCGTTGGGTTTCTAGAGTCGTGAAGTGTTCCGCTGTGCTTCTTGGAAGCATCCACCCAACATCTAGGGTCGTGAACACTTACGAGCTCTAGGGTTTGCTCTTGGGGTTGATTTACGGGACAGTAGCGACAAGTTTCCGAAAGGAAAATTTGAGCTCCCATTCACCCCCCTCTGGTCGCTTTCTGGTAGCATTCTCGGTCCTTCAGTAAAGAATTATTAAAACTGGCAGATAGATTGTGCAGTCCCAATTCTTGCATCCTCTTTAAATTGTCCGCCACATGTCTATCCCAGTTCCTCTCATAATCGGTTATTGGAGGTTGTATTACTTGCAACATAGCACAATGTGTCTATTAGTTCTTGTGAAGGAGTTTACTAAGAACTAGGAGGTAATACTAATTGGCACAGAGATAAGAGGTAAGAGAAAGAATTGCCTAATGTAGAGCAAATAGAAAAGAGGTGATAGGTTATAGATTAGAGCCAAGAAAGACTAGAGGTGATATGTTCCATAACAGTAGTTCATGAATTACTACATTGAAGTGAGATTGGGGGCATATATATTCCACATCTGTATATACATTATTAAAGTACAAGGCGTTTGGATAGCTGAAGGGCAGTACCAACTTAAAATCCCATGCATACAGGTCTATTACCTTCTTCTTGTGCAGGTTGCTTGTTGCGTTACCCCCTAGTTGCCACCATCGAGGTCGTCAAAGGGGAAGTAGAGCTGCTGCGGTGAACCCTAGTCGACGACGAAGCAGATCCAGTGAAAAGTCCTCGGCGATGACCCAAGTCCTGTGATGGTTAGGGTTAGGTCGTTGCGAGTGAAATGTGGATGGGGCCAGAATGGTCTTGGGACGAGATAGAGAGGGATGCGGCCAGCGAAGTGGTCGGCGATGACGCAGCTTGTCGCCGGCTGTGGTCCCCCCGGGGGTGGCGGTTTGGTGGGGTAGAATTTAGGTGGTAAGGGGGAGGAACAACTCATGGACGGCAGTTGTGTTCCGTCCACTACTACAACGTAGGGCTATAGTAACACCAACTTGTGCTACTGTAGGTTCGAAAACGTGTTACTAACTCTCTTAGTAACACATTTTTGTTTGTGTTCCTATTGGCCATGTTACTATAGAGTGGTTTATTGTAACACACACTACTACAGAATCAGCCTTTAGCCCCGGTTGGGAAGGGGCTTTAGCCCCGGTTTTCCAACCGGGGCTAGCAATCCGGGACTAAAGGTCCCAACCTTTAGTCCCGGGCCTTCCCAACCGGGGCTAAAGGCTCCCACGAGGAAAAATAAATGTGCATTTGTGAGATTCGAACTCAGCACCTCTCGCCTCAGGCATGCCTACCAACTGAGCTACACAACCCACGTGATGTAGTTCTGGATGTTTTTCTTTTGAATCCACTCGGGAAGGGCCTTTAGCCCCGGTTGGTAACACCAACCGGGGCTAAAAGGACCTTTAGTCCCGGTTGGTAACACCAACCGGGGCTAAAGGTTCACCCTTTAGCCCCGGTTGGTATTACCAACCGGGACTAAAGGTTCAGGACCTTTAGTCCGGGTTGATAATACCAACCGGGACTAAAGATTTACCTTTAGCTCCGATTGGTGTTACCAACCGGGACTAAAGGTCTTTAGCCCCGGACGCAATTTTTTACCGAGGCTAAAGCTCAATTGAAAGATCGTCCAAAGGCCTGTTCTCTAGTAGTGACATTTACTTGTCTACAGGAACAATTTTTATGTTACAATGATTTTTGTTGTAACACTTTTTTTTTACTTTAGTAACACTTCACATTAAGGTACAATACATGGTTTGTAACACATTTCTTTACCTATTGGATCACTTGCCAAATGTTATAATGACTCTTTGTTGTAACACACTTATTAGTTCTAGTAACACTTCTAGGTTAAAGTAGAGCACAATATGGGACATAGGAACATATTTTGTCATGGAATATTTGGTAAAATCCGAACAAAAAATCTACAGGAACATTTTTTATGTTACAATGAATTTTGTTGTAACACTTTTTTTTACTTTAGTAACACTTCACATTAAGGTACAATACATGGTTTGTAACACATTTCTTTACCTATTGGATCACTTGCCAAGTGTTATAATGACTCTTTGTTGTAACACACTTATTAGTTCTAGTAACACTTCTACATTAAAGTAGAGCACAATATGGGACATAGGAACATATTTTGTCATGGAATATTTGGTAAAATCCGAACAAAAAAATTCAAAAAATTACGGAAAAAAATTATCACGGGAGGGGCCCACCAACCAGCCACACCACCCCATCTCTACTCCCACAATAATTTTTCATTATTTTTTCGCACTTTGCAACAACCCATGATTCAAAACCGTGACCTCTCACATGCGTACACATAACCTCCACTACCACTCCACCCATTTGCCACTTGTGTCTATATTCTATTTCAGTTACCCTCATATTATACTAAACCGTGTGTAAATTACTTGTTTAAGGCTCTAAACGAATTCAAATGAAAAGTTGTTAACTACAAAGTTTCATAACTTTTTGAGATCTATACTTTTCGTTTAGGAAGTTTCTCCATCCAAGGTCATTTACAAAATTTGAATTTCAAATTCCAGAAATTTCAAATGTAGTTTTCATTAACAAGATGATTTCAAATTAAAATATTATCAACTACAAAGTTTCATAACTTTTCAAGATCTACAACTTTTATTTTGGCTGTGTTTCCATTTGAAGTATTTTAAAAATTTGAAACTCAAATTTTTTAAATTCAAATGTAGTTTTGCATCATAATATGATTTCAAATTAAAAAGTTGTCAACTACAAAGTTTCGTAACTTTTCAAGATCTACAAGTTTTATTTTGGTCATTTCTCCATCCGAGGTCTTTCGAAAACTTTGAACGCAGTTTTGCATGACAAGATGACTTCAAATTAAAAAGTTATCAACTATAAACTTTCTTGATGTCGACCAAAAAGAAAAAAAATGTTGATGAACCCATATGGTGGTAGGTTAGTGTGTTCATACAACAAAGTAAAAAATATCTATATTACTTCAATTTAATTTTACATTTTTGTATTTGGTTTTTTCTTCTCCATTGTACTTGTTCTTCTTATCATATAGCTCTAAATTAACAACATGCTATAGCATTGAACTGACCTTTTGAATCGGCTACTCAATGCTAATGGTTCTCATGTAGTGACCATGATGTGATCGCCTAACAACCTTGATGAGAGCTATATGTGATGTGTTACCTATAAATAGGAAGGTCTACATGTATTTTCTTTTGTAACACTTGAACTGAAACATTATTTTGTGTTATTAGAGGCATATATTTGTAACACATATTATATGTGTTCTACTTATGTGTTAGAATATAGTACACTTTTGTAATATTTTTCTTGTAACATTAATTTTGTGCTACTATAATTATTTTTAGTAACACATTTTTTTAAAAAAAGGTATTTTGTGTTACAGCCGAAGTGTGTAACACATAATTTTGTGTTACTTCAAAATTTTACTCGAACACATTAATGAATATGTTACATAAAAGTATTACAATATCCCTGTTGTGTAGTAGTGGTCTTGGCGATGAGGTACCTGGTCGTCGTGGTCGAGGAAGCAGCTCGTCGACAGCGGTTGAGTCCAGGCGGCAACGGCTAGGTTAGAAGAAATGGGGGGATGAAAGGAATAAATTAATAAGGGGATAAATATGTGATTAGTGGCGGGATCAATTTTTGGGACGACGCCTGTTTTGGTGCTCTTATTTTTCGGCCACAAGCTTGGGTACATCGTCATTAAACTAAACCGCATCGAAGTGTTATCGAAATTATTTGAATAGCACAGTGGTAAGGCATACTAATTTTGGTGCATTGGTCACGGGTTCGAATTCTTGGAGTGGCATTTTTTTTGTTTTTTGTAAATTTTTGTGATCTTCACTAGTTTTGTTTTCCTATTGATGTTTGAATATATTTTTGGTACAATTTTTTTGAGTTTTAGCACTGACATGTTTTGGTGTATGGTCATCCCAAAAGAGATTCAAATGATTCGGAGAAAGTGGTAGTACATATTTCCTAGAAGGATGAACATCTCTCACTTAGTGACAGGGGTATATGTGAGCGATGGACGACTTTGTGAGGATGTGCATCACCACTTTGTCAGAATGATTTCAAATTTTTTTTACAACATTATACACCAATATGGAGTGTCCATACAACTTTTCAGATTTTTCTAGTTATTTAGGGGTTTTTTCCATTTATTCTTGAGAAAATTAAAAAATTACTTTAATACGAAAACTAGTTCTAAAAATTGCACAGATGCACAAAAACATCATTAGACACCTAAATAAATATCCCAAAAGAATTTCAAATCATTTGGTGAAAGTTATAATACATATCCCCAAATAGATGAGCATCTCTCACTTAGTCACATGGTCATGTGTAAGAGATGTGTGCCTTTGTAATCATATGCATCACAACTTTCTCAGAATCAGTTGAAACTTTTTTGTCAACACTATACACCTAAATGAGGTGTCTATGCAAGTTTTTAGATTTTTGTACGTACCTTGGGATATTTTACCATTTATCCATGGTAAAATCAACAAATAATTACAATAATAGTTAAACTTGGTGTGAAAATTGTACAAATGCACACACCATCATGGGACACCTACATAAGCATCCCAAAAAAATTTCAAATGATTTCGTGAAATTTGTACTACACATCCACAAACGGATGAGCATCTCTCACTTAGTCACATGGACATGTGTAAGAGATGTGTGCCTTTGTAATCATATGCATCACAACTTTCTCAGAATCACTTGAAACTTTTTTGTCAACACTATACACCTAATGAGGTATCCATACAAGTTTTCAGATTTTTGTAGGTAACTTAGGATATTTTACCATTTATCCTTGGGAAAATCAACAAATAATTACAGTAATAGGTAAACTTGGTCTGAAAATTGCACAAATACACACACCATCATGGGACACCTACATAAGAATCCCAAAAAAAATTCAAATGATTTGGTAAAAGTTGTACTAGACATCCCCAAACGGATGAGCATCTCTCAGTTACTGTCATGTGTAAGAGATATGTGCCTTTCTAATCATATGCATCACAACTTTCTTAGAATCAGTTGAAACTTTTTTCTCAACACTATACACCTAAATGAGGTGTCCATGCAAGTTTTCAGATTTTTATATGTAGCTTATGGTTTTTTCCATTTATCCTTGACAAAATCAACAAAAATTACTTTAGGGACAGAGGGAGTATTCAGTGGGACCTACTCTGTGTGACCTCCATATTAAGCACAGCGACCTACTCGTTGCGGTTTCCTCGTCTTTCTCGTCTCTTCTTCTTCCACTGGCGGTGGGTCTCTTCTTCTTCCATAGTCGGTGAGGCGAGGGCGGTTTCAAGTCGGATTGCGTGGCGACGAGGCTTGGAGATGGAGCGCGGAACCTGTGGCGACGGCGGCGAGGGCCGCACTGGCCGAAAGAGGAGACCTCACGATGTGGAGGAGGTGGTGAAGAAGCCGAGACGCCACACCAACTCTTCCTTGGGTGGCGGCCCCAAGAAGTCCTATATGCTGATTCCATGGAGTCGACGTTCACCTTCCCACGCCCAGCCACAGGCAAGGAGAAGACAGTCATCGGCTAGGACAAGGTATGCTCCACCGCGACGTCGCCCAATCCCAAGGGGCTAGGGTTTATTTCTGTATGGATTCTAAAAATTAGTGTTGTTAATTAGATTTATTAGGGTTCAAATTGAGATTATGGGTAGATATATATATTGTAGTGATTATTAGTGTTGTCAATTATTTATGCATTAATGATAATATGTTTGGCCTATATGCATTCTTCTTTTAATTAAAGTTTTGCCTTAACTATATGTTTACAGCCCTGATGCTTTAATTGATTAGGTTCAAATCAAATAAATTGGAATGAAGATTGCTGTTGTACATGCTTTGAGAGGTTATCAGTAAAAAATAAAAAAAATAAAATGGGTCTTCATATATGTTTGTTTGTCCAGTTTAGACGTATTTACTTTTTGTTTATCACAAGTTTGTTGCATTAGAAAATCTGATAATTCAACATATCATCAATGTTAGTTTTGCATGGTCAGATTTAGTTTGATGTCAGGTTTCACAATTTTGTTGGCAATCCGAAGTTTACTGTTTATTATGGGTTGATATATATATAGATCATATGTTTGGCCTACTAATTTAAGTTTTTACTAATATTATTGAAGTGATTATTAGTGTAGTTAATTATTTATGCATTAATGATCATATGTTTGGCCTACATGTATTGTTCTTTTAATTAAAGTTTTGTCTTAACCATATGTTTACAGCCCTGATGCTTTAATTGATTAGGTTCAAATCAAATAAATCAAAATGAAGATTGCTGTTGTACATGCTTTGAGAGGTTATCAGTAAAAAAATAAAAAAATAAAATGGTTTTTCATATATGTTTGTTTGTCCAGTTTAGACGTATTTACTTCTTGTTTATCACAAATTTGTTGTATTAGAAAATTTGATAATTCAACATATCATCAATGTCAGTTTTGCATGGTCAGATTTAATTGTTTATCAATGTTTATTGCATATGATCAATTACAGGAGACGGAAGAAGAAGAAGAACCAGAAGCAACTTTCCCCTTCAAGGTTGAATCTACAAAACAACAGGCGCAAGAAGACATTGTGGATGTCTTTGAGAAGATGAAGAAGGACCTGCAGACCGGACAACACAGTAACACAGTCTGTGACAAGATGCAGCAAGAGGTGAATAAAAAATTGATCATTTGATGGACCAGATGTGGATGAAGCTGCTTTGGGATTACCATATGTATGGGCACCTTTGGGCTTATGATGGAGCAGATTGATCTAGGATCTAGTAGTAGTAGGCTTAGAATCTGAACTAGTAGGACTGTGGTGGTGCTTTTGGGAAGAAACACTATAACTATATAGATATTAGTACTTTGTAAATATATAATTAAGTCCCAGTACCTTTTAAATATGTGTGTGCTATTATATATATGGTGCTATATATTTTGTGGATTTTGTGTATCTCCAATCATTTCTGAGTATAAGTGTGCTGGATGCAGACCTGGTACCTGTGTAAATATGTGAGCATACATGTGTGTGTTTTGATGGGATTCACATAAACTCCAATAGATTATATGACAATGTGAGTATATCTTGTGGTCTGATGATTGTATGTGCATGACTCATGTGACTTTTTATTGCTTGTAATTTTTTGTTAATGACACGGAGTGTTTTGAGATCTTGCATGTTATTGGTAGTCCAGGATGACAAATTAATGCTCATTTACATCTGTATTCTATTACTTAAACAAAGAAATCATCTTGTCATGGTCTTGCTGTTAACATGACATACCCGATTGGCTTTATGAAGCCTCAATGACGCATGGGTCCAATGATGATGGGGCCCACGAATCAGTGACACGTCTCCCTTTATATGAATGAGTGAAGGGTCGGCGTAGTCTTCCACCAACCTCCACGTCTCGCCCCTTCAACGCGCTTGTCACCCCAATCTGTCGCATCAACTTCCGCTCCCCGTCTCGCTCTCGTCGCATCGCATTCCTCCACCACGACCATGGTTTGCGCAACCCGATCCCGCACCTACGCCCTCGGATAGCCTCCCCTCCTGCTGCTGCCGCCGCCATTGATGCGTTGCCTAAAGAGCAGCACCACTCGGCTAAGCAGAAGCACGACAACAACGGAAGGTTCATCGCCGCCGCTGGGACCATGATCGTGCGACCGAGGAGGACGACGACGACGGCGAGATGCAATCGCATTGAGGCAGAAGAGGCGCCCGAAGTCGAAGCCGATGCGCCATACCAAATCCCTTGACCCACTGGACCAGGTTAGGGTTCCAAACTTATTGGAGTTGGGGTTTTCTGTGTGGTACTGTTTGAACTATATTGAGATTAGATGTGTTGATTTGGATGCTCTGATGTTGTGGTTTGGGAGATAGATTATTATTACTTTGACCCTAGTTTAATGTTTTGTGGTTTCGATCTGAGATAAATGTAGTGTGATCATGTTCAAGGGTTCTTATAGCTCATATGTAGGCGCCATTGATGTTTGTTGTAGATTTGTTTTATATAAAAGTTGTACATAACTTCTTTATCTAGTTTGTTCTAAAATTTAATGATTTTAGGCCAAGTTCTTTAGGAGTTATAGCTTTTCTAAGTTTGCTGTCAGGTTTTGCATGCTATCTATGCAGATCTGAAAGAGTGCACTGTTAGGCTAATTTAAATTGTGAGTCATGTGTTGATGTTAATAGAAGAGTTGTAGCCCTTTTTATAAGCTTTCTAAAATGTCTTATGTCAAGTCTTTTGGTCCTATTGATCTCTAGTTATTGCTGTTTGAAGGTAGATGTGATATTATGCCCAAACTTGTTGATGTTAATTTAGCACTTATTGCAATCATTACTGACTATATATAGTCTAAAGTGGAATCCAAGTCTACTAATGAAGCTAATTGCTGACTTTATTTCATTACTGACGCTGATTTTGTTAATGAAGGCTCGTGATGTTCATCCACACGTGTTTGTAATCAGTGACAAAGTTTCACTGCATTGAACGCTTAGCCATGACAGTGATGAGCAGACGGGACAATGGCCGATGGCCTCCAGCAAGGAGGTGTTATAAGTCTACCCGAACTTAATAAGTTTCCTAAATTTCAATTATATATATGCTAACTTGCCCCACTATGAATTGACTTGAATTTCAATTACAGATTAGGAAAAAGGCCGAAAACTTGCATGTCCTCCTGAAGCGCACATACTTCCATAGATTTGATTTGGATTGAAGCGAGCAGCAGTGATGTATTTTGGTGTTGTTGAATAACATGGACGTAATTCTACAAAGTTGAATGTATGAACTTAAGTCTCACTTGGTGATGTATGTAAGAACATAATAGCAATAATGCTTATATATGTAGTGATCTTAATGATATTAGTCAGGATCATTTTTTTTACTACTCGACACAATAAGAATATTCACTGAGGATTATTGGAATAGGTTCCTGAATATAATTTTCAAACCCTATAGTTAAATCCGAGTATTAAAATTGTAGGCATAGGGGCTGCAGGACATATATCTTTAGGTAGAATATTCAAAAATTCTTTGAAGAAAAGTTGGATGATTATTTCTATGAACCTCAAGCAATTTGATCAAATAGCAAGATGCTCGAAGGCTATACCCTATGGGTACACATTAATTAAAAAGCGCATGCCATTGGAATTATTTAAAAGCACTCCAAGGTTTTTCTCGATTAGTACTCGAATGACCCTAGACAAAGCTTATGCATATCAAGAAATCTTAAGGGTACATTGTCATTCAACCTTGAAGAGCTCGAGGGTCTGACGAACCAAGATCCAGGAGATTCATCATAACAGTAGTTATTTGGACTGGGTCTGCGTCGTTTGAAGGATGAACTTGAAGACACTAGACAAGGCGACGTGATCACCAAGTTATCTTGTTTAGTTTAGGCGGATTCTTAAGGAAGCTATTCTATGTAATACGGATAGAACTCTCCTGTTGTAAGAGACTACAACTAGATCAATGCACTCTGCCCTCTGAACTATATAAAGCGCGGCAAGGGCATACCCCAACAAATCAATTAAAGAACAGCAAGGCACATGCCACACTGGACTAGGGTATTACGCTATTCAGAGCGACTTGAACCAGTATAAATTGTTGTCCTTGTGTTTCCGTTGAGTCTTTCATACGTCAAGACCCGCCGAAGAATCATCCCTGGTAATCCCATGACGAGTTGTCAGTTAACAAACACCAACAAATGGGCATAGTTACAACACCATGAGGACTAGTGAGAGGTCCTCTTGCTTGTCATCTACTAGAGGAGGTTGTGATATGTTTCGTTGCGTATTTTGGATTGTTATCTAAGGTCTTCATTAGTTAAAGCTTGGTGACTTTAATTTCAGTTTGACATGTTTAGGCTTCGACCTTGGGTCCAAGTAATTTGTAACAAGTGTCGTGAATATACCTTGTGTAGATGATGCCGAAATTTAATCCATCATCAAAAACTAGAAGCAGCACATTTTGCTCGGGCCCCTGAATGGGTGAAGGACGTACAAGCAGTGAGCACCGAGTGGACCCCTTCCATTTGGGGGTGGGTGTAACACATGTCAAGGCTAGCATTGCTTGTTGTTGGGTGTCCATATGCTAGTAGGGGAATAGGGAACATAATATGTGGAGGCATTTGTGACATGTAATGGTGGGGTGCATTGATGTGGAGACAGAGAAGGTGAGGAGCAGATGAGAGATGTGATTGGCACTTTAGTGGTCTCTCTTTCTTAAGTAATTTTCTAAATGTTTACGACGAGGGATGCATCAAACATAGTGCCAAAAACCAAAAGTAGGATTCCTTTTTACAGGCATCGCTAAGACATGTTCAAGGATTTATAATTTGTACCCTTAATTTATGTGCAATCTAATGGCAAGGATTATATTTCTTACGTACTTCCTCCATCCCTAAATATCCACCGCCGTTGTTGTACATACCACAAGTTTAACTCGATTTGTAGTAAAATATATGCAACATTTGTATCTTCAAATAAATTTGTTAAAAAACTTGATTTAAAGATCTTTCCAATGGTACCTAATTATGTATGTTTTTGAGAAACGAAAACTATAGTTATTTAGGGACGGAGGGAGCATGCATATTCGAAGCCCATCCAATGGTTAGTGTCTGACTATTATGAACACTAAATTTTTAGTGATCTTTAAAGCAACACATCTCCTTTGCATTTACAGAAATCCTATGTTCTTACCAAGTTTCCCCGTTTTCATGGCCCACAAAATACAGCAAAAGGGACCAAATTAATGAATATCAACCAACAATGATACACACATACGCACAATATGATCTGAGTACATATTGACAAGAACAGATCAATCCCAAATCCCAATGGGCAACAAACGCATGCACGATAAATTTCAGCATCCACGTCCCATATACACCTTATCGTCCAGTTGGGTGAACGAGCTGCGAGAACACCACACTGTTGGCAATGTCCTCCTCGTCCATGTCCTCGCTGATTAGCTCAAGCGCTGCAGCTGAGGCAGCCATGCTATCCGCCATTGACACAGTACTACTGTTACTCATGCTTTCTCCGCCTTCTGGCTTCCCACCATTCTCAAAGGTGTCCTGCATCTGCAATGCAAATTCAAGATTCCATAGCACGTCACCCATCGATGGTCGATCAACTCCATGGTCAGCCAGGCACTTCTCGGCCGTCTCGGCATACTTGTTCAGGCAGTCCGGTGCTATCATGCCCTTCAATAGCGGATCAATTATATCTTGTAGTGTTCCCTTCCTTTGGCAGCTCAAGGCATGATCAGCAAGGCTAACTTGCTCCCTTGGTAGGCTCGGGTTGAGTGCAGGCCGTGCGCAGAGCACCTCAAAGAGCACCACACCGTACGAGTAGACGTCAGACTTCTCTGTGAGTTGTTGCCGCCTGAAGTACTCTGGGTCCAGATATCCAAAGCTGCCCTTCACCATGGTGCTGACGTGCGTTTGGTTCATGGCCGTCGGGCCAGTCTTTGACAAACCAAAGTCAGAAACCTTGGCCACCCAGTTCTCGTCGACCAGAATATTGGTCGTCTTGACGTCTCGGTGGATGATGGTGTACTTGGCGCCAGTGTGGAGGTAGTGCAGGCCCCGCGCTGCTCCGATGGTGATCTCAAGGCGTTGCCGCCACGATAGTGCTGGCTTTCCACTCTTGTACAGGTGCTCCCGTAGCGTGCCATGTGCCATGTAGTCGTACACAAGGATCATCTCGCCGTCATCCTCGCAGCAGCCGATAAGCGACACAAGGTGCTTGTGCCGAAGCTTGGAGAGCATCTCAATCTCAGTTTGGAATTCCAAAACACCCTGCTCAGATGATGGATTGCTCCGCTTGATCGCCACCTTGGTGTCACCATCAACGATGCCCCTGTACACTTTGCCAAACCCGCCCACACCAATCACTAGTGACTCGTCAAAGTTCTTCGTTGCTGCCTTAATCTCCTGGAATGAGAAGTGCCGACACATGGCTGTGATGTTTGGGTTGAGTGCTGCGCTCTTGCCGCCGGACGACTTGCTGGCGTTTGTATGTGAGTTGCCACCGTACACTGGCAGCCATCCTGAAGAATGTGACACGCTGTTACCTAGCACCCGCCTCTTCTTTGAGTGATAGGCCACAACACATATGGCTGCTACTATCCCAAAGGCCGCTGCACCACCTGCTGCGCCGCCAATCACCATGGCCCTGAGATTGCTTGGCTTGGCTCTGAATTTCCCCTGTGTCACATCCATCTCTGCTTCCTCCAGCATTCTGGATGGGTCAGGATTTGGACCAGCAAGGTTGCCAGAGCTATCACTCATCTTGAATATCTCGAGACCATTCAGGACAGCATCGTAGAACTCTGGCTTCATTGACACGGAAGGGTGTAGTGCGATCCACATGATCTTATCACCTGGACTGTCGGGCACGAACGTCGCATAGTCCTTGTACACGGGCACATCCTTGTCTGATGTCCACCCGATGACATCGGCATCTCCCTGCGCTGTCTTGTTGTTGATGTAGATGTCGAACGCCCGCTGATTCACCTTGGTAAGGTTCAGCTCACAAAAGTGGAGTCGAACGATGTATGTGAAGTTACTGTCCACCTCAAACACCCATGTCAGATTGTAGTTCTGGTTCACCTTTGGGTTAGGGCCCATTGACCTGCTGGTACGGTAGAGGCTAGCCGGTGCTGCATACTCTGCCTCCGGGGTTGGGAACTTTATCTGGACCTTGTCATCAGCTTTGTATGTCACACCAACAGCAGCTCCATAGAGGTACGGCGTGTCATCATACCAATCTCGTGATAGCCCAGAGTCGTTTGTGGGTGCAATGTAAGAACCACCGACATTCAGCCTGTACATCGTCTGTAAGCTGCTAGCGGCGGTGTCAACGGTCTGGTCAGCCAAGCCAACCATCGTGGCCGGGTCAGCAAAGATGTCGGGCATGGAGATGATCTCGATGCCATTGACGAAGGCATATGATGCGTTGTTCATTGCGGTTGGTGCGAATGTGAGTGACAGCGTACCATCGGTCATCGGTGGCAGTGCGAACTCCCTGATGATGTATGCCTGGCTAAGTGCCTTGGCAGTGATGTACACACTGAAGTTGCGCAGCAGTGTGATTCCCGTGGACGTAGAGACTGAGAAGAAGAATTGTTCTGCCGGGACGCCATGGTAGTCCGCTGGGTAGAAGTGGAGGCGCAGCCAGTGCCTATCCTTGTCGGCAATGGAAAAGTTATACATGGCTTCCTTGGTGAACACCCGTGCCGACATGTACGGGACAGGCGAGGGAAGCGACGGATCCTGCACATCTGCATCGGCCATGATGGATGACTTCCCGCCATCAATGAGCCAGTTGCTGCCTTGGTCAGTTACCCATTTTCTCCCATCTGCATCCTGGCCCTCCTTTGCTGAACCACAATCCACCAATATGGACTCCGGCGGCTTGTACTCCGCTGCGGAAGCCAAAATGACTACATTAATCGCAATGACGACAGGGAGAAAGGCGTCGCGGCAGCCTGCCATGTTCGCCCCACTGACCAGTCGCGACAGTTTAATTCACCGGTGCAAAGGTGTAGGGAAGGGTGTTTGGTTAGGCCATGCGTCGTTGAGCAAATGGATTCAGGAGAAAGACGAGAGGAGGGAGAAGAACAGAGGTGTGCGTGCCTCTGTAATCTCCTCCTCCAACAGGATGTTTGTTTGGGGGAATAAGGGGCCAAGGGATGCTTGACCCAGGGGGCTAGCTACCGTTGAAGACAGGCGCACAAGAGCATTTTTCGGGGATGGCAGTGGCTTCTTTATTTCTTTTGGCGCCCGTCTCTCCCGCGGAGGAAGGTATGGTTCAGCGCAAGCCTAGGAAACTAAAATTAGGTTCCTCGGTATATATGGGCGCCACAGCAGCAATGCAAGCACGTTCTCTGTGCAATTCTGGTAGTTGAAATAACTGTTGCAGAGGGTAATAGAAACATTTGATTGGTGACCACAAAAAATCCGAATCAATAGCGCGCGGACATCCGGACACCAGCATCCATCCGGATGCCTGCGCCTAGCTTGTCTGTCCCGCCTGCTCTGCTGCGCATGCGAGCCTGCTATTCCGTATTGGTCATGCTCACATGCAGCTGCCTCTGCTGCTCGTATGCACCTGAGCCTCCTGTCCTGTTTGTGTTGGTCTGCTGCTCGAATACGCCTCCTGCTGCTGTTTTGCTTGCATGTTGTTGCATGTCCGTGTCTGCTGCTTGCAGCCTCTACTCACGTTTACGTGCTGTGCTGGGTGATTCCACACGCTACTCGCATGCTATGTTGCTAGCCGCACACGCCTACGTATGTTGTTGCACATGCATATAGGGTCCATCTGTTTTGCTTATGGGTACACAACACCGACTCTGTTGTCGCTTGTTGACGAAAGCAAGTATTTTTTGCAAAATACGATCTAAAATCAGTAATACTAGTGGACTACCCCGTGCGTTGTTACGACAATTGGGGACCAGTGATATGATGAAATAAACAATAAAATGCTTATGCATCTTATTGATATGAATATTATAGTTGCATGTACAAGTGAATTTTAATTGTATGTAATAGTTCATTGTCTAGTTGGAAAACTTGCATGGAGTTTTGCTAAGTGGATGTTAATTGTATGTGATAGTACATTGGCTAGTTGGATAACTTATATGTTAAGAGAAATGGCTAGTGGGTGTCTAGTTAGATAGCTTGCATGTTTAAATAAATAGCTAGTGGAGTTTAGTTTTATAGAGTTTATAGATATATGCAATATAAGTTTAAATCATTCCTGTATAATTGTTGTAACATATGCAATATTCAGATAAAATATTTGTAACGTACGTCTTAACCAACTGAAATATTTACAACTTACAGTTGAAACGTACGTATATAGCCACTGCAATATATGGAACATAGATAAACGAAGCAACTAGCGCTCGGACGTTCAGAAACTATGTCCATCTGGACGCAGTTCCCAAAATCCATTGGCTGCCTGCCCCTACTGCCTTTGTGCATGCCACCTCCGCACTGACGCCCGCGCCCGCGTCCAACTAAGAAGAAAGCCTCCTCTCTGCGTGCGCACGGATCTGCCCCCACCCCATCCTCGCCGACCCCAGCACATTTGCCCCCCATAGTCCGCCCCCGAGCTGCAACAAAGGGAAAAGGACTATAGCAACATCGAAGGACACCCTAATGAGATAATCGAAAAAACCGGTGACAAACGAAAAAAGCTATTGAAACAACAAAAAAATAACTAATGGCACAAAAAAAATGAAATGCAACATAAAAAAAATGTCTACTGCACACATTCGAAACACATTCATTGCAACAGCGAGGAGAATCTATTACAACATCAAAAGCACTACTAATGCAACATAAAAAACGCCTATTGCAAAAACAAAAATCTACTTCAACATTGGAGGGAAACTACTACAAGAAACGAAAAAATACTATTTAAACATCTCAAGAACTACTCCTGCAACACCAAAGAAACGTCTGTTGTAACAACAAGAAAAATATACCATTGCAACATTACCACATCATTTGTTGCAACATTGAAAATGAATCATTACAACAACGAGGAGCATCTCAAAAGATCTGACTCGCTGGAACCCTAGCCACCACCAAAATCGTAGACTAGAGGAGAAAAGAGTAGTAGGAGGAGGGACGAGAGATCCAAAGGAAAGCAAGGATCGGAGGGAGGTCTCAGATCCAGATCCTTCCCCACCTACCTCGCAGGAGTCAAGCCATCGTTCTTCGTCTCCAGATGCATGGAGGTTGCAGCGCGCGAGGATGGGAGCAGCAGAGAGAAGAGGAGGTGCGCGGGCTCATCGGATGCCACCGCAGTCGTCCCCAACCCGATGGTGAGGAGGATGTAGAGGTCGCAGCGGGGGTAAGAGGGACAGGGGAGGGAGGAGGGAGTGGAAGGCACGAATGAAGGAGGGCTCGCTGCCGGCGTGGCACGAGGGTCGAGAGCACGCGAGCAGGAGGTTGCTCGGGCGCGGCACTGGAGCAATGTGCATGTGAGCGGAGCGATGGAGAAAACAAGAAGAAGTGATAAGACGTCGGAGGAAGAGAGCGAGTGCGAGTGTGCGGTTCATCCGACACGTTCGTACGTCCTCATTATATAATTACCGATATACGTAACATCAAGAGAAAACACTAAGCAGCCGAATTATTTAAAATATACAATTACAATATATTGATATATTGCTATGGCAACATATGAATCATCATAGCTACATCCATATAAAATATACATTAGAGACCCATGAAAACATACGAAACTCGATGATCAATATGTAGCTAGATGCCACAGAGTGGCAGGGAGGTCACCGATATTGAGACGATTTACACATAGATTAGTTTTAAAAAATAGGACATGAAACATTTTAGTGTTTTATATGTGGATGAAGGGAACTAATAGGAGGACAAAGTCTGCACGTGTTTTCATGTGATACAGACCTCATGAGTGGCTGATCTGGCTGATCTTTTACTTGTATGCGGATGGAAGAATTTCAAGTGAAAATATTTTAATGTGATGCAGAGCGTATGAGTAGCCACGTGGAGACCAGGGGACGGAGGACAGTTAGAGGTCGCGATAAAGATCAGGACACGTGCGCGCAGCGCGACCCTCCGCTCCGGGTCCGTCCGAACGGCCGGACGTTCTACAGAGAGCATTACTGAAAATACATTGGACAATTTTGTTGATGCTCAAGTTTATTTTGCCATAATCTTCATGATTTGTGTAAATAACTATTGTATAGTGTTATCTCATACACGCTAAATGGGTTACTTATGGATGCACATGCATTAATTATCTTGCATAGATTGCAATCCCTGTATGAAACAATAAGCAAAATTGCTGATGTCGACCACATGCAACTAAATTTGTAAATTTAATGACCCGTGTAGTTTCTAAACGGACACTATGCGAGAAAAGATTATCAGTGACGTCTCGCGCGTCACAGATAATCTATTAGTGACGCGGTTTCTTAAGACGTGCCACTGATTAGCTGCTGGTCATGCCCCGAAACCAAGACGTGTCACTAATAACAGGGTATCCAGTGACTCTTGAACAGAATAGGCGTCACTGATAAACATTGTGACGCGTGTTGCTGAGACGCGTCACTGATAGATCGACTTATTAGTGACACGAGTTAAGAATATAAGTCACACATAAGTCTTGTGACACGTGTTCCCAGGACGGGTCATAGGTGTACATATCAGTGACTCTTGATCATAACATGCGTCACTGATATGTGCACATATCTGTGACTCGTTTCTTAAGCCGCGTCGCAGATATCTAGCACCAATCTTAATGTATTTTTTTGCCTTTCTCTTTCGTCCCTTATTTCATAATCTTGTAGGATGTATGGAATGTATTTTTCAGCCTTGAGTTGAAAAAAATTCCCCGTCCTTCCCCGCTCCTCCCCTCGGCTCGCCGCGGCGCCGCCTCCCCTGGCGCTCGCGGCCTCGCCGTCGCCCCTCGCGCCCTCGCCTCCCCTCGCGCCCCCATCCCCGCCCTCGCCCCTCGCGCCCCCGCCTCCCCCTCATCTCCCTCTCGCCACCTCCATGCCCTGCGCTCTATCTCCCTCTCTCTCTCCGGCGTGGACTGGAGAGCACGACGGCGACAGGTGCCAGCGAGGCTTGGTGGAGGCGACCAACCTCCTCCGCGTCCTCCCTCACTTGCCTCTCACCTCCCTTTCTCTCTCCCCTTCCTGTCTCTCTCCCGTTCCCTCCAGAGGCGGCGGTGGGCGCGAAGAAGCGGCGCTCCCTGCGGCCACGCTGACGTGGGTGGGGCCTGGTGGCACCGACCAGCCGGCACGCGGCGGCGTGCTTCACCACCGAGCTCCACGTTGGATCCCGCCCGACGCCTACGGCCATCGCCCCGGTGCCGCTCCTCCCCAGGTCACCCTGCCGGATCCTCCTCGCGCCCAGGCTCACAGCTCGTCGGCTGCTCCGTAGGCCACCGACCCCAACGCCGGCTCGCGGCCAGGACGTGCTACCCCACGCACCACCACTCACTGATTGAACCTGATTTTGGCTCTGAGCTTGACATGGATGATGCCTACCATGTGTCTGATGAAATGCTCGGATGTTTCATATGTGGCATAAGTTTCATTTTTTTCTTCTGTCCTTTCAGGCTTGTGTGTTTTGGGTTTGTTGTTTGCCTGTGATCGTACTGTACGTCATCGCAACTGCAGGGCGAAGCCTCAGCGGCGGCGGCGGCGAGGAGTGATGTCGAGAGGTTCATCGCGGCAGTGGAGCGCCTAGGCCTTCCCAGCTTTGCCGCCTCCGACCTTGGCAAGGTACGGCACCAGCTGCTTCCGTTCAGTAACAGTTTTTCCATATATAACAGGGAAAAAAAAGATCGGTTGGGTTTTGATTTGAGACTTGAGAATTGAGATAGAGTTTGACAGTACAGTAGTAATAGTAACATTTTGGAACATCGACTGTTAATTCATGGGTGGACAGGGATATTACACATGATGTGCAGTGCGTTACCGTTTCGAATCGAAGAAGCTCAGACTCTGCTTTCGCTGCAGGTGGTTGATGCTTGTGATTGTTCTGTTTGCTGAATGGACAGATGGCAATGTTAATCTCGTCCTTTTCTACTTAAACTGCTACTGAATGCAGCTGGTCCTTTTGGTCTTTATGGAGGTCAAGTAACATCATGGAAGAATGACAATGGGGAAGAGTTGCTTTTCTCAGCAGCAAGGTACATGCTCCCTTTTATGGTTGCAAGTGACATTATCAGTTGTGGATAGAAAGTTGTGTGGGTGCATCAGTGATCGATCCTAACTCTAGCTATTTGTCACCTTTTATTTTACTTTGATTTGATTTGATTTTGTCTTATGTAATATACTGTAATTGTCAAATAAAAAGAGAACAATTATGTCTTGATATGATACTAAGTTTAGGTAACATATACTGGGTTTAAACTAACCAATCTCTTTTGGGAAGATTTGTAGACCTTTAGCATGATCTGTACCCAGAGCTTCATTATATATGCTCATTTCAGCTTGCAATTATTTTATAATTCAGTCTTCTGTGTAGGACATCATTTGCTAGATGGCACGTACCAAGCAGACGCTTGTTATTCTTCAAACACTGATCCCATAACTTCTTCCTGTCCAGTGAGATCCGCAAGTATCAGAAGAGCACTGAGTTGTTGATTAGGAAGCTGCCATTCCAGAGGCTTGTTAGGGAGATTGCTCAGGATTTCAAGGTGATAGCACGAAAATCTTACATGCTAACATTTATGCTACATATATGGGATATCCATGGAAGGTCTGTAGAGTTTGCTTGAGAGGCGTGTTCTTATTTCTCTTTCCTGAATTGCCGTGTGCAGACAGATCTGCGCTTCCAGAGCCACGCGGTGCTTGCTCTGCAGGAGGCAGCTGAGGCCTACCTGGTCGGTCTCTTCGAAGACACCAATCTGTGTGCCATTCATGCTAAGCGTGTGACCATCATGCCCAAGGACATTCAGCTGGCAAGGAGGATCCGTGGTGAGAGGGCGTAATTCTGTCGATGGGAGGAAGAAAAGAACTGTGCGCTGGTTCCGTGTTCGTCTCACCCTGTGTTTTGTGAAAAGATAATCTAGAAAAGAACCTTTTATGGTCTGGTCTTGGCTCTACATGCTTAGGTACCCCCCTCCCTTTTTAGGTGCTGGTAGCTAACTGTAGTTTTTCTTTTTTGTTGTTGTTACGTACTTCGTGTAGAAACGTAAGCAGCAATGGAGATAGGGAGTATCAGTGACATGTTTTTTTTTCAGATGTAAGTCCACCTGCAATTGCAATCCTTATTTTATTTGTTGACTGCAAATAGGATATCAGACCAATTAGTTTGATTCACGAGCTCATCAATCAATATAACTTGCCATTGATTATAAGTAATAAAACACGGTGACTAATATGCATAAGGTTTTAGTGACTTACATCAATAGAATAATGTGCATCTGCTACTGCTGGGTCTAGTACCCCTGAAATTAAAGCATACCGATTATTCTATTAGCTGCAAGTACACTGTTTGTGAAGATAAAATCTAACTCAGAATAAAATACTTATTATTCCTTTCTTATAGGGAAACAACAACATTCCCTGTTGGAAATCATGTAGTTATAGCTTATGTAATATTTATTTATTGTTAGATTAGAAATCATCTAGGCTGCGGTTTTTCTAGCAGATACTTTGTAGATAAGTTGTATCTGGAGTTTGTAAAGAATTTGACTGTTGAAATGAATGTAACACGTGTAATGTAGGAGCAGGGTAGAGTTTTTTTTTTTTGTTTTCATAAATTATTATTAGTGACGCGTATTGGTAAAATGTGTCGCTGTTAAGGTCCACTTTAGTGACGCGGCTTGGCTAGACACGTCACTGATAGAGATTATCAGTGACGCGTCTTGGCTGGACACGTCATTGATAGGGGTTATCAGTGACGCGTCTTGGCTAGACACGTCACTGATAGGGGTTATCAGTGACGCGTCCAGCCAAGACGCGTCGCTGATAGGGGTTATCAGTGACGCGTGTTTACGCGTCACTGATATGCCCTTATCACAGACGCAAGAACAGTGACGCGTGTTGTACGCGTCACTAATAGGCCTTTATACGCGTCACTGATAACGTTTTGTGGCATAGTGGGACCAATTGAATGAAAATCTGATCATACTATCTTTTAACTTGTGAACATGTTAACCATGCGCAGGAAGAAGTAAAATCAAGGTATGGAGAAGTCGATAGAACAGAATATAGAAAATAAACTTAAAACTGAAATATTGTAGTCTATGAATATGCCAACAAATTAAAATTCAAAATTAAGTTAATCCACACATATGCCATGTAAAAGGTTGCTATCTTTGCAAAAAAAAGAAGTAAATGCTTCAATATATTGGTATTGTTCAAGAGTTTGCTATCTTAACTTGACATCTACAAAATTTTTACAAAATAAGAAAAATAGTCTCCAACACATTAGCATCCCAACATGGTAATTTTCTCAACTTAGCATCTTCCCCTCCCTAGCGCATATATTTACGCGCGCACATAGGGTTTGGCAAAAGTGATTAGAAGGCTGAAAAATGATTACAAACTCTTTTTAGGGTTTCAGTTGCAAAAGTACCAGAGACAAAGAAAAAGTGCAACAACCTATTTTGGTTTAGATAAAAGTTCAGTGTTCACTTTACAAAAGTGTTTTTGGTTTTGGCATGTCAAAAATAACATTCTTGGATAGGAGGTCTATTTTTACTTGGCACATTTTTTTGTGAGTTGAAAAAACACAAGAATTGCCAACTAAAATATAGGAAACACTTAGAGATGATCTAAGAGCGTCTCCAAGGGCTTTTGTAAAATCTACAATTTAGATCATCATTCAGAGAGTCATTTGAGAAAAAAAATCATTGTCTATATCTTTATACTCTCCAATAAAACTTTTCTTCGTTCGCATTACTGTAGCAGCGTCTCATCAGCCCGAAAACAGCCCTGATTCAAACAACAAATCGACCCAAAACTCAGTCAAATCAACTCCAAACTTCACCACATTTTGTAGAGATGATCACAACTATATTGGTGAGCTACCCATAAGAGATCATGACTCGAACCCAAATAGAAATTCATGAATCACAGATCTCGTGCAAAAGAGAAAAGTTTACGTCCGAAAATAAAATCCGTCACATCTATGTGCTCGTGAGGAATTAGATGTTAGATATAAAGGCAATTTTCATGTCATTTTAATTCTGTAAATTAACATGATGATGACATAAAATATATTATTAATTATTGTGATCATGACTTTATTCAAAAATATGATAAAGTCCAACGTGTGATCATACAAAACATGAATATAATAAGAAACAACATGTGAACATGATTCATATGTAATAAACAAGATGACAAGACACGACATATATCTCATAACAGAAACATATGCATAACAGCATGTGAAACAATATAACAGAACTACTAAAATACACACGCTGGACATATAACTTTCTGCAGTAACAATAACAAAAGCAGAGCGACTTATGAAACAGTATAAGACACCTACTCAAACAGACGCAACACATCTAGTGAAACAGCAAAACAGAACTATCAAAACATATATATTCTGAATTACGAAAAACAGAGAGGGGGTGAGACCTTCATACCCTCCGGTCCTTGGAGCATTCGAAGATCCAGAACCTTGTCTGACTTCCATTGCTGTAGGAGAAGAAGAAGACGTCCTTCGGGAAGAACACGCAGACGACGACGCTGTCTCCTCGTGCAGTTGCGGGAAGAAGACAAACAACAGCGACGACGGTTCTTCAGGAAGAAGACGAATGACATCGGTGATGGTTCGGGCAGTCGCGTAGTCGCTCCCCAAAAATCTAATTGCTGATTCCTCGTGTAAGGTCCTGAACGACAAGGGCTTCGGAGGCACCTGCCCTCTCACTCCTCCGTGCGCGCAGAGTTACGAGATGGAGATGTCGTTGACGACCACCATAATTGATTTTTGGAATGTGTGTCTGTAGGGGAACCGAAGAACAAGAGAGAAGGAAGAAGGCGGCACCCTTTATCCCTATGTGCGGCTCCACACTACAGGAAGGCGAAGGTGAAGAGGCCGCCGAAATACGGAAGGACAGGAGTCGGGCAGGTGAAGAGTTGTAACTCCCGTGATTAGTGTGCATTAAAAAGTTAATCGCCACGCCTACCTGCCTGCCTGCCTCGCCTCGCTTCGCCAAGCCCACGCCCACGCCCACGTCCCGGCCCGGACCGAGCCCGTGCCCGTGCCCATGCCCGGCTCGGCCAGCCAGCGGTAGCGGTGGTGGCGCGCGCACGCGCGTGTGGCTACCTGTGTCCGTTCCTCAACTTCTCAAATTAGATGGAATAATTCCCACCATATAAGTTGAGTCCATGCGGACACAAGGTTGATATGTGCCCTTGTGGTTCCTTCCTGAGTGATGAGCGATTGGCCAAGAGGCTCACCGGAAGGGGTGAGTGGCAACATGTGTCTCTTGGCTATATTGATGTGCAGGTGTGGAGCTCAGAGACAGTGGTCGATGACGAGGTGAAGGTCAAGTAGAGACGGGTCGTGCCGATGGACCGGGAGCGGTGAAGGGCGGACGTGAGGCTTAGACCGACGGACCAGGAGGCCGGAGGACCAGCTGTGGAAGCTGACACTTAGCATCGGCGAGCAAGAGCACATGGGGATGTGCGAAGGCATCGGCCGAGTCGAGAGGAAGACGATGGCGTCGTGGCACTTGGCGAGAGGTCGGACACGGGCTTGCGTGTGGCGCAGGTGCCGTCGGCCGAGTCAAGGAGGAAGGAGAAGGCGTTGTTCCCGTCGTGGAGGCTGGATATGCATCGGTATCGGTGCCGATGGTCGGGGTGTGCGAACCACACTCTGTCTACGGCGCGGGTTCGGTAGTTGAGCCTCAGAAAGCTACCATCGATGGTTTCCGAGTTTGGGCCTCGAAACTCGGGGTGGCGGGTTTCCGAGTTTGGGCCTCAAAACTCGGGGTCGACGGTTTCCAGGTTTGGGCCTCAAAACCTGGCATGGCGGGTTTGTGAGTTTGGGCCACAAAACTCAGAGAGGACTGGTTTCCTGATTTCGGCCTCAAAACCGGGGAAGTTCCAAAATGGAACGTTCGACATGTGGCGGCACCGAGAGGTTTGTGTTGCGGCGAAGCTATCAGTGAGGAAGGCGCGGCGGTCGATGGGATGACACGTGGCGGCATTCTGAGGCTTACGTCGAGGCGAAGCGAAGGATGAGAAGGCGCGTGGCCATCAGATGAAGACCTGATGTTGTTGGACTGGAATACCTCTCGGGTTAGCCTATTCGCTCTATGTATCTAGGAGTAGAAGGAGAATAATTGTATTAGGCTATAAATATAGATGGCAGCCGCTCCATCCATTCTATCCTTGCAGCATTTCATTCTCGCAGACTCTATTAGGTTTTCATCCCTCTAGCTGCTTGTGATCTGCAGAGTGCTACAATACCTCTGTGTACTTGGAGATTTTGAGGAAACGGGACTGAAGGGACCGTGACGCCTAAGAGGGGGGGTGAAGTAGGCAGCTTAAAACTTCTACTCTAAACTATGGCCTCTAATTTCCACCTAGACAAAACCTATGCAAGAAAGTAAACTAACTAATGTGCAACTAAAGGTTTTGCTACGTGTATTTGCTATCTCTACCGCAAAAGGAGTTATGCAACCTATCTTCCAATCCTATCAACTAGCGTATAAACTAAGCTAGGAAAGGTAAAGCATATAAACAAGGTTGCAATGTAAAAGCGGAAGCTAAAGAGTATGATAGAGATGCAAACTCCCGTCGACGATTCCGGTATTTTTACCGAGGTATCGAGAAGCGCGCAATCTTCCCCCTAGTCCTCGTTGGAGCCCCTCGCAAGGAATCCCTCGCAAGGGCCAAGCTCCAAGTCGGGTAACTCCGTGGATAGCTCCGGTCCTTCCCCACGCGCAAGTGGGTCTCCGGTTAAGCCACTCGTGGCAAAGCCTCTCCCAGATGCTTCCCGCCGTCTTCACTATCGAGCTTCGGGCCAAAACACCGCGGGCCTTGTTCCCTTCGGTACACGGAGGCGGCCACACCACAAACGCGGTTGGTGTGATCTCGCAAGACTACAAGCCCCGCCGATGTACATCAACGGTGCGCTCAAGCACCGATAGATAAGAGGTGGTCTAACTAACTTAAGCACTTCGCAAAGCACCTATACTAATCACCTATTATATCACTTGAGCACTTTGGTGGCTAGAGCAACTAAATATGTGTCTATACACTTGGTACACTTCCTTGGGCTCCAACCCTATTGTGTTGGCCGGCCATGGGGATATATATAGAGCCCCAAACAAATAGAGTCGTTGGGCACCAAAGATGGTCTTTACTGCGCAGCATCGGACGCTAGAGTCGAGACCATTGGACGCGTCAGATGCTCCTTGAACGGCTAGATGCCAGCCTGGCACTGTGTCGCAACGGCTACTTAGCGTCCGATGCCTGATCATCGGACGCGTCCGATGCTGCCAGAGCCTCTCTGGAACCTCTCTGCATGGGCATCGGACGCAGGGTCCTGTAGCGTCCGATGTTGCATCGGTGGGTCCGATGTTCGCTGTGCAAGTTTGCACAGTGGCACAGTCGCGTCTGATGCGCTCGGTCTTTAGCGTCCGATGCTTCTGCTGGCGCTGACATGAGCTAGGGTTTGCCAACGGAGCGTCCGATGCTTGGGAAGGCAGCGTCCAATGCAGCGTCCGATGTTTCTTTTTGCTTCATTTCTTCGCGATTTCCTGCGTCGTCTTGGTTCCATTCTTGTGCCTTGGACATTGCTTGATCTTTAGGGTCTTCTACTGAGCTTCTAGAGTCTTGCTTGAGGTGTTGATCATTGGATCATCACGTAGCCTTGGTCCAAGTCACATTTGCACCCTATTGGACTACAAAACAAACACATGCAAACATATTAGTCCAATTTGGTTATGTTGTTCATCAAACACCAAAATTCGAAGTAAAATGGTCCGAGGTCCATTTTCCTTACAGGAACCGTAATCCCGCTGTCTCCTCGTGGGAACGAGTTCCGGCTAGAATCGAGATTGAATTCGTGTTTGTTGTCTTGTGTTCTTCGCGTTTTGTTCTTTGCCTCCTCGGAGATTTGCCTCGTTTTCCCAATCCAAGGGATGGTTTTCGATTTCATTTGAATCACTTTGTGTTAGGACGAGAGAGTCATCTTTCCACCGAAAGATTTCTTCCCAAACCTCTCGAGCACATAGATCGGGCTGAAATCGCATTCGTTCTTCGTCCTTCCCCTTTTCTAGAGTTCTTCGGATTTCTCACGGTTGAGTTGGTTTGGAGCGATGATTTCCTAGGATTAGCTCCCCAACACGTAGAGGAACACTTGAGAGAAGTTTGATTGAAGCCCTGTTCGATTTGGTGAAGATCGAATTGATTTTGGTTTTGACCCAAGCTGTTTTGTGCTTTCTTGGCATTGGTGGACAGTCCGCGGTCTTGGTTGCGGACAGTCCCCTGACTGTTCACTGTCAGGTGACCGGCGGACAGTCCGCAGGTCAAACCCTAGACAGTTCGGGACCTGACCAGCAGGGTTTCAGAATAGTTTGTTTTTGGGATTTTTGCCAGCGGACGGTCCGACATCCAGGCGTGGACAGTCCTGCGGACAGTCCGGGATCCTGCTGAAAGTGCAGTTTTCTCCCTTTCCTTTGGCACTTGGTTTTCGAGGTTCTCCAATAGTTCCGCTCTACCATAAGGACATCTCCTAGGGTATCCACCTACTTGTAGGTCGTGAACTTGCCGATCGTTTGAGTCTTTGTCTTTTGGGGTGATTTTCTGGGACAAAGGCCATCTATTTCTCGAGAAGAAATTTGAGGCTCCCATTCACCCCCCCTCTGGTCGCCAATTCGGTCCTTCAGTCAACATCCCTTTAACTTCCAACTCGGTACAAACATTAATTCCCACAAATACACACCATAGAGTTATTGATTTATTAAATTTATAAATGGGCTTGGCCCATAATAAATCTAACATTAGATGAATTTCTTTGGTGAAAAGATGCCTCTGACGATAGAGCACAAGACGGTACAAATGAAATCACAATCCATCCCTCGAAATAGAAGATCTCACGAAAGAACTAGAGAGGGGAGAACAAGAACGTGAAGAACAAAATACAAACAAAGAGATTTTGGCAAAATAGCCAACAAGGCAATAAAGTGATTATGGTTACCTTTCCTGGAATCCAAGTGCATAGAGGAATGATTTCTCTACGGATCACATCAACAGCTACGGGGAACAGAAACTCTAACAAATGAAGTGGAAAATAAAAGTCTGAAGTAATGAAGAGAGGATGAGGGGTGTCATCCCTTATTTATAGCCTAAACATAATACCACTTCTACCACTAGGATACAAAGAGCGAACAACTAGCCCAAGCGCATTCCAGTCCATCTCTACAAGTTTTCTTCATCGATGGTCACACGCCATCCTCATCGTTAGCTTCGCCGCAACGCAAGCCTCATTATGTCGTTATGTGCCTCAAGGACCGAATATGATGACCTTGGGTAGGGTCAATGGGAGCCTCAAATTTCTATGCAGAAATAGATAGCCTTTGTCCCAGAAAATCACCCAAAAAGCAAAGCCATGGGAGCGAGGTAAGTCCACGATCCAACCGATGAGTGGATACCTTAGGAGATGTCCTAGAGGTAGAACGGGACAGCTAGAGAAGCGCTACTGTAACACCCCGGGTGTTAAAATAATTAAAATAAATTAGAATTTAAAAAGAAAATGGCCAATATCCTAGATGGAGGAAAATCCTAACCAGATGTTTGTTGCATTCATGCCGTTGTACAATTTTTATTGGGTGAAAAAGAATTTTTGTTAAACCCGGGTAGGGCGAATCGATTTTATTCTATTTAGAAAACAAATAAAAGATTTACAAAAGTTTTATCAAAATCAAATTCAAAGTTTTATTTCAAAAGTTCACAAAATAGTTTTGATTTTCAAAAGGGTTTTGAGTTTTGAATTTTGAAAGGATTTGTAAAATTTGAAAAAGAAAAGGAAAGGAAAAGGAAATAGGCCTCTTCTTCCCATCTGCCTTCAGCCCAACCGGCCCTCTCTCTCCCCTTCGCGCGTGGCCCGCCCCACTCGCGGCCTGCTCCCACCTTCCGGCTCAGCTTCTCCTACCTCCCTCCAGCCGCAGGCCACACCCCTTCTCTCCCCACTCGGCCCAGCTGAACTCCCTCGCCCAAGCCCACAGGCCACTTGCGCCGTACAACTCCTCTCCACCCTGTGTCACTGCCCGGCGGGACCCACCTATCAGGTGTTTGTCACCCCCAACCTCCCTCCGCCCTACCCGTGCAACCGCTCGATGCACACCCAATCCGCCTGGAGCTCAAACGAGCGCTCCTTCCCTTGACCCCGACCCTTTTAGCCAGCCCAGAGGCACACCGCCGCCGCCCCTATCTTTCCCTCACGCACACCGCCGCCACCCCTATCTTTCCCGTGGGATCCCTTATACTCCAGAGCCCTCCAAAATGCCGCCGCCGCCCTCGCCATTACCGAGCCAGCGCAAGCTCGCTCCTTCGCCGCAAAGGCCACCACCGACCTCGTTCTCCTTTCCTTCGGCATCGCCGTCGCCCACCGCGTTCGGGGGATCCTCCTTCGGCGAAAGCCTCGCCAAGAACTCCACTGCGCCACCAAATCAGACCTCCAGGGCGCCACCGTCTACCCCTTCCCGTCGTTGATCACCTACGAGCTCGTACATGCACCACCAACCCCTCATGGGCACTCACGGTGAGCTTCCCATTCCGATCCACCCCTCCCCGATAGATCTACTGGACCCTAGGCCGTTTCCCGAGCACGTCGACGAGTTTTCGCCATGTTCGATATGGCCACCGCACACTGCTCGGCCCGGCTCCACCCCAGCCACACCGCCACCGTTGAGAGTTCCCTTGAGATCGGTTAGCCGTGCACTGTTCACCGGTGCCCTTTCCTTGTCTCCTTGTGCACCACCGCGCCATCCTGAGCGAGCCTAGCAAGCCAGCAATGGCGCCGCCACGTCGGAGCTGCCGACAGCCGCCTCCCTCCTCTCACATAAAACCCCAGCCGTCCGATCCGCAGTGCCTGGCCCAGATTAGACTCCCCCTCCCCAAACCGGTATACACCGGAGGTGCACCTGGTCCACGGCACCACGTCAGCCGGTCCATGCGCCACGCGAAGCACCGCGCCAACGCCATCGTGCCACGTGGCGCCACATCACCGACACGCCAGCAGCCGCGCCACGCTCGCGCATCTTTTGCAAAAGAACCCCTCATCTTCCAGTGAACCAACACACACTCCAACACCACTATGCACTGAGTCACGCATATCTTGCAGATTAGCCCATGTTCTTTGATTTAAATGAGGCGCGGTCCCCGTGCCACCTCACCCATTCCCACCTACGTGGCACGCCTGATCCAGTGGCGTTTCGCTATGTGGCGCCACGCAGACGCCACGCCTGTAGACCCGCGCCACTTTGCACAAAACCCCTCGGTTTTCTCTGAATAAACCCGCAGTCCATGGCGACTGTGCATTGAGTCTCTGTATTCTTCCAATGAAACCCCTTCCTTTTTTCCTAATTGAGGCCCAGTCCAACCAGTAGTTTATTTCAGTTTTTATTTTTTTTAAATATGAAAATAAGTTCAAATGATTTACAGTTTTGCCACTGAACTTCAAAAGCCCATAACTTCCTCATTTTAACTCCGTTTTGACCCATTCAAGTCACGTTAGACTCGTGTCGTCGAGCTCTACACAGTAGATCAGTTTATTTTCCATTTTACTACTGTTGATGTACTATTATTTATATTGTTGTTTGGGCCATGTTTGATGCTTGATCCAGAGAGTGCGATCTACGCGGAACCCCGGAATCAAGTTCGTGCCTTTGTTGATTCGACCCAGCCCGAAGGCAAGTGTCCTTGAACATCTTGCTCCTGTATTTATTTTATTTTGAGTTAGAATAGTTAGAACCACTAGATGCATGCAGTCTGAAATTGAATCTCATGTTAAGCTTTACTAGAACTTGTTTATATCATCCGTGTCACCCGGTTTGGGATGTGTTGGGTAGAAGTCATGCTTAGCCCTACTGTCTTTAGGATGGGATGGTGGTTAAATATTAATCTTGATTAATGATCTATGGAACATGGACTGTTAATGAGTAGTATGGTGAGTAGGTAAATCCGGCAGGATGGACCGTACTGGTGGTTTTTGTGCCGTGGGACTCGGCAGCTGAATTTGGTTTTTGGTTCTGGGCTTGTGCTAGATTATCCTGACTGGATCCCTAGGACCCGGTTCTTGAAGCCTGTAACCCGACAAAACAGCGCAAACCATGAGGCCTATATGGCTCTGGGACTGGCTAATTAATTAGTTTCTTCCAAGTTGAGGGTTCACATGGGGTTTGTTTTAATGGCTCACGAGGGGGCCCTGGTGGTCGTAGACCTTTGTACGAGATGAAACCTTAGAGGTACGTGTGGAACGGACTTGGAGGCGGCTTTGTAAAGGGCTGGTAGTGCGACCCCGCTGTGCACCTTGGCAGTTTTTACCGTGATGGGGAACGCATGACTCATGGGTAAAGATGTGTGAACTCTGTAGAGTATTAAAACTGATATATCTGCAATGCTCACGGTCACGAGTGGGCTTGGACTTCTTCGAGATTAGTTGGTGGTTTGGGTCTGGTTCGTTAGGGAAGCCTTATGTGGTCATTAGTCCCATATGACATGGGTACAGAGGCTTCTTCTACACGGGTTACTGCTTGGTACGGGAGTGACTCCTAGGCTCGGGCGTAGACCTGGTGTTATTATGGAAGGTAGCTTTCTATGTCATGACATATGGAACTAATAAACATAGCGCGACTCTTCGAGTGGGCCTTGTGGGTGGCCTGATGGACTTCAGGTGTGGTTTTCTTGATGGACTTCAGGTGTGGTTGCTTGTTGTGTCTCCAAGTGTTGGTTGCTCGGTGTGACTCCGAGTGTCGTTTTGCTCCGTTCGACTTCGAGTGTGGTTACTGTTCTGTTGGAGACTGTGGTTATAACCTAGTAAATAGGTGCATAGGTTTAATAGGATTAATAGGATGTGTTGCTTTAAGCGCTTGAGTCAAACAGAGTTAGCCTACCTTTGTTAAGAGCCTCATAAGCATATATTTCCTACACTTGCGGAGTACATTTTGATGTACTCACCCTTCCTCTTTGAACCCCCTGCTACCCCACCCAGACGTTGGAGTCTACGACGAGGAGCAGGAGTACCCAGAAGACGGTGGATATGACCCCGACGACCTGTACTAGGATGGCGCAGCCCCCGGTCGACCTTCCTGTGGAGACGGTGTCCAGTTTCCGCGAGTCTCCATTAGAGTTAGACTAAGAGTCTGTACTTTTCTTTCAGACCCGAGGGTCATTTTTGTAATAATGTTCGATATATTAATAAAGCATTGTTTTGATATTTACTATGATGTCAATATATGTATGAAAATTGATCCTGACATACATATATTGTGCTCCAATTTTATTCTTAAAATTGGGGTGTGACAGCTACAAACAAGCGCAAAAGCGGAAAATGCACCGCCGGCAAAACAACACATGGCCAGACTTTCCGGGTTCTGAACTCGGGTTGTCCGCCGCTGAGTGTCGGACTGTCCATGCTTGGGGTCAGAATGTCCGCAGGGAAAAACCCCAAAATTTTGCACGCCAGACTGTCCCAGACAACAGTTCTAAACCAATTGTGGACAGGTCGCGGACAGTCCGCAGTTTGCACGCCAAATTGTCTGCTGTTCAAATGGATAGTGGAACAGTAGCATCCGAGGCTACTGTTGTAGCGCGTCCGATGTGACCCAGGATTGTCCGCGGGTCACTAGAGGTTGTCCTGCGGTCACTTGACCGAGAATAGTACCACACTACGTTGAACTGGGTTATGCAAAACCAGATCCCCGGACTGTCCGTGGTGGGAGTCCCGGGCTGTGCGTAGATGAACAAAAAGCACAAAAACAGCCCGAAACAAAATCAACTTTGATCGGATCTCATTCAAATCAAAAAGGCTTGCAACCAAACTTCACCTAGGTGATCTTGCACATCTTGGTGAGCTATTCCTGAGAAATCATGGCTCGAACCCAACTAAAACAAGAGATATCTCAGATCACATGAAAAAAAGGAAAGTTTGGAGAACGAAAACAATTTTCGCTCGATCTATGTGTTGTTGTGGTTTCTGAGAAAATCCTTCAGTGGAAAGATGCCTCTCACGTCCTGGCATAAGGTGGTTCAAACAGAATCATGAAATCACCAAGAGGGGAAAACGAAGAACACGAAAAACACAAACGCAAATTCAAAAAGATTATAGCAAAAAGATAGGAGCTGAGGCTAGAAGGAGATTATAGTCTCTCTTCATGAAATCCAAATACATAGAGGAATAATTGTCGTCTCTGCGAATCTCTATAGCAGCTACAAAGAGAGGAGCCCTAACAGAAGAAGTCTATTGAAAATGAACAACTAGAGAGATGTGCTGAAGAGATGAAGAGGGATGAGGGGTGTCATCCGTTATTTATAGCCTTTTACACAATACCCCTTTTACCCCTAGATACAAGAGCAAACTAGCTATCCCTAGGGGCATTCTAGTCCAACTCTGTCAGGATCTCCATCGATGGTCATGCGCCTTCCACATCGGTCGCTTCGCCACAACACAAACTCCTAGATGACACCACGTGCCATCTCGACGACCGCCGTGCCTTCTCATCGCTAGCTTTGCCTCAACGCAAGCCTTGTGGTGCCGCCTGTTGGCATTTCTTAGCATCGCTACCAAGAATAGAGTTTGAATCTATCCCCAGCAACGGCGCCAGAAAGCCAGTCGGTATGTGTAACTCATACAGACAAATCCGCAAGCGCACGGATACCATTGTAGCTTTCACCTAGGTGTATTTCGGGGTATCGTATTTATATCCTTAGGGAAGTAATGTTTAAAGAGTTTAATAACTGATGATCATGTATCTACTAACTTAGTGTACAGACTAGATTAAAGTGGTGGTAAGTGGTAGCATATATGATTGATGGGTAATTGATACATAGGAGAACTCCATAAAAAGATAAAGAGTAGACAAGCAAAGTTGGGAGGTCATCGAAAGAGTTCAAGGTTCTTATATACTTCTCCGTTACTGTGGTTCTAATCTAGATCTATCCCAAGGGATTAACTAAAGCAATGGTCAAGCATAATGATCACACCATGGCACTTTGGAGCAGCAGTTCCTTTCTGGTTCTCGAAGAGACTGGGAAGGGTAACCGAGAGAAGGCTGGCAAAAGCTCTACAAAAAACCAACCCAAACGTGGTGGAATACAAAGGCCTGGTTGAAGCTGTCACCCCCGGGGCTACCACAACTATCCATGGGGTTGGGCGCAACCTTAGGTAACCGATAGTCTAGACACCACGTCCATACTACCAATTACTACTGTAGCCACATATGATAACTAGAGCACTCGGTCGTGCAGAGATCCCATGCCAAGGTGCAAAACATTAAACTAACCATGCTTTAGCTAAAACATAAGGTAAGAACTAGATAACCATGTAAGCGATTCAAGTATTTAGAGAAGATAAATATATTGTATACTTGAGTCTTACAAAGACGCGATACAAGATTATACCGATCCTCCGAGGACTCCTCCGGAACTTGAGCATCTCTCCCTCACTCTCAACCAAAGCTATTCTACTATTACATCTTGGCAGCATGATGGACTCCTTGTGGTGTGCATAATGATCTCTAGGAAGATGATCTATTTGATGGAGAGGGTCTCTATATATAGTGGAGGTGCCTTGGGGGAGTGGAGAGCCTCCTTTCTCCACATGGAAGGTGCCAACCAACCTCCAAACCGACACTCCAGGGTTCATTGAACCTGGACACCTACATAACCGACCTTATGATACCGTCATACATCCGACGTAGGAAGGTGGGCCCAAGGGATGCTGGCGATGGTGCGGCCGCACCAGGGGTGCAGGCGCACCCCTGGCACCATCTCTGGCCACCGACCTTCTCGTGTGGGCCGTGAGCTTGATGCTCTTCGATGTTATGGTGGGTTCCAACCCAACCTATATTTCTGGCGCCGTTATCTGAAGTGATGCTAAGAGATGTCAACAAGCATTTCTAGCGCCGTTGACAGGGAACACATGTGTAATTCCAAAAGCACATCCCCCATTGTTTGGGAAATCCATTAAGGAAATGATCCCATTGTCGGAACCATCTCACCTAGTGTTCTAAGTTTCTTAGAGAAGACCATGAGATAATAGGATATAAGTTGGATACCTAGGAAAAACTCTACACACATGTTGAAGGATCGAGAATGCTATACCAAGGCGACCAGAGGGGGGTGAATGGGAGCCTAATTTTTTTCGAAACTTTGGCCTCTGCCCCACAAATCAACCCCAAATGCTTCGAGTACAAACATGATCCCACGACCCTCAGAAAGAGGGTGGATGATCCCTAGGATCACAGCGAGGCACCACCAAAGAGAGCAAGTCAAAACTCCACAACACCTAGTTGAGTTCGCAACCAAAAACCTAACTCCAAAGCGTAGATGGAAGGCTAGCTTGCAATTCCTCCAAATACCTATGCCAACACGTGACAAAGATAGCTAGAGAGGTTCCTTGGTGAACTCTAGGAGCAAACGAGAAGTCTAGAAACGAAGTGGAAAAGCTGGGAGAGCGATTGCACTGAAGAAGGACAAGCTTCAGGATCCCAGACTGACCGTACTGCAAGTCCCGGACTGTCCGTGCCACGGGCGAACTGTCCGTGGTCCCCTGGCGGACTGTCCGCCGGCCAAAGTACCAAAAACTCAGTGTTACTGAACACTCCCTGGATGGTCCCGGACTGTCCGTGAGTTACAACGGCGGACTGTCCGCCGGTGCTTCTCCGGCCGAAGCACCGAGACGACTGACCACTGCTCAGGTCAGCCTCCCCGATGCCCAGACTATCCGTGCCCTGGTGGCGGACTGTCCGTGGCTTTGCAGAGAGGGCGAAAACTTTCGTCCTTCTCTCAAATTTTCCCAAATTCGATCCAACACAAAATCACTTGATCCCAAAATTGGAGAAGATGATCACTAGGTAGTTGGAAGACTATCCCTAAGAAATCATCTCCTCAAATCAACTCAAACTCGGGGAAATGGAATAGATTGGTGCAGGAACGAAAAAGTCACCAAGAAAATCAAATCCACCCGATCTAATTGTTCGTGAGGTTTGAGTTTAATTCCTTCGGTGGAAATGATCTCCTCACAACAAAGAACAAGTTGATTCAAACGGATTCGAGAAAGAGGCAACGTACAGGGAGATCGAATGATGGGAAAAACGTGGAGAAAAGATGAACGCGAAGAACAACTCAAGAACGCGAATCACAACCACGAATTCCAGCCGAAACTCGTCCCCACGAGGAGAAAACGGGAATCTGGTCCCATTTCTGCAAAATCTCCAAGTACACAGAGGTATTGTGCCGCTTTGCGGATCTTAGTAGCTACAACACAGGTATGGGAAGACAGGAAGCCCTAGAATGAAAATAGCAAATGACTGAGATAGGTGGGGAGGTGGGTGTCTCCCTTCTACTTATCCTAAACATTATTCCCACTCTACCCCTAATGATACATGAAGGACCGAGAACGCTATACCAAGGCGACCAGAGGGGGGTGAATGGGAGCCTAAAAATTTCTTCCGAAACTCTGGCCTCTATCCCAGAAATCAACCCCAAATGCTTTGAATGGAAACGTGATGCCCACAACCCTCGAAAGAAGGTGGATGATCCCTAGGATCACAGCGAGGCACCACAAGAATGAGCAACTCAAAACACACAAACTCCGAGAAAAGTTCCTCCCTAAAAACCCACTCCTGGAACGTAGATGGGAGACTACGTCGGGAATCCTCCAAATACCTATACCAACGGGTGGCAAAGATACCTAGAGAGGTTCCTTGGTGAACTCTAGGAGCAAATGAGAAGTCTAGAAACGAAGCAGAAAAGTTGGGAGAGCAAATGCACTAAAGCTCAACACTCAGCAGGGGCTCGGACTGTCCGCGGGTACGGTCCTGGACTGTCCGCCCTGTGCTAGACTGTCCGCGGTCCCCAGGCGGACTGTCCGCCGGTCAAAACTCCGAAACAACAAGGATGCTGAAGTCTCCCTGGATGATCCCGGACTGTCCGCGACCTTCAACTATGGATTGTCCATCGTTGAACTTTCAGCCAAACTGCGTGAAGGCTTGGCCACTGATCAGGCCAAGTCCCCGAGGCCCGGACTGTCCGCGACACTAGTGGCAGACTATCTGTGGCTCTTCAGAGAGGGCGATTTCAGTCGCCTCTTTGCCAAATCTACCCAAATTTGATCCAAACCAAAATCCCTTGATCCCAAACTTGGAGAAGATGATCACTAGGTAGTTGGAAGACTACTCCTAAGAAATCATCCACTCAAATCAACTCAAACTTTGGGGAATCGAAGGGGTTGGTGCAAGAACGAAAAAGTTGCTACGAAACTCAAATCGACCCGATGTACTTGTTTGTGAGGTTTGAGTTGAATTCCTTCGGTGGAAATGTTCTCCTCACTTCAAAGAACAAGTGGATTCAAGTGGATTCGAAAAAGACACAACGTAAAGGGAGATCGAGCGACGGGAAAATTGAGACAAAAAGCAAAATGCGAATCACAATCCCAATTTCCAGTTGAAATTCGTCCCCATGAGGAGACAACGGGAATCTGGTCCCGTTTCCGCAAAATGCAAATACACAGAGGTATGATTTGTCATCTCTGCGGATCTCAGTAGCTACAGTAGGGATTGTGATGATTGGGGAGGTGGGTGTCTCCCTTTACTTATCCTAACATTATTCCCACTCTACCACGCCCGCTCATCTGCTAGCTTTGCCTCGATGCGACCTCACCGGATGCCGTCATGTGCCGCCACTCACCCTCCGTCCATTTTCCTGGACCTCCCCCGGTTTTGAGGCTGAAACCTGGAAACCAGTCCTCAGGCTGAGTTTTGTGGCCCAAACTCAGAAACCCGCCATCGCCCAGGTTTTGTGGCCCAAACCTGGAAACCGTCCTCAGCCCGAGTTTTGAGGCCCAAACTCGAAAACCAGCCAGCACCTAGGTTTTGAGGCCCAAACCTGGAAACCATCCCAGCCGGTGTTTTTTCTACGGCTCTACCACCAAACCGAAGCCATAAAGGGATGCACCACCCGTGCACCCCGTCCACCCACATGTCTTCACTTGTAGCTATTGTAACACCTCTGGTGTTAAGCAACCCTAAGTTCATAACTTGACATCTCATGAGCATAAAGCATTCTCATATGTTTTTCTTTTTCATATAAATTATCATATCATGTGATAGTTGCTTCTGGTCATACAATGGTGTGATGCTTGTTTGGCTTATTTGTGGAGTGGTTTGATCTTCTTAGTAGTCTAACTATGTTGAGAAGTCAAAATGAGGCCATGTTTATATGGGCCATTTTGGTTAATCAAGTCTCTAACCCTAGTTGACCAAATCGAGCCCTAGGAGACCTTTTGTTTGACTAGCAAAGACCTCCTTGATAGAAGCTTTGTATGGTTGAGTGCCCTAAACCAAAAGTGTGTAGAATTTAGAGTAGAACAAAAGTTGTTTTTGGGTCAACTCATGAAAATGGGACTAACATGGTGTTTTGAGGCCCGCAAGGCAGAAATAGGTGAGTTTAGACTTGGAAAATTTTCCTAAGTCTTAAACTGCAAACCAGTTTCATCTAGTGAAGTTTGGAGCTTTCTCAAGCAATGTCTAGGCCGAACCAGTGCTCGGGCCTATAACCAAAGTTGTAGTTTACATGTAGCTCTACTCAATGGAAAAAGTGGTTTAGCGTTTCATCGAATGGATTAGGAGATAATCGTGCCCAAAGTTTGACCGTCAGTCGGCCTGATGGCGACTGAATCAGCCGATTCAGATCAAACGCGCATGCGTGGGTGGCCGACCGTGTGGGGCATCGCACGCCGCGTGGCTCACGCTGGCTGGCCGAGCAGTGTTCATGTGTGGCGTGGCGAGCACAAAGCGCACCTGCACACCTTCGCCCCGCCAGACGCCTTCCCCCTTTTGCTTTGCCTCCTCCTTGCTCTCGCCAGCGCTCGGGCGGAAGAAAGGGGAAACTGAGAGTTCGCCGCCGTCTCGCCGTGCCTTCGCTCCGCAAACCACCCAGCCGACCTCGCCTCGAGCTCCTGCGTCATCTGCTCTAGCCAGCGCCTCCCCAAAAGCCCTAGGTGAGCCGCGGGATGAGCTCCCGCCATGGCCGCCATGACCGCCGAGCTCGGTCCGCCATGGTCAACCTCTTTCCCGTGCTTGTCCGTCTGTCCTAGCCCGTGTTCGTGAGTCGCTAGAGCTCGTGGATGGAGTAGTGGGTGCTGGTTTAGCCGATTAGGGTTCGGTGGTAGTGGTACGCCATCGTTTGCCGTTCGCCATGGCCACCGTGAGTGCCATGGTGTGGTCTCGGGTTTTCGGGGTGGAAACTCTAGGTTCCAATCATCGCGCTAGGTTCGTGGAGGTCACCGGAGTGGGAAACGGGTGTTGGTTTGCCATGGGATGGCCGGAGTTGGCCGGTGTGGTGAGGCCACGCCGCCGTGGCTGCCATTTCAGATGGCGAGCTCCATCCGCTGCAGTGCTAGGCTAGTAAGGTGTACCAGTCGGCGCGAAAGGTTGAGAGGAGTCCGGTGGTGGTGTTGGTTTCGCCGGAGGATTTGCCGTCCGCGAGCTTCGCCGTGGTCAACGACCTCCCCTATTCTGTGAGTATGACAAGTGGGTCAGTTTGACTGTGGGACCCAGCGGTCAGCCGCGTGGGTGCAGTAGAGCTGGGTGTCTGTAGCGTTTAGGGTTTAGTTGTTTTGGTTAAATGTTTTTCAGAAATGTGTTTAAAGCTTGTTTAATTCATATCTGGAGTTGGAGTGATCCAAATGAGGTGAAATAAATTTTGTTAGATTTGTCTTGATGACATCTACACAGGAAAAATATGATATGTCCATTTTGTGATAATTTTATATGCAGTTGCAATTAATTTTTGTTTTGGATGATATCTTGTTTAATGCATAATAAATTGTATATTGCTCTGAAAAATGTGATTCTTATTTTGTTAGGTTTGTGTTGATGAATAGTATCTGGGAAAAATATAATATGAGTATGTTCTGTGAAAAAAATTGGCAGTAACATTTAAAGTGCTTACATGTTGTTTTCTTGTATGATTTTTAGTAAATAGAATATAAATGATATGAGCTTGGTAATTTTCATAGAATGTTCTTGTGCTAAGAAGTTTAGAAGAAAAATATTAAATCTGTTGTTTGACACTTTTTACTATGATGGGTAGTTCAAAGCACCTTTTTACCATGTTGTTTGTCTTTTTCATAGAGAATAGTGCTTAAGTCCCAATGACTTGAAATTTGTACAGTGAGCTAAATTCCATGCTATCAACCTACAGTAATTTTTGTAGATGTTTTTGGATCTGTTAACTATAGGTTTCTGTTGTAGGCTTATTTAAATAAATTGTTTCGTTAGGCAAGTAATTAATAAGTAAGATTGAATAAGTTAAGTAATGCTGTTATGTTTAAGTGTCTTAAGTGGCTGTTTAGGAAGGTTAAATGAATTATTAGATTGCGAGGTAGTAGCAAAGTAGTTAAGGGTTAATTGGATGACGTTGACTACCTTGTTGAAGAGAATGAAGTAGATGACATGTGTTTATCTCCCGAATTGTCTTGTCCCATGTCGCATCACAAGCATCCCATGTGCATTCATCTTATTTATACATGTTTATGCATCATACAGGATCGGTAAAGGAGACTCAGAACACGCTGTAGCAGGAGGAGCCGAGTCCGGAGGAGACCCAGTTCGAGAAGACCGAATGAGTCGACGTCGAGGACTTGCCCGAGTGTCAAGACCATCGACCATCTGACTGCAACAGAGCCCCGGAGCCTTCTAAGTCTCCTACCGCTCTTTTATAAATGCAATCGAGTCAATATAATGATTGTTGCATTAAGTTATAGTAGTTGAATGATACCGTTGATGCATTACTTACTTATCCTTGTCCACCGCAATTATTAACTTGATATCCTTGTTAGGTCTAGGCTCGTTATATGCTTAGCCCTACTCAGACCGGTAAAAATTGGGTGATCTCCTATCTCCAGCATATAGGTGGATACTGATCATGACTAGCCTGGTGCTATTGTGGAGATAACCAAGTGATAATTAAATTGAGACCGGGTGGGATGTAGGAGCAGCACGACATGGGTTCTGTGTGCTAGTAGTCTCCTGTTTGTGTTGCTTAGGACCCGACGAAGGCACACCTCAGTCATTTTGAACGCGTCAATCACTTAACGGAGTAGGTCGGAGTACCTCCCGTGAAGCCGAGTAAGGTTATTCGAGCTAGTGACAGAGATGTTGATGCCTAACACCCTGGGCCTCAGATGTACCATGGGCAACTTGTAACACCTCTAGTGTTAAGCAACCCTAAATGCATAACTTGACATCTCATGAGCAAAAAGCATTTTGCATGTGTTTTCCTTTTTCTTGTAAAGTGATATTTCATGTGCTAGTTGCTACTAATCATGCAATGGTGTGATGCTTGTTTGGCTTGGTTTGGAGTGGTTTGAGTTTCTAGTGATCTAACCTTGTTGAGAAGTCAAAATGAAGCCATGTTTATGTGGACCATTTTGGTTAATCAAGTCTCTAACCCTAGTTGACCAAATAGAGCCCTAGGAGTCCTTTTGTTTGACTAACAAAGACCTCCTTGATAGAAGCTTTGCATGGCTGAGTGCCCTAAACCAAAAGTGTGTAGAATTTAGAGTAGAACAAAAGTTGTTTTTGGGTCAACTCATGAAAATGGGTCTAACATGGTGTTTTGAGGCCCACAAGGTAGAATTGGGAAAGTTTGGACTTAGAAAATTTCCTAAGTCTTTAAACTGCCGAAACAGTTTCATCTAGGGGACTTTGGAGCTTTTCTAAGAAATATCGAAGCCGAACGAAGGCTCGAACCTTTAACCAAAGTTATAGCTTGCGCATAGCTCTACTCAATGGAACAAGTGGTTTAGCGTTTCACCGAGTGGATTAGGAGATAACCGCGCTTGAAAACCGGCTATCAGTCGGCCTGATCGCCACTGAACTCGGCCGTTGCAGCCGAATGCACGCGGCATCGTGGCCGATGGCATCAGGCATCGCCCGTCGCGTGGCGCACGGCGGCTGGTCGAGGCTGCAAACGCGCGCGGCGTGGCGAGCAACAAAGCCGCCTGCACGCACTCGCCCAGCCAGAACCCCTCCTCCCCTTTTGCCTTGCCTTCTCCTCGCTCTCATCGGTGCTCAGACGGAAAGGGGGAAAACCGAGCGCTCGCCGGGCGTTCGCCGCCGTCCGGCCGCACCACCGCCAACCCAACCACACAGCCAGCTTCGCCGTGAGCTCCCGCACTGTTTGCCGCCGTTAGCGCTCCTTATAAGGCCCTAGGTAAGCCATGGGGTGAGCTCCCGCCATGGCCGCCATGACCGCCGACCTCGGTCCACCAGTGTCGGGTCTCTCTTCGTGCAAATCCGTCTGTTCTAACTCGCGTTCGAGGGTCATTGAGGCTCGTAGAAGGCGTAGCGGGTGTTGGTTTAGCCGATTAGGGTTTGGTTACCGCGGTACACCGTCGTCCGCCGTGGCTGGCATGCTCAGGGTCCGAGCTTTCGGCCTTAGAAGCCTTGGTGTCGTGGAAGCCCCCTAAGTGCGAATCTTGGGTTAGCTTGCCTCGTCGTGGCCGGAGTCGGCCGGCGTAGTGAAGCCACGCCGCCGGGTCCGCCATTTTCGACGGTGAGCTCCGTCCGTCGCAATGTCGGGCCGATGACTAGCACCAATCGATGCGGATGGTTGAGAGGAGTCCGATGGAGGCCTCGGTCTCACCGGAGAGGCCGTCGTCGGTGAGCTCCGATGAGGTCAATGACCTCCCCTGCTCTGTGTGTTTGGCAGGTGGAGATGGTTTGATTCGGGGGCCCGCTTGTCAGTGGTTTGTGTGCAGTATAGCTGGGTGCAGATAGCAATTAGGGTTTTGTTGTTTTGGTTTAATGTTTTTTAGCAATGTGATAATGCTTGTTTAATTTATATCTGGCGTTGCAGTGATCCAAATGAGGTGAAATAAATTTTGTTGGATTTGTCTTGATGATGAGACCTACCTAGGAAAAGTATGATATATCCAGTTGGTGATAATTTTAAATGCGGTTGCAATTAATTTGTGTTTGAGATTATATCTTGTTAAATGCATAATAAATTATGTATTGCTCAGAAAAATGTGATTCTTGCTTTGTTAGGTTTGTCCTGATGAATAGAGTCTGGGAAAATATAATATGAGCATGTTCTATGAAAAATGTTGGCAGTAGCATTTAAGGTGATTAAATGATGTTTTCTTGTATGATTTTTAGTAAATAGAATCTAAGAGATATGAGCCTGGAAAATTTTACAGACTGCTCTTGTGCTAAGAAGTTCAGCAGAAAAATGTGAAATATGTTGTTTGACACTTTTTACTATGATATGTAGTTTAAAGCACCTTTTCACCATGTTTTTTGTCTTTTTCATAGAGAACAGTGCTTTCGTCCAAATGGCTTGAAATTTTGACAGTGAGCCAAATTACATGCTATTATCTTACAATAACTTTTGTAGATTTTTCTGAGGTTGTTATCTAGGGGTTGCTGTTGTAGGCTTGTTTGGATAAGTTATTTTGGTTAAGCCATTAGTTGTCGGGTAAGGTTAAATAAGTTGAGTAAGGTTGTTATGTTAAAAATATCTTAGGTGGCTGTGTAGAAGAGTTAAATGAATTATTAGATGGTAAAGTCGTGGCAAGGTAGTTAATGCTCAACAGGAGGATGTTGACTACCTTGTTGAAGAGAATGAAGTAGAAGACATGTGCTTATCTCCTGAATTATCTTACTCCATGTTGCACCGCAAAGGCAACCCATGTGCATTCATCCTATTCATACACGTTTGTGCATCATACAAGATCGGTAGAGGAGACGCAGAACCCGCAGCAACAGGAGGAATCAAGTCCGAAGGAGACCCTGGTCGAGAGGACCAAAGGAGTAGACGTCGAAGACTTGCCTGAGTGCTAAGATCACCGACCTTCGGACTTCGAGAGAGGCAAGCCCCGGAGCATCTGACTCCTTATGATTTGCAAATTAATTACGAATGAACCTGATATGTATGATAGAACCGCCCAATTTATATAAGATCAACTATGGTTGTCCCCGCTCAACATGTTGACACACACAAACTTTTACTTATACAAATTCGGTAGTCTGTCGAGAGTCACAAAGGACCTCGGTTCATCACAACACAACCAAGATCGCAGGTTTAAGCAAATACGTATCACGTACACGGAGCTTGGTAGCGGAAAATAATATTACAAAAGAGTTCACAAATAAGGATACAAGTTTGAGTTCCACTTAATTTAGAAAACAACATAGCTTTGAAATGAATACAATAACATAAGTTGAAATACATTGCTAGCTCAAATGACATCCACCAACAAAAGCATACAGAGAAGAAGTAGTATGGAATCACCGAGCCCACCGACACTTAGCCACCAAATTTAAGCTAGCCGTGCCAACACCTACAACAAGGTGGAATAAAACCCTGAATACATGAGGGTACTCAACCAGACTCACCCGACTACGAAAAAGACTCCAAGGGCATGCTGGATTAAGGGATGTAGTGAGGCTAGTAGAAGAGAAGAGCTTTGCAGAAAAGCCTTCGACTTGTTCATCCTATTTTCAAGTTTTAGCAGTGCATTAAGTTATTAAGCAGTATCCACTTTGCACCTATCCAAATCAAACACTTGTTTAAGCATCACATCTCATGATAAACTTCTCTTGCCATCATCTTCACTTGATTAAACTACGCTGAGGGGGCGAGGATGAGTCTCCTTTTCTCGTGGAGCAAATGACGATTCGAACCGCTTGATCTACCCAGCTGGGGCTTCCTTATCACACGACATATGCGAGACCGAACTCACATATATCAACCTTCCCGTGGATCCGCTCATACTGGACCAGAGCCGTGCCACCCGGAAGTACAGTACACTACCACCCTACAACGGCCTTGATGAGTAACGTCCATCAGTGGACCGAGCAGGGTGGGTACACGCTACTCCCGCCATCTCTCCACTCCCAGTGCGCGGGTGCGCCGTTCCAGTAAGAGCATAGCCATAGTAAGGCTTACCGAAGCATGTGACCAGTACTAGCAAATAGTTCCGACCCAACGGGCCAATAGCGGATGGGTCCTAAGCCACACAGGCGGAAACATACACCAAGACACCATTCCTGCGCAAGTTACCCGCCCGGTCTCAGTTTAAATATTAACATCATATTAGGGTTCTCACGACCCATAGACAGAGTCGAAGAGAGAACAGGTAAACCTATATATCGCGAACGATGAAACCAGCGATCGACTTCTACCGAAGTCTAAGCATTGCTAAGCATTTGGGATCGTCTTACCACTACTGATGGGATATCATCAGAGGATTATCTGGAAATCCAAGGTATTCATGCAGCTATGGTTTCATTCAACTCCTACTTACTTAATGCACATTTCACAAGACCTATAGTGTAATAAAGTATTTGTAAAACAAAGAGTGAGTAGTATGCACCGGGGCTGGCCTGGGAAATAACACTTAAGCTAGTGTTAGTTGGCACCAACATTGGAACATCACCGCTCCAGGAACTTGTGGTGATTCACCAAATACCTTCTTTGGGTTGGCCACCCAACACCATCTTCAGGCTTAGCTCCAACATCACGCACTTCACTTCACGTAGTCATCATCTAGCGTACCTAGCATGAGATGCACAATGCCTATGTATGAATATAAGGGATGTAACACATGATGCAAACATAAGACCTATATCAAGTACTACTCACTAGTTCACCTAAGTATTTAGGATAGTTTATAAAAGAGATTACATAGCTTTATTATTACTTAACATGCACTATAATCTAACCATATCACTGAGTTTTATTTATAGTATGATGTTATACAAAGTTCATTAGGCATGTATGGAAGCTAACTATAACAACCAATCATGAATACAAGACATACATCACATAAAAGGAACACAAGCATGCACCTATAGCTCATACTTTTAGTTAAGTTAACCCACACTATGCATAATACATTTATACAATATATCAGGTTCATTAATAATTTAGAAACATAGAATGCACAAGCTAATTATTAACAAGGCAAGGGATGTCACCAAGATCCCATAAGCAATATCAAACTAAAGCAATCAACTTGGGTTCATTCGCATGTTCTGGACAGCAGCATAGTAGTCCATTAAATTAATCATAACTCGAGCTACAGACCTCCAAACAAGTTTAACTAAGACTTTCTGGAAAGCTAACAAGATTTCCTACAACGTTTCTGTTCAACAGAAAAACTAAATCAGAGGTTAAGCATGTCAAAAACAGAGGGCAAAGCAACTCTGTCCACACTTAGATAGAACTTGTTACACAACATCAGCAGCAAATTACAACAGCCATATCTAAAGATCTATAACACCTGGCAACTTGGAGCTAGACTTTTTAGAAAGTTTATCAAGTTGTCTACAAATCATTTATTATCCACTTAAGGTAATTCACAAGTTAACATAGCCAAACAAGTCAAGGAAGGAAGGATCTCTGTCAAGACTTGGACAGATATAGCCATCTATCTTAAAATAGCTATAACTAGGGATATAGAGCACCAAAGATTTGATATTAGACTTCATGAAAATCTTATTAAATTGTTTACAATTTATATATTATCATATTATGGTGGTTAGGCAGTTATCATGATGTTACAATACAATGAAAGGATATCTGTCCAGACTTGGACAAATTTGAACATCTAAGTTTAAACAGATGCAACTGGAGTTCTACACCTCCAAAAAGTATGAGCTAAGACAATTTAGAAAGCATATAAAAATCACTACAACTCATATATTAACATCAAAGGATGATTCAGGGTTTATCTAAGCTCAACAATCAATCTTTCAGATCTGTCCAGAGAGAGCAAGCAAATCTGGACATTGAACTTGCATAGGTTATAAATCCTAAACCAATTGGCCTAAAATCATAAACTTTTAGGACAAGCAAGATATGGGATTTATCTACAACTTTTATATACATCATATCTACATAAAACAAAATCTACATCACGAACTAACCACTCTAACAGAAACTATACATGAAGTCCATTTAGCATATTGACATCAATTTCTAGACTGCAACAACAGTTGATTGTCTGGATCATAACTGAAGCTATACATATCCAAAAGATATGAAACAAGACAATCTATAAAGCTTATAAAACTTCCTACAATTTCATCTTAAAGCATCTCAACATGATTCTCAAGTTAACAGGGTCAAACAAGTAGATTTCTCCTATCAATTCCAGAAATTTCAGAGAGCTCCTACTTCTGAAACTGAACTTTGCACAACCATAACTCACAACCAATTGACCAAAAGTCATGAACATTTAACACAAGCTAGATATATAAGTTATCTACTACTTGGTATAATCATTATGAGATGATTCTATAGTTAACTAAGCCAAACAACATGGACTTTACATAACTTTTGTTCGTGAGTTCATTCGGAGTTGTTTAGGCCAGATTGCAAGACTTAGTCGATGTCCAATATTCTCATTCACTATGTAGATCATTATAAGCAAAAACTTGGATTCCATCTTCGGGGTTGATTCCAACTCGTCTATCACCACCGACAATACTTGAACTAATTTACTTGATTATTATTTGATATAGTTTGTCTGTGCTCAAACCCACTGCTTAATTTGGGACTAACATCTTGGGTGTTACAAACAAACCCCCCTTAGAAGAATCTCGTCCCGAGATTCGGAACGGAAGACTTTTCAAGGAAGATAAACATTTGATCTATTCTTCCACAACTGTGACACAACAGGACTACTTAGCTTTGGAGCACGAGAGAGACTAGCCAGGACTTAATCAACTTTCCGATCCTTCATGTTATTTTGCGGTCACTCTTGTCTGAATAATTTACTTTATAGACTTCCATAAAACATTGGTATGAAACTCAAGACACCTTTGAAATATATTTGGGCGAAACGAAATCATTGCATTGTTACTTTGGGAGAAATCCAAGATAGGATTGTTGCAAGGACTTGATCTTCATCAAGATTGTGACTATAAACAAAGCAAACATCCTTTAAGACGGTGAAGAACCGATTGACGAGAAAACACTGTTTAGACCATTGGTGAATGCTTGTTCGCTCCAATGACAGTCGATGGAAAGCTACATAAGTTTCCATGTGTGCAATTCTCTTTTGAAGGACCGAGAAAGCACTAGCAAGGCGACCAGAGGGGGGGTGAATGGGAGCTCAAAATTCTTCTCAGAAACTTTGGCCAAATGTCCCAAAATCAACCCCAAGAGACGGTGACCGAAACCGTGATGCTCACGACCCTTGGAAGAGGGTGGATGATCCCTAAGATCACAGCGGAGCACCACCAAGAAGAAGCAAAACCAAACTCCAAAAGTTCCGGCTCGAACAAAACCCAAAAACCAAGTCCCGGATGTAGATAGATGGCTACGTCGAGAAACTCCTAAATACCTATGCTAACAAGTAGCAAAGATACCTAGAGAGGTTCCTTGGTCAACTACAGGGCCAAACGAGGAGTCCGGAAACCAAGCGAAACAGCCGGGAGAGCAAACGCACTAAACGGAGCAATCAGCAGGATCCCGGACTGTCCGGACCTGGAGTCCTGGACTGTCCGCGGTACCGCCGGACTGTCCGCGGTTCACTGGCGGACTGTCCGCCGGCAGAAAACCCAAAACACAAAGGTTGCTGAACCCTTGCTGGATGGCTCGCGGACTGTCCGCGACTTTGACCTGCGGACTGTCCGCCGGTCACCCGAGGCAAAAACAGTCAAGGCCACGCGACCACTGCTCGGTCGGAGCCCGACCCCGGACAGTCCGCGGGTCCAGTGGCGGACTGTCCGCCGGATGAACGGAGAGGGCGATTTGATCGCCTCTCTCCCATTCTCTCCCAATCTCTCAATCCGATCCAACTCCAAATCCCAAGTTCCCAAACTTGGAGAGATGATCACAGGGTAGTTAGGAGACTATCCCCAAAATTCATCCGCCCAAAACACCAAAATCACCGGGAAATCAAAAGGGAAGTGGATGAACAGAAAAGCGCCACAAAAACGAAATTGGTCCCGATCTATTCGTCATGAGGAGTTAGATGATTCCCTTTGTCGAAATGACCTCCTCAATGATATGAACAAAATGATTCAAATGGATTTCGCAAAGACGCACTAGAGAGGGAGATCGAGTGATGGGAAAATCGCGAGGAAACGAAGAACGCGAAGAACAAGAACAAAACGCGAATCAAGTCATCGATCTGCACTGTCAATCGTGAGATTACGGTCTCACTTCCTCACAATCAATAGTACACAGAGGCAATTCTCTCTGCGGATCTCAGCTAGCTATAGCAGGAATGGGAGAGCAGGAAACCCTAAGTGCGAAAGAGCAAATGAGATGACTAACTGAGATACGGGGAGAGGGTGTCTCCCCGACTACTTATCCTAATTCTAGTCTAAGTACAATTCCTACTCTACCCTCACTATTCAATTACAGAGTGAACCAGCTAAACCTAGGGTTATTCTGGACCAACTCGGTGGTAGTGAATCCGACGGCCACGCCCGCACAACTCGTCCGCGTTGCCTCCACGCAAACCTTCCGATTGCCGCCACGTGCCGCCTCGCTCTGCACCCCCGGTTTTGTGTGGAACCGGGAAACCAGCCTTTTTCCAGCTATCCCCCGGTTTTGAGGCCCAAACCGGGAAACCAGCCTCCAAGTCCAACGCCCGAGTTTTTGTGGCCCAAACTCAGAAACCCGCAGCGCCCAGGTTTTGAGGCCCAAACTGGAAACCGTCCTCAGCCCGAGTTTTGTGTTGCCAAACTCGGAAACCCTCAGCCCAAGTTTTGTGGCCAAACTCGGAAACTGTCCACGCCCAGGTTTTGAGGCCCAAACCTGGAAACCTCCATCCGATTTTTTTCCCTGGCTTCTACCACCCCCAAACCGAAGCTGTAGAGGGGATGCACCGCCCGTGCACCCCGTCCACCGACACGTGTCCCCAGGTCCTCGACCCGAGCAACACCGTGCCCCGCGCAAGTCTTCACTTGTCGCTGTCCCCGGCTGCCAGCCACCACAGCTTATCTCAAACACTCCTGGTCCCTCAGTCCAAGCCTCACGTCCGCCCTTCACCGCTCGTCACCATCGGCATGGCACGTCCGCCGCACGGCACGCCCATCCTTCCACCGCACCCGGTCCTTCGGCACGACCCGTCTCAAATTGACACTTCACCTTGCCCTCGATCACTGTCTCCGTGCTCGTCACCTGCACACACAAGCCACCAAGACCCTGCGATCAAACCCTTGACAATCACTCATCATCACTCAGAGACTCGGCATACACCCATGTATCCGCAATCTCCCCCTTGATGAGTGCATGTCAACTACTCACACAAATCATAAGAAAAGACAAAAAAAGGAAGGAAGAAGAAGAGGACTCGACCAAAAAATGACCCAAAAGCCTAGCAAAGCCGAAGAAGGTCAAGTGGGAAAGAGCAAAAGAACTTGGTCCCCAAAGACATGGGCAATGGCTCGACGCAACCAAGCAAAGCAAAGCTACCCTCAAGAAGAGGTAGAACAGGCTCAACACCGCTAGCAGATACCAATTGGGAACTCCAGAGAAAAAGCTCAAAACCAATTGAAGCCGAATGAAAATCGAAGCAAAATGCTAGTCCCTCAAGATAGAGGCACAGAGGCTCAACCAACTAGCACAGAAAGCTCAAGACCAATGCCTTTTGGCCAAACATGCTCTGAACCATTGGAATGACTCCCAACCAAAAGAGAACTAATCGATCGAAAAACCCTGAAAATGTTTGCTAGTCCCTCAGATAGAGCAAAGACTCTGCTAGTCCCTCAGATAGAGCAAAGGCTCAACACAACTAGCAAACTCCCCCTCGACAAGTGCAAGCAACTAGAAAACTCCCCTTAGTTGAACATCCGGAGTATATGATTTGCAGAAGCTCTCCCCCTTAGTTGAAAATGCACTTATCAAGAAAGGCATCAAGGCAAGAAACTCCCCCTTCCAACATGCATATGAAGCCAGAAATGCAAGTTAGTAGCTTCAGGCATATATTCACAAGAGTGCAAAAGATGCTCTAAACAGTAAACTCCAATGACTCAACTAGGCACTCAAATAGCAAAGGCTCCAACTGATCCACATACGAAATATGAACATATGAGCATGTGAGCAGTTTTTAGCCAAAAGGGAGTCACCATCAAATAGCACTAACACATGTATAGACAGGAATCCAAACGAGTGCTAAACATGTATACAAGGTGAACTACCCCTAGCAAGTTCAATCATCATGCATAGGAATGAAACATACATTTGTGATTTTAAATTAATATCGGAATTGCAGCGGTGAAAATTTCACAAGTTCAATTATTAGCATGTGATTGCGAGAGGTTGAAAGCTTGTCATTGCCTAACTTTTCAACCGAGCGAAGCCTATGCTGAAGCAATCAGAAGCTTAAAGCTGCGGTTTCGGTCATACACTACACTACACGGCTCAGTTTAACTCAAAGTGCAATGAGAAACTGTCTCGATAACCGTGATGTGTTGACAAGCAGTCCCTCTCGATCTTTTCAATTCACTAAGACTTGGTTCAAATTAAGCAAGATATGAACAGACCAAGCAAGTGAATGACTCAGAACTAGAGACATAGCAACCTAGCATATATGAAAAGCACGAGTGAACTCAAACACATCCTACACATGCTAGTTGCATATCTCAATGGTGAACATTTTCAGATTTTAAGTTATTAAGCAAATTCACCATTTCAAAAATAGCTCAGCTCACAACTGTACTAGTGATAAAGAAAGAGCATAAGCTACAAGCATCAACATAAGCATCGAAGCATACTACATAGAGCATAGTTACATTCTAGTGATTAAGACATGAAGCTCAGAATGTAAATGCGTATGCTAAAAAGCAAGAGAAAGAAAGACAAACGAAAGAAGTCAGTCTACTATACAAGATCCAAAATGTTTCCCCATCTAAAAGGGGAAACACACCACCAAGCTCACCCCTCAACCGATAAAGGTTGATTCGTCTAAAGGCTTGGTAAAAATATCAGCCTTGATGATGAGTATCGACATGGCGAAGGTCGATATCACCCTTCTCCTGGTGGTCTCGCAGAAAATGAAAGCGCACATCAATATGTTTGGTCTTCGAGTGAAGCACGGGGTTCTTAGCAACGCTAATGGCACTCGTGCTGTCACAAAACAAAGGAACACGAGTAAAGCTCAGACCAAAATTACGCAAAGTGGCCATCATCCAAAGCAACTGGGAACAGCAGCTAGCCGCAGCAACATATTCAGCCTCTGTAGTGGACTGAGCGACACTAGACTGCTTGCGAGAAGACCACGAAACAAGAGAAGAACCAATAAACTGGCAAGTCCCAGAAGTGGACTTGCGCTCAATACGGCAACCAGCAAAATCGGCATCCGAATAACCGCAAAGGGAGAGGGTGGAGGAAGCAGAATACCAAATCCCGAACTCAGGTGAGAAACGAAGGTACCTGAAAATCCGCTTCACACCGCCTGACGGTGAGAGGTGCGCGGCGACGCCTGAAAGCGCGCACACAGACACACACGCGAACTGGATGTCCGGGCGTGTCGCCGTCAGTTAGAGGAGCGACCCGATCATGCTTCGGTACTACTCCTTCTGTCCACTAGCTTCTCCATCCACATCCGCATCCAGGGCAGTCGTCGTCGACATGGGTGTTGGAAGAGGCTTGGCCTCACCCAGATCGAATCGCTTCAGCAAGTCCTTTGTGTACTTGCCCTGGTGCACAAACGTCCCCTCTCGGGATTGCTTAATTTGCAACCCGAGAAAGAATGTCAGCTCGCCCATCATGCTCATCTCGAAATCCCTGCTCATAATATCTGCAAACTTGGCAACCAAAGCGTGAGAAGAACCACCGAAAATGATATCATCCACGTAAATCTAGACCAAGAGAGTGTCTTTGCCTTGCCTGAGGAGAAAGAGCGTTTTATCTACACATCCCATTTTAAAACCCTTAGCAAGCAAAAAGTTTTCAATCTATCATACCAGGCTCTAGGGGCTTGTTTTCAAACCATATAAAGCTTTATGAAGTTTAAAACATGGTTTGGAAACTTGGGATTTTCAAAACCGGGGGGTTGCTCAACATACACTTCTTCTTCTATGTAGCCGTTAAGAAGGCACTCTTGACATCCATTTGAAAGAGTTTAAAACCTTGGATGCAGCAAAGCCAAGAGTATCCTAATAGCCTCCAACGAGCTACAGGAGCAAAAGTCTCCTCAAGTCTATCCCCTCCTTCTGACTATAACCCTTGGCCACAAGACGCGCTTTGTTTCTCACAATGTGGCCGTCCTCTCCTTGTTTATTTTGAAAACCAATTTGTCCCAATAGGATTACAGTTAGGAGGAGAGGAACTAGAACCCAACCCCGATTTCTCTCAAAGTTTTCCAACTCCTCATGCATGGCATTGACCCAATCCGGATCCGTCAAAGCGTGTCCAACATCTCGGGGCTCAAAAATAGCAACAAAAGCAGAATGAGCGAAGTGAGAGATGTTGCTGTGACCTGGACCGAGTAACCCGTTCGTCGATGCCTGCCGATCATCTGCTGAGGCGGGTGCTGGCGCTGAATGTGTCGTGGCGCCTCCCGAGCTGAAGTAGCCTCCCCCTCAACAGCAGCTGGTGCCTCCCCAGGTACAAATGGTACCGCTCGGGGTGGCGGATCCCACGGCCCCCAGGAGGAAGAGGTGTCGGGGCCGTGAGTCATCGTAGAAGCCGCTCTTTGCGGCACATCAGGTGGAGGGGGTGCTGGATCATCCATCCTTCAGCACCCTCGTCCTCATCATCAAAAAGAGGCTCACCAACCTCATGATCACCTGCACGCTCAAAACGAGAAGAGGACAAACGAGAGTCTCGTCGAAGGTGACATCCGATGTCTCCATGACTCGGTTAGTATCAAGGTTAAGTACACACGATATGCGCGAGTGTGAGTGCCATAACCCAAAATACACCGTCAGAAAACGAGACTCAAATTTGTCCAGGTTGCCTTTCTTCAATATAAAACAATGGCAACCGAAGACTCTAAAATAACTCACTTTGGGCTGTCTACCAAAACGCAACTCATAAGAGGTCTTCTTCAAGAAAGCTCTCAGAAAAATGCGATTGGAAATATAGCACGCAGTGTTCATAGCTTCGGCCCAATATCGCCAAGGAGTCCTATGCTCATCGAGCATCGTCCTGGCCATCTCAACAAGGGTCCGATTCTTCCTCTCTACAACACCATTCTGAGGGGGTGTGTAGGGGAAGAAAACTGACGCTCTAAACCCAAAGAGTTACAAAACTTCTCAAAATCTGAATTCTTGAATTCGGAACCATTATCACTCCTAATTGCTCGCATCGAGTTCAAAGGGAACTCGTTCTGAAGACGCAAAATCAGATTGCGAACAAAAGAAAGTCTCGGTCTTCTCAGCTAAAAGAAGACCCACGAATATCTCGAAAAGTCATCAACAACAACAAGCACATACCACTTCCCCCAACCGAGCTCACCCGAGCCGGACCAACAAGGTCCATGTGCAAAAGCTCTCCAGGGCGCTTGGTCATGACCTGATTCACTGGATGGTGGGGAGCGGCAACCATCTTCCGTGTCTACAAGAGTGGCAAAACAAGATCCTTCTCCATATGCAACTTGGGCAATCCTCGGATTAGGCCAAGTGAACTAAGCCTTGCAAGCAAGTCGAAGCAAAAATCTCCAAGTCTCCTATGCCACTTCCAAAGATCGGAGGAGGAAGGTCCAGCCACAAGACAACGAGAAGTGCCAAAAGACTCCGAGAATTCGCACGAAAGACTTTTCCAAAGGGCGAAATCAAACACACAAGATTGCCCTGAGGATCCAAAATAACGACTGAGTTCGGTTTAAAACGAATCTCATAGTCGTCGTCAAAAAGTTGCGAAACAGAAAGAAGGTTAAAATGCAAGTTAGAAACAAGAGCAACATCGCGCAACACAAAGTGCTCATTAACTCGCACAGACCCGCGAGACAATACCTTACCTTTGCTATTGTCGCCGAAGGTTATATACTCCTTTCCGGCAACAGGACTAGGCTGGAGAACACTTGGCATTTCCGGTCATGTGCCTCGAGCAACCGGAATCCACCAACCAAATGTCCTCCAACCGTTTTACCTACATCAATAAAAAGACATAGGATGAGCATACGGTCCAACACTGGGGTTAGTGAAGTAAGAAGAATACCAGTGTTGGGCCGGCTGCTCAAAGAACGGTTAGCAGAAAAACCATTCCTAGCACGTCTACGGGGGTAGCGATCACCACGCACAGGAAAACGTGGTCCGCTGGGGAAGAAGCGCTCACCGCGATACTCCAAACGCGGTGGGGAAAGCGCTCAACAAAGCCTCCGCCACGGGGTCCGTAGCCTGCAAAAGCAGACCCCGTCGGGCACGCTCTCTACGAGGCCTAGGCCTAGCAACTTGAGGCACTGCGCCTCTAGGCCTAGCATCTCTCCTCGGAGCTCTCTGCTGCCTAGGCCTGGGGACTTGAGGTTCTGGACCTCTGGCCCTAGCAGCTCTCCTCTGGACGTTCGGCACATGCACACCATGGAAAGGGTGGTACATGTCCGGGTTGTCCATCTCCCGAGCACGGCGCGCCTCTCTCTTGCACCAAAAACAGAACTCGCTCAAGTGTCCATCTCTCCCACAGAAATCACAATGATACCTCACCGCACGCAAAGGGGGTTGTTGGTACTCATAGCTGTGGGTTGTGATCACTTTGCCCTTCTGAGGCAACTCCTCCTGGATGGGTGGCATTGTGTCAAGCTTGTTCTTGAGGTGGTTTGGGCTTGGGTGCCCACACTTGTTCTTGGGTGGAGCTCTCGGGGGTTCCTCAAACACCCCATCCTTGGTTGTAGGCTTAGCAGGCTCTTTGGGTGGAAGCTGGTAAGTTTGGGAGCAGTGGTGGAGTTGGGCTTCTCACTAGGATTCAGACCACTCGACTCTCCAATCTTCCCAAAAGCAGAAGATCAACACCCTGAGCAAGACCTACACCAGAACCTCCAGCAGCTCGCTTAAATTGGGAGATCATCATCCCGAGCTGCGGCTCACTACAAGAGACCCATGACAGATGGTCCGAAGGTATGTGTTTTCCTCCTTGGTTTGCATCTTGCCATGCTTGACATTCGCAATCTCCTTCTCCAAGCCCTCACACAAAGCACACCTCGTGACACAAGTGCTACCCGAGTTGGCCTTCTCTAAAGACTCAATCTTGGCATTCTTCTCTGCCAACTCGGATTGCAAGACAGGACAAGTCTTGCATGCACCCCACAGCTGCGCCTAGCACGGAGCTCATCCACCTCTCCAACCAAAGCAACATACTTGCTCCTCAAAGTGAGAAGATCAGTCATGTGCTTGGTGCACGACTCACACTCACTCTCCTCCGACACAACCACGGTGACCGAGCGAACTCAAGCTCCTTCACCGTGTCCTCCCACTTCTGCCTAAACTCCTTGCGCTCTCTACCAGCACGCCTAAGCAGTTTATCTTGGCTAAGGAGGGCAGCAGTAAGTTTCTCAACCTTAGCGGAAAGGTCATCGTAGGTGAGAGATACCTGAGAGGTGTCGTCGTCGTCGTTGTTCCGAGGGGTGTGCTCCATCTCGCCTCCGACCTCATCACCAAGCGCCATGGTGCAGACGCCGTCGTCGACGGCGAAGAAGCAGAGACCGTTGAGCTTGTCCTCGATCTTCTTCATCTTCTCGGACTCGTCGTCGCTTGAGGAAGCGGAGTCGTCATCCGAGCCGTCGACGTCGCTGAGCATGGCGAAGAATGCACGCTTCTCAGCCTGGGCCTTCTCCATGTACTTCTTCTTGATGTACTCTTTGTCAAAGCCGCCCCTCTTCTTGCGCCTTGGGGGGACGTGCTTCTCTTTGCGCTTGGAGTCATACTTGTGCCCATGATCGCCCTTCCCCGAATGCTTGTTCTTCTTGGGGCAGTTGGCGATGAAGTGGTCGGGATCGCCGCACTCATAGCATCCTTGAAGGACCGAGAAGCTACCCGAAAGCGACCAGAGGGGGGGTGAATGGGAGCTTCAAAATTTCCTTTCGGAAACTAGATGCCACTGTCCCACTCAACCCCAAAAGCGAACCCTAGAGCTTGCTAATGTCCACGACCCTAGATGTAGGGTGGATGCTTCCTAGAAGCACAGCGGACACTAGACAACCCTAGAAAGCCAACCAAAAAGACGGAACTCGAATCCGATCAAGAACGAACGAACCGCGGACGAAACGGCGCGAAACAGCCACGACCGGGACTCTGGCCAGCGTCCGGTCAGCAGGGACCGGACGCGTCCGGTCGTCAGAAAACAGCTCTGGGAGCTCTCTGTTTCGACCGGACGCACGGTGCTCTAGCGTCCGTCGTTCACCTCACCCAGCGTCCGGTCAGGTCAAAACAACCGCGATGAACAGTGATAGAGGCGAGTCCGGTCACAACTAAACCAGCGCCCGGTCAGAGCAAAAACCAGAACACGCTCAAACCTTCAACGACCGGACGCGTCCGTCAAGCCGGACCAGCGTCCGGTCACCCCCGAAACTCACTGAAACTCCGGCGATTCAACCCGATCTCCTCCGAATCAAATGCTCTAGGCTTGGGATTCGATCTGAGGAGTCACAAGGAGTTTAGTGAGCTATCTCTAAGAGATCATGGCTCGAACCTAACTCCAAATCGGTGAATCAAAGAATTTCGGGGGAAGGGAAGAAAAATGACCCAGAACGAAAAATCGATCGATCTCCTAGACCGTGAGGTTAGAGGATGATTCCTTCGGTGGAAAGAAATGCCTCACGATCTAGAACAACTCAGTTCAAACGGAATCGCAAAAGATGAACCGAGCACAAAGATCAAGCGACGGGAAAACTCAAGGCACAAAGCAATCCGCGAAGAACATGATGAACATGAAATCAAAACGCGAATTGACACCGAGAGATGGGATCCAAGGTGAGGATACGGCCTCACTTCCTCGAATCAACAACAGTACAAGAGTGGAGTCTCTCTGCGGATCTCAACTAGCTAAAGCAGGGGATGGGAGAGTGGAAACCCTAGCAAATGAAGGCACTAACTGAAATAGCTAAAACTGAGATTGAGATAGCTGAGATTGAGATGGGGAGGAGGGTGTCTCCCTAGACTACTTATACTAACCTAGCCTACGCCTATTTCCTACTCTACCCCTCACTACTGTATTTACAGAGCGGACCAGTCCTAACCCTAAGGCTATTCTAGTCCGCCCGCTGGTGGTAGGTAGATCCGACGGCCACGCCCACACGTCTTCCGCGTCGCCTCCACGCAACCTTCAGATCGCCGCCACGTGCCGCCACCACTCTGCACCCCCGGTTTTGTGGCCCAAACCGGGAAACCACCTTTTCCTCAGCCCCCGGTTTTGAGGCCCAAACCGGGAAACCAGCCTCCAGCCCGAGTTTTGTGGCCCAAACTCGGAAACCCGCAGCGCCCGAGTTTTGAGGCCCAAACTCGGAAACCATCCGCGCCCGAGTTTTGAGGCCCAAACTCGGAAACCGGCCCACGCCCAGTTTTGAGGCTCAACCTGGAAACCGTCGCGCCAGTTTTTGTGGCTCAACCTGGAAACCCAGCACCCAGGTTTTGAGGCCCAAACCTGGAAACCGTCCACCGTTGGTTTTTCCCCGGCTCTACCAACAAACCGGCGTCGTAGAGGGGATGCACCGCCTGTGCACCCCTTTCACCGACATGATCGCACTTCTCCGCTTGTCGCTATCGCAGGCTGCCAGCCCCACCACCTGATCCTCCGGCCTCCAGTCCATCAGTCCAAGTCCACGTCCGCCCTTCACCGTCCGATACATCGGCATGGCACGTCCGCCGCACGGCACGCCGATCCTTCATCGCGCCCGGTCCCGTCGGCACGGCACGTCGCAACTTGACCTTCACCCGCCATCGATCACTGTCTCCGTGCTCGACACCTGCACAACACAAGCCAAAGAACATGCGCATCATCTCCGTTGACAATCACTCATCACACAGAGACTCGGCATACACCCATGTATCCGCAATCTCCCCCTTGATGAGTGCATTGTCAACTCCACAACAAATCATAAATAAGAAGAAGGAGGTAGGAAGGAGTGAGAAGAGAAAACCAAACCAAATGACCCAAAAGCCGAACAAAAGCCAAAGAAGGTCAAGTGGATGAAGCGAAAACTTGGTCCCCAAAGACATGGGCAACGGCTCGACGCAACCAAGCAAAACAAAGCTAGCCCTCAAGAAGAGGTAGACAGGCTCAACACCGCTAGCAGATACCAATTGAAGATCGGAGGACAACAGAAGCAAAATGCTAGTCCCTCAAGATAGAGGCACAGAGGCTCAACACAACTAGCAGGAAAATCACTCCGAATCAATTGGAAATCAACCCAAACCAAGTGGGAAAGCACACCAGACGATACCATTGAAAGCCAAATGAAAAAAACTTATGAAAGCTCATGAAAAGCTAGGAACGTTTGCTAGTCCCTCAAGACAGAGGCAACGGCTCAACACAACTAGCAAACTCCCCCTCGACAAATGCAAGCAACTAGGACAAATGATTCTCCCCTTAGTTGATCAACACGGAGCATATGATTTGCATAAATTTCTCCCCTAGTTGAAAATGCACTTATCAAGGCCAAAAGGTATCGGAGAGCAACTCCCTGCACATAAACTCCCCCTGAACACAAGATCTCCTTCCAAAATGCATATGAAGTCAAATGCAAGTTAGGAGCTTCAAGTATATAGTCAAAAGAGTGCAAAGATGCTCTAATCAGTATAGCTCCAACATCTCAATTAAGCACTCAAATAGCAAAGGCTCAAACTGATCACTCATACGAAATATGAAGCAAATGAGCATGTGAGCAGTTTTTAAGCCAAAAAGGATAGTCACCATCAAAATAGCACTAGACATGTATAGAAGGAATCCAAACAAGTGCTAAGCATATATACAAGGTGAACTACCCCTAGCAAAGTTCAATCATCATGCATAGGAATGAAGCATATACTTGTGATTTCAAATTCATATCGGAGTTGCAGCGGTAAAAGAATTCACAACTTCATTTTTAGCATGTTTGCGAGAGGTTGAAAGCTTGTCATCGCCTAACTTTTCAACCGTGCGAGCTAAGCCTATGCCGAAGCAATCAGAAGCTTAAAGCAACGGTTTCGGTCATACACTACATGGCTCAAGTTTAACTCAAAGTGCAATGAGAAACAGTCTCAATACCATGAGGTGTTGACAAGCAATCCCATCTCGATCTTTTCAATTCAACAATACTTGGTTCAGATTTTAAGCAAGTTAAAGAACAACCAAGCAAGTGAATGACTCAGAACTAGAGACATAGCACAACCTAGCATATATGAAAGCAGGAATGGACTCAACACACCCTACACATGCTAGTTGCATATCTCAATGGTGAACATTTTCAGATTTATGTCATTAGGCATAATTCACCATTCCAAAAATAGCTCGCTCATAACATGTAACAGTGATCAGAAGAGCATAAGCTACAAGCATCATCATAAGTATCGGAGCAATACTAACAAGAGCATAATTACATTCTAGTGAATATAGACATGAAGCTCAGAATGTAAATGCGTATGCCCGACACAAAAGCTGAAAGAAAGAAGAGACCAATTGGAAAGACTCAAGAAACTCAAAAGAAAGAACCTCAAAATAAAAGAGTCAGTCTGTATATCTCAAATGCTTCCCCCATCTAAAAGGGGAAACACACACCAAGCTCACCCCTCAACCTATTAAAGGTTGATTCGTCTAAAGGCTTGGTGAAAATATCAGCCAATTGGTGATGAGTATCGACATGGCGAAGGTCGATATCACCCTTCTCCTGGTGGTCTCACAAGAAATGAAAGCGCACATCAATGTGTTTGGTTTTCGAGTGAAGCACGGGGTTCTTAGCAACGCTAATGGCACTCGTGCTGTCACAAAGCAAAGGAACTCGAGTAAAGCTCAAACCAAAATCACGCAAAGTGGCCATCATCCAGAGTAACTGGGAACAGCAGCTAGCCGCAGCAACATATTCAGCCTCCGTGGTAGACTGAGCGACACTAGACTGCTTGCGAGAAGACCACGACACCAGAGAAGATCCAATAAACTGGCAAGTCCCAGAAGTGGACTTGCGCTCAATGCGACAACCAGCAAATCGGCATCGGAATAACCGCAAAGCGAGAGAGTGGAGGAAGCAGAATACCAAGTCCCGAGTTCGGGCATGAAACGAAGGTACCTGAAGATGCGCTTCACCGCCTGACGGTGAGAAGTGCGTGGCGAAGCCTGAAGCGCGCGCACAAGCACACGGCGAACTGAATGTCGGCCGTGTCGCCGTCAGGTAGAGCAGCGATCCAATCATGCTGCGGTACTCCTTCTGGTCCACTGCTTCTCCGTCCACATCCGCATCCAGGGCAGTCGTCGTCGACATGGGCGTCGGAAGAGGCTTGGCCTCACCCATGTCGAACCGCTTCAGCAAGTCCCTCGTGTACTTGCCCTGGTGCATAAACGTCCCCTCTCGGGATTGCTTAATTGCAACCCGAGAAAGAAAGTGAGCTCACCCATCATGCTCATCTCGAACTCCCTGCTCATAGTATCTGCCAACTTGGCAACCAAAGCGTGAGAAGAACCACCGAAAATGATATCATCCACGTAAATTTGGACCAAGAGTGTGTCTTTGCCCTGCCGGAGGAGAAAGAGCGTCTTTCTACACATCCCATTTTAAAACCCTTAGCTAGCAAAAAGTTTTCAATCTATCATACCAGGCTCTAGGGGCTTGTTTCAAACCATACAAAGCTTTGTGTGGAGTTTAAAGACATGGTTTGGAAACTTGGGATTTTCAAAACCGGGGGTTGCTGGACATAGACCTCCTCCTCAATGTAGCCGTTTAAGAAGGCACTCTTGACATCCATTTGAAAAAGTTTGAAACCCATGGATGCAGCATAAGCCAAGAGTATCCTAATAGCCTCCAAACGAGCTACAGGAGCGAAGGTCTCCTCATAATCTATCCCCTCTTTCTGACTATAACCCTTCGCTACAAGCCGGGCCTTGTTTTCTCACAATGTGGCCCTCCTCTCCTTGCTTGTTTTTAAATACCCATTTTGTCCCAATAGGTTTACAGTCAGGAGGTGGTGGCACTAGAACCCAAACCCGATTTCGCTCAAAGTTCTCTAGCTCCTTATGCATGGCATTAACCCAATCCGGATCCGTCAATGCGTGTCCAACATCTCGGGGCTCAAAAGACGCAACAAAAGCAGAATGAGCAAAGTGCGAGATGTGCTGTGACCTGGAGCGAGTAACTCGCTCGTCGATGTCGCCGATCATCTGCTGAGGAGGTGCTGGCGCTGGATGTGTCGTGGCGCCTCCCGGGAAGAAGTGACCTCCCCCTCAACAGCAGCTGGTTCCACCCCGGGTACAAAAGGTACCGGCGCGAGGTGGAGGATCCCACGGCCCCCAGGAAGAAGAAGTGTCGGGGCCGTGAGTCGTCGTCGAGGCCGCTCTTTGCGGCACGGCAGGTGGAGGGGGGCTGGATCATCTATACCTTCAGCACCCTCTTCCTCATCATCAAAAAGAGGCTCTCTCAACCTCATGATCACCTGCACGCTCAAAACGAGAAGAAGGAGAAACAAAGTCTCGTCGATCGTCATCTGATGTCTCCATGACTCGGTTAGTGTCAAGGTTAAGTACACGATAAGCTCGAGTGTGAGTGCCATAACCCAAAAACACACCGTCAGAAGAACGAGACTCAAACTTGTCCAGGTTGCCTTTTTCAATATAAAACAATGGCAACCAAAGACTCTAAAATAACTCACCTTGGGCTGGCGACCAAACGCAACTCATAAGAGGTCTTCTTCAAAACGCTCTCAGAAAAATGCGATTCGAAATGTAGCATGCAGTGTTCATAGCTTCGGCCCAAAAGCGCCTAGGAGTCCTATGCTCATCGAGCATCGTCCTGGCCATCTCAACAAGGGTCCGATTCTTCCTCTCTACAAACACCATTTTGGGTGGTGTATAGGGGAAGAAAACTGATGCTCCAAACCAAGGCGGTTACAAAACATCTCAAAATCTGAATCTCTTAACTCGGAACCATTATCACTTCTAATAGCTCGCATCGATTCAAAGGGAACTCGTTCTGAAGACGCAAAATCAGATTGCGAGCGAATGAGAAAGTCTCAGTCTTCTCAGTCAAAAAGAAGACCCACGAATACCTCGAAAAATCGTCAACAACAACCAAACATACCACTTGCCACCAACCGAGCTCACCCGAGCCGGACCAACAAGGTCCATATGTAAAAGCTCTCCGGGTGCGAGGTCATGACCTTAGTCACTGGATGGTGGGGAGCGGCAACCATCTTCCCATGTCTGCAAGAATGGCAAACTAGATCCTCTCCTCTCATCGAAGCTTGGGCAATCCTCGGATTAGGCCAAGTGAGCTAAGTCTTGCAAGCAAGTCGAAGCTTAAGTGACCGAGCCTCCTATGCCACTTCCAAAGATCGGAGGAAGAAGGACTAGCCAAAAGACAGCGAGAAGAACCAAACGATTCCGAGAAATTCGCACGAAAGACTTTCCCAAAGGGCGAAATCAGACATACAAGATCGCCCTGAGGATCTAAGATGCGACTAAGGTTCGGTTTGAAACGAATCTCATAGTCATCATCAAAAAGTTGCGAAACAAAGCAAGTTAAAATGCAGTTAGAAACAAGAGCAACATCGCGCAACACAAAGTGCTCATTAACCCGCACCGTCCCACGAGACAATACCTTACCTTTACTATTGTCGCCGAAGGTTATGTACTCCTTTCCGGCGACCGGGCTAAGGCTGGAGAACCAGTTGGCGTTTCCGTCATGTGCCTCGAGCAACCAGAATCCACCAACCAAATGTCCTCCAACCGTCTCACCTACATCAATAAAAGACATAGGGTGAGCATACGGTCCAACACTGGGGGTTAGTGAAGTAAGGGGAAAACCAGTGTTGGCCGGCTGCTCAAAAGAACGGTTAGTAGAAAAACCATTCCTAGCACGTCTACGAGGGAAGCGATCACCACGCTGAGGAAAACGTGGTCCGCTAGGGAAGAAGCGCTCACCGCGGTACTCAAAACGCGGTGGGGAAAGCGCTCAACTAAGCCTCCGCCACGGGGTCCGTTACCTGCAAAAGCAGGACCCCGTCGGGCACGCTCTCTACTAGGTCTACGCCTAGGAGCCTGGGGCTCAACTGCTCTAGCATCTCTCCTCGGAGCTCTCTCCTGCCTAGGCCTAACAAACTGAGGTGCTGGACCTCTAGGCCTAGTCTCCCTCCTAGGGCTCTCATATCTCCTGCCTAGGCCGGGACCTTGACGTCCGGACCTAGCAGCTCTCCCCGAGCCTTCGGCACATGTCCACATGAGCTGGATGGTACATGTCCGGGTTCTCCATCTCCCGAGCACGCGCGCCTCCTCTCGCTTGCGCCGGAAGCAGAACTCGCTCAAGTGACCATCTCTCCCACAAAATCACACTGGTACCTCACCGCACGCAAAGGGGGTTGTTGGTGACCAGGGCTGTGGATGTGGCTCACTTTGCCTTTGCCCTTCTGTGGCAACTCCTCACGAATGGTGGCATAGCATCAAGCTTGTTTCTGAGGTGGTTTGGCTTGGGTGCCCAAACTGGGTTCTTGGGAGGAGCTCTCGGGGTTCCTCAACCACACCATCTTGGTGATAGGCTTGGCTGACTCTTTGAGTGAAGCTTGGCAAGTTTGGGAGTAGTGGTGGAATTGGGCTTCTCACATGGGTTCAGACCACTAGACTCTCCAATCTTCCCAAAAGCTGAGAGATCAACACTCTGAGCAAAACCTACACCAGGGGCACCAACAGCTCGCTTGAATTGGGAGATCATCATCCCGAGCTCGGCTCACTACTGGAGACCCATGACAGATGGACCGAAGGTATTGTGTTTTTCTTCCTCGGTTTGCATCTTGCCATGCTTCACATTGGCAATCTCCATCTCCAGGCCCTCACACAACGCACCCTCGTGACACAAGTGCTATCCGAGCTGGCCTTCTCTAAGGACTCAAGCTTGGCATTCTTCTCTGCCAACTCGGATTTCAAGACAGGACAAGTCTTGCATGCACCCAACAGCTGCGGCCTAGCACGGAGCTCATCCACCTCATCTACCAACGCATACATACTTACCTCTCAGAGTGAGAGGTCAGTCATGTGCGCGGTGCACGACTCGCACTCGCGCCTCCTCCGACACTACCACGGTGGACCGAGCGAACTCAAGCTCCTTCACCGTGTCCTCCCACTTTTGCCTAAACTCTCTTGCGCTCTCTAGCGGCACGCCTAAGCAACTTATCTTGGCTAAGGAGGGCAGCAGCAGTCAACTTCTCAACCTCGGAGGAAAGCTCTCGTAGGTGAGAGATACCTGGGAGGTGTCGTCGTCGTCGTCGTTCCGAGGGGTACGCTCCGGCTCGCCGTCGACCTCATCTCCGAGCGCCATGGTTCGCAGAAGCCGTCGTCGTCGGCGAAGAAAGAAGCAGAGCCGTCAGCTTGTCCTCGATCCTCTTCTTCTTCTCGGACTCGTCATCGCTCGAGCTGGTGGAGTCGTCATCCGAGCCGTCGACGTCGCTGAGCGTGGCGAGAACGCGCGCTGCTCAGCTTGCTGCCTTCTCCAAGTACTTCTTCTTGATGTACTCTTTGTCGAAGCCGCCCCGTTTCTTGTGCCTTGGGGGACGTGCTCTCCTTGTACTTGGAGTCGCGCTTGCGCCCATGTCCGCCCTTGCCCGAGTGCTTGTTCTTTTCTTCTTGGGCAGTCGGCGATGAATGGTGGCGGGTCGCCGCACTCGTAGCATCCGTGCGTCCTCCTCCACGACGGCGGTTCATGCGGTTGTTGTGGAACGCGAGAACCAGTTGGCAAGCAAGGCCAACTCGTCGTCTCCCAAAGACTCAGATGGTCCTCTGTCACAGAAAAGAGAGAAGAAAGCGCAAAGCCAGCTGAGGGGTTAGAGGAAGAGCCGGAAACCAAAGCCATGGACGGGCGGAAGGATTTTCAAAAGAAGCCCTCGCCATAGCATCGATCTCACTGGACTTGAGCTTACTGAAGAGCTCGTCGCAGGTGAGAGTCTCATAGTTCGGGGATTCGATGATCGCCTGAACTTTGGAGTCCCACACCGAACGATCAAGAGTGTGCAAAAGCTTCAAAGCACGCTCATGATCATCAAAAGCAACTGCTCTCGGTTAGCTCTCATCCTGTTGACAATCACCTGAAAGCGAGCGAATAAACTTTCTATGCTCTCGCAGGCTCTGATGTCGAAAGTTCTCATACTCTCGCTTGAACGACTCGTAGAGTCGGGTTTTGACTTGAGAGGTGCCCTCATGAAAACGCATGAGAGTGTCCCAGATCTCCCGGCCCGTTAGCGAGGTGAGAAAAAGAGAACACGATCAAATCACCCATGCTCAAACAAGAGAAAAGAGCATTACGGGCTCGGCTATTGGCATCGGCTCATTGATTCCTGTGTGAGTCACACGAGCAGCCAAGACCACGTAATCGGGGAGTTGCAAAATATCCCAGATAGAAGCGCCCAAACTCTGCAAATAGGCCGACATACGTATCTTCCAATACGCATAGTTCGTCCCATCGAAAAACGGCGGTGTGCCCACGCCGCGATCCATGTCGCCTTCGGTGGATCTGGAACCGGCTAAGGTGGAAGATCCTTAACCCGCTCCGATACCAATTGAAGGACCGAGAAGCTACCCGAAAGCGACCAGAGGGGGGGTGAATGGGAGCTTCAAAATTTCCTTTCGGAAACTAGATGCCACTGTCCCAAACTCAACCCCAAAAGCGAACCCTAGAGCTTGCTAATGTCCACGACCTAGATGTAGGGTGGATGCTCCTAGAAGCACAGCGGGACACTAGACAACCCTAGAAAGCCAACCCAAAAGACGGAACTCGAATCCGATCAAGAACGAACGAACCGCGGACGAAACGGCGCGAAACAGCCACGACCGGACTCTGGCCAGCGTCCGGTCAGCAGGGACCGGACGCGTCCGGTCGTCAGAAAACAGCTCTGGGAGCTCTCTGTGTTCGACCGGACGCACGGTGCTCTAGAGTTCCGGTCGTTCACCAGCGTCCGGTCAGGTCAAAACAACCGCGATGAACAGTGATAGAGGCGAGTCGGTCACCAACTAAACACCAGCGTCCGGTCAGAGCAAAAACCAGAACACGCTCAAACCTTCAACGACCGACGCGTCCGGTCAAGCCGGTGACCAGCGTCCGGTCACCCCGAAACTGCACTGAAACTCCGGCGATTCAACCCGATCTCCTCCGAATCAAATGCTCTAGGCTTGGGATTCGATCTGAGAGTCACAAGGAGGTTAGTGAGCTATCTCTAAGAGATCATGGCTCGAACCTAACTCCCAATCGGTGAATCAAAGAATTTCGGGGGAAGGGAAGAAAAGTGACCCAGAACGAAAAATCGATCGATCTCCTAGACCGTGAGGTTAGAGGATGATTCCTTCGGTGGAAAGAAATGCCTCACGATCTAGAACAACTCAGTTCAAACGGAATCGCAAAAGATGAACCGAGCACAAAGATCAAGCGACGGGAAAACTCAAGGCACAAAGCAATCCGCGAAGAACATGATGAACATGAAATCAAAACGCGAATTGACACCGAGAGATGGGATCCAAGGTGAGGATACGCCCTCACTTCCTCAAATCAACAGTACACAGAGTGGAGTCTCTCTGCGGATCTCACTAGCTAAAGCAGGGGATGGGAGAGTGGAAACCCTAGCAAATGAAGGCACTAACTGAAATAGCTAAAACTGAGATTGAGATAGCTGAGATTGAGATGGGGAGGAGGGGGTCTCCCCTAGACTACTTATACTAACCTAGCCTACGCCTATTTCCTACTCTACCCCTCACTACTGTATTTACAGAGCGGACCAGTCCTAACCCTAAGGCTATTCTAGTCCGCCCGCTGGTGGTAGGTAGATCCGACGGCCACGCCCACACGGTCTTCCGCGTCGCCTCCACGCAACCTTCAGATCGCCGCCACGTGCCGCCACCACTCTGCACCCCCGGTTTAGTGGCCCAAAACGGGAACCAGCCTTTTCCATCAGCCCCCGGTTTTGAGGCCCAAACCGGGAAACCAGCCTCCAGCCCGAGTTTTGTGGCCAAATTCGGAAACCCGCAGCGCCCGAGTTTTGAGGCCCAAACTCGGAAACCATCCGCGGCCCGAGTTTTGAGGCCCAAACTCGGAAACCGGCCCACGCCCAGGTTTTGAGGCTCAACCGGAAACCGTCGCGCCCAGGTTTTGTGGCTCAACCTGGAAACCCAGCACCCAGGTTTTGAGGCCCAAACCTGGAACCGTCCACCGTTGTTTTTCCCGGGCTCTACCAACAAACCGGCGTCGTAGAGGGGATGCACCGCTGTGCACCCCCTTTCACCGACATGATCGCACTTCTCCGCTTGTCGCTATCGCAGGCTGCCAGCCACCACAGCTGATCCTCCGGCCTCCAGTCCATCAGTCCAAGTCCACGTCCGCCCTTCACCGTCCGATACATCGGCATGGCACGTCCGCCGCACGGCACGCCCATCCTTCATCGCGCCCGGTCCGTCGGCACGGCACGTCGCAACTTGACCTTCACCCGCCATCGATCACTGTCTCCGTGCTCGACACCTGCACAACACAAGCCAAGAACATGCGCATCATCTCCGTTGACAATCACTCATCACACAGAGACTCGGCATACACCCATGTATCTGCAATCCTGAGCGTCCTCCTCCGCGGCGATGGTTCATGCGGTTGTTGTGGAACCATGTGAACCGGTTGGCAAGCAAAGCCAACTCCTCATCTCCCAAAGACTCCAGCTGATCCTCTGTGACAGAAAAGAGAGATGAAAGCGCAAAGCCAGCAGAGGGGTTAGCGGAAGAACCAGAAAACAAAAGCCATAGTCGGCCAGAAGGATTCTCATAAGAAGCCCTTGCCATGGCGTCAATGTCACTAGACTTGAGCTTACTAAAGAGCTCATCGCACGTGAGGGTCTCATAGTTAGGCGATTCGATGATCGCCTGAACCTTGGAATCCCACACTGACCGATCAAGAGTATGCAAAAGCTTCAAAGCTCTCTCATGATCGTCGAAAGGCAACTGCTCCTTGTTAGCCCTCATCCTGTTGACAATCACCTGAAGCGAGCGAATAAACTTTCTATGCTCTCGCCAGGCAGATGTCGAAAGTTCTCATACTCTCTCTTGAACGACTCGTAGAGTCAGGTTTTGACTTGAGAGGTGCTCATGAAAGCGCATGAGGGTGGCCAAATCTCCCGAGCCGTAGAGAGGTGAGAAACGCGATCAAACTCACCCATGCTCAAACAGGAGAACAAGGCGTTACGTGCCCGGCTATTGGCCTCGTGCTCATCGATCTGGAGCTGAGTGACACGAGCAGCCAAGACAACGTAATCGTCCCTGTTGCAAATCTCCCAAACAGAAGAGCCCATGCTCTGAAGATAGGCCGACATGCGTATCTTCCAATACGCATAGTTCGTCCCATCAAAGAACGGCGGTTTGCCCACGCTGCGATCCATGTCGCCTTCTGTGGATCTGGAACCGGCTAAGGTGGAAGATCCTTAACCCACTCCGATACCAATTGAAGGACCGAGAAGCACTAGCAAGGCGACCAGAGGGGGGGGGGGGTGAATGGGAGCTCAAAATTCTTCTCAGAAACTTTGGTCAAATGTCCCAAAATCAACCCCAAGAGACGGTGACCGAAACCGTGATGCTCACGACCCTTGGAAGAGGGTGGATGATCCCTAAGATCACAACGGAGCACCACCGAGAAGAAGCAAAACCAAACTCCAAAAGTTCCGGCTCGAAAACAACCCCAAAAACCAAGTCCCGGACGTAGATAGATGGCTACGTCGAGAAATTCCTAAATACCTATGCTAACAAGTAGCAAAGATACCTAGAGAGGTTCCTTGGTCAACTACAGGGCCAAACGAGAAGTCCGGAAACCAAGCGAACAAGGGGAGAGCAAACGCACTAAACCGGAGCAATCAGCAGGATCCCGGACTGTCCGGACCTGGAGTCCCGGACTGTCGCGGTACCGCTGGACTGTCCGCGGTTCACTGGCGGACTGTCCGCCAGCAGAAAACCCCAAACAGCAAGGTTGCTGAACCCTTGCTGGACGGCTCGCGGACTGTCCGCGACTTTGACCTGCGGACTGTCCGCCGGTCACCCGAGGCAAAAACAGTCAAGGCCACGCGACCACTGCTCGGTCGGAGCCCGCCCCCGGACAGTCGCGGGTCCAGTGGCGGACTGTCCGCGGATGAACAGGGAGGGCGATTTTGATCGCCTCTCTCCCAAATCCTCTCAAATCCGATCCAACTCCAATCCCAAGTTCCCAAACTTGGAGAAGATGATCACGGGGTAGTTAGGAGACTATCCCCAAGAAATCATCCGCCCAAAACAACCAAATCACCGGGAAATCAAAAGGGAAGGTGGATGAACGGAAAAAAGCGCCACAAAAACCAAATCGTCCCGATCTATTCGATCATTAGGAGTTAGATGAATTCCTTTGGTCAAAATGACCTCCTCAATGATAGGAACAAAATGATTCAAATGGATTTCGCAAAGACACACTAGAGAGGGAGATCGAGTGACGGGAAAATCGCGAGGAAACGAAGAACGCGAAGAACAAGAATCAAAACGCGAATCAAGACATCGATTTGCACTGCAATCGTGAGATTACGGTCTCACTTCCTCACAATGAACAGTACACAGAGGCAAGTCTCTTTGCGGATCTCAGCTAGCTACAGCAGGGAATGGGAGAGCAGGAAACCCTAAGTGCGAAAGAGCAAATGAGATGACTAACTGAGATAGGCGGAGGAGGGTGTCTCCCCGACTACTTATCCTAATTCTAGTGTAAGTACAATTCCTACTCTACCCCTCACTATTCTAATTACAGAGCGAACCAGCTAAACCCTAGGGTTATTCTGGACCAACTCGGTGGTAGGTGAATCCGACGGCCACGCCCGCACAACTCGTCCGCGTTGCCTCCACGCAACCTTCCGATTGCTGCCACGTGCGCCCTCGCTCTGCACCCCCGGTTTTGTGGCCCAAACCGGGAAACCAGCCTTTTCAGCTATCCCCCGGTTTTGAGGCCCAAACCAGGAAACCAGCCTCCAAGTCCAACGCCTGAGTTTTGTGGCCCAAACTCAGAAACCCGCAGCGCCCAGGTTTGAGGCCCAAACCTGGAAACCGTCCTCAGCCCGAGTTTTGTGGCCAAACTCGGAAACCCTCAGCCCGAGTTTTGTGGCCAAACTCGGAAAACGTCCACGCCCAGGTTTTGAGGCCCAAACCTGGAAACCGTCCATCTGATGGTTTTTCCCTGGCTCTACCACCAAACCGAAGCTGTAGAGGGGATGCACCGCCCGTGCACCCCGTCCATCGACGCGTGTCCCCAGGTCCTCGACCCGAGCAACACCGTGCCCCGCAAGTCTTCACTTGTCGCTGTCCCAGGCTGCCAGCCACCACAGCTGATCCTCAGGCACTCTGGTCCCTCAGTCCAAGCCTCACGTCCGCCCTTCACCGCTCGGTTCATCGGCATGGCACGTCCGCCGCACGGCACACCCATCCTTCACCGCACCCGGTCCGTCGGCACGACCCGTCTCAACTTGACCTTCACCTTCCCCTCGATCACTGTCTCCGTGCTCGGCACCTGCACAACACAAGCCAAAGACCCTGCGATCAAACCCGTTGACAATCACTCATCACTCAGAGACTCGGCATACACCCATGTATCCGCATCTTTCTCTGATGATAACACAGTATTATCTGAGTCTGTTAATGTCTACATCAGTGACCTACCTTCCAAAAGTTATCCTCTTTGCAACTTCAGAAGAAAACACTGCCACAATTGTTCTGACATATGGTTTTTTTTGAGAAGATAAGGAAGATAACAAGGAGAAGAATCACGAGAGATAACACATCAGTTTAGTTTCCATAATGGATCATGACTAGAACCCACGATACCAGCGCGTGCCGAGCAGCACAACCATGTGTGCGCGCACAGGAGGCCTCGGGCCCTCGGTTTCGTGGCGGCACCATTAGTTCTTAATCAAGACACCGTTATCGAGCCTACAACCAATGGAAAATCCCACATGACAGATAGATCTTGCACAGGTAAGCATCACGTGCAAGGCAGGTAGCAATCAAGGTTGATCACAAAGTTTGGGACTGACGAGGCGGAGATATGAAGAAAAAACATGGCAGGAGGCAACATTTCAAAGGAATAGTTCAGGCTAGGAGTCAAGCAAAGGCATGGATTCACAAGCAAGCATATGTTTGGGAAGCTAAACTTGGGATAGCTAGTCAAACAAAAGGCGGATGGCATGGTTACTGGTTTTGGCACAAGCATTCAAACATTACAACTAGACATACAAGAAGAGTGACACCACATCACACAATTGATTCTAACAAGACATTGCAATATGAGAACTCCAGTGACTACGAACTTATTATCTAACCATTTTTTAAGCTATCATTTAAGCAAAGCACGACAAGACAACACAAAGTAACCACATGGAAATCCTAGCAAGACTATCTAATCAACATCAGACATGACAATTATTGTAGCCTATCACAAGCATTCTAAGACATCACATTAATCATAATTTTAATAACAAGTTACTTATTATTGGAATAAGGGTGAGTGAAGCATGTTTATGCACAAGAAACAATCATGACGTATGCTCGTCCTATATGTCCTCACAAATTGTCAGCCTAAGGTGGCAATGACGTTCTAATTCGGTGGCATAACACACACTCTTGATATAACTAGTCGTCAACTACACATACGCATTCAGGGTTAGCGTACCTGCACAAAATTTCATTTCAGCCCAACCCCACAACAAATATAGTATAATGCAGGAAATAAAATTCCAAGTACCCCATATATACATACCCATATGCATACATGTAGCACCAAAACTACCCAGATGATATATCTACCAACAATTAACCACTTTCATACATACTTGTGTATAACATGTATATAATCCAGTACCAAACTAACACTCCCCTAGATCGATGGTTGTTCGATCATGCTCTCACAACTCACACTTACCTGAGCGTAGGCGCGACGTTGCATAAAATAAATTTAACTACCCCACATATATGAGTACATCATATGTGAGGGCTACCTCCAACATTAGACCACAGGGTAGCATAGTGCGGTCATCTACACGTACCTTCGACTCGACATGTCTTTGCAAGAATTAAATTGCAAGAACGTAAAACCCCCCAAAAGTTGGCATTACTTTACTTAGAGCCACCTAGAGATCCTAATTAGGCTTACTGGAGGTTGTTGCTAGCATAGTTTTGCAAATAATTTTTGACAAATTTGCCTATTAGCTAAAAGTTAAGTCAAAATAGGCTTTCAAAAGCAAAAGTTTTGTTTTAAAACCATGTACATGGCAGTAATTTGCTTAACCATGCTCTGATACCATTCCTGTGACAGAACTGCCCAATTTATATAAAATCAAGTATGGTTGTCCCCGCTCAACACGTTGACACACACAAACTTTTACTTATACAAACCTGGTAGTCTGCCGAGTGTCACAAAGGACATCGGTTCATCACAACACAACCAAGATCACAGGTTTAAGCAAATACGTATCACGTACACGGAACTTGGCAGCGGAACATAATATTACAAAAGAGTTCGCAAATAAGGATACAAGTTTGAGTTCCACTTAATTTAGAAAACAACATAGCTTTGAAATGAATACAATAACATAAGTTGAAATACATTGCTAGCTCAAATGACATCCTCCAACAAAAGCATACAGAGAAGAAGTAGTATGGAATCACCGAGCCCACCGGCACTTAGCACAAAAATTTAAGCAAGCCGAATCAACACTTGCAACAAGGGGGAATAAAACCCTGAGTACATGAGGGTACTCAACAAGACTCACCCGACTAAGAAAAAGACTCCAAGGGCATGCTGGCGTAAGGGATGTAGTGAGGCTAGCAGAAGAGAAGAGCTTTGCAGAAAGCTTTCTACTTGTTCATCCTATTTTCAAGTTTTACCGGTGCATTAAGTTATAAGCAGTATCCACTTTGCACCTATCTAAATCAAACACTTGCTTAAGCATCACATCTCATGATAAACTTCTCTTGCCATCATCTTCACTTGATTAAACTACGTTGAGACGGCGAGGATGAGTCTCCTTTTCTCGTGGAACAAACGATGATTCAAACCGCTTGATCTACGCAGCTGGGGCTTCCTTATCACACGACATATGCGAGACCGAACTCACATATATCAACCTTCCCATGGATCCCCTCATAACGGACTGGAGCTGCGCCACCCGGAAGTATAGTACACCACCGCCCTACAACGGCCTTGATGTGTAACGTCCATCAGGGGACCGAGCAAGGTGGGTACACGCTACTCCCGCCATCTCTCCACTCCTAGTGCGCGGGTGCGCCGTTCCAGTAAGGGCATAGCCATAGTAGAGCTTATCGAAGCATGTGACCAGTACTAGAAAATAGTTTTCGATCAAACGGGCCAACAGCGGACGAGTCCTAAGCGACACAGGCGGAAACACTACACCAGGACTCCATAACTGTGTAAGTTACTCGCCCGGTCTCAGTTTAAATATTATCATCATATTAGGGTTCTCACAACCCATAGACAGAGTCGAAGAGAGAACAGGTAAACCTATATCTCACGAACGATGAAACCATCGATCGACTTCTACCGAAGTCTAAGCATTGCTAAGCATTTGGGATCGTCTTACCACTACTAATGGGATATCATCACGGGATTATCTGGAAATCCAAGGTATTCATGCAGCAACGGTTTCATTCAACTCCTACTTACTTAATGCACATTTCACAAGACCTATAGTGTAATAAAGTATTTGTAAAACAAAGAGTGAGTAGTATGCACCGGGGCTTGCCTGGGAAATAACACTTAAGCTAGTGTTTGTTGGCACCAACATTGGAACATCACCGCTCCAGGAACTTGTGGGGATTCGCCAAATACCTTCTTCGGGCTTAGCTCCGACATCACGCAATTCACTTCACGTAGTCATCATCTGGCGTACCTACAATGAGATGCACAATGCATATGTATGAATATAAGGGATGTAACACATGATGCAAGCATAAGACATATATTAAGTACTACTGACTAGTTCACCTAAGTATTTAGGATAGTTTATAAAAGAGATTACATAACTTTATTATTACTTAACATGCACTATAATCTAACCATATCACTGAGTTTTATTTATAGTATGATGTTATACAAAGCTCATTAGGCATGTATGGAAGCTAACTATAACAACCAATCATGAATACAAGACATAAATCACACAAAAGGAACACAAGCATGCACCCATTGCTCATACTTTTAGTTAAGTAAGTTAACCCACACTATGCATAATACATTTATACAATATATCAGGTTCATTAATAAATTAGAAACATAGAATGCACAAGCTAATTATTAACAAGGCAAGGGATGTCACCAAGATCCCATAAGCAATATCAAACTAAAGCAATCAACTTGGGTTCATTCGCATGTTCTGGACAGCAGCATAGTAGTCCATTAAATTAACTATAACTCCAGCGACAGACCTCCAAACAAGTTGAACTAAGACTTTCTGGAAAGCTAACAAGATTCCTACAACTTTTCTGTTCAATACAAAAGCTAAATCAGAGGTTAAGCATGTCAAAAACAGAGCGCAAAGTAACTCTGTCCACACTTAGACAGAACTTGTTACAAAACATCAGCAGCACATAAAACAGCCATATGTAAAGATCTGGGAACTTGTAGCTAGACTTTTTAGAAATTTTATCAAGTTGCCTAAAAATCATTTATTATCCACTTAAGGTAATTCATAAGTTAACATAGCCATACAAGTCAAGGAAGGCATCTCAGACTTGGACAGATATAACCATCTATCTTAAAATAGCTATAACTAGGGATATAGAGCACCAAAATTTGATATTAGACTTCATGAAAATCTTATTAAATTGTTTACAATTTATCTATTATCATCTTATGGTGGTTAGGCAGTTATCATGATGTTACAATACAATGAAAGCATATTTGTCCAGACTTGGATAGATTTGAACATCTAAGTTTAAACAGTTGCAACTGGAGTTCTACACCTCCAAAATGTATGAGCTAAAACAATTAGAAGCATATAAAAATCACTACAACTCATATATTAACATCAAAGGATGATTCAAGGTTTATCTAGGCTTAACAATCAATTCTTTCAGATCTGTCCAGAGAGCAAGCAAATCTGGACATTGAACTTTCACAGGTTATAAATCCTAAACCAATTGGCCTAAAATCATAAAATCTTAGGACAAGCAAGATATGGGATTTATCTACAACTTTTATATACATCATATCTACAGAAAAAAACATCTACATCACGAAGTAACCACTCCAACAGAAACTAACATGCAGTCCATTTAGCATATTTACATCAATTTCAAGACTGCAACAATAGCTGATTGCCTGGATCATAATTGAAGCTATACATATCCAAAAAGATATGAAACAAGACAATCTAGAAAGCTTATAAAAGTTCCTACAATTCATCTTAAAGCATCTCAACATGATTCTCATGTTAACAGGGTCAAACAAGTAGGTTTCTCCAATCTAGTCCATAAATTTCAGAGAGCTCCTACTTCTGAAACTGAACTTTGAACAACCATAACTCACAAACCAATTGACCAAACGTCATGAACATTTAACACAAGCTAGATATATAAGTTATATACTACATTGTTATAATCATTATGAGATGATTCTATAGTTAACTAAGCCAAACAACATGGACTTTTCATAACTTTTGTTCGTGAGTTCATTCGGAGTTGTTTTGGCAAGATTGCAAGACTTAGTTGATGTCCAATATTGTCCTTCACTATGTAGAACATTATAAGCAAAAACTTGGATTCCATCTTCGGGGTTGATTCCAACTCGTCTATCACCACCGACAATACTTGAACTAATTTACTTGATCATTACTTGATATAGTTTGTCTGTGCTCAAACCACTGCTTAATTTGGAACTAACACCTTGGGTGTTACAATATGTTGTTGCATTAGGTTTGTTGGAGTTGGTTGATACCGTTGTTGCATTAATTACTTATCCTTGTCCACCGCAATTAACATCTTGATATCCCTGTTAGGTCTAGGCTCGATTATATGCTTAGCACTGTTAAGACCGGTAAAAGTCAGGTGATTTCTATCCCCCGCATATAGGTGGATACTGCTCATGACTAGCCTGGTGCTATCATGGAATAACCATGTGTTAATGAATTGGAGACCGGGCGGGATGTAGGAGCAGCAGGACATGGGTTCTGTGTGCTAGTAGTCTCCCATCTGTGTCGCATAGGACCCCTTTCGGGAAGCGCCCCTTCATTCAAATTGAACGTGTCAATCACTTAACGGAGTAGGTGTGGGTACCTCCCATGAAGCCCAGTAAGGTTATTTGAGCCGGTGATGGAGATGTTGATGCCTAACACTCAGGGCTTCAGATGTACCGTGGGCAAGTATTCTGAGCAACCTAGTATGGTCCGTGGACAGGCGGGGCATGACTGACCTGGCATGACCGTGGGCAGTTATAGCTTGAGCGACCTGGCATTGAGATAACCCCCGGTGTAGAAGGGCCCATGGCCGTCCCGTGCATTGTGTTCTCGAATTTCGTGAGTGGCAGCTTACGACTGCCATGGTCGGATATGTCGGGCTAGTGTACGACATTTTATCCCCAGCTGGGTAGGAATCGATTATAATCGCCATCGCTCCTAGACAGTGAGTAATTGACTGTAGACCGCTACCCGTAGAATCTATGGAACTAAAGATGGTTATGTTTTGGAACCTGAAAGGCTATTGATGAAATAGTCATGCTTGCATGAGTAAGTAGTCAAGTGCATGCTATAGCTCAGGTGCAAAACTAGTAAAGTAGATTAATTATAAAAGTGACTGCCAACACCCAAAATTGTGTTTTACTTACAAAAGAGATTTCATGCAAATGGTATGTGTAGCCAGCCCTACATATAGCCTACATGATCCTTGCAGTCTCAATATTTCTGGTTTATGAAGGGTAAGTCTAGCCGAGTACCTTCTTGTACTCAGGGTTTTATCCCTTGTTGTTGCAGATGGACAATGCTTCTATGGCTACTGTGAGAACTGCCTGTACTCTGTTATGGGTGATGACTAGACCATGGGCGTGGTCCACTCTTATCCTTATATGATGCTTTTGTTGGACGGATCAGGTTGATGGCACAGTATTATGAACCGTTTAAACTTTTGTTTCAAAACTATGTTGCTTCCGCTACGGTTCCCAAACTATGGTTTGTAATATTGTTTCGTACTCCGATGGATTTTGAACTATGTGTGAACTACAATGTATCTTGTGGACATGTACACTAAATTATTACGATCTTGGCTGATGTTGAAATGTTTGAAATCCTTCAAGATTTCGGGACTACTGGGTTTGTACGAGCTTAAGTACCTGATAATCTTTGTGAAAGCAGAGATTCCAGTGCTTAATCTGTTATAAATTGGTCGGTTCTGCTACACGACTATTCTGAGCAATCTCGCATGGTCCGTGGCCAGGCAAAGCCTGACTGACCTGGCATGACCGTGGGCAGTTATAGCTTGAGCGACCTGGCATTGAGATCACCCCCGGTGTAGAAGGGCCCATGGCCGTCCCGCGTGTTGTGTTCTCGAATTTCCAGAGTGGCAGCCGATGGCTATCGAGCGCAAGTGTGATCAGGCGAGTGTGCGACATGTAACACCTTAGGTGTTAAGCAACCCTAAATGCATAACCTGACATCTCATGAGCAGAAAGCATCATCATCTCATGTTGCATTTCTTTTGTTAAGTGTCATTTCATGTGTGCTCATATGATGCTCTGCTTGTTGGAATGCTTGTTTGTCTTGGTTGTGGAGTGTTAGAGTCTTTTAGTAGATGAACCTTGTTGGGGAGTCAAAATGAAGTTAGGTTTGTGTTGGTCATTTTGGCTAACTAAGTCTCTAACCCCAGTTGCCTTAATAGAGCCCTAGGAGTCCTTTTGTTTGACTAACTGAGACTTCCTTGTTAGAAGCTTCAGTATGACTTGTGGGCCCTTAACCAAAAAAGTGTGTAGAATTTAGTATAGAACACAAAGTGGTGTTAAGGCCCAACTCATGAAAATGGGTTTTTTAACAAGGTGTTTGGGACCCACAAGGCAGATTTGAGGGAGTTTAGACTTAGAAAATTTCAAGTCCCTAACTGACCAAACAGTTAAGTGGAATGGAGCGGAAGTCAACTTTGGAGCTTCTCGGGGCAATCTAGGCAGAACCAGAGACCATCTTGTAACCAAAGTTGTAGCTGACATGTAGCTCTAAGCAAAGGAGCAAGTGGTTTAGCGTTTCACCGAGCGGATTAGGAGATAATCGCGTGCAAAGTTGGGCTGTCAGTCGGCTGATGGCCATGAATCGGGCCGGGCCGTGCCGTGCCGGCGCGCGCGGCGTCGTGGCCGACCCGCCAGGACTTGGCCGCCGCGTGGCGCTCGACGGCCGGCAAGCCAGCGTCCAGCGCGGGCGGCGTGGCAAGCAACAGGCCGCGCCTCCATTGCCGAAGCCGCACTCCCTCCTTTCTGTCGCCCCGCCGGGCTCGCGCTCGCTCTCGACTCCCGCTCTCGTTCGCCGTCGCCGAGCCGGCAAGCGCCACGCCGTTCACCGCCGTCTGCCGTTTCACCGGACATCCATCCAACCACCAAGCTTCGCCGTGAGCCCCCAACACACCCGTGCTACCCTTAGCACCATTGTTAGAAGCTAGGATGAGCCGCCGGGGATGAGCGCAAGGCCACCCATGACCGCCATGGCCGGTGCGCTCGGTCTGCCGTGGCCACCCTCTTCCCGAGCTCAACCATCTGCCCTAGCTAGCGTTTTGAATCGCCTCGGTATGCTGGAGCTAGTGGTGGTGACGGTTAGGCGATACCGATTAGGTGGAAGCGCGGAGTACTTACGCCGTCGTCCGCCGCTTGCCAAGGTCGCCGGAGTGGCACCGCCGTGGACATGGGTGCTCGGAGCTTGCACCCTGGCTCCAGAGCCTTGGGTTAGCGTTAGGAAGGTCGCCGGAGTAGATCTCGAGGGTAGTTTGAGCCGTCGTGGCGGGATCGGTCGGTGTGTAGCTAGGGACCGCCGCGCCGCGTTGTCCGCCATCGCCGTCGTGAAACTCGATCCGAGCGTGCGCTGGGACAGTAGGTGGTTACCACTCGAGGTGCGGAAGGTTGAGGAGAGTCCGGTGGGGAGTGGTTTCGCGGGGGAGTTCGCCGCGGTGAGATACGCCGCGGTCAAACTCTCCCTGTTCTGTGTGTCTGAGTCGTGGGGTCGGGTTGACCCCAAGGGCCCGCGCGTGGTCAGCGAGTCCAGTTCTGCTGTGTGCACTGGTTCGGGTATCTTAGCAGTTTCAGTTTGAATGTTTTTCAGGGTTTTGTTAATTAGTTTCAGAAATTTGTTGCATTGCTTGTTTAATTCATATCTTGCTAAATATAAATGCAAAAAAGGTGGAACAAGTTTTGTTAGGATTGTTATGTTGAGGTCTATGCATGAAAAATATAATATGTCCAGTTTGTGGTGATTTCTGTGTAGTTATATTTAATTTATGTTTAGGCTGAAACCTTGTTGTAATGCATAGTAGTAAATTGTATTTATCTCAGAAAAATGTGATTCTTGTTTTGTTAGGTTTGTGTTGAGGAATAGTTTCTGGGAAAAATGTAAAATTAGGATGCTTGTGAAATAATTTGGCAGTAGTAATTAAAATGATTAAATGTTTGTTTCTTGTTTATTTTGTAATAATTAAAATATGAAGAGTATGGACTTGGTAATTTTACTGACTGCTCTTGTGCTAAGAAGTTCAGAAGAAAATTATGAAATCTGTTGTTTGATACTTTGTGCTAAGGTGTGTAGTTCAAAGCACCTTTCATGATAGAATTGTCTTTTTCATAGGGGGTAGAGTCTAGGTCTAAATGGGGTGAAAATTCGACAGAGGATTAGATTAAGTGTTGTTAATCTCCAGTAATTTTTGTAGAGTTTTTACAAGCTGTCTAGGATGGGTTGCTGTTATAGGTTGGTTTGTTTAGAGTTAGTCTAGCTCTGGCTAGAGGTTAATAAACCCGTTAAGCAAACTTTGATGTGGTGACAACAGGACGTAGTAAGTTAGTTATGTTAAATAGGTGGTTTGTTAACAGTAGATGACATGTGCTTATCTCCTGAACTGTACTTCGTGTTGCATCATCATGCATCCCATGTGCATTCAAGTTGTTCATTCATGTACCGCATCATGCAGGATCGGTAGTGGAAGCTCAGGACCCGACGCCGGAGGGGAGCAGTGCCAGGAGGAGGCACGGAGGAGAGGGTTCGGAAGAGGAGACGCTGAGGACCTGCCGGAGTGCCGTGATCACCAGCCCCGCCGACTTCGAGCGAGGCAAGCCCCGGAGCATTTTCTCCTACGGTTACAAATTTACCGTTACAAGTTAACCTGATATGATTGTTGCATTAGGTTATAGGAGTTGTGTGATACCGTTGCTGCATTGATTAATTATCCTTGTCCACCTGCAAACATTACCTTGTTATCCGTTGATAAGTCTAGGCTCGTTTATGCTTAGCCTGCTTAGACCGGTAAAAGTCGGGTGATTTCCTGTCTCCCGCATATAGGTGGATACTAAACATGTTTAGCCTGGTGCTATCATGGAGAGAACCATGTGATAATTAATCTGAGACCGGGCGGGATGTAGGAGCAGCAGGACATGGGTTCGGTGTGCTAGTAGCTCCACGTCTGAGTCGATTAGGGACCCGCGAAGGCACACCTCAGTCATTTTGAACGCGTCAATCACTTAACAGAGCAGGTGAGGGATCGGTACCTCCCGTGAAGCCGAGTAAGGTTTTTCGAGCCGGTGATGGGATGTTGACGCCTAACCACCTGGGGCTTATATGTACCGTGGGCAATAGATTCATCGATCGACTGGCATGGTCCGAGGGCAGCAGGGCCTGATCGACCTGGCATGAGACCATGGGCAGTTAAGCTTGAGCGACCTGGCATGAGATAAACCCCGGTGTAGAAGGGCCCATGCCGTCCCGCGATTTGGGTTCTCGAACCTCCTGAAGTGGTCGCCAACGGCCACCTGGCAGGGGTGTCGGGCGAGTGTGCGACATTTTATCCCGCTGGGAGTAGAATCGATTATAATCGCCATCGCTCCTGGTTAGTGAGTAACTTGACTGAGCGTGTTACCGTAGTAATATATGGAATTAATGATGGTTATGGTTGGTGAATCTGAAAGGCTATTATGAAATAGTCACTCTTGCTTGATTAAGTAGTCAAGTGTTTGCTCTAGAACAGGTGCAAATCTAGTTAATCAGGTTGATTACATAAAATTGACTGCTAATACTCTAATGATGATTATTTAATAATGAAACGCTTTCTTGCAAAAAGGTAAGTGTGGCCAACCCCAGATACAGCCTTGCATAATCCTTGGTGTCGGTTATTCTGGTTTATGATGGGTAGGTAAGTGATGTAGCCAGTATCCTTCTCGTACTCAGGGTTCTATCCCTGTTGTTGCAGAGGGGCAATGCTTCTTCGGCTATTCGAGAACTGTCTGTACCCCGTCGAGGGCAGAAGTGACTAGACCATGGGCATGGTCAACTCTTATCTTCCCTGATGCTTTGGTGGACTGATCAAGCATATGGCACTGTATTGTGAACTAAGGACTTGTGTTTCAAAACTATGTCGCTTCCGCTTTTGAATTCAAACTATGGTTTGTAATAACTGTTGAACTCCGATGTATTTGAACTATGTGCGAACTGATGATGTATGTCGTGGACATGTACGCTAATCTATTACGATCTTGGTTAAAGTTGAATGACTTGAAATCCTTTGAGATTTCCGACTACCGGGTTTATACGAGCTTAAGTACTTGTAGTCTCTGCGCAAGCAGCGATTCGGGTGCTTAATCTGGTATAAATTGGTCGGTTCTGTCACAGCTGGCATCGGAGCGTGGTTAGCGTTACTGTTCATGATTCTATTTGAAGAACTGTATTTTCAAATAAAATTCCTCCATTGTCAAAACTTGTAGCTATAGTAGTTCTGAAAAACCTTCTTATAAAGATTGAGGTGTGCCATTGATCAAGTCCTTATGCCCAATAGGAACTTAGGTGGCTATTTAGTAGTACTAACTTTGGGGGTCGTGCATCATACTTATTTTCTGTTTATTCTGTCGTCCATACGGCAAGGGTGAAATTGTATGGATGCTATTCTCGGAATAGTAATGTATGGATCAATTGCCTCTACGCTAAAGGTAATAAGAGTTGTGAGAGCATGATTGGACAACCGCCAATCTAGGGTGCTTATATGATACTGATGCGTATACCTGTTCCACACAAGTATATGTGAAAGTATTGATTGTGGGAGTAATAATTTCTGATGGGTGCATATACTGCTTACGTGTATACCGGGTGTACACCTAAGGAGTATTAGATTTAAAATTCCGCAGTGCATGATATTCATACTGGGGAGGGCTGAAGTGAGTTTCTGCAGGTACGCTAACTTGCGAACGTGTAGTACGTTTAGTTAACGTTATGAGTGAGCGTGTATGCCACCGCTTAGCCATTAGATTGTTAGGCAGTGAGCTTTAGGCGTGAGGACGTATGAAACGAGGCATGCATCATGATCATATACTCTTGCATTAATCTTACTTTCTTTCCCTTATGGTTCCGTCCCGTTTTTCTAATAAAAGTTGTTCTCAAACTAATAAAAATCTATGTGTGGGTACACTTCTTACAGATGGCACGCACCAAGCGCACTGCTCGCAAGTCCACGGGAGGCAAGAGGCCTAACTACATGCTGGGGCCATGGACCGATGAGGGATCAGAGGACTTTTTGGGAGAGTTTGGGATGCCCACTATCCTCTGGAGAGTTCTGCACCTGGTCGGATATCAGGAGGGCCAGGAGCCGCAGTACGATTGGCACCGTGTGCAGTTGTCAGAGGATCGTCACGTGTACACGGTGGAGATCGACGTGCCTAGCCGTGATGATCAAGATCACGTCTGGTGCCGCCGGTGTTTGCTTTGCAGGGAGGACCCCCTGGGATGCAGCCAACAGGGTCGCATACACAGTTCTCCGGGATATCATGGAGGATCATCTGGAGGTGGTTGCCCAAGCTACCGCCAGTATCTTCCCGACGACAGACCCTTACCAGGCAGTGTGGCGTCAGCCAGGCGCTACCGTACTTGAGGCTAGCTCTCTTGAGGGAGCATTGTGCTGGACCAGCAGGGAGTGCTATGGCTGCTCTGATGGCTACTTATGGGTGCCTGTCGCGCAGCTATGATCATCTGGATCATATTCTTAGTGAGGAGATGGCTGCACAACATCGCCGGCAGGAGGAGCACACTACAGAGATAGACCTCCTCACTACACAGCTAGCTCAGTTGACAGTAGAGAGAGACCAGGCACTTCAGAGGGAGCAGGAGACTGCTCATCAGCTTGCCATTCAGCAGGGGTCGACTACTTTCTTGGCCTCGGTCATGAGGGAGACTGAGGAGGCGCTTCGAGGAGTTTGTGCTGAGGGCATTCGTGTTTCAGAGGAGAACAGGCTGCTGAGGTTGCGAGTGGGAGACCTAGAGCTGCAACTCCATCACCTGCAGGACTACAACGACCGTGCACGAGGAGATCCACCGCAGGGAGAATGAGAGGAACCCCATCTTTCCCCAGGAGGATCCGGAGCCGAGTAGTTCTTCTAGTAGTTCTTCAGATATGTCTAGTGAGGACGGTGACGTTGGTGAGATCGCTAGAGAGTAGTCTAGATCGTATGCTTAGCGCCTAGATGGTCTTTTGCGTATGTTGGCACGCCCGATCTTTTGGTGTGTTGGCTGGATGTAAGCATGGGTAGCAGACTTATGTGATGTGTGTGAGACCTTGGGAAGTCCCATATGTATGGGCAAAACTATGGATGTTATGTTATCTTTTGCATGATGTGTTAAGTGATCTTGTTATGTGTTGATGCGATGTGGATTGAAATTCATTGTACCTCTGTCATTGTTTGGTGAATCGTTTTCCGAATAATTTCAGTGGGTATGATTTATTGTTCTCTACAAGTTGCAACTTCGCCTAATGGTCGCTTACTATCCTATATGCAGATGACGACAACTCGTAGTGGAGCAGGCGGTAGTGGTGGAAATGAGGACCCCAGAGAAAACCGCAATCCACCACCTCCTCCACCCCGACGGCTGAGCAACTTTTTGCTCAATTCTTGGAAGCCAGCGCAACATCGAAGCTTTGCTGAGGGAGAACTTGGCGCAGGGACATCAACGCCCTGAGCCGAACCAATATAGTTCTTTCAAGGATTTCTTGGATACTAAACCGCCTATCTTCAAGGAAGCTACGGAACCGTTGGAGGCAGAAGAATGGCTGCACACTCTGGAGCAGAAGTTTCGTTTGCTCAGGCTCACAGAAGAACTAAAAGCAGAATATGCCGCGCATCAGTTGCAGGGGCCAGCCGGGATTTGGTGGGGACATCACCGCACCACCTACCCTGCCAATGTTCCCATCACTTGGAGGGTGTTTACTGCTGCTGTCCGAGGTCATTACATTCCGCCGGGTTTGACCCAGATGAAGGTGGCCGAGTTCATGAACCTGACACAGGGGACTCGATCTGTTACGGAGTACCATCACATATTCAATTCACTGGCTCGTTATGTCCCAGACTTCGTTGACACAGACGCTAAGAAGATTGCTAGTTTCAAGAGAGGCTTGAACACTAAAATGGGAAAGTCAGTGGGTACATCGTCCCGTACCAATTTCAGTGACTTCATAAGTGACTGTCTGATTCAAGAGAATCATAACAACAAGCATGCTGCTAGCAAGGCCCGGAAGAGGACCTTTGAATCAGGATCATCACAACCCAGAGGACCACCAGCTCAGCGAAATCTGTATCGACCACCAGCGCCGGGGGCACGTTTTAGGCCGCCGCAGAAGAAGAATCAGCCACAAGCTCAGCGCAATCAGAAGCCATACAAGATAGCTGCTGCTCAGGCTCGTGGAGGTCAAGGCAGTTCTTCAGGGAACAAACCGTTGGTTCGGGGACCATGCTACAACTGCAACCAAGAGGGGCACTTCGCAAGATACTGCCCCTACCCAAAGAAGCAACAGGCCAACTACCCCGCACGCCTGCACAACATGACCGCTGAAGAAGCTCGTGCTGGAGAGCCCGTGACTGCTGGTATGTGCCTTGTTAATCACCATCCTGCAGTCGTTTTGTTTGATACTGGATCATCGCATTCGTTCATGAGTAAAGCATTTGCACAAAAGCATGATCAAGAGGTGTCTGAAATGGATTATGGGTTTCGCGTAAGCTCTGTGGGGAGTAATGTGTTGTCTAGGCAGATGGTCCGTAATGCAACCATCGACATCGGAGGGCATAAGTTTGGAGCCAATTTAGTAGTTTTGCCAGGGCTCAGTATGGATGTAGTCCTAGGAATGAGTTGGATGAGTATGTGGAAAGCGGTGTTAGACACTGCAGGAAGAACTCTTACCTTGTCTGATCCAGGAGGGACAACAAGTTACGTATCTCTTCCTCGAGGGGCTGATTTTGTTGATCTATCTTGTACCTTATCTATAGAGGACCTGTCAAAAATTCCAGTTGTTCGGGATTTCCCAGACGTCTTTCCAGATGAGTTGCCGGGTTTACCGCCCAAGCGGGCTGTAGAGTTTACCATTGAGCTGTTACCAGGGACTGCACCGATCTCGAGAAGCCTTATCGTATGCCGCCCAATGAGTTAGCCGAACTCAAGACGCAGATTAAGGAACTTTTGGACAAGGGTTTCATTCAACCTAGTGTGTCAGAGTGGGGATGTCCAGCTTTGTTTGTCAAGAAGAAGGACAAGTCTCTACGGATGTGTGTGGATTATCGACCGCTTAATGCCGTGACCGTTAAGAACAAATATCCGTTGCCACGGATAGATATTTTGTTTGACCAGTTATCCAGAGCCAAAGTATTCTCCAAGATCGATCTGAGATCAGGATATCATCAAATTAGAATCCGACCACAAGATATCCCAAAGACTGCTTTTTCAACCAGATATGGCCTATACGAGTATTTAGTCATGTCTTTTGGATTGACAAATGCTCCAGCTTACTTTATGAGTTTGATGAACTCGGTATTCATGCCAGAACTAGATAAGTTTGTAGTGGTGTTCATTGATGATATTTTGGTTTATTCTGAGAACCCGGACGACCATGCAGAACATTTGAGGATCGTCTTGACAAGACTCCGGGAACATAAACTTTACGCTAAGTTTAGTAAATGCGAGTTTTGGTTGAAGCAAGTACAATTCCTTGGTCACATCCTGTCGGCTGGCAGAGTGGGAAGCTCCAATTGTCGAGGAGCTCTGGACCCTAGCAAAGTACGATGGAGTGGGAAGCTCCAACTTCAGTTGGGAGTTCGGAGTTTTCTCGGTTTAGCAGGGTATTATCGTCGTTTCATTCCCGATTTCTCCAAGATTGCCAAGCCCATGACAAATGCTTCAGAAGGATCAGAAGTTTGAGTGGACAGAGAAGTGTGAAACAGCTTTCCGTACCTTGCGGAAACTATTAACCACTGCCCCTGTCTTAGCTCAACCAGATATCGAGAAGCCGTTTGATGTCTTCTGCGACGCATCAAAAGTTGGTTTAGGTTGTGTTCTTATGCAAGAAGGCAGAGTGATTGCTTATGCTTCACGTCAGTTGAGAAAACATGAAGTTAATTATCCTACGCATGACTTGGAATTAGCTGCTGTGGTACACGCTCTAAAAATATGGAGACATTATCTGCTTGGTAACGTCTGTAACATGTACACGGACCACAAAAGTCTCAAGTATATCTTTACTCAACCTGAACTGAATATGAGGCAGAGAAGATGGCTTGAGTTGATTAAGGATTATAATTTGCAGATACATTATCACCCTGGAAAAGCAAATGTGGTTGCTGATGCACTAAGTCGGAAGTCGCATTGTAATAACTTGAGGTTACAACCAAAGGACGAGTTTAGTCTCGTACACCCTGTGATCCTGCGTCACATCGAGCTGCAGAGCACCTTAGTTGATCAGATTCTAGAAGGGCAGAAAACAGACAAGGGAATCTATTATATCAAAGAAAAGCTAAGAGCTGCCACTGAACCCGTAAAACATTTCCGAGTTGATGATAAGGGAGTGTTATGGTTTGATAATCGCTTAGTGGTACCCAAGAATAGGGAACTCAAAAATCAGATTATGGATGAGGCTCATCTTTCTAAATTGTCTATCCATCCCGGGAGCACTAAGATGTATCAAGATTTGCGTCCAAGATTTTGGTGGACCAAAATGAAGAAGGAAATTGCCGCATATGTAGCCAGATGCGACACGTGTTGTCGAGTGAAGGCCATTCACCTGAAGCCAGCCGGAACACTTCAACCTTTATCAATACCTGAATGGAAGTGGGAAGAAGTGAGTATGGATTTTATCACCGGTTTGCCTACCACTCAGAAGGGAAACGATTCAATATGGGTAATAGTAGACCGTCTCACCAAGACCGCTCATTTCATACCAGTTAAAACTTGTTATCGAGCACCAGACTATGCAGAGATTTATATCAATCAGATTGTCCGATTGCATGGTATTACCCAAAGTCATAGTTTCGGATCGCGGAACACAAAGTTCACTGCACCATTCTGGGAGAAACTGCAAAAGGAATTAGGTACCAAGTTAATCCATAGTTCAGCTTACCATCCCCAGACTTCAGGCAAACTGAAAGGGTAAATCAGGTTTGAGAGGATATGTTGAGAGCATGTGTGATATCCGCGAAGGGATCTTGGGAGAAGTGGTTGCCATTAGTAGAATTTGCTTACAACAACAGTTATCAAGAAAGCATTCATATGGCACCTTTCGAAGCTCTGTTGGCAGAAGATGCAGAACACCAGTAAGTTGGTTGACCAGGAGAACGTCGCTACTATGGGATTGACTTCGTTAGGGAGCAGAAGAACATGTTAGAATAATTCAACAACATATCGCAGCGGCACAGTCCCGACAGAAAAGCTATTGCCGATAAGCGAGAAGGCCGCTTGAATTCAAAGTAGGTGACTATGTGTATTTGAATGTATCCCCATGAAAGGAGTTAGACGTTTTGGTGTGAAAAGAAGTTAGCGCCAAGGTTTTGTGGACCCTATAGGATAATGGAAAGGAGGGGAGAAGTGGCTTATCAACTACAGTTACCTGAACATTTAAAGGCTATATTCCCTGTATTCCATGTGTCACAATTAAAGAAATGTCTTCGAGTTCCGGAAGAGGAAGTACACCGGCCAATATCAAGTTACAATCCGACCTTACTTACTCGGTGAAGCCATATCGAGTACTCGATGGGAAGAAAGAGTGACTCGCGGAAGAATCTTGAAGCATATAAGGTGTCTTGGAGTGAACAAGACGACGAGATGCCACATGGGAAAACGAAGACTATCTAAGGAAGTATATCCACAGTTTTATAAAGATTGGTTAGTAACCTAAATCTCGGGACGAGATTCCTTTAAGGAGGGGAGGGCTGTAACACCTTAGTGTTAAGCAAACCCTAAATGCATACCTGAGATCTCATGAGCAGAAAGCATCATCATCTCATGTTGCATTTCTTTTGTTAAGTGTCATTTCATGTGTGCTCATATGATGCTCTGCTTGTTGGAATGCTTGTTTGTCTTGGTTGTGGAGTGTTAGAGTCTTTTAGTAGTAGATGAACCTTGTTGGGAGTCAAAATGAAGTTAGGTTTGTGTTGTCATTTTGGCTAACTAAGTCTCTAACCCCAGTTGCCTTAATAGAGCCCTAGGAGTCCTTTTGTTTGACTAACTGAGACTTCCTTGTTAGAAGCTTTGTATGACTGTGGGCCCTTAACCAAAGTGTGTAGAATTTAGTATAGAACAAAAGTTGTTTAAGGCCCAACTCATGAAAATGGGTTTAAACAAGGTGTTTTGGGACCCACAAGGCAGATTTGAGGGAGTTTAGACTTAGAAAATTTTCTAAGTCCCTAACTGACCAAACAGTTTCGTGGAGTCAACTTTGGAGCTTTCTCGGGGGCAATCTAGGCCGAACCAGAGATCAATCTTGTAACCAAAGTTGTAGCTGACATGTAGCTCTAAGCAAAGGAGCAAGTGGTTTAGCGTTTCACCGAGCGGATTAGGAGATAATCGCGTGCAAAGTTTGGCTGTCAGTCGGCCTGATGGCCACTGAATGGCCGGGCCGCCGTGCCGTGCCGGCCGCGCGGCGGTCGTCGTGCCGGCCGCGCCAGGACTTGGCCGCCGCGTGGCGCTCGACGGCCCACAAAGCCAGCGTCCGCGCGCGGCGCAAGCAACAAAGCCGCCTCGCCCTGCCGAAGCCGCACTCCCTCCTTTCTGTCCGCCCACGCTCGCTCTCTCGCCCTCGCTCTCGTCGTCTCGCCGCCTCGCCCGAGCCGGCAAGCGCCACCGCCGTCACCGCCGTCCTGCCGCCAGCACCGACCATCCCTCTAACCACCAAGCTTCGCCGTGAGCCCCCACCCCCGTGCTACCCTTAGCACCCTGTAGGAAGTCTAGGTGAGCCTCGGGATGAGCCGCCGCCATGACCGCCATGGCCGGTGCGCTCGCTCCGCCGTGGCCAACCCTCTTCCCGAGCTCACCATCTGCCCTAGCTAGCGTTCTTGAATCGCCTCGGTATGCTGGAGCTAGTGGTGGTGACGGTTAGGCCGATTAGGGTCTGGAAGCGCGAGTACGCCGTCGTCCGCCGCTTGCCAAGGCGCCGGAGTGGCACCGCCGTGGACATGGGTGCTCGGAGCTTGCACCCTGGCTTCCGAGCCTTGGGTTAGCGTTAGGAAGGTCGCCGGAGTAGATGTCGAGGGTCGGATGAGCCCGTCGTGGCCGGAGCCGGCCGGCGTAGCTAGGGCCGCGCCGCCGTGTCCGCCATCGCCGTCGGCGAACTCGATCTGCGTGTGCGCTGGGCCAGCCGAGGGTACCATCGGGTGCGGAAGGTTGAGGGGAGTCCGCCGGTGGGGATGGTTTCGCAGGGGAGTTCGCCGTCGGTGAGCTCCGCCGCGGTCAACCTCTCCCGTGTTCTGTGTGTCTGACGCGTGGGGTCGGGTTGACCCGAGGGCCCACGTGTCAGCGAGTCCAGTTCTGTCTGTGTGCACTGGTTCGGGTACTCTTAGCAGTTTCAGTTTGAATGTTTTAAGGGTTTTGTTAATTAGTTTCAGAAATTGTTGCATTGCTTGTTTAATTCATATCTTTCTAAATATAAATGCTAAAAAGGTGGAACAAGTTTTGTTAGGATTGTTATGTTGAGGTCTATGCATGAAAAATATAATATGTCCAGTTTGTGGTGATTTCTGTGTAGTTATATTTAATTTATGTTTAGGCTGAAATCTTGTTAAATGCATAGTAAATTGTATTTATCTCAGAAAAATGTGATTCTTGTTTTGTTCGGTTTGTGTTGAGGATAGTTTCTGGGAAAAAGTAAAATGAGGATGCTCTGTGAAATAATTTGGCAGTAGTAATTAAAATGATTAAATTCTGTTTTCTTGTTTATTTGTAATAATTAAAATATGAAGAGTATGGACTTGGTAAATTTCACTGACTGCTCTTGTGCTAAGAAGTTCAGAAGAAAATTATGAAATCTGTTGTTTGATACTTTGTGCTAAGGTGTGTAGTTCAAAGCACCTTTTCATGATAGAATTTGTCTTTTTCATAGGGGGTAGAGTCTAGGTCCAAATGGGTGAAATTTGGACAGAGGATTAGATTAAGTGTTGTTAATCTCCAGTAATTTTTGTAGAGTTTTTCCAAGCTGTCTAGGATGTGTTGCTGTTATAGGTTGGTTTGTTTAGAGTTAGTCTAGCTCTGGCTAGAGGTTAATAAACCCGTTAAGCAAACTTTGATGTGGTGACAACAGGACGTAGTAAGTTAGTTATGTTAAATTAGGTGGTTGATTAACAGTAGATGACATGTGCTTATCTCCTGACTGTACTTCGTGTTGCATCATCATGCGTCCTATGTGCATTCAAGTTATTCATTCATGTACCGCATCATGCAGGATCGGTAGTGGAAGCTCAGGACCCGACGCCGGAGGAGCAGCGCCAGGAGGAGGCACCGGAGGAGAGGGTTCCGGAAGGAGACGCTGAGGACCTGCCGGAGTGCCGTGATCACCGCCCCGCCGACTTCGAGCGAGGCAAGCCCGGAGCATTTTCTCCTACGGTTTACAAATTACCGTTTACAAGTTAACGTGATATGATTGTTGCATTAGGTTATAGGAGTTGTGTGATACCGTTGCTGCATGATTAATTATCCTTGTCCACCTGCAAACATTACCTTGTTATCCTGATAAGTCTAGGCTCGTTTATGCTTAGCCTGCTTAGACCGGTAAAAGTCGGGTGATTTCCTGTCTCCCGCATATAGGTGGATACTAAACAGTTTAGCCTGGTGCTATCATGGAGAGAACCATGTGATAATTAATCTGAGACCGGGCGGGATGTAGGAGCAGCAGGACATGGGTTCGGTGTGCTAGTAGTCTCCCGTCTGAGTCGATTAGGACCCGACGAAGGCACACCTCAGTCATTTTGAACGCGTCAATCACTTAGCGGAGCAGGTGCGGGTACCTCCCGTGAAGCCGAGTAAGGTTTTTCGAGCCGGTGATGGAGATGTTGACGCCTAACACCTGGGGCCTTATATGTACCGTGGGCAACTATTCTGATCGACCTGGCATGGTCCGAGGGCAGGCAGGGCCTGATCGACCTGGCATGACCGTGGGTCAGTTATAGCTTGAGCGACCTGGCATTGAGATAACCCTCGGTGTAGAAGGGTCCATGGCCGTCCCGCGATTTGGGTTCTCGAACCTCCTGAAGTGGTCGCCAACGGCCACCTGGCAGGATGTGTCGGGCGAGTGTGCGACATTTTATCCCCAGCTGGTAGGAATCGATTATAATCGCCATCGCTCCTGGTTAGTGAGTAACTTGACTGAGCATGTGTTACCGTAGTAATATATGGAATTAATGATGGTTATGGTTGGTGAATCTGAAAGGCTATTGATGAAATAGTCACTCTTGCTTGTTTAAGTAGTCAAGTGTTTGCTCTAGAACAGGTGCAAATCTAGTTAATCAGGTTGATTACATAAAATTGACTGCTAATACTCTAATGATGATTATTTAATAATGAAAACGCTTTCTTGCAAAAAGGTAAGTGTGGCCAACCCCAGATACAGCCTTGCATAATCCTTGGTGTCGGTTATTTCTGGTTTATGACGGGTAAGTCTAGCTGAGTACCTTCTCGTACTCAGGGTTCTATCCCTTGTTGTTGCAGATGGGCAATGCTTCTTCGGCTATTGCGAGAACTGTCTATAGCGATCGAGGGCAGTGACTAGACCATGGGCATGGTCAACTCTTATCTTCCCTGATGCTTTTGTGGACTGATCAAGCATATGGCACTGTATTGTGAACTAAGGACTTGTGTTTCAAAACTGTGTCGCTTCCGCTTTTGAATTCAAACTATGGTTTGTAATAACTATTGAACTCCGATGTATTTGAACTATGTGCGAACTGAATGTATGTCGTGGACATGTACGCTAATCTATTACGATCTTGGTTAAAGTTGAATGACTTGAAATCCTTTGAGATTTCCGGACTACCGGGTTTATACGAGCTTAAGTACTTGTAGTCTCTGCGCAAGCAGCGATTCGGTGCTTAATCTGGTATAAATTGGTCAGTTCTGTCACACGACATTTTATCCCTAGCTGGGTAGGAATCGATTATAATCGCCATCGCTACTGGAGAGTGAGTAACTTGACCAGGCATGTGTTACCGTAGTAACATATGGAACTAAGATGGTTACGATGTTGAACCTGAAAAGGCTATTGATGAAATAGTCACTCTTGTTTGGTTAAAGTAGTCAAGTGCTTGTGCTAGATCAGGTGCAAATCTAGTTAATCAGGATCAACTATAAAAGGGACTGCCAACACCTAAAATTAAGTTTTATTCATTAAAAGCTTCATGCAAAATGGTATGTTGAGCCAGCCCTAGATATAGTCTACATGAATCCTTGGAGTCTCATTATTTCGGGTTTATGACGGGTAAGTCTAGCTGAGTACCTTCTTGTACTCAGGGTTTTATCCCTTATTGTTGCAGATAGACAATGCTTCTATGGCTACTGTGAGAACTGCATGTACCCCGTTACGGGTGATGACTAGACCAAGGGCATGGTCCACTCTTATCCTTTCCTGATGCTTTTGCTGGACTGATTTAACACCTCAAGTGTTTACATGAGTAAAATATTGTCATGTCATCATTAGCATTTCATAGCATCACCATGTGCTAGCTCACCTTGAGATGCATTCACTAAATGAGTTTCATTCCTAATATGTGATCATCTTTGTTTATAAGCTTGTGATGCAGCTCAAAAACCTAATTTAGAATGTCATATGAAGTAACTTGTGTTCATTTCCACATGACTAAAGTCATGTAAAGGTATGGATCCAAGTTCAACAATTCAAAAGAACTAAAATCTATTAGCTAAAAACTTGGAAAAACATTAAAATTTTATATAAGTTCATTAGCCCTTTCTAGTTACTCAAAATCTGTGCATATTTAGGGGCTGACCCTAAAAGCTTTTTGGTAGATCTTGAGGAGAGGTACAACTTTGATATTCAAAGTTTTCAAATTTCTGTACAAAATTTCAAGTAATTATGAATTTACTTAAACCTTGGAAATGGTTCCCTTTGACTTTGAACTTGTATTCCAAAAACTATTTGAAATCTGAGTTTGAGATCTACATCAAGTTGTAGAAAATTTCAAATGAACATTTCATACATTGACCATTTTTCAAGTGTCAATGCAAAATCAAAAGTAATTTTGCTTTACTGCAAAACCCTAGTTCTGTCCCCTTTTCAAATTTCCATTTGAAATGGATTTGACTGTTTTGATCAATTGACATATTTCCAGTTGGAATCAGCCATAGGGTGTTCAAGAAAAGTTGGTGTAACTTTCAAACTCTACCTTTTATATATTGGCAAAATTCGAAGTTGTTCAGAAAATTCAAGAGTAATTTTGAATTCAGTTTGGTCCAAATTTGATTTTGAACTCCATTTCAAATCCAGGCAGAATTGACTTTGATTCTTAAAGCAACTTGTAGAACACAAAATTTGGAGCAACTTTTGTTTTAAGAGTTTTTGTCGTGCAGTTCAAAAATCTGGAGAATTTAGAAAAGGGGTAAACCTGATACTGTAGCTACAGGAGGGGGAGTGCACCGCCGGAGCAGGGCAGGCCGCCGCGTTGCTGCGCACCTGGCCTGGGTCGTCTCCGCGCCCTCCGCGTGTCTGGCCACGTAACTGGGAGTCCGTTTGCTTCACTCAGCCGGTGGCAAGCCTTGAGAGCTTCCCCAACCTTCCATCGTTCGTGTCCGCCACCTCCTCTTTGTCCTCCTCTGTTTCCAGTCAAGCTCCGGCGAGCTCGTTTACCGTCGTCGCTGTGTCTCGGTCCTCTCCATCTCCCAGATAGCTCTGCCTGCATCCTTGCTCTCCTGAGCTAGCTAACCCGAGCCCTAGAGCTTGCAACCGCCGTCGCCACGGTTTTCTTCCTCGCTGCCGGCAGGGAGCCGCCGCGGGTACCTTGGTCGCGGCCACGGTAAGCTAACGTTCCTCCGATCAAACCGACTAGTGTTTTAGCTACGCGATTTGTTGTGGCTCATGTTCGGCTCGCTTTTGAGGTCTCTACCGCTCTGGCTTGAGCAGTCCACGGAGGTTGCCGCCGGTGCAAGCCCTGCCATCGCCGCCACCGTCGCCAACCTCGGTCCAGTGCTCCTCGAGTCAAGGTAAGGCGCACATCGTAGTCGTGATGAGCTCCTAGGCGTGTTGCGCTCCCTAGTTTATTCTCTACCGAGTCACCTTGGTCGGTCCGCGTGGCTCGCCATCGGCGCAAGCACCGCCATGGCCGCCATCGTCGACCATGTTGCTCGCACTCATCTCCGAGCGAGTTTGGGTGCGCAGCATGGTCGCTGCACGTCCCTGAGTATGAAGCCACCCTCACCTAGGTCGCTACCGTGCCCTTTTGTCCGGAACGCCGGGTCGCCGTCGTGTCCGCCATGGCCGAGCCGCCATGGCCGCTGCCAGCTCAAAGTCGTGTTGGCGCTAGGTCTAGAGAGGGGTGGGATCGGAGCGCCAGGTCAAGGAGTGGAGCTCGGTGCCCTCGCCCGCGCCGGTGACCTCGCCGGTGAGGAGACCGGAGAGCGGTCAGCGCGGCCGGCAGCCGGTCAAGGCCGGTCGAGGTCTGGCCTAGGCGTGAAGGAGAAAGAGAAGGGGCTGACACCTGGGGCCCGGTTGTCAGCAGCTGTGGGCCGAAGTGGGCCGAGCCCAGTAGGGTTTTTGAAAGGTTTTTCTTTTTTCTGAAAAAGAGGAATAGTGTTAAGTTTTGTCTTTCATATGTTTTTTCTAGGAAGCTCCAAAAATTGTGAAAATTTTTGAGTAGCTTTCTCAAACTGTCTAATATTTATGAAAAATATGAAACTTGAGTTTTGAACAAATTTTGAAAGTGATTTAATAGGTCTTTTTATTAATAAATGGACTTTGATGATTTTTGTAGGCTTATTTAAAGGTCCAAAAATCATGAAACTATTTTTATCACTGTTTTTAGTTGAAAATGCATCATCAACAAAAAATTTTGAGCTCTGTTGGAGAAAATAGATTTTAATCTTATTTCTATGCCTTAATTAATCATTCAAATATTATAGTTTAATTTAATTCTGCAGGTTTAAATGTTGTTCAAAAATTGTGATATTGTTTTACCCACTGTTTTGTGATATAAATTATCATCTCTAAAAGTTTGAACTAATTTGGGCATAGTTTTGCTTCACAACTTAATTTCGTGTTAATTAAATTGCTTTCTTTATAAATAAGTAATGTTGTTAAATATGAAAACCTAAGTTCCTTTATGGTAGTTTTGGAGGTTAAGTTAAGTGAATTATCTTGATCTACTGCTGGATGCAGACAAGCTTCACTCATATACCCATGTATGTTTGTGTCAATTGGGTTTTTGTTTGCAACTGTACCGTGATGGAAAGTTGTTGCAAGATAAATGTTTATAGCTTAGAAAATTTCCATCTTTACCATGATCATGACAAGAGCATCTCATCAAGCATGCACTCCTTTATCGTGTAGTTTTCGAAGGGGTCGATTATCCGGTCGATGTTGGTCCAGAGAGTTCGGAGTGTTCTGTTGATCCGGAATATCATGAGTTCCAGACTCTCTCAGTCAACGAAGGCAAGCCCCGGTGCATTTAACCATTTCCTTAGTTTTACAATTACACTTACTTTCGATAACCTGATGCATTAGATGTTTATCAAATAAATGCTTTAAACCTGTTGATGCATGATCAACCTTGATATCGATATATCATTCCTTGATACCTGCTTTATGCAAATGATAAAAATGCTTAGTCCTGCTTTATGAAGCTTTTGATAAATGTTTTCGATACTTATCGTTTTGGAATGATAATGAGAAAGAATGATGGTTAAGACCAGACGGGCACATGCATCGACCCTTGGATCGATGTATGGTGACCTGGATGTGTCGGTTTAGGGTTAACCGTTGTTGGTCTGCTAGATTGAGAAACTGTGAAGTACCGATCATATGCTACGGTAAGCCCTACCTTGGTGGTTCTTAAATGAGAACGGCTAATCGCGCAATGGGAGTGGAGATATGGCGGGAGTACTAGCTACCCTCGTGGGTTAAAGTCCCGGATTGGAGGTGTACAAGTACTCTCGGGTGGCGCGGACCCGGTCTTGTTTGGAGGATCCGAGGCTAGGGTTGATATATGTGTGATCTAGGGTCTACATATATTGTATGATCGTGGAAAACTCCCAGATCTGGTTGAATCGGTTCGAATCGTCGTGCTCCTCGGTAAGGAGACTCAATCTTTCGACCCGCACCGTAGAATAAAATGGAACTGATGTAAGAAAGAATGACAATGATCTTTCATTAGTGTTCACTTTCAACTCTTACCAAGTACTTATATGTTTAAGTAAAATTGGATCTAGAATTACTTTAGTAAGCTTTTATGCAAATGAAAAGTGCTCTTGAGCCTACCCAAACCAGCATACCTGGTTTCTTCTCTCTCTGTCGGGTAAGCCTTGTTGAGTACCTTTGTACTCAGGGTTTGTTAATCCCCCCCTGTTACAGGTGACGTTCACGAGCAGCCTTGCTTTGAGCTTGTTGCGTGACCGTCATTGAGGAGGACGTGTCCGGAGAGGAGTAATGCAACCCTTAGGCGGGGTTGTTTGTGTGCTGTACAGTTTTATTAATGCTACTTCCACTACCTAGGGTAAAGTTTGGAACTATGGTTTGTAATATTAACGCGAGTTTGAACAACTGGTTTGTAAAACTTATGGTGTAATACTTCCGCACTTTATCTCTGATGTATGTTATTTGTGAAATGTTGTAATACTGCATTGACTCTTGCAATGATCCTGGGAGAGTAAGGAAACGTGGATGAGTCGGGTTACCCGATTACACGTGGTGGGTCTTTTGGGTTATGGGGCACAGTGTATGACTGTCTGAGGTCTGTTGGACAAGGACAGGTACACGTGGGCCCTAATAATCTAGAGGGTTCCGTCACAGCTGGTATCAGAGCGATCATTGCAGCAGTCTAGGAGTATTGTTGCAAAACTTCAAAAGGTTTGAGTCAAAACTAATTGCAAATTTAGTTTGATCCAAAATGCTTTTGACTTATCCTGTTCATGCTATTCGATCTATGTTCTGTCTTAGTAGTAGATCGTAGATTGTTAAGTGGAACAACATGTTAAGTTAAGCCTTAATTTGAAACTGTTGTTAAATTCCTACTCTTATGTAATGGAGTATAATTTAAATTTTATATGCTTAATGCGTAAGTGCGTTTCATGCATCATGCTTAATCAACTTATGTTTAATGGTATAGTTGGGTAAGGGTTAGAGTCCAATCCTTTCTTGCTACCCAAAAATATTTCCTCAATCTGCCTAAGTTCTAAACCTCATCTCACCAGGATGCCGCGCGGTAAGGAGACAACTCGCAAGAGTACGGGTCCTCATGGAGTACCCAAGCACCAACTTGCATCCCGCAAGGAGGAAGGGTCCAACAGCAGTCAGAGTATTAATGAGGACTTACGGGCAGAGGTCCATGAGCTGGAATCCCAGTTGGCCACCACCTCTCGGTAGAAGAGCTTGGCACTTGCCAAAGCTGGAGGCATGAAAATCAAGCCGGAGGAGGCCAATAGAAGCATGGTTAATGCAAAAAAACTCATGACTAAAATGCTTGGAGAATGGAACACCGCTTGGCAGCGAGAAGATGCCACTTTAGCCCGTTTGCATGAGTTGGAGGCGTATGTGACGGATATAGAAGCATTCAATGACCTATTGCATGCGGAAGTCCATGTGCTGTACGATCAACTCCATCCACCTCCACCTCCAGATGCAGCTGAAGATGAGATGGGTACGATCATTGATGATGGGGAGATAGATGGGCAGAGTGAGGAAGATCCTGATGTGGTTAAGTCTGCTGATGATAGCGACAATGAGAGTGAGGTTTACAAGTGAGTCGTCTCCCATCAGAGTGTCAGGCGTGGATCTTGAACCCTAGAGGGTAGGGGCTGTGTAATAGTCTAGCTTAACATAATCCTAAGCTAGTTGAATCATGTATCAGTCCTGTTATGCATGAATAATGTAACATAAGTGTGTATGCAGTTACTGTTTTTTTATCATAACCCAGAAATCAATAAAGTTTGGTTTGCTTATGAGCAGATGCCTCATACCCGTGCTGCTGATGGGGCTGGTTCATCTCATGATGGGGAGGATGTCCCCCACGCACCCCTAGTTCCACCAACACTGGCAGAAGCCATTGCTGCACTCATGCAGGCCACAACCGAAAATGCACGTCTAATACGGGGTCTAGTTCAGAATGCACCACATGGGCAGCATGGCCGACATAATCAACAGATCCAGGAAAGTACTTATCAGGATTTCATAGAAACCAGGCCGCCAGTTTTCACCAAGGCGGATGAGCCTCTAGAAGCTGCAGATTGGCTCCGTACTATGAATCAGAAGTTTGGGCTAATCCACTGCACTGATGCGGATACATGGGTGTATGCTGAGTCTCTGAGTGATGAGTGATTGTCAACGGGTTTGATCGCAGGGTCTTTGGCTTGTGTTGTGCAGGTGCCGAGCACGGAGACAGTGATCGAGGGCAAGGTGAAGGTCAAGTTGAGACGGGTCGTGCCGACGGACCAGGTGCGGTGAAGGATGGGCGTGCCGTGCGGCGGACGTGCCATGCCGATGAACCGAGCGGTGAAGGGCGGACGTGAGGCTTGGACTGAGGGACCAGAGTGCCTGAGGATCAGCTGTGGTGGCTGGCAGCCTGGGATAGCGACAAGTGAAGACTTGCGGGGCACGGTGTTGCTCGGGTCGAGGACCTGGGGACACGTGTCGGTGGACGGGGTGCACGGGCGGTGCATCCCCTCTACAGCTTCGGTTTGGTGGTAGAGCCAGAGAAAAACCATCAGATGGACGGTTTCCAGGTTTGGGCCTCAAAACCTGGGCGTGGACGGTTTTCGAGTTTGGCCACAAAACTCGGGCTGAGGGTTTCCGAGTTTGGCCACAAAACTCGGGCTGAGGACGGTTTCCAGGTTTAGGCCTCAAAACCTGGGCGCTGCGGGTTTCTAAGTTTGGGCCACAAAACTCAGGCGTTGGACTTGGAGGCTGGTTTCCCGGTTTGGGCCTCAAAACCGGGGGATAGCTGGAAAAGGCGGTTTCCCGTTTTGTTGGGCCACAAACCAGGGGTGCAGAGCGAGGGCGGCACGTGGCGGCAATCGGAAGGTTGCGTGGAGGCAACGCGGACGAGTTGTGCGGACGTGGCCGTCGGATACACCTACCACCGAGTTGGTCCAGAATAACCCTAGGGTTTAGCCGGTTCGCTCTGTAATTAGAATAGAGAGGGGTAGAGTAGGAATTGTACTTAGACTAGAATTAGGATAAGTAGTCGGGGAGACACCCTCCTCCCCTTATCTCAGTTAGTCATCTCAGTCATTTGCTCTTTCGCACTGAGGGTTTCCTTCTCTCCCATCCCCTGCTGTAGCTAGCTGAGATCCGCAGAGAGACTTGCCTCTATGTACTGTTGATTGTGAGGAAGTGAGACCGTAATCTCACGATTGCAGTGCAGATCGATGACTTGATTCGTGTTTTGATTCGTATTCTTCGCGTTCTTCATTTCTTCATGATTTTCCCGTCACTCGATCTCTCTCTCCCATGCGTCTTTGCGAAATCCGTTTGAATCAACTTGTTCGTATTTGAAAGGAGATCATTTCCACCGAAGGAATTCATCTATCTCCCTACGAGCAAGTAGATCAAGTTGATTTCGTTTTCGTGGCACTTTTTCCGTTCATCCACCTTCCCTTTTGATTTCCCGGTGATTTGGTTGTTTTGAACGAATGATTTCTTGGGGATAGTCTCCTAACTACCCCATGATCATCTTCTCCATGTTGGGAACTTGGGATTTTGATTTGGATCGGATTTGGAGAGATTTGGGAGAGGGGCGATCAAAATCGCCCTCTCTGCAGGGGCCGCGGACAGTCCGCCACTTGGCCCGCTGACTGTCCGGGCGTCGGGGTCCGACCGAGCAGTGGTCGCGCAGCCTTGACTGTTCTTGCCTCGGGTGACCGGCGGACAGTCCGCAGGTCAAAGTCGCGGACAGTCCGCGAGTCGTCCAGCAAGGGTTCAGCAACCTTGCTGTTTTTGGTTTTCTGCCGGCGGACAGTCCGCCAGTGAATCGCGGACAGTCCGGCGGTACCGCGGACAGTCCGGGACCCCAGGGCCGGACAGTCCGGGAATTGCCTGAGTCTTCCGTTTATAGTGCGTTGCTCTCCCGGCTTGTTCGCTTGGTTTCCGGACTTCTCGTTTGGCCCTGTAGTTGACCAAGGAACCTCTCTAGGTATATTTGCTACTTGTTAGCAGCATAGGTATTTAGGAGTTTCTCGATGTAGCCGTCTATCTACGTCCAGGACTTGGTTTTTTGGGGTTGTGTTCGAGCCGGAACTTTGGAGTTTGGTTTTGCTTCTTCTTGGTGGTGCTCGCTGTGATCTTAGGGATCATCCACCCTCTTCCAAGGGTCGTGAGCATCACGGTTTTGGTCGCCGTTTCTCGGGGTTGATTTTGGGACATTTGGCCAAAGTTTCCTGAGAAGAATTTTGAGCTCCCATTCACCCCCCTCTGGTCGCCTTGCTAGTGCTTTCTCGGTCCTTCAACTGAAACCCAGAAGCCATCCTTCGCAGCCCAGCAGTTGAGGGGAGCTGTAGGGACTTGGTGGGCAAACTTGTGAAGCTTGCCACGACCTCCGCCCTGGACACCGCATTACCTGGGATGATGTTTCTCCAGAGCTTTCAAAGCTCACTACATTCCAGCGGGGGTGATGCGGATGAAGGCCGAAGAGTTCTGCCCTCAGGCAGGGGGATCAGCCAGTACAGCAGTATATTGACAGTTTTCAATCATCTGTCTCAGTATTGCTCTGGATCATGTGAACACCGATTGACAAGAAGCGCTGGTGCTTGCTTTCATGTGAGGGGGTTCGAATACGAACGATGCAGGAAGCTGCTGAGCAATGTGTGACGCTGAGAATGATTTTAGCCTTCTGATGCGGTGAAGAATAGATAATGCTAGATCTGTAGAAGAAAAGCATTTCAAGCATCTTGAAGCGAAGATGAGAGGTGAGGAGGATGGGGCGCGTTTTCAACAGAAGAGGTTGGTGGCAATAGAAGAGGCGCCAAGCGTATCATTACCTACCACCCAGGGTCCAGCAATAAACCGTCCACGATATAGAACCGTAACCCGTCCAGGGTATCCGTCAGCCAGATCAACAACAACAACCAGCTCACAGCAGTCATCTGCTAGAACTGTTGTGAATCCTAACTATCCACGACAGCTGAATGCCCCTGGCATTCGAACCCAGACTCCCCAGAACCACAACTACCCATGTTATAATTTTGGGAAACCGGGCCATTTCCCCGCAATTGCTCGTATCCCAAGAAGAGTATCCCAAATACTCCACAAGGACAAGGTAGTCAGAATTCCCAGCAACGGCCACAGCAACAGCCACAGCAGAATCAAGGCCGCAATAACAATCCGAAGAATAAGACCGTCCAGAAGACTGGCCGGGTGTACTATGCGCAAGCGGCAGATATTCCTGAAGGGGAACCCGTCATGATGGGTATGTTTTCAGTCGCTCGCCATCCTGCTGTAATACTATTTGATTCTGGTGCATCGCATACTTTTATCAGTCAGAGTTTTGTTGAAAAGCATCATATATCAACTGGGGAAACACAAGAAAATTTCCTCATACACACCTGGAGGTCGTTTATACACAAAGGAAGTGGCGCATCAGGTGCCCGTACAATTTGCCGGGCATACTTATCCCACTAATATGATAGTAATCAAGGATCAGGATATAGATGTGATCCTAGGGATGAACTGGATGTATCAGCATAAGGCAATATTAGATGCCTTGCATAGAACCGTCAGGTTGATCATACCTAATAGTACATCTGAACTCTTTATCCAACTTCCCATTCCAAAGAAAACCGTTGACCAGATGTGCGGCAGCATCTGTGCAACAACAGTTAAAGAATTTCACGATATTCCAGTAGTCTGTGAGTTCCCGGATGTGTTTCCTGAAGACTTGTCGGGGTTACCACCAGACCGTGATGTGGAGTTCAGCATAGAGTTAAAGCCAGGAACAACACCAATATCTCGTCGAGCCTATAGAATGCCACCTAAAGAACTGGCAGAATTGAAAGTTCAGTTGCAAGAATTACTTGATAAGGGTTATATCAGACCTAGTTCATCACCATGGGGCTGTCCTGCTTTGTTTGTCAAAAAGAAAGACCAAACTTTGAGGTTATGTGTGGACTATCGTCCACTGAATGAAGTAACAGTGAAGAATAAGTATCCATTACCGCGGATTGATCTTCTGTTTGATCAACTCACGGGCGCCAAGGTATTTTCCAAGATAGATTTGAGATCAGGGTATCACCGAATAAAAATAAGGCCTGAAGATATTGCTAAAACTGCTTTCACCACCAGATACGGCCTGTATGAGTATTTAGTCATGTCCTTTGGGTTGACCAATGCTCCAGCTCACTTCATGTACCTGATGAACTCCGTGTTCATGCCCGAACTAGACAAGTTTGTGGTGGTATTCATTGATGATATTTTGATATATTCCAAGAATCCACAAGATCATGCTGAACATCTCAGAATAGTGTTGGGTCGTCTGAGAGACCATCAGCTATATGCAAAATTCAGTAAATGTGAGTTCTGGCTAGACCGAGATGCATTTCTGGGTCATGTATTATCGGCTGAAGGTGTAGCTATGAATCCAGACAAAGTACAAGAAATCCTTGAATGGGAATCCCCCAGAACTGTTCATCAAGTTCGCAGTTTTCTGGGTATGGCAGGTTATTACCGCAGGTTTATTCTAGACTTCTCGAAAATTGCCAAACCTATCACTGAGTTGTTAAAGAATGAAGTCAAGTTTGGCTGGTCAGATAAATGTGAAGAAGCTTTTCAGAGACTAAAGAAATTTTTGACTACAGCTCCAGTCTTAGCCCAACCCAATATTGAGAAGTCGTTCGATGTGTATTGTGATGCTTCCGGTATCGGGATTGGTTGTGTTTTGATGCAAGAGGGCAGAATGGTCCGATGTAACGGGGAGCAAGCTTTCCTTTAACCCCGAAACGATAAACACCCTTGGTGGGTGACACTTTCAGATACACAAAATCTACTTTGGCAAAAGTCAAAGGCCTACGCCTTTTGTCTACATAGCTTTTCTGTCGGGATTGTGCTATCTTCAGAATACTTTGTATGAGTCTGACTTTCTGTTCGGTCTCCTGAACTAGATCGACACCAAAGAACCATCTTTCACCGGGTTCGGACCAATGTAACGGAGTCCGACACCTTCTGCCATATAAAGCTTCAAATGGTGCCATACGGATACTCTCTTGATAGCTATTGTTGTATGAGAACTCCGCTATTGGTAAGCACTCATCCCACTTAAATGGGAAGTTAAGAGCACATGCCCTGAGCATATCTTCTAATATCTGATTTACTCTTTCAGTCTGACCCCCTGTCTGTGGATGGTAAGCTGTGCTATGTAGGAGGGATCAACAGAACACTCCGAACTCTCTGGACCAACCTCGACCGGACAATCGACCCCTTCGGAAACTACACGATAAAGGAGTGCATGCTTGATGAGATGCTCTTGTCATGATCATGGTAAAGATGGAAATTTTCTAAGCTATAAACATTTATCTTGCAACAACTTTCCATCCCGGTACAGTTGCAAACCAACAAACCCAACTGACACAAACATACATGGGTATATGAGTGAAGCTTGTCTGCATCCAGCAGCAGATCAAGATAATTCACTTAACTTAACCTCCAAAACTACCATAAAGGAACTTAGGTTTTCATATTTAACAACATTACTTATTTATAAAGAAAGCAATTTAATTAACACGAAATTAAGTTGTGAAGCCAACTATGCCCAAATTAGTTCAAACTTTTAGAGATGATAAATTATATCACAAAACAGTGGTAAAACAAATATCACAATTTTTGAACAACCATTTAAACCTGCAGAATTAAATTAAACTATAATATTTGAATGATTAAATATAATATGAATGATTAATTAAGGCATAGAAATAAGATTAAATCTATTTTCTCCAACAGAGCTCAAAATTTTTTGTGATGATACATTTTCAACCTTGATATCGATATATCATTCCTTGATACCTGCTTTATGCAAATGATAAAAATGCTTAGTCCTGCTTTATGATGCTTTTGATAAATGTTTTCGATACTTATCATTTTGGAATGATAATGAGAAAGAATGATGGTTAAGACCAGACGGGCACATGCATCGACCCTTGGATCGATGTAAGGTGACCTGGATGTGTCGGTTTAGGGTTAACCATTGTTGGCCTGCTAGATTGAGAAACTGTGAAGTACCGATCATATGCTACGGTAAGCCCTACCTTGGTGGTTCTTAAATGAGAACGGCTAATCGCGCACTGGGAGTGGAGAGATGGCGGGAGTACTAGCTACCCTCGTGGGTTAAAGTCCCGGATTAGAGGTGTACAAGTACTCTCGGGTGGCGCGGACCCGGTCTTGTTTGGAAGATCTGGGGCTAGGGTTGATATATGTGTGATCTAGGGTCTACATATATCGTATGATCGTGGAAAACTCCCAGATCTGGTTGAATCGGTTCGAATTGTCGTGCTCCTCGGTTAAGGAGACTCAATCTTTCGACCCGCACCGTAGAATAAAATGGAACTGATGTAAGAAAGAATGGCAATGATCTTTCATTAGTGTTCACTTTCAACTCTTACCGGGTACTTATATGTTTAAGTAAAATTGGATCTAGAATTACTTTAGTAAGCTTTTATGCAAATGAAAAGTGCTCTTGAGCCTACCCAAACCAGCATACCTGGTTCTTCTCTTCTCTTGTCGGGTAAGCCTTGTTGAGTACCTTTGTACTCAGGGTTTGTTAATCCCCTGTTGCAGGTGACATTCACGAGCAGCCTTGTTTTGAGGCTTGTTGCGTGACCGTCATTGAGGAGGACGTGTCCGGAGAGGAGTAATGCAACCCTTAGGCGGGGTTGTTTGTGTGCTATACAGTTTTATTAATGCTACTTCCACTACCTAGGGTAAAGTTTGGAACTATGGTTTGTAATATTAACGCGAGTTTGAACAACTGGTTTGTAAAACTTATGGTGTAATACTTCCGCACTTTATCTCTGATGTATGTTATTTGTGAAATGTTGTAATACTGCATTGACTCTAGCAATGATCCTGGGAGAGTAAGGAAACGTGGATGAGTCGGGTTACCCTATGACACGTGGTGGGTCTTTTGGGTTATGGGGCGCAGCCGCCGTCGCCAACATCGGTCCAGTGCTCCTCAAGTCAAGGTAAGGCACGCATCGTAGTCGTGATGTGCTCCTAGGCGTGTTGCGCTCCCTAGTTTAGTCTCTACCGAGTCACCTTGGTCGATCCGCGTGGCTCGCCGTCGGCGCAAGCGCCGCCATGGCCGCCATCGTGGACCATGTTGCTCGGAGTCATCGGAGGAACGTTAGCTTAACATACATCATGAAGCTAAAACACTAGTCAGTTTGATCGGAGGAACGTTAGCTTACCGTGGCCGCGACCAAGGTACCCGTGGCGGCTCCCTGCCGGCAGCGAGGAAGAAAACCGTGGCGACGGCGGTTGCAAGCTCTAGGGCTCGGGTTAGCTAGCTCAGGAGAAGCAAGGGATGCAGGAGGAGCTATCTAGGAGATGGAGAGGACCGAGACACAGCGACGACGGTAAACGAGCTTGCCGGAGCTTGACTGGAAACAGAGGAGGAGAAAGAGGAGGTGGCGGACACGGACGATGGAAGGATGGGGAAGCTCTCAAGGCTTACCACCGCGCTGAGTGAAGCAAGTAGACTCCCATCTGCGTGGCCAGACACGCGGAGGGCGCGGAAACGGCCAGGCCACGGCGGCGGCAACGCGGCGGCCTGCCCTGCGCCGGCAGGTGCACTCCCTCTCCCGTAGCTACAGTATCTGGTTTACCCCTTTTCTAAATTCTCCAGATTTTTGAACTGCACGACAAAAATTCTTAAAACAAAAGTTGCTCCAAATTTTGTGTTCTACATGTTTGCTTTAAGAATCAAAGTCAAATTCTGCCTGGATTTTCAAATGGAGTTAAAAATCAAATTTGGACCAAACTGAATTCAAAATTACTCTTGAATTTTTTGAACAACTTCGAATTTTGCCAATATATAAAAGGTAGAGTTTGAAAGTTACACAACTTTTATTTAACACCCTATGGCTGATTCCAACTGGAAATATGTCAATTTGATCAAAACAGTTCAAATCCATTTCAAATTGGAAATTTGAAAAGGGGACAGAACTAGGGTTTTGCAGTAAAAGCAAAATTACTTTTGATTTTGCATTGACACATGAAAAATGGTCAATGTATGAAATGTTCATTTTGAAACTCTCTACAACTTTGATGTAGATCTCAAACTCAGATTTCAAATAGTTTTTGGAATACAAGTTTAAAGTCAAAAGGGAACCATTTCCAAGGTTTAAGTAAATTCATAATTACTTGAAATTTTTTACAGAAATTTTGAAAACTTTGAATATCAAAGTTGTACCTCTCCTCAAGATCTACCAAAAAGCTTTTAGGGTTAGCCCCAAAATATGCACAGATTTTGAGTTAACTAGAAAGGGCTAATTAACTTATATAAAATTTTAATGTTTTTCCAAGTTTTTAGCTAAATAGATTTTAGTTTCTTTTGAATTGTTGAACTTGGATCCATGCCTTTACATGACTTTAGTCAAGTGTAAATGAACACAAGTTACTTCATAATGACATTCTAAATTATGTTTCATTCTTTAACAACTCAGTGATGGGTTTGGCAATTTTGGAGAAGTCTGGAATAAACCTGCGGTAATAACCTGCCATACCCAGAAAACAGCGAACTTGATGAACAGTTCTGGGGGATTCCCATTCAAGGATTTCTTGTACTTTGTCTGGATTCACAGCTACACCTTCAGCCGATAATACATGACCCAAAAATGGAACTCGGTCTAGCCAGAACTCACATTTACTGAATTTTGCATATAGCTGATGGTCTCTCAGACGGCCCAACACTATTCTGAGATGTTCAGCATGATCTTGTGGATTCTTGGAATATATCAAAATATCATCAATGAATACCACCACAAACTTGTCTAGTTCGGGCATGAACACGGAGTTCATCAGGTACATGAAGTGAGCTGGAGCATTGGTCAAGCCAAAGGACATGACTACATACTCATACAAGCCGTATCTGGTGGTGTAAGCAGTTTTAGCAATATCTTCAGGCCTTATTTTTATTTGGTGATACCCAGATCTCAAATCTATCTTGGAAAATACCTTGGCGCCCGTGAGTTGATCAAACAGAAGATCAATCCGCGGTAATGGGTACTTATTCTTCACTGTTACTTCATTAAGCGGACGATAGTCCACACATAGGCCGGTACTTTTCAGAGACTAAAGAAATTTTTGACTACAGCTCCAGTCTTAGCCCAACCCAATATTGAGAAGCCGTTCGATGTCTATTGTGATGCTTCCGGTATCGGGATTGGTTGTGTTTTGATGCAAGAGGGTAGAGTAATAGCTTATGCATCCAGGCAGTTGAAGCGTCATGAGGAACACTATCCCACTCATGATTTAGAGTTAGCAGCAGTCGTCCATGCCCTAAAGATTCTTGGGTGTGAAGGAGAAGAGAAGGGGCTGACACCTGGGGCCCGGTTGTCAGCAGCTGTGGCTCTGATTTATAGTACACATAGCCATAGCCTTAGCCGAGCCGCCATGGCCGCTGCCAGCTCAAAGTCGTGTTGGCGCTAGGTCTAGAGAGGGGTGGGATCGGAGCGCCAGGTCAAGGAGTGGAGCTCGGTGCCCTCGCCGTCACCGGAGACCTCGCCGGTGAGGAGGCCGCCGGCCAGTCAACGCGGTCGGTAGCCGGTCAAGGCCGGCCGAGGTCTGGCCTGGGCGTGAAGGAGAAGAGAAGGGGCTGACACCTGGGGCCGGCCGAGGTCCAGGCAGTTGAAGCGTCATGAGGAACACTATCCCACTCATGATTTAGAGTTAGCAGCAGTCGTCCATGCCCTAAAGATTTGGCGTCATTACCTCTTGGGCAACACATGTCACATATACACCGACCACAAGAGTCTGAAATATATTTTCACCCAGTCAGAGCTGAATATGCGACTACGGAGATGGTTAGAGTTAATCAAAGATTATGATCTTGAAGTACATTACCATCCCGGAAAGGCAAATGTGGTAGCCGATGCTCTTAGTCAGAAGATTCGTTGCAACTGTACCACTTTCAGACCATTGGATCTTGCTCTCTGTTCCGAGCTAGAAAGACTGGGCATTCAGATGATCACTCAGGGCAGTTTGTCTAATATATCAGTTCAGTCATCTATCAAAGACCAGATTATAGCTGCTCAGAAAGAAAACCAGGGTATTGTTCACCTCACGAAGAGAGCCAAAGCAGACAAAGCTTCTTGCTTCTGAGTCGATGAAGCAGGAGTGGTCTGGTTCAAAGACCGACTAGTCGTTCTGAAGGATCCTGAGTTAATAAAGCAAATTCTTGATGAAGCTCATCTTACCCCGTTTGCGATTCACCCGGGGAGTACAAAAATGTAGAAGGATCTTAGGCAAAGATTCTGGTGGACTAAGATGAAGATTGAAATTGCAAAATATGTAGCCAGATGTGATACTTGTTAGAAAGTCAAAGCCATTCATCTTAAGTCAGCTGGTGAACTGCAGCCATTTCCAATTCCTGCTTGGAAATGGGAGGACATCAGTATGGACTTTGTTGTTGGTTTGCCAAGAACATCCAAGGGCTACGACTCTGTTTGGGTTATAGTAGATCGTCTGACCAAGGTTTCACACTTTATACCAGTCAAGACTCTCTATCCGGCATCAACATATGCTAAGATATATTTTCAGAGAATTATGAGTTTACATGGAGTTCCAAAGACTATTGTCTCAGATAGGGTTACTCAGTTTGTTTCAAAATTCTGGGAAAGTCTACATGAGTCTCTGGGCACTAAACTCCTACATAGCACAGCTTACCATCCACAGACAGGAGGTCAGACTGAAAGAGTAAATCAGATACTAGAAGATATGCTCAGGGCATGTGCTCTTAACTTCTCATTTAAGTGGGATGAGTGCTTACCATTAGCGGAGTTCTCATACAACAATGGCTATCAAGAGAGTATCCGTATGGCACCATTTGAAGCTTTATATGGCAGAAGGTGTCGGACTCCGTTACATTGGTCCGAACCCGGTGAAAGATGGTTCTTTGGTGTCGATCTAGTTCAAGAGACCGAACAGAAAGTCAAACTCATACAAAGTAATCTGAAGATAGCACAATCCCGACAGAAAAGCTATGCAGATAAAAGGCGTAGGCCTTTAACGTTTGCCAAAGGAGATTTTGTGTATCTGAAAGTGTCACCCACCAAGGGTGTTTATCGTTTCGGGGTTAAAGGAAAGCTTGCTCCCCGTTACATTGGACCATTTCAAGTCCTGGCCAAGTGTGGCAGAGTGGCATATCGTATTCAACTACCGGCTCATCTGTCAGAAGTTCATAATGTGTTTCACATCTCTCAGTTGAAGAAATGTCTGCGAGTTCCTGACCAAGTAATTGATGTTGAAGGGGTACAACTTAAACCTGATATGACTTACTCAGAGTATCCCATCAGAATTCTCGATCAGCGAGATAGAGTGACTCGACGACACACTATCAGGTTCTACAAAGTTCAATGGAGTCAGCATTCTGAGGAAGAAGCGACTTGGGAAACCGAAGAATTTCTGATGGAGCAATTTCCTGAGTTCTATGCAACCATACAGTCAGAGCAGTGAAAATGGCTGACGAATAGAATATGTTTCTAGTTTTGTAAAAAGTCTGTAATGTTTATCGTCGTATCCCACAACGTTAGTAGTTGGTTTGGTTTATAGTTAAATCTCGGGTCGAGATTTCTTTTAGGGGGAAAGGATGTAACACCTCAAGTGTTTACATGAGTAAAATGTTGTCATGTCATCATAAGCATTTCATAGCATCATGTGCTAGCTCACCTTGAGATGCATTCACTAAAATGAGTTTAATTCCTAATGTGTGAGCATCTTTGTTTATATGCTTGTGATGCAGCTCTAAAACCTAATTTAGAATGTCATTATGAAGTAACTTGTGTTCATTTCCACTTGACTAAAGTCATGTAAAGGCATGGATCCAAGTTCAACAATTCAAAAGAAACTAAAATCTATTTAGCTAAAAACTTGGAAAAACATTAAAATTTTATATAAGTTCATTAGCCCTTTCTAGTTAACTCAAAATCTGTGCATATTTAGGGGCAGACCATAAAGCTTTTTAGTAGATCTTGAGGAGAGGTACAACTTTGATATTCAAAGTTTTCAAAATTTCTGTACAAAATTTCAAGTATTTATGAATTTACTTAAACCTTGGAAATGGTTCCCTTTTGACTTTAAACTTGTATTCCAAAAACTATTTGAAATCTGAGTTTGAGATCTACATCAAAGTTGTAGAAAATTTCAAAATGAACATTTCATACATTGACTATTTTTCAAGTGTCAATGCAAAATCAAAAGTAATTTTGCTTTTACTGCAAAACCCTAGTTCTGTCCCCTTTTCCAATTTCCAATTTGAAATGGATTTGAACTATTTTGATCAAATTGACATATTTCCAATTGGAATCAGCCATAGGGTGTTAAAGAAAAGTTGTGCAACTTTTCAAACTCTACCTTTTATATATTGGCAAAATTCGAAGTTGTTCAGAAAATTCAAGAGTATTTTTGAATTCCTTTTGGTCCAAATTTGATTTTGAACTCCATTTCAAAATCCTGGCAGAATTTGACTTTGATTCTTAAGCGAACTTGTAGAACACAGAATTTGGAGCAACTTTTGTTTTAAGAGTTTTTGTTGTGCAGTTCAAAAATATGTAGAATTTAGAAAAGGGGTAAACCTGATACTGTAGCTACACGAGGGGGAGTGCACCTGCCGGAGCAGGGCAGCCGCCGCGTTGCTGCCGCCGTGGCCTGGCCGTCTCCGCGCCCCTCCGCGTGTCTGGCCACGCAGCTGGGAGTCCGCTTGCTTCACTCAGCGCGGTGGCAAGCTTTGAGAGCTTCCCCAACCTTCCATCGTCCGTGTCCGCCACCTCCTCTTTCTCCTCCTCTGTTTCCAGTCAAGCTCCAGCGAGCTCGTTTACCATCGTCGCTGTGTCTCGGTCCTCTCCATCTCCCAGATAGCTCCGCCTGCATCCCTTGCTTCTCCTGAGCTAGCTAACCCGAGCCCTAGAGCTTGCAACCGCCGCCACGGTTTTCTTCCTCGCTGCCGGCAGGGAGCCGCCGCGGGTACCTTGGTCGCGGCCACGGTAAGCTAACGTTCCTCCCATCAAACCGACTAGTGTTTTAGCTTCGCGATGTGTTGTGGCTCATGTTCGGCTTGCTTTTGAGGTCTCTACCGCTCTGGCTTGAGCAGTCCACGGAGGTTGCCGCCGGTGCAAGCTCTGCCATCGCCGCCACCGTCGCCAACCTCGGTCCAGTGCTCCTTGAGTCAAGGTAAGGCATGCATCGTAGTCGTGATGAGCTCCTAGGCGTGTTGCGCTCCCTAGTTTAGTCTCTACCGAGTCACCTTGGTCGGTCCGCGTGGCTCGCCGTCGGCGCAAGCGCCGCCATGGCCGCCATCGTGGACCATGTTGCTCGGAGTCATCTTCGAGCGAGTTTGGGTGCGCAGCATGGTCGCTGCACGTCCCTGAGTATGAAGCCACCCTCACCTAGGTCGCTACCGTGCCCTTTTGTCCGGAACGCCGGGTCGCCGTCATGTCCGCCATGGCCGAGCCGCCATGGCCGCTGCCGCTCAAAGTCGTGTTGGCGCTAGGTCTAGAGAGGGGTGGGATCGGAGCGCCAGGTCAAGGAGTGGAGCTCGTGCCCTCGCCGTCACCGGAGACCTCGCCGGTGAGGAGGCCGCCGGCCAGTCAACGCGGTCGGTAGCCGGTCAAGGCCGGCCGAGGTCTGGCCTGGGTGAAGGAGAAGAGAAGGGGCTGACACCTGGGGCCGGCCGAGGTCCAGGCAGTTGAAGCGTCATGAGGAACACTATCCCACTCATGATTTAGAGTTAGCAGCAGTCGTCCATGCCCTAAAAGATTTGGCGTCATTACCTCTTGGGCAACACATGTCACATATACACCGACCACAAGAGTCTGAAATATATTTTCACCCAGTCAGAGCTGAATATGCGACTACGGAGATGGTTAGAGTTAATCAAAGATTATGATCTTGAAGTACATTACCATCCCGGAAAGGCAAATGTGGTAGCCGATGCTCTTAGTCAGAAGATTCGTTGCAACTGTACCACTTTCAGACCATTGGATCTTGCTCTCTGTTCCGAGCTAGAAAGACTGGGCATTCAGATGATCACTCAGGGCAGTTTGTCTAATATATCAGTTCAGTCATCTATCAAAGACCAGATTATAGCTGCTCAGAAAGAAAACCAGGGTATTGTTTCACCTCACGAAGAGAGCCAAAGCAGACAAAGCTTCTTGCTTCTGAGTCGATGAAGCAGGAGTGGTCTGGTTCAAAGACCGACTAGTCGTTCTGAAGGATCCTAGAGTTAATAAAGCAAATTCTTGATGAAGCTCATCTTACCCCGTTTGTTGCGATTCACCCGGGGAGTACAAAAATGTAGAAGGATCTTAGGCAAAGATTCTGGTGGACTAGATGAAGATTGAAATTGCAAAAATGTAGCCAGATGTGATACTTGTCAGAAAGTCAAAGCCATTCATCTTAAGTCAGCTGGTGAACTGCAGCCATTTCCAATTCCTGCTGGAAATGGGAGGACATCTATGGACTTTGTTGTTGGTTTGCCAGAACATCCAGGGCTACGACTCTGTTTGGTTATAGTAGATCGTCTGACCAAGGTTTCACACTTTATACACCAGTCAAGACTCTCTATCCCGGCATCAACATATGCTGATATATATTTTTTCAGAGAATTATGAGTTTACATGGAGTTCCAAGACTATTGTCTCAGATAGGGTTACTCAGTTTGTTTCAAAATTCTGGGAAAGTCTACATGAGTCTCTGGGCACTAAACTCCTACATAGCACAGCTTACCATCCACAGACAGGAGGTCAGACTGAAAGAGTAAATCAGATACTAGAAGATATGCTCAGGGCATGTGCTCTTAACTTCTCATTTAAGTGGGATGAGTGCTTACCATTAGCGGAGTTCTCATACAATCATGGCTATCAAGAGAGTATCCGTATGGCACCATTTGAAGCTTTATTATGGCAGAAGGTGTCGGACTCCGTACATTGGTCCGAACCCGGTGAAAGAAGGTTCTTTGGTGTCGATCTAGTTCAAGAGACCGAACAGAAAGTCAAACTCATACAAAGTAATCTGAAGATAGCACAATCCCGACAGAAAAGCTATGCAGATAAAGGCGTAGGCCTTTAACGTTTGCCAAAGGAGATTTTGTGTATCTGAAAGTGTCACCCACCAAGGGGTTTTATCGTTTCGGGGTTAAAGGAAAGCTTGCTCCCCGTTACATTGGACCATTTCAAGTCCTGGCCAAGTGTGGCAGAGTGGCATATCGTATTCAACTACCGGCTCATCTGTCAGAAGTTCATAATGTGTTTCACATCTCTCAGTTGAAGAAATGTCTGCGAGTTCCTGACCAAGTAATTGATGTTGAAGGGGTACAACTTAAACCTGATATGACTTACTCAGAGTATCCCATCAGAATTCTCGATCAGCGAGATAGAGTGACTCGACGACACACTATCAGGTTCTACAAAGTTCAATGGAGTCAGCATTCTGAGGAAGAAGCGACTTGGGAAACGAAGAATTTCTGATGGAGCAATTTCCTGAGTTCTATGCAACCATACAGTCAGAGCAGTGAAAATGGCTGACGAATAGAATATGTTTCTAGTTTTGTAAAAAGTCTGTAATGTTTATCGTCGTATCCCACAACGTTAGTAGTTGGTTTGGTTTATAGTTAAATCTCGGGTCGAGATTTCTTTTAGGGGAAAGGATGTAACACCTCAAGTGTTTACATGAGTAAATGTTGTCATGTCATCATAAGCATTTCATAGCATCATGTGCTAGCTCGTCACCTTGAGATGCATTCACTAAAATGAGTTTATTCCTAATGTGTGAGCATCTTTGTTTATATGCTTGTGATGCAGCTCTAAAACCTAATTTAGAATAGTCATTATGAAGTAACTTGTGTTCATTTCCACTTGACTAAAGTCATGTAAAGGCATGGATCCAAGTTCAACAATTCAAAAGAAACTAAAATCTATTTAGCTAAAAACTTGGAAAACATTAAAATTTTATATAAGTCATTTAGCCCTTTCTAGTTAACTCAAAATCTGTGCATATTTAGGGGCAGACCATAAAAGCTTTTTAGTAGATCTGAGGAGAGGTACAACTTTGATATTCAAAGTTTTCAAAATTTCTGTACAAAATTTCAAGTATTTATGAATTTACTTAACCTGGAAATGGTTCCCTTTTGACTTTAAACTTGTATTCCAAAAACTATTTGAAATCTGAGTTTGAGATCTACATCAAAGTGTAGAAAATTTCAAAATGAACATTTCATACATTGACTATTTTTCAAGTGTCAATGCAAAATCAAAAAGTAATTTTGCTTTTACTGCAAACCCTAGTTCTGTCCCCTTTTCCAATTTCCAATTTGAAATGGATTTGAACTATTTTGATCAAATTGACATATTTCCAATTGGAATCAGCCATAGGGTTAAAGAAAAGTTGTGCAACTTTTCAAACTCTACCTTTTATATATTGGCAAAATTCGAAGTTGTTCAGAAAATTCAAGAGTAATTTTGAATTCCTTTTGGTCCAAATTTGATTTTGAACTCCATTTCAAAATCCTGGCAGAATTTGACTTTGATTCTTAAAGCGAACTTGTAGAACACAGAATTGGAGCAACTTTTGTTTTAAGAGTTTTTGTTGTGCAGTTCAAAAATATGTAGAATTTAGAAAAGGGGTAAACCTGATACTGTAGCTACACGAGGGGGAGTGCACCTGCCGGAGCAGGGCAGGCCGCCGCGTTGCGCCGCCGCCGTGGCCTGGCCGTCTCCGCGCCCCTCCGCGTGTCTGGCCACGCAGCTGGAGTCCCGCTTGCTTCACTCAGCGCGGTGGCAAGCTTTGAGAGCTTCCCCAACCTTCCATCGTCCGTGTCCGCCACCTCCTCTTTTCTTCCTCCTCTGTTTCCAGTCAAGCTCCAGCGAGCTCGTTTACCATCGTCGCTGTGTCTCGGTCTCTCCATCCCCCAGATAGCTCCGCCTGCATCCCTTGCTTCTCCTAGCAGCTAGCTACCCGAGTCCCTTGTCCTGAGCTAGCTCCGCCGAGCGCCTCGAGCTCCGCTCGCTCGCCGGTCTTTCTTCATCGCTCGCTGCTCGCTCCGAGCCGGAGCGCTCGTGGTCCACGGTCGCGTCCCACGTAAGAACGTCTCCTCCCATCAAACCGACTAGTTTTTAGCTTCGCGATGTGTTGTGGCTCATGTTCGGCTTGCTTTTGAGGTCTCTACCGCTCTGGCTTGAGCAGTCCACGGAGGTTGCCGCCGGTGCAAGCTCTGCCATCGCCGCCACCGTCGCCAACCTCGGTCCAGTGCTCCTTGAGTCAAGGTAAGGCATGCATCGTAGTCGTGATGAGCTCCTAGGCGTGTTGCGCTCCCTAGTTTAGTCTCTCTACCGAGTCACCTTGGTCGGTCCGCGTGGCTCGTCGTCGGCGCATGGCCGCCATCGTGGACCATGTTGCTCGGAGTCATCTTCGAGCGAGTTTGGGTGCGCAGCATGGTCGCTGCCGCATTCCCTGAGTATGAAGCCACCCTCACCTAGGTCGCTACCGTGCCCTTTTGTCCGGAACGCCGGGTCGCCGTCATGTCCGCCATGGCCGAGCCGCCATGGCCGCTGCCAGCTCAAAGTCGTGTTGGCGCTAGGTCTAGAGAGGGGTGGGACCGGAGCGCCAGGTCAAGGAGTGGAGCTCGGTGCCATCGCCGGCGCCGGTGACCTCGCCGGTGAGGAGACCGGAGAGCGGTCAGCGCGGCCGTCAGCCGGTCAAGGCCGGCCGAGGTCTGGCCTGGGCGTGAAGGAGAAGAGAAGGGGCTGACACCTGGGGCCCGGTTGTCAGCAGCTGTGGGCCGAAGTGGGCCGAGCCCAGTAGGGTTTTGAAAGGTTTTTCTTTTCTGAAAAAGAGGAATAGTGTTAAGTTTTGTCTTTTTCATATGTTTTTTCAAGAAAGCTCCAAAAATTGTGAAAATTTTTGAGTAGCTTTCTCAAACTGTCTAATATTTATGAAAAATATGAAACTTGAGTTTTGAACAAATTTTGAAAGTGATTTAAATAGGTCTTTTTATTAATAAATGGACTTTGATGATTTTTGTAGGCTTATTTAAAGGTCCAAAAATCATGAAACTATTTTTATCACTGTTTTAGTTGAAAATGTATCATCAACAAAAATTTTGAGCTCTGTTGGAGAAAATAGATTTTAATCTTATTTCTATGCCTTAATAATCATTCAAATATTATAGTTTAATTTAATTCTGCAGGTTTAAATGGTTGTTCAAAAATTGTGATATTTGTTTTACCACTGTTTTGTGGATATATTTATCATCTCTAAAAGTTTGAACTAATTTGGGCATAGTTTGCTTCACAACTTAATTTCGTGGTAATTAAATTGCTTTCTTTATAAATAAGTAATGTTGTTAAATATGAAAACCTAAGTTCCTTTATGGTAGTTTTGGAGGTTAAGTAAAGTAAATTATCTTGATCTGCTGCTGGATGCAGACAAGCTTCACTCATATACCCATGTATGTTTGTGTCAGTTGGGTTTGTTGGTTTGCAACTGTACCGTGATGGAAAGTTGTTGCAAGATAAATGTTTATAGCTTAGAAATTTCCATTTTACCATGATCATGACAAGAGCATCTCATCAAGCATGCACTCCTTTATCGTGTAGTTTCCGAAGGGGTCGATTGTCCGGTCCAGGTTGGTCCAGAGAGTTCGGAGTGTTCTGTTGATCCGGAATATCAGGAGTTCCAGACTCTTTCAGTCAACGAAGGCAATCCCCGGTGCATTTAACCATTTCCTTGGATTTATAATTACACTTACTTTCGATAACCTGATGCATTAGATGTTTATCAAATAAATGCTTTAAACCTGTTGATGCATGATCAACCTTGATATCGATATATCATTCCTTGATACCTGCTTTATGCAAATGAGAAAAATGCTTAGTCCTGCTTTATGAAGCTTTTGATAAATGTTTTCGATACTTATCGTTTTGGAATGATAATGAGAAAGAATGATGGTTAAGACCAGACGGGCACATGCATCGACCCTTGGATCGATGTATGGTGACCTGGATGTGTCGGTTTAGGGTTAACCGTTGTTGGCCTGCTAGATTGAGAAACTGTGAAGTACCGATCATATGCTACGGTAAGCCCTACCTTGTTGGTTCTTAAATGAGAACGGCTAATCGCGCACTGGGAGTGGAGAGATGGCGGGAGTACTAGCTACCCTCATGGGTTAAAGTCCTAGATTGGAGGTGTACAAGTACTCTCGGGTGGCGCGGACCCGGTCTTGTTTGGAGGATCCGAGGCTGGGGTTGATATATGTGTGATCTAGGGTCTACATATATCGTATGATCATGGAAAACTCCCAGATCTGGTTGAATCGGTTCGAATCGTCGTGCTCCTCGGTTAAGGAGACTCAATCTTTCGACCCGCACCGTAGAATAAAATGGAACTGATGTAAGAAAGAATGACAATGATCTTTCATTAGTGTTCACTTTCAACTCTTACCAAGTACTTATATGTTTAAGTAAAATTGGATCTAGAATTACTTTAGTAAGCTTTTATGCAAATCAAAAGTGCTCTTGATCCTACCCAAACCAGCATACCTGGTTCTTCTCTTCTCTTGTCGGGTAAGCCTTGTTGAGTACCTTTGTACTCAGGGTTTGTTAATCCCCTGTTGCAGGTGACGTTCACGAGCAGCCTTGCTTTGAGGGTTGTTGCGTGACCGTCATTGAGGAGGACGTGTCCAGAGAGGAGTAATGCAACCCTTAGGCGGGGTTGTTTGTGTGCTATGCAGTTTTATTAATGCTACTTCCACTACCTAGGGTAAAGTTTGGAACTATGGTTTGTAATATTAACGCGAGTTTGAACAACTGGTTTGTAAAACTAATGGTGTAATACTTCCGCACTTTATCTCTGATGTATGTTATTTGTGAAATGTTGTAATATTGCATTTTCTCTTGCAATGGTCCTGGGAGAGTAAGGAAACGTGGATGAGTCGGGTTACCTGATGACACGTGGTGGGTCTTTTGGGTTATGGGGCGCAGTGTATGACTGTCTGAGGTCTGTTAGACAAGGACAGGTACACGTGGGCCCTAATAATCCAGAGGGTTCCGTCACAACTGATCAGGTTGATGGCATAGTATTATGAACAAATTGAACTTGTGTTTCAAAACTATGTTGCTTCCGCTACTGTTTCAATCTATGGTCTGTAATATTGTCTCGTACTCCGATGGATTTAAACTATGTGCGAAATGTAATGTATCTTATGGACATGTACGCTAAACTATTACGATCTTGGTTGATGTTGAAATGTTTGAAATCCTTCGAGATGTTGTTGACGGTTCTTAACGACATATTTCTACAGTCAACATGACCCATAAAAAGGAAGAAAGTCACATATTCTACTCACATATACCTTTACCGCTAACCAATTTCCACATGTATTGCAAAAGTATGTTTTGTAGACCATAAACTTGTATACAGGTGGAAAGCGGATAAAAAGGCGCAATTCGACATGATCAAATGCGCAAAACAACAAGAGGAATAAAAGCCCATACAAAAGTGCTGCAAAATTCAACCAGATTCAGACTCAGCACGACGTTTCAGGCCAAATGGGCTTTGGCCCAGCCCACGGAGGCCCAGCCAGGGGGCGGCCGCCCCCTGGGTCGGCCGCCCCCCTGGAGACGCCACCTGTCCACCGCCTTTGCAGAGGCGGTACAATCAATGTTACTAAGGCAGTGCTGGGTGAAATTTGCAGCAAACCCCCTATTGAACCGACCTAGAACCCCTATATAAGCATGGGGAGAGGACCTCTCACAAAATTAAGTATCAAGATACAAGAGAAGAAGTAGAGAGGAAGAGCTTCACTCATATCCTTAGCCTTTAGGTTAGGAATAGAATAGGGAGCGAGATAGAGAGTAGAGTAAGAGAAGTAGTAAAGTGACCGGCTCCATCCCCTAGTTGCACTAATCGGGAGGCCAAAGTGTTGACTACTCTCCGCGCTGTACCTCTGCAACCCACTGTACCTCTACAACCCAACTTACTACATTGGAGTAAGAAAAGGTTGAGTTCTACTTTTGTTCTAGTAAGTTCTTGAGCATTGTTATCTTGTTCTTACAATCTTGCGGGTTCGTTGTCCATCTTTTGGTGGATACTCTAGTAGAGGAACCTCTGAATCATTTGGAGGGGTTCCTGGCCAACGCTAGAGTAGTAGCTAATAGCGTAGACGTGGTGTCTAAGCTAAGAACTACCCTCGTTTGCCTCGTATCCCACGGGTGAGGGGTCGGCGGCAGGTGGTGACAGCCCTGTTTGCCCTTAGTTTCCCCCACGTTCGGATACGGCGTAGAGCTATAGGCCAGAGTTACTTGGCAGACCAGGTATAAGCCGGTGCCCGAAGTAAGGTTGTGAAAACACGTTACCTTGTTCGAGGCTTCTAAGCATTAGAAGAACCTCGCTACATAAGTCGTTCCCCTCTTTTCTCTCTAGGGTTTATTAGATCCGTGACCTTGAACACTTCCGTTCCCTGAGAAATTACGATACCCTGTATACCACCGGGTGAAATGCTACAACGGTATTTCCGTGCGCTTGCGGACTTTGGCTGCTTCGCTAAGATTTACCAACTATCGTGCGGTATATGCTTGGCATATCACAAGGCAATGGCGCCATCCTTGTGGCATGTTAAGAAATACTGACACGGCACTTCTTGGCGCTTTTGCTGAGGATAGCTTAAAACCCTATCCTCTGTGATTGCGTTAAGAAATACCAACAAGCATTTCTGGCGCCGTTGCCGGGGATAGATTCAAACCCTATTATTGGTAGCGACGCTAAGAAGTGTCAACAAGCATTTCTGGCGCCGTTGCCGGGGAACGGTTGTCGTTTTTAGTCTCTGAACCTAGTTGCCCATGTATCCTTGTGTTGAAAAAAATCTTTATCTTTTATCCTATGAAACACAAATACCAGTCCCGTAAACCTACCACCATGAAGCTGGATTCAAAGCCAAACCATTTTTGCTTCATCAGAGGAGTTCCACAACCCAACCACACCTTGTTTGAGGAGGCAAATTGCTTTTTCTCGTTCACTTCACACTTGGGTGAAATTGAACGACCTTTAACCTCGCTCAAACCAAAGTCATGTCCCTCTGGCCTAACAATTGTTGTTCTCGATGGTGGCCGAGACATAACAAGTGGTTCTGCATGACACATCTTTGGAGAATAAAAACTCTCCTGGCCAAGGACATGCCCGAAACAACAACCCTAGAGACCAAACCAGATTCCACTTTTGAGCATGTTAACCTTACTTTTGAAACGTCTCATGTTTCATGCTCACCCATGGAGTCTCTAGAGTTTGTTTTGTTTCGGACCATATGCATCTATGTGGATCACAACCATTCTTGATTCTTGTTGTCTAACTTTTCGAGAGGATGGTTGTGGATGCCTATGTTTTTCATAGACATTGCAAACCCCGTAGTCGCATGATGGTGTTGACCTTGCAGCTTGAACGCTTGTGCTCAATGTTCGGTGGTGTAGCTGGGAACTACACCACCATTAATAGCTGCAAGACGAGATTCCCATGGTCAAGCTTATGACCCTAATCAAAGCACTGCCGGGAGATACCCCGGATTATCATAAAAAAATAGTTATCATGCATAAATTCCTTCTAAAAAAATAATAATAAAAACTTGCATAAAAAAAAAATTAATAAAATATGAAAAAGAAAAAAAATCTTATATTGCTTTTGCATGAACTCTTGCAAAATGGATTTGAAAACTTTAAAATAAAAAGAGGCATGCATTTAAAAAAAATATAATAAAATAAAGTAAACACCATCTTTCCTTTTTAATAAAAGCAAGTTTATATTATCAAGTTAGTATGCACCTTCGGGTATTCTTGTCACTAACCATTTCAGGTGGAAACTAAGAAGAACAAGGATGCATACAAACAATAAGGAACTACATCAACCTTAACCTTGGATGACCCTCGGTGATGGAATGCACTTAAAGGAAACCCTAACTCAACACTCAGCTTTTACACAAAAGTTCAAGTGTGGGGGAGGACGACAAGAACATCATAAACACTAAAGGTTATGCTAGCTCACCTTGCTAAAAAAAAGGGAAGAAGGAGAAGGACTTGGGCCATCACAAACGCCCATGTGCCTTCCAAAAAAAATGAAAAAAAAGAGATTGAAAAAAAAAATTATATAAAAGAGAATGGGAAAGGAAGGAGGAGCAGAGTGGTCTCATCATGATCCACGTGACTCCACCTCGTGCATACAAGTCTTGGTACACTTATCATCTCATACAAGACTTGCATCGCCATATTCCACGACCTTTGCTGATGACATCAAGGCCCATGGTCTATACACATTACTCGTGTATGTGTGTGTGACCAAAGCCTTGGTGCCCACCTGAGTACGATCTTCAAAACACCACTACAGCTGGTTCAAAATTCAAGACTACAGATGCTGCCGATAAAACACACTCAGGTATGCAAAGGTAATAAATGTTCACCAACCCATTTGCTCATATTTGTCCCTTTACTTTTAAAATTCATGCTTCCTTTTCTTATGCCATATGCTCTAGTTTGGATGGATTCCAACGATACATCCATAGGCTCTTTAAATTAAGCATGGTGCTTAGGTTAAACTAGCCTCCTTTAATCAAGTTTAAACATGGTGTTTAATTTTGATTAATGAACTTTGAGTTGTTGACATAAATAATAGAAATAATTCTTTTGCTAGAGATAAACCAAGGCTAGATTTGTGCAGCATGCTTTACCTTATCCTTGTTTGAGTTAAAGAAGCTTGGTGAACAAATAAACTCTTGAAAAAAAAAACTCTCTCGCTTTCTCTTTTCAAAATAATGGCAACCTTTTTTTGATCCATGTTCTCATGAGCTTTGTGTTTCTCAATTTCCCTTAAGCATGGATATGTTCTTTCTCTCTGTTGCTATAAAAAAAAATTATGATGATAATAATAATAATAAAAATAATAATAACTTTAGCCAATAAAAAAATTAAAATTTTGGGTTCTCGGTAATCAAGCCGATAGAACCTTTGCTTGTTGTTGTTTGTTTTTGTTTGTTTAATAAAGACAGGTACAGGCACAAGTGTGGGGGAGATCTCTCGAGCATAAACTCACACGAACTCGAGATCTCCCCAACACAGTGCACAAACACCATCTGAACCATCATGCGAAGGACAAGTATGAATTCAACTTTTACAAAACTCCTTCATCTTCAACGGTGGTTTGTGCAAATCTACTCTCATGTTGTTCCTAAGTTTTTAATTTTAAAATAAATAAAATTAAAGATGCAAAACTTTTGGACATCATATAAATTCCACTCTTATATGTGATGTAAGATATGAGCTTCTTCCTCGTTGAAATGATGAATAGTTGCTCTGTTTTATTTCTCACCTATGCCTAGCTTATAACTTAGTTTCCACCAAGATTTGGGTTTATTGGTAAATAGCTCACTTAAGAACTTGAAACTAGTGGGATGCATATGCTTACTCTAGTATAAAGTTGTTGCTAGTTATGACTTGGTATAAACAGAGAATTGCTATGACTTTGTTTTAAGAAAAGCGTGACATCCGGTGAATTATTTCAAAAAAAAAAACTTAAAATTCAAAAGTCCTCATATGCTGCTTATACTTACATTGAGCTTTGTCAAATTGTTGTGACAAATGTTGTAGATTCTTGTCATGTACTTATGATTTGAGATTCACGCACACTTGTCATCCATCAAGTAAAACTCTTGTCAATTTTTCTTTCTCAAAAAGAATTCAAGAAGGAGCTATGGGCTATGCAAAAAAAATGAATATCCTTGCCAAAAGGCATGTTGGAAAAAATGGGCAAGTGCCCGCTGTAGAATTAGGGGTATGCAAATACCCACAGAAAAGGAAAAAAAATGAATATCCATGCCAAAAGGCATGTTGAAAAAAATGGGCACGAGCCCGCCAAAGTAGAATTAGCCGAAAATATAGCCCATACTCTCAAAGGAATTCTAAAAGAGAAGAGACTTGACAAAGAGTTCAAAAAAGAACAAAAATATACCACGCACTTGCACATCTCAATCAAGAGTTTATGACTTGCATCTCCAATGGTTCGGTTTTTGACTTAGCAATAAATGTGAAACATTTGAGGAACTTACTTTGATTTTCAAAAAAAAAAACTCCGGATTAAAAGCTGCTCTAAGAACAAAAGAAAAGCATCTCTGTGAAAACCAGTCTGACATGCAGCAACCAAGGATTGGAGGAGGCTAACAAGCCCCACAGGTAACAAGGTACAAGGGTGAGTAATCAACCAGTATATTCAAACCCTGGTAGACACTTTGGTATAAACCTGGCATTAGTGAAAAATAACCGGCATGGAAGCAACTCCTGATCAACAACCATATCCTTAGCTTTTGCTCGAGGACGAGCAAAGGGTAAGTGTGGGGGAGTTTGTTGACGGTTCTTAACGACATATTTCTACCGTCAACATGACCCATAAAACGGAAGAAAGTCACATATTCTACTCACATATACCTTTACCGCTAACCAATTTCCACATGTATTGCAGAAGTATGTTTTGTAGACCATAAACTTGTATACAGGTGGAAAGCGGATAAAAAGGCGCAATTCGACATGATCAAATGCGCAAAACAACAAGAGGAATAAAAGCCCATACAAAAGTGCTGCAAAATTCAACCAGATTCAGACTCAACACGACGTTTCACGCCAAATGGGCTTTGGCCCAGCCCACGGGGGCCCAGCCAGGGGGTGGCCGCCCCCTGGGTCGGCCGCCCCCCTGGAGACGCCACCTGTCCACCGCCTTTGCAGAGGCGGTACAATCAATGTTGCTAAGGCGGTGCTGGGTGAAATTTGCAGCAAACCCCCTATTGAACCGACCTAGAACCCCTATATAAGCATGGGGAGAGGACCTCTCACAAAATTAAGTATCAAGATACAAGAGAAGAAGTAGAGAGGAAGAGCTTCACTCATATCCTTAGCCTTTAGGTTAGGAATAGAATAGGGAGCGAGATAGAGAGTAGAGTAAGAGAAGTAGTAAAGTGACCGGCTCCATCCCCTAGTTGCACTAGTCGGGAGGCCGAAGTGTTGACTACTCTCCGCGCTGTACCTCTGCAACCCACTGTACCTCTACAACCCAACTTACTACGTTGGAGTAAGAAAAGGTTGAGTTCTACTTTTGTTCTAGTAAGTTCTTGAGCATTGTTATCTTGTTCTTACAATCTTGCGGGTTCGTTGTCCATCTTTTGGTGGATACTCTAGTAGAGGAACCTCTGAATCATTTGGAGGGGTTCCTGGCCAACGCTAGAGTAGTAGCTAATAGCGTAGACGTGGTGTCTAAGCTAAGAACTACCCTCGTTTGCCTCGTATCCCACGGGTGAGGGGTCGGCGGCAGGTGGTGACAGCCCTGTTTGCCCTTAGTTTCCCCCACGTTCGGATACGGCGTAGAGCTATAGGCCGGAGTTACTTGGCAGACCAGGTATAAGCCGGTGCCCGAAGTAAGGTTGTGAAAACACGTTACCTTGTTCGAGGCTTCTAAGCATTAGAAGAACCTCGCTACCTAAGTCGTTCCCCTCTTTTCTCTCTAGGGTTTATTAGATCCGTGACCTTGAACACTTCCGTTCCCTGAGAAATTACGATACCCTGTATACCACCGGGTGAAATGCTACAACGGTATTTCCGTGCGCTTGCGGACTTTGGCTGCTTCGCTAAGATTTACCAACTATCGTGCGGTATATGCTTGGCATATCACAAGGCAATGGCGCCATCCTTGTGGCATGTTAAGAAATACCGACACGGCACTTCTTGGCGCTTTTGCTGAGGATAGCTTAAAACCCTATCCTCTGTGATTGCGTTAAGAAATGTCAACAGATGTCCAGACTACCGGGTTTGTACGTGCTTAAGTACATGATAATCCTTGCAAAAGCGAAAATTTTGGTGCTTAATCTGGTATAAATTGGTCGGTTCTGCCACAACTGGTATCGGAGCATGGTTTAGCGTTACTGTTCATAAGAGTATTTGAAAATCAGTATTTTCCAAGAGTAAAGCAATATTTGCCAACTTATAGTTATAATAGGATTTGAATGTCTTAAGGATAAAAATTAAGGTGTGCCATTGATCATGTCCTTATGCCCATATAGGATTGTAGGTGGCTTAATTAAGTACTGATTTGGGGGCTATGCATCATACTTGATTTTTGTTTATTACTGTCGTCCATACGACAAGGGTGAAATTGTATGGATGCTATTCTTCGGAATAGTAATGTATGGATCATTTTGCCTCTACGCCAAGGTAAGGTGAGTTGTGAGAGCATGACCAAGCAACCGTTGGTCTAGGGGAGAGTTAGTTTGGTACTGGAACCTGTACACGTAAGCACACGAGTGTAGGTGAAGGTATTTATTTGTGGGAGTAATATTGTTTGATGGATGCATATGATACTTGCGTGTATACGGGGTGTACACCTAAGTTAGTATCTAGATTTAAATTTCAGCATTGCATAATATTCATACTGTGGGCAGGGCTGAAATGATTTTTTCTGCAGGTACCCTAACTTGCGAATGTGTAGTTCGACTAGTTAGCGCTACGAGTGAACATTGTATGCCACCGTCTAGCCGTTAGATTGTTAGACAGTGAAGACGTATGTTATGTGCATGCATCATGATCATACAATCTTGCATTAATAATACTTCCATCCTTATGTTATCTGTCCCGTTTTCTTAATAAAAACTGGTTTTGAAGGACCGAGAATGCTAAAGCAAGGTGACCAGAGGGGGGTGAATGGGAGCCTAAAAATTTCTCTCGAAACTTTTGGCCTCTGTCCTGAAAATCAACCCCCATAAGCTTCGATCGAAACTTGATGCCCACGACCCTTGGAAGAGGGTGGATGACACCTAGGATCATAGCGAGGCACCACCAAACAAGAGCAAGCCAAATGCCTAAAGCTCCGACTCAAGTTCGACCACAAAAACCGACTCCAGAACGAAGATGGAAGGCTACGTCGGGAAAACTCCAAATATCTATGCTAACAAGTAGCAAAGATACCTAGAGAGGTTCCTTGGTTAACTCTAGGGCCAAAGGAGAAGTTCGAAAACCAAGCCGAAAAGCCGGGAGAGCAAACACACTAAAAATCAGCACACAACCGAGTCCCGGACTGTCCGGAGTTCGGACCACGGACTGTCTGCCCAACGGCGGACTGTCCAGGAACCAGCGGCGGACTATCCGTCGGCCAAAAGAGCAAAACAGCACCTCTGCTGAACCAGCTCTGGAAAGTACCAAACTGTCCCCGAGTTACACCAATGGACTGTCCGCCGGTCACTCCAGACCAAACTGGTCGAGCCACGCAGCCACTGAATCGGTTGGAGCCCGATGCGCGGACTGTCCGCGCCCTGGGTGGCAGACTGTCCGCCAACACCCAGTGAGAGCTATTTCAATCGCCCTTCCCCCAAATCTTTCCAAAATTGATCGAAATCAAAATCCTTTGATCCCAAACTTAGAGAAGATGATCACAAGATAGTTAGGAGACTATCCCCAAGAAATCATCTGCTCAAATCAACTCAATCAATGGGAAATCGGAAGGGAAGGTGTATGAACCGAAAAAGCACCATGAAACTTGAATGGACCTGATCTACTCATTCGCGAAGGTAGAGATGAATTCCTTCGTTGGAAATGTTCTCCTCACTACAAAGAACAAGTTGATTCAAGTGGATTCGAAAAAGACGCACGAGGAGGGAGATCGAGTGACGGGAAAATCATGGAGAAACGATGAACGCGAAGAACAAGTTCAAAACGCGAATCAAGACCACGAATTGCCAGCCGAAATTCATCCCCACGAGGAGAAAATGGAATCCGATCCCGTTTCCGCAAAATCCAAATACAGAGATGTATTGTTCACCGTCTCTGCGGATCTCAGTAGCTACAGCAGGGATTGGAGAGCAGGAAACCTAGAATGGAAATAGCAATGACTGAGATGGTCTGGAGGGAGGGGTGGCCTCTCCTTATATAGCCTAATACAATTATTCTCCTTCTACCCTTACAGCTAATGAGCGAGCAGGCTAACCCTAAGGGTATTCCTGACCAACTCGAGGTTGATGTTGATTCGACGGCCACGCCCGCATATCAGGTAGCTTCGCCTCGGCGCGACCTCACCGGATGCCGCCACGTGTCGCCACTGCGCCGCTCGTCCTTTTCACGGACCTCCCCCCGGTTTTGAGGTTGAAACCGGGAAACCTGGGCCATCCCCCGGTTTTGAGGCCGAAACTGGGAAACCTGTTGTCCGTCGCCTGAGTTTTGTGGCCCAAACTGAGAAACCCGCCAGCGCCCAGGTTTTGAGGCCCAAACCTGAAAACCATCCTCAGCCCGAGTTTTGTGGCCCAAACTCGGAAACCGACCGCACCCAGGTTTTGAGGCCCAAACCTGGAAACCGTCCACTCGGTGGTTTTTCTGTGGCTCAACCACCAAACCGACGCCGTAGAGGGGATACACCGCCCGTGCACCCCGTCCAACCGCATGTCTTCACTTATCGCTGTCCCAAGCTGTCAGCCACCACGACCGATCTTCAGGCCACCGGTCCGTCAGTCCAAGTCTCATGTCCGCCCTTCACCGCTCCGGGTCCATCGGCACGACACGTCTTTACTTGACCGTCACCTTGCCTTTGATCACTGTATCCGTGCTCAACACCTACACAACACAAGCCAAAGAACATGCGCATCATCCCAGTTGACAATCACTCAACATCTCAAGATCCGGCATACACCCATGTATCCGCAATCTCCCCCTTGATGAGTGCATTGTCAACTACCAACACAAATCATATGAAGGTAGAAGAAAGAAGGAGGAAGAAGTAAGCGAACTCAACCAATTGACCAAAAAGTGAAGCAAAGCCTCAAGAAGTCGAATGGAGTGAGCAAGACAACTTGGTTCCCAAAGACATGGGCAACGACTCGATGCAACCAAGCAAAGCAAAGCTAGCCCTCAAGAAGAGGTAGAATAGGCTCAACACCGCTAGCGAGAAAGTCGGAGCAAGGAAAGCAAAGACAAGCTAGTTCCTCCAGAAAGAGGCAAAGGCTCAACACAACTAGCAAAACCACTCCAAACCAATTGAACTCATCAAACGAGTAAGCTCCCCCTGAACATGAACTCCGCCTTCAATAGTGCATACAACTAGGGACATGATTTGTCAAAATTTCTCCCCCTTAGATGAAAATGCACACAACAAGGCAAAATACATATGAGTCACAAATGCAGGTTAGCAGTGTTGATGGTCCTTAAACACCTATTTTACCATCAACATTTTACCCTAAAATTCACCAAAAAGGCATGAAATGTAGTCAAATAGGTTTCAAACTAACCGAATTCCACATGTCTATAGATTTTGATTTGAATGCATGATTTGAACCAAATTTGGATATTTGAACCACCAAAGGCCAAGCCCACTCAGCAGGGCCCAATTGGGCCTCAGGGGGTGGCGCCCGCCACCCCTAGGTGGCGCCCGCCACCCCTAGGTGGCGCCCGCCACTTGAGTTGGCCCAAATCCACTCCCTGCCACGTCACCGATCCGTGTGACCTCCCCAAGGCCAATAACTGGCCCTTGTTCACTAGGTCGGTTGAAATGGACGACTCAGGAGGCGGGTGACGCGGATCATGCCCTGGATTGGACAAGAGGCGGTTAGGGTTTGAGCCACCGACCTAACCACCGCCTTGGAGGACCCCCTGGATGCCCTCGGTTGAATGGCGGTTCAATCGGACGGTTAGGGGTGGCGGCCGCCACCTAGGGCTGGCGCCCGCCACCTGACTCAGCCCTAGGTCGGCTGCCTCCCCCCTATAAGTACCCCCCTCACTCCACAAGGCTATAAATACCCCCCTAGAGGCATCACTTCATTTCAAGCAACGGAAGCATGAAGCATGCAATGTAGAAAGCAAGTGAGAGCTAGGTTAGAAGCTCAGAGAGCTTAGGCAAGTAGGTTAGCTAGTAGAGAGAGCATAACTCTAGTGCCCTCACTGTAGCGCGGCTCTTAGTTTAGCACAGCTTAGCCCTGACCAGTGGTATAGCAGCGTAGAGCTTGCTAGGAGAGAAGCGGGTGCGAGTGACTGGCATCAGAGGTCGGTTGATTTCCCAGCATCTCTGGTCTGGTTTGCTCTCTTGTATCTCAGGTTCGCTTATCATTATTCCAATATTACTTTAGTATTACTTTCAGTATTACTTTATCAAGTGCCTTGAGTGTGACCTAGTTATTCCTACATTTCAATTCACTTAGCCATAGTAGTTAATCTCTAGTGTGCTTAGTGTTTGATCTTTGCCAATAGGTTACTTAGTTAGTTTAGTGTTTATCTCATTAAGTCAAGTATTTGCTCTGACGTCCGCAAGGGTGTCTCTATTCAAAGCTAGGGTAGAGGTAGTTAGAATATAATTAAGCGTGGTGCTTAGTTATAGACTTACCTTCACATACGGCTGGACCCCCGGATAGCTGTGGTAGCAAGCAGGTGGTGACAGCCCTGTGCGCCTTGAATTCCACCACATAGTTGTCCTAGTTTAACAGTAAGGCTCATTGTGCTAGCGTTCAACCTAAAGCAGTGGTAAAGGCTAGTACGCCTCAGTACTTGATAAGATAGGAATAAAACTATATTAAGTTGGTTGCTTTATTGACATTTGCCTATCTTGCTTCGTAGTTATCTAGGAGTAGTTATTAGTTATCAGTTAGTTATATTAGTTATCCTTAGTTATCTTATTCCCCTTATCTACCTATCCATCCACCTTACCTTAACCATTAATTTCATCCTTACCTATCCACTCATAAATTCTTTCTAGCCTTTCATCTCCTCTCTTCTCTTCTCTCCTTTTCCCTTTCTTATTATTCGACTCTCATCCCCTCCTTGACTCGACTCATACACCACCCTAGCCTTCCTTTGGGATCAAATAAATCGACACCTGGTACTCCCAGGCCAAGTGCTACTACGATAGTTCTGTGCGCTAGCAGAATCTCCTCTAGGTAGATTGCAATCTCTCTAGCTAGCTCCTACTAGTGTCGGGATTGACAACCCCATTTGACATTAGTAGGTAGTTGCTTTAGCTTCACTCCTTTAGGTATAGTGACTAGACTTGCTACAAGCATTTCTGGTGCCGTTGCCAGGGATAGATTCCATAGTCTACTCCTAGTAACGATGTTAGCAAGTGTCAACAAGCATTTCTAGGCCATTACTAAGGATAGTTTCCTAGCTCTATCTTTAGTGAAGTTAAGAACTAACAACAAGCAGCTTCAGGTATAGAATCTATAGAGTGAATAGATGCTCTAAAGAGTGCTGATCCAACTACTCAATAATAAGCACAAATGCTAGCAAAGGCTCAAACTGATCATAGAATACGAAGTATGAACATATGAGCAAGATGAGCAGATTTTAAGCCATTCGAAAAGGGTTTCAGCATCAAAATAGCACCAACATGTATAGACAGGAAGTTACACAAGTGCTAATCATGTATACAATGTGAACTACCCCTAGCAAAGTTCAATCATCATGCTTGTAGAATGAAACATAGACTTGTGCTTTCAAAATTTTATCAGAGATGCAGCGGTGATTACACAAGTTTGAAATTTCAGCATGTGATTGCGAGAGGTTGAAGACTTGACATTGCCTAACTTTTCAACCGAGCTAAGCCTATGCACAAGCAATCAGAAGCTTGAAGCAATGGTTTCGGTCTTACACTACACGGCTCAAGTTTAACTCAATGTGCAATGAGAAACAGTCTCGGTATCGTGATGTGCGGTCAAGTGATCCCATCTCGATCTTTTCAATTCACTTAGACTTGGTTCAAATTTAGCAGAATATGAACATACCAAGCAAGTAAAATAATTAGAACTAGAGACATAGCAACCTAGCATATATGGAATAGCACAAAATACTTCAACATATTCTACACATGCTAGTTGCCAATCTCAATGGTGAACATGTTTCAAATTTTATGTTGAATTAAGCATATTCATAGTTCTAAAAAATAGCTCAGCTCACAACATGTATCAGTGATCAAAAAAAGCCTAAGATAGAAGCATCATCATATATCATCAGAGCACACACTAATCAGAGCATAGATTCATTCTACAGGTTATAGACATGAAGCTTGAAAAGATGAAGATGCCAATATGATGAAAAGCAAAAAACTAAACAAGAACAAAACAAAAGAAGTCAGACTATGATACAAGAATCAAAATGTTTCCCCTAACTAAAAGGGGAAACACACACCAAGCTCACCTCTCAACCTAGCAAAGGTTGATTGGTCCAGAGGCTTGGTGAAAATATCTGTCAACTAAAGATGAGTATCGACATGGTGAAGGTCGATATCACCCTTCTCATAGAGGTCTCGCAAGAAATGAATGCGCACATCAATGTGTTTGGTCTTAGAATGCAACACGGGGTTCTTAGCAATGGTAATCGCACTGGTGCTGTCACAAAGCAATGGAACTCGAGAAAAACTCAGACCAAAATCACGCAAAGTGGCCATCATCCACAACAACTGAGAACAGCAGCTAGCCGCAGCAACATATTCAGCCTCTATGGTAGAGTGTGCGATACTAGACTGCTTGCGAGAAGACCAAGATACAAGGGAAGAACCCAAAAATTGACAAGTCCCAAAAGTGGACTTGCGCTCAAGTCGGCAACTAGCAAAATCAGCATCCGAGTAACCACAAAGGGAGAGGGTGGAAGAAGCAGAATACCAAATCCCAAACTCAGGTGTAAAACAGAGATACCTCAAAATGCACTTGACTGCCTGACGGTGAGAAGTGCGTGTTGATGGTCCTTAAACACTTGTTTTACCATCAACATTTTACCAAAAAATCACCAAAAAGGTATGAAAAGTAGTCAAATAGGTTTCAAACTAACCAAATTCCATATGTCCATAGATTTTTATTTCAATTCAGGATTTGGACCAAATTTGGAGAATGGACCCACCAGGGGCCGAGACCACTCACAAGGGCCCATTTGGGCCCTAGTGGGGTGCCAGCCGCCACCCCTAGGTGGCGCCCACCACCTAGGTGGCACCCAAACTTCTCCCCTGCCACGTCACTGATCCGTGTGACCACCCTAGGGCCAAATCTTGGCCCTCGGTCACTAGGTTAGTGGCATCAGAGGGCTGAGGAGGGAGTGGCGTGGATCATGCATGCCGCCATGCAAAGAAGCACATGTTGAATTAAAGAAGCACATGCTTAATTCTTCTCCACCATTGATCTGAAGGAGGTTACGATCCAAGGGCTCTCATCCATCATCACGTGGATCGATGATGTGGCGGTGGATTAGCCCCTACTCCACCTCTCTACTGTAAATACACCCCTGGAGGCGTCACTTTAGATCAAGCAAGGAAAGAAGAAAGCAAGGCTAATAGCTTAGGATTTAGCCAAGCTTAGGTAAGTAGGTAGCTAGTAGAGCAAGGCATCCTTGCCTCATTGCCCTCGCGGAAGCGCTGCTCCAGGCTTAGCTCAAGAGTAGAGGCGAGCGAGTAATCGATCCTGGAGGTGGGAAGAGTCTTCCTTCATCTCCGGTTCAGGTTTTGCTCTTGTAACTCAAGCACTTTATTATATTCTAGTTCATCTTTTCAAGTATTACTTTATTCTACTTACCAGTATTGAGTAGTATACTTGATTGATTGCTTGAGTACCTAGCTATCCTACAGTTCAATTCACTTAGCCACAGTAGTTAATCTCTAGTGTGCTTAATGTTTGATCTTTGCCAATAGGTTGCTTAGTTAGTTTAGTGTTTATCTTATTAAGTCAAGTATTTGCTCTGACGTCCGCAAGGGTGTCTCTATTCTAGGCCAGGATAGACATAGTTAGAATATAATTAGGCATGGTGCTTAGTTATAGACTTACCTTCAGATACGGCTAGACCCCGGGATAGCTGTGGTAGCAAGCAGGTGGTGATAGCCCTGTGCGCCTTGAATTCCACCACGTAGTTGGTCTAGTTTAACAGTAAGGCTCGTTGTGCTAGCGTTCAAGCTATGTCAGTGGCAAAGGCTAGTACACCTCGGTACTTGACGAGATAGGAATAAAACTATACTTAACTTGGTTGCTTATTTGGCATTTGCCTATCTTGCTTCGTAGTTATCTAGGAGTAGTTATTAGTTATTAGTTAGTTATATTAGTTATCCTTAGTTATCTTTTCCCCCTATCTACATGTCTATCCACCTTACCTTAACCATTCATTTCATCCTTACCTATCCACTCATAAATTCTTTCTAGCCTTTCATCTCCTCTCTTCTCTTTTCTCCTTTTCCCTTTCTTATTCTTCGACTCTCATCCCCTCCTTCACTCGACTCATACACCACCCTAGCCTTCCTTTGGGATCAAATAAATCGACACCTGGTACTCCCAGGCGAAGTGGCACTACGATTGTTCTGTGCGCTTGCAGAATCTCCTCTAGGTAGATTGCAATCTCTCTAGCTAGCTCCTACTAGGGTCAGGATTGACAACCCCATTTGACATTAGTAGATAGCTGCTTTAGCTTCACTCCTTTAGTTATAGTGACTGGACTTGCTACAAGCATTTTTGGCGCCGTTGCAAGGGATAGATTCCATAGTCTACTCCTAGTAACGACGTTAGCAAGTGTCAACAAGCATTTCTGGGCCATTACCGGGGATAGTTGCCTAGCTCTATCTTTAGTGAAGTTAAGAACTACCAACAAGCATTTGTGGTGCCGTTGCCGGGGAAGGCAATCGGTGTATCCTTCGAGTCCTTGTCGAATTTATCTTCGCTTAAGCTTCCGCTTAGTGAATCCCATCTTTCCCCATTGTTTCTTTCCTTAGTACTTCTTATCTTTTTCCTTCATCTTCTTCAACTTCTTTCTTTCTTATCTCATTCTACCTTCATGATGGCCAACAAGACCATTCGTTAGTTTTCTGCTCCTTCTGCCGCCAATGTAGCGACAGGACCAGCCGTGATCGATGCCAACCTCAATTGTGAGTTGAAACCGGCTCTGATCACGATGGTCCAAGCTAGCCCATTCTGTGGCAATGCTCATGAGGATGCCAATGCTCACCTCCAACAATTTTTGGAGATTTGCGGCACCTTCACCATTAAGGGGATAACCCAAGAAGCCATCCGTCTTCGTCTCTTTCCCTTTTCTCTCCTAGGAAAAGCGAAGCAATGGTTCTATACCAATCGCAACGGTGTAGACACATGGGACAAGTGTTCCAATGCTTTTCTCGCCAAATTCTTTCCGACGGGCAAGACGAACGCTCTTCGCAACAAAATCTCCAGCTTTATGCAACAAGCCGAGGAATCTATTCCCGAGGCTTGGGAGAGAATGCAAGAGTACGTCACTGCTTGTCCACACCATGGTATGGAGGACTGGCTGTTGATCCAGAACTTCTACCATGGCCTAACCCCACTCTCTAGAAGCCATTTGGATGCCGCTGCTGGCGTTGCATTCTTTTCTCTGAATGTTGCAGATGCTAAGGCTCTCATAGAGAAGATGGTGTCAAACCAAGGATGGAATGATGAGAGACTGTAGCCCTGTAAGCGAGGTATGCATTCCCTTAAGGAGGCCGACATGATCGTGGCCAAGATGGACCTGCTGGCCAAGAAGCTGGACAACTATGAGAAGATGAACCAATAAGAGAGTGTCCAATCTCTGGAATCCTACATGACTTATGAAGTCTGTGGGGAAACCGGACATTCTGGGAACCAGTACCCCGAGTTACATGAAGATTTGAACTTCATCAACATCAACAACAACAACAACAACGGTTTCCGCCAACAAAATAAATGATGGAATCAGCACTCCAACTCTCAAGGTAATAATTCATTCCCTCGCCCTAATTTCCAAAGTACTGATAATTTCTCGTTCTTAAAGAATCTAGAATACTCTCAAGGTAGGACTACTGAATTTATTAATAAGAAATTAATGTCAAATGATAAAATGCTCGAGAACATAAATGCTAAATTGGAAGATTTCTCATCTGCTCTGAAAAATCAACTTAGCTTTAATAAGATGTTAGAAACCCAATTAGCTCAACTTGCTGCGATCATACCATCTTTTGAAACTGGCAAAATTCTGGCTAAAACTAACATGGAAACTGCAAACATGGTTGAAATAAAATATTTTAACTATTATGAAGATCAAACCACGACTGTTAAAAAGGGTGATCCTGGTAGTCCCATAATTAGATGCTCAATCTTTGGTGAAATCTTTAAAAATGCCATGTGTTATATAGGATCGAGTGTGAACATTTTATCTAATGATTTCTATGAAAACTCGTTCTTTCCACCCATGTCATCCACATCTGCCTATGTCGTGCTAGCTGATTGTTGGTAGTTCTTAGCTTCACTAAAGATAGAGCTAGGCAACTATCCCCGGTAACGGCCCATAAATGCTTGTTGACACTAGCCAACGTCATTACTAGGAGCAGACTATGGGATCTATTCCAGGCAACGGTGTCAGAAGTGCTTGAAGCAAGTCCGGTCACTATACCTAAAGGAGTGAAGCTAAAGCAGCTATCTACTAATGCCAAGCGGGGTTGTCAATCCCGACACTAGTAGGAGCTAGCTAGAGAGATTGCAATCTACCAAGAGGAGATTCTGCGAGCGCACAGAACTATCATAGTAGCACTTCGCCTGGGAGTACCAGGTGTCGATTTATTTGATCCCAAGGGAAGGCTAGGGTGGTGTATGAGTCGAGTCAAGGAGGGGATGAGAGTCGAAGAAAAGAGAAAAGGGAAAAGGGGAGAAGAGAGGCTAGAAAGAATATATGGGTGGATAGGTAAGGATGAAATGGATGGCTGAGGTAAGGTGGATGGATAGGTAGTTAAGGGGTAACTAAAGATAACTAACTACTAACTACTCCAAGATAACCACAGAGCAAGATAACTGCGAAGCAAGATAGTTACGAAGCAAGGCAGGCAAAAGACAATAAAGCAACTAAGTTGAGTATAGTTTTATTCCTATCTTGTCAAGTATCGAGGCGTACTAGCCTTTACCACTTACTTAGGTTGAACGCTAGCACAACGAGCCTTACATGTTAAACTGGGCCAACTACATGGTGGAATTCAAGGCGCACAGGGCTGTCACCACCTGCTTGCTACCACAGCTATCCGGGGGTCCAACCGTATCTGAAGGTAAGTCTATAACTAAGCACCACACTTAATTATATTCTAACTATCTCTACCCTAGCTTTGAATAGAGACACCCTTGCGGACGTCAGAGCAAACACTTGACTTAATCAGATAAACACTAAACTAACTAAGCAACCTATTGGCAAAGATCAAACACTAAGCTCACTAGAGATTAACTACTATGGCTAAGTGAATTGATCTATAGGATAGCTAGGCACTCAAGCAATCAATCAAGTATACCACTCAATACTGATAAGTCGAATAAAGTAATACTTGAAATGATGAACTAGAATGTAGTAAAGTGCTTGAGATACAAGAGCAAAACCTGAACTAGAGATGAAGGAAGACACTTCCCAGCTCTAGAACCGATCACTCGCACACCTCTACTCTTGAGCTAAGCCTTGAGCAGCGCTACCGCGAGGGCAAAGATGCCTTGCTCTACTTGCTACCTACTTGCCTAAGCTCTCTGAGCTCTCACTTGCTTGCTTCTACTTGCTTTGCTTCTCTTGTGTGGGATATGCTTCGGTGTTTTGGTGTCACCAGGGGGGTATTTATAGCCCAAATGAGTGAGGGGGGTACCTATACGGGGCAGCTAGCTGACCTAGGGCAAACCCTATTGGCGGGTGCTAGCCCTAGGTGGCGGCCGCCACCTCCCTCACCGTTGGATGCACCGCCTTGGCTTCAACGACATCCAGGTGGTTGTCCAAGGCGGTTTGGAGGTCGGTTGCATGTCCTAGCAACCGCCATTCAGCCTTGATCCACGCCACTTCATCCTGAGCCGTCCGATGCCACTGACCTAGTGACCAAGGGCCAAGATCTGGCCCTGCGGAGGTCACATGGATCGGTGACGTGGCAGGGAGGCCAACCCAAGTGGCGGGCGCCACTTAGAGGTGGCGGGCGCCACCTAGGGGTGGCAGGCGCCACCCCCCTTAGGCCCATTTGGGCCCTGCTGAGTGGGCTTGGCCTCTGGTGGGTCCATATGTCCAAATTTGGTTCAAATCCTGCATTCAAATAAAATTCTATGGACATGTGGAATTTGGTTAGTTTGAAACCTATATGACTACATTTCATGCCATTTTGGTGGACTTGAGGGTCAAATGTTGATGGAAAAACAGTTGTTTAAGGACCGTCAACAAGCTCCCCCAAGCTAACCTGTTGCTCGTCCTCGAGCAACAATGCGGTTTAAGCATTGAGCATGAAATGGATAGCAACTTAAGATGTCTGCAAGTGCATATTGTATAGTGAGAAATAACATAGCGTATATCATTAATCATAGCAATGTGGGGCTTATAGCTTTTCACTTCAAACATGCAAGAGTGAAATATAGCAGTAGATAGGAAACTTTTATCTTGCTTAGGTTTGACTAGGATTTTGTCTGGAGGTTTTTTCAAGGTTTTCAGAAGATAACAACTTGCTTAAGTCCTCCAAGATTCACTCAATCAATCAATGGTGTTTAAATCCTCACTTAGGCCAAAATGTAGCCTCTCCTATTTCTAAAGAATGATATGTGGAGTTGTAGGTGGGCTAAGAACCATGAGCAAATTGCCTGATGTTTATTGCTAAGCTAGACACTCAGATCATAAGGAGCAGCAAATCATAAAAATTGATCAAGATGTGCATGTGTGGTTATGTGGAAGTGTATAGAGAGATATTTCATAATCCTTCCTATTTAATTTCTGGGGTCTGGAGCTAATGATAATTCTCTCTCTCTCTCTCTCTCTCTCTTTTTGGATACATAGTGAGTAGACAAAAGATGTGTCCTCACATTTTCTTAGGACATAGTCCTCTCTTGAGCTGCTTTGCTCACTTTTTTTTCAGGACATAGTCCTTTCTTGAGCTATTTGCTCATTTCTCTCTCTCTCTCTCTTTTTTTTAGCTCTAGATTTCCCCAGACATCTATAGGAAAGGATTTCAGAAATGAGTAGGGAAAGGGAGAGAAATGCTTATTCCCAGTGTAGGAATAAGCATAAGGGTAGCAATGGGATGTTTGGCAGGGTATTGCGTATCTCCGGTGTAGAGAATAAGCAATTTATTTGGTGGTTGCAAACTTCCAAAGTGGAAAGTAGGCAAATTATGGTGGGTGTGCGTGAATCTTGATTCAAAAGATATGATAAGCTTCTCTACTAAGATCTATGAGGTCTAACAAAGCTCAACACAAACAAAGCTCTTTGTGGTTTTGACTAATGACTAACAAATATTTGGCTAGTGGTGGGATGGGATAAAAATCTAGGAGGAACTTTTAGCAAGGTTTTCATAATTTTTAAAAGAAATCCTCCAGATTAGGTCATAATTCCACCTTAGCAAGTTTAAAGAATTACTCCATTTCTTACTAACTTTACTCACTAAGCATGATTTCAGTTTAAGCTTGTGCAACCCACAAAAGCTACAACTTAGATAAGACTAGTCATTCAAACCATAACAATAGCATTTGCATGACATATTTCAAATCTTATTCAGGTTTCAACTTGTTTAAGCAGATTTTATCAATTTTATTCATAGAGTGGTTATTTAGGCAAGCATGTGACATTCAAAAGATATACTCCCTCCATCCCAAATTGTAAGGCATTCCAAGAATCTTGGAGAGTCAAAGTTTTCCAACTTTGACCAAAATTTTAGAGAGAAATACAAAGATTTATGATATCAAATATGTATATTATGAAAATATAACTAATAAAGAATTTAATTATACTTAGTTGGTATCATAAACATTATTATCTTATTATTTAAATTTAGTCAAAGTTGAAAAACTTTGACTCTCCAAGATTCTTGGAATGCCTTATAATTTGGGATGGAAGGAGTATAATTTAAGAACTGAATGTAAAGTGTAGGCTTGAGACATACCTTATCGGAGCGGGAGTCTCCCCCAAGCTGGCTTCTTGCTTGGTGAAAAGATCTTCTTCGTCTCAGTCGGAGCTCTTGTTCTCATTTTATTAAAAGGGAAACTATCTAATGTTGTAAAAAAGGGGAAACTATCCTATTATGATATTTTATTGTTCTAACTAAGTTAACATATACCTATGCATAAGACTAATGATAACTGATGATATTTTTTTTATTTTTTTTTAGTTGCATGCATGACATATGTTATTTATTTGAAAAAGGGAAATTTGAAGGGAAAAATTAAAAGTAAAACCATCCTTAGGCCCATGGAATTTCATCCTTATCGGGTGGATCTTCTTCCTTGGGCACTTCTTCTCTTAGTACTCCATCTGGTTCTTCTTCTTTTGGCACCTCTCCTTTGTTATGTGAATTACACAACTCAGGAGGAGGTGGTTCTTTCTTTCTGTTCCACCTTGTTCTTGGGCGCCTCTTCTTGGTACGAACGAGTTTTGCTACCTGCATGTTAGCGGCATATGCGGGACCACGGGAGAAGGAGAATATTTCCTTCCTCCCTCCTAGTGTCATATGAATTTTACCACTTCCCACATATGTGCAAGCATTAACAGTATTCAAGAAGGGTCTACCTAAGATTAGAGGCACATCTTTCCTATTTCTCATATCTAGTATTATGAAATCAGCAGGAACATAGGAGCCTCTAATATGAACAGGTAAGTCATTAACTATTCCTTGTACATAGCAAGTGGATTGATCAGCTAGCACAACATAGGCAGATGTGGATGACATGGGTGGAAAGAACGAGTTTTCATAGAAATCTTTAGATATAATGTTCACACTCGATCCTAAATCACACATGGCATTTTTAAAGACTTCACCAAAGATTGAGCATCTAATTATGGGACTACCAGGATCACCCTTTTTAACAGTCATGGTTTGATCTTCATGATAGTTAAAATGTTTTATTTCAACCATATTAGCAGTTTCCATGTCAGGTTTAGCAGGAATTTTGCCAGATTCAAATGATGGTATGATAGCAGCAAGTTGAGCTAATTGGGTTTCTAACATCTTATTAAAGCTAAGTTGATTTTTCAGAGCAGATGAGAAATCTTACAATTTAGCATTTATATTCTCAAGAATTTTATCATTCGCCATTAATCTCTCTTTCAAGAAATCAGTAGTTTTACCTTGTGAGTAAACTAAATTTTTCAAGAATGAGAGACTATCAGAATTATGAAAATTAGAGCGGGGGAATGAATTGTTACCTTGAGAGTTTGCAGGCCGATTTCATCCTTGATTCTGTTGACGGAAACCGTTACTGTTGTTGATGAAGTTCAAATCTTCATGTAGCTTGGGGCAGTGGCTCCCAGAATGTCCGGTTTCTCCACAGACTTCACTAGTCATGTAGGATTTCAGAGATTGGACACTCTCTTGTTGGTTCATCTTCTCACAGCTGTCCAGCTTCTTTGCCAGCAGGTCCATCTTGGCCACGATCATGTCGGTTTCCTTAAGGGAATGCAAACCTCGCTTACGGAACTGTAGTCTTTCGTCATTCCATCCTTGGTTCGACACCATGTTCTCTATGAGAGCCTTAGCATCTGCAATATTCAGGGAAAAGAATGCACCGCCGGCGGTGGCATCCAAATGGCTTCTAGAGAGTGGGGTTAGGCCATGGTAGAAGTTCTGGATCAATAGCCAGTCCTCCATACCATGGTGTGGACAAGCAGCGACATACTCTTGCAACCTCTCCCAAGCCTCGGGAATAGATTCCTCGGCTTGTTGCGTAAAGCTGGAGATTTTGTTGCGAAGAGCATTCGTCTTGCCCATAGGAAAGAATTTGGCGAGAAAAGCATTGGAACATTTGTCCCATGTGTCTACAGCGTTGCGATCGGTATAGAACCATTGCTTCGCTTTTCCTAGCAAAGAGAAAGGAAAGAGACGAAGACGGATGGCTTCTTGGGTTATCCCCTTAATGGTGAAGGTGCCGCAAATCTCCAAGAATTGTTGGAGGTGAGCATTGGCATCCTCATGAGCGTTGCCACAGAACGGGCTAGGTTGGACCATCGTGATCAGAGCTGGTTTTAACTCAAAATTGAGGTTGGCATCGATCAGGTTTGGTCCTATCGCTACATTAGCGGCAGAAGGAGCAGAAAACTCATGAATGGTCTTGATGGCCATCGTGAAGATAGAACGAGACAAGAAAGAAAGAAGTTGAAGAAGATGAAGGAAAAAGATAAGAAGAGTTATGGAAAGAAAGAATGGGGTAAGATGGGATTCGCTAAGCGGGAGCTTAAGCGAAGATAAATTCGACACGGACTCAACCGATACACCGATTGCCTTCCCCGGCAACGGTGCCAGAAATGCTTGTTGGTAGTTCTTAGCTTCACTAAAGATAGAGCTAGGCAACTATCCCCGGTAACGGCCCAGAAATGCTTGTTGACACTAGCCAACGTCGTTACTAGGAGCAGACTATGGGATCTATTCTAGGCAACAGTGTCAGAAGTGCTTGAAGCAAGTCCGGTCACTATACCTAAAGGAGTGAAGCTAAAGTAGCTATCTACTAATGCCAAGCGGGGTTGTCAATCCCGACACTAGTAGGAGCAAGCTACAGAGATTGCAATCTACCAAGAGGAGATTCTGCAAGCGCACAGAACTATCGTAGTAGCACTTCGCCTGGGAGTACCAGGTGTCGATTTATTTGATCCCAAGGGAAGGCTAGGGTGGTATATGAGTCGAGTCAAGGAGGGGATGAGAGTCGAAGAAAAGAGAAAAGAGAAAAGGGGAGAAGAGAGGCTAGAAAGAATATATGGGTGGATAGGTAAGGATGAAATGGATGGCTGAGGTAAGGTGGATGGATAGGTAGTTAAGGGGTAACTAAAGATAACTAACTACTAACTACTAACTACTCCTAGATAACCACAGAGCAAGATAACTGCGAAGCAAGATAGTTACGAAGCAAGGGAGGCAAAAGACAATAAAGCAACTAAGTTGAGTATAGTTTTATTTCTATCTTGTCAAGTATCGAGGCGTACTAGCCTTTACCACATACTTAGGTTGAACGCTAGCACATACTTAGTTATATGCATAAGTATATGTTAACTTAGCTAGAATAATAAAATATCATAATAGGATAGTTTCCCTTTTTCACAACATTAGATAGTTTCCTTTTTAATAAAATAAGAACAAGAGCTCTGACCGAGAAAGATGAAGACCCTTCACCAAGCAAGAAGCCAGCTTGGGGGAGATCCTCGCGCCAATAAGGTATGTTTCAACCTTACTTTTTATGTTCGGTTCTTAAATTCTATATCTTTTGAAATTTTTTTAATGTTATATACTTGCCTAAGTAATTATCCCATGAGTAAAAATGATAAAATCTGCTTAAAAATGTTGGAACCTGAATAAGAAATAAAATATGCCATGCAAATGCTATTGTTATAGTTAGAATAACTAGTTTATCTAAGTTGTAGCTTTTGTGGGTTGCAGATGTTTTAACTAAAATCATGCTTAGTGAATAAAGTTAGTTAGAAATGGAGTAATTCTTTAAACTTGCTAAGGTGAAATTAGGACCTAATCTGGAGGATTTCTTTTAAAAATCATGAAAACCTTGCTAAAAGTTCCTCCTGGATTTTATCTCATCCCACCACTAGCCAAATATTTGTTAGTCAAACCACAAAGAGCTTTGTTTGTGTTGAGCTTTGTTAGACCTCATTGATCTTATTAGCGAAGCTTATCATTTCTTTTGATCAAGATACACACACCCACCATAAATTGCTTACTCTCCACTTTGGAAGTTTGCAACCACCAAATAAATTGCTCATTCTCTACACTAGAGATATGCAATACCTTGCCAAATGTTCCATTGCTAGCCTTATGCTATTCCTACACTAGGAATAAGCATTTCTCTCTCTCCCCCCTTTTCATTTTTAAAATCCTTTCGTATAGACAATCTGGGGAAATCTAGAGCTAAAAAAGAGAGATAGAAAAAAAGTGAGCAAAGTAGCTCAAGAGAGGACTATGTCCTAAGAAAATGTGAGGACACATTTTTGTCTACTCACTATGTATCGAGTAAAAAAAACAGAGACAGAGAGAGAGTTATCATTAGCTATAGACCCCAGAAATTAACTAGGAAGGATTATGAAATATCTCTCTATACACTTACACATAACCACACATGCACATCTTGATCAATTTTTATGATTTGCTGCTCCTTATGATCTGAGTGGCTAGCTTAGTAATAAACATTATGCAATTTAATTGCTCATGATTCTTAGCCTACCTATAACTCCACATATCATTCTTTAGAAATAGGAGAGGCTACATTTTCGCCTAAGTAAGGATTTAAACACCATTGATTGATTGAGTGAATCTTGGAGGACTTAAGCAAGTTTTTATCTTTTGAAAACCTTAAAAAAACCACCAGACAGAATCCTAGTCAAACCTAAGCAAGATAAAAGTATCCTATCTACTGCTTTATTTCACTCTTGCATGTTTGAAGTGAAAAGCTATAAGCCCCACATTGCTATGATTAATGATATACACTAAGTTATTTCTCACTATACAATATGCACTTGTATACATCTTAAGTTGCTATCTATTTCATGCTCAATACTTAAACCGCATTGTTGCTCGAGGACGAGCAACAGGTTAGCTTGGGGGAGCTTGTTGATGGTCCTTAAACACTTGTTTTACCATCAACATTTTAACCAAAAATTCACCAAAAAGGTATGAAAAGTAATCAAATAGGTTTCAAACTAACCAAATTCCACATGTCCATAGATTTTTATTTGAATGCAGGATTTGGACCAAATTTGGAGAATAGACCCACCAGGGCCCATTTGGGCCCTAGTGGGGTGGCGCCCGCCACCCCTAGGTGGCGCCCGCCACCTAGGTGGCACCCAAACTTCTCCCCTGCCACATCACTGATCCGTGTGACCACCCCAGGGCCAAATCTTGGCCCTCGGTCACTAGGTCGGTGGCATCGGAGGGCTGAAGAGGGAGTGGCGTGGATCATGCATGCCGCCATGCAAAGAAGCACATGTTGAATTAAAGAAGCACATGCTTAATTCTTCTCCACCATTGATCTGAAGGAGGTTACGATCCAAGGGCTCTCATCCATCATCACGCGGATCGATGATATGGCGATGGAGTAGCCCCTATTCCACCTCTCTACTATAAATACCCCCCTGGAGGCGTCACTTCAGATCAAGCAAGGAAAGCAAGGAATGCAAGGAAAGAAGAAAGCAAGGCTAATAGCCTAGGATTTAGCCAAGCTTAGGCAAGTAGGTAGCTAGTAGAGCAAGGCATCCTTGCCTCATTGCCCTCGCGGAAGCGCTGCTCCAGGCTTAGCTCAAGAGTACAGGCCTGCGAGTAATCGGTCCTGGAGTTGGGAAGAGTCTTCCTTCATCTCTGGTTCAGGTTTTGCTCTTGTAACTCAAGCACTTTACTATATTCTAGTTCATCATTTCAAGTATTACTTTATTCTACTTACCAGTATTGAGTAGTATACTTGATTGATTGCTTGAGTACCTAGCTATCCTACAGTTCAATTCACTTAGCCATAGTAGTTAATCTCTAGTGTCCTTAGTGTTTGATCTTTGCCAATAGATTGCTTAGTTAGTTTAGTGTTTATTTTATTAAGTCAAGTATTTGCTCTGACGTCCGCAAGGGTGTCTCTATTCTAGGCCAGGATAGAGATAGTTAGAATATAATGAGGCATGGTGCTTAGTTATAGACATACCTTCAGATACGGCTAGTCCCCCGGATAGCTGTGGTAGCAAGCAGGTGGTGATAGCCCTGTGCGCCTTGAATTCCACCATGTAGTTGGTCTAGTTTAACAGTAAGGCTCGTTGTGCTAGCGTTCAACCTACGTCAGTGGTAAAGGCTAGTACGCCTCGGTACTTGATAAGATAGGAATAAAACTATACTTAACTTGGTTGCTTATTTGGCATTTGCCTATTTTGCTTCGTAGTTATCTAGGAGTAGTTATTAGTTATTAGTTAGTTATATTAGATATCCTTAGTTATCTTTTCCCCCTATCTACATGTCTATCCACCTTACCTTAACCATTCATTTCATCCTTACCTATCCACTCATAAATTCTTTCTAGCCTTTCATCTCCTCTCTTCTCTTCTCTCCTTTTCCCTTTCTTATTCTTCGACCCTCATCCCCTCCTTAACTTGACTCATGCACCACCCTAGCCTTCCTTTGGGATCAAATAAATCGACACCTGGTACTCCCAGGCGAAGTGCTACTATGATAGTTCTGTGCGCTTGCAGAATCTCCTCTAGGTAGATTGCAATCTCTCTAGCTATCTCCTACTAGTGTCGGGATTGACAACCCCATTTGACATTAGTAGATAGCTGCTTTAGCTTCACTCCTTTAGGTATAGTGACTGGACTTCTACAAGCATTTATAGCGCCGTTGACAGGGATAGATTCCACAGTCTACTCCTAGTAACGACGTTAGCAAGTGTCAACAAGCATTTTTGGGCCGTTACCGGGGATAGGTGCCTAGCTCTATCTTTAGTGAAGTTAAGAACTACCAACAGTGTGCGGTGATGCCTGAAAGTGTGCGCAAAGACACACCGCGAACTGAATGTCCGGGCGTGTCGCCGTCAAGTACAGCAGCGATCCGATCATACTCCGGTACTCCTTCTGGTCCACAGCTTCTCCATCCTTGTCTACATCCAGGGTCGTCATGGTCGACATGGGCGTTGGAAGAGGATTTGCCTCACCCATATCGAACTTCTTCAATATGTCCTTGGCGTACTTGCCCTGGTGCACAAACGTCCCCTCTCGGGATTGCTTGATTTGCAACCAAGGAAAACGTCAACTCGCCCATCATGCTCATCTCAAATTCCCTACTCATAGTATCTACAAACTTGGCAACCAAAGCATGAGAAGAACCACCAAAAATTATATCATCCACGTAAATCTGAACCAAGAGAGTGTCATTGCCTTGCTTGAGGAGAAAAAAGCGTTTTATCTACACATCCCATTTTAAAACCCTTAGCAAGCAAAAAGGTTTTCAACCTATCATACCAGGCTCTAGGGGCTTGTTTGAAACCATACAAAGCTTTGTGAAGTTTAAAAAGATGGTTTGGAAACTTGGAATTTTTAAAACTGGGAGGTTGTTTCACATACACTTCTTCTTCTATGTAGCCGTTTAGGAAGGCACTCTTTACATCCATTTGAAAAAGTTTGAAACCTTTAGATGCAGCAAAAGTCAAGAGGATCCTAATTTCCTCCAAACGAGCTACAGGAGCAAAAGTCTCCTCATAGTCTATCCCCTCCTTCTGACTATATGAAACGACCCACGATTTCCCCGAAGGGAAATCTGCAAACACATCATAATGTGATAGTCTAAAAAGTCTCAAACCATCACATTATCATTATTCAGTTGTTACCATAGTTCATACAATGCGGAAGTACAGATTACAAGTCATTACATCACATGGAAACACCACCTTGTACAAACTATAACGGTAACGCACACCTAACGATGCTAGAGTCGGCGTAGAGCGTCGACGAGTGAAGGCTCCTCCTTCACGGGCATCATCAAAGTTGTTGTAGCAGCGGGAGAAGACTCCATCTTCGTCTCCTCATCCAAACTTGCATATAGGAATGAGGCTTCCTAGTCCATCTAGCTTCCACCATCGTCGCGGTAGAAGTCGTGCAAACCTGTCGTTAATTTTCAGTACGGTTTATACTGGCCACACTTTCCCATCCTATGCTTGCATTTGCTATGTGGTATGTGGAATGCAAGGGTAGAGCAAAAGGAATCTATTTATGGTTGTAGTTTTCCTATGCAGGTAATCAATATTTTATAAATATAGTCATCAAGTTTTACCCATATACCCGGCCACATGGCCTTCCATTCGGTCATCGACCGAACATTCTGCCACACGGCCATCCATCCATCCCATCCACACATCCACACGTCTCACCACACTCTCAATCTCTAGGCGACAAGGACGACTCCCACTCGTACCTTGCCTCAACGGCCAGCACCGGACCTATCAACCTAGGGGGAGAAGAAGAAAGGACACCTCTCACTAAGTCCGGGAGACTCTGAGCACATAGTGTTGTCCATGACCGTGGACACGGCTATACGTATAGATCGATCGACTCTGCAGAGCGTGTACGCCTGGAACCACAGGTTAGCTATCCTCGACGATCCAGCTCGTCTAAGCTGATTCCGAACTTCCCCCTAATCCGCAACGATGTCATCCTACCACTCAGCCCTGGGGCACCCCGGTGGAAATCCACCGTAACGCTAAGACTGTGAGACGTGGATCCTGGCGTACCAAATAAAACACCACGTTGTCTTAGGAGGGTGTGGGTCTCCAGCCCTTACCTCCCTACACTTATCACCTTCCAGCCTAGCAGTAATGGCATCATTTCGCCCAGGGGGTAGGAACGGTTCCCGCCCGTACAAGAACAAGTGGTGCACACGAAGCTACTATGGCCGGTGGCCCAGCGCAATAAGTCCTAAGGACTGAACATGATATCTCCTCCTCGAGGCTTCCATCGCCCCCGTGCTAACACAACACCTCTATCCCGGGGATTCGTCCCACGAAGACACTCCTCCCTAGGACCTCTTATCAAGATCACATTGTACCCGCCACAGGTAGTCCCCAGGGGATGCCCAGGTCACATCCCCTCGGCAAGACTCATCACCGGACTCATCGTAGATCCTGTCCAGTCGACTCAACCCTCACCACATGCACCCAAGACACACGCCAAGATCTCCCCAAGCCATCTTCCTGTTATCACGACACCATGTGCCTTAGCCACCCACAAGTAACATCCACCAAGCATCACATCACAGATATAATGTGTAGTAGAAGTGAGTAGCAAATATATATAGTAAGCGATGTCTAGCCTAATAGCGGTTGTGCAGGGGCAAGGGTTGCGTCAAGGTATAGGCTTCACAAGCAATCTAACATGCAACCTATCACAGTTCATTTGTAAATAGTAAAGCACTAGCAGCTACATTATTGCATGTCTAATAGGATTCTACGAGGTTGGATGGGCTGTGGCACCTTTTACGTTGTTAGTCCGAGATCTCCGATGTCCTCGTAGCCGTTCTCCTTGGGTCCTGGTGTCGTCCTCGGTCTCCTCTAGCGGGTTCCAGATCGGCCAACATTGCTCCCGACGCAACTACCTTGTGAGACCGGCAAACAAGACAAAAGGGCAAATCAAAACATTGACGCAACAGCTAGACTCAAAAGGCGCTAAGGACACTAAACAGAGAAAGGATTCAGCCCTCGCGGAGGACATCCAATCCTCAGGCTCAAAAAGACGCAGGAGCGGGGATGCTTGCTAAGCGCAAGCTCGAGTCACAACCCAACATGTACTTCCCGGGTTGACTAAGTCGACCTGTACAGCTCAAGTAAAATGGTTGAGACCTGATCCTGACTTAAGCAAACATCCTGCAAAAACAATACTAGCCCTCACGAAGCGAGTTCGTTTTCCTTGGGCTCAAAAGAGGCGAAGGAGAAACTCGGCCAAGCACATCTATGTCACGTCCTCGATGTAGATGGTTTCCTACGTGAGAACATATATCATGAATGATTGACTTTGATGAGGAAGGTTTGAGGCTTTTACCCGGTTGAGTATATATCTAGCTATGCGCTTATTGTTTATGACTAACCGGTGGCGTGAGTTGTGTGGTGTTTCTATGTTGGTGTGCGTGTGCGACATGTGTCTCTTGGCTGTGTTGATGTGCAGGTGTGGAGCTCGGATACAGTGGTCTATGGCGAGGTGAAGGTCAAGTAGAGACGTGCCGTGCCGACGGACCCGGTGCGTTGAAGGATGGGCGTGCCGTGCGGCGGACGTGCCATGCCGAGGTACCGAGCGGTGAAGGGCGGACGTGAGGCTTGGACTGACGGACCAAGGGCCAGAGGACCAGCTGTGGTAGCTGGCACGTGGCATCGGCAAGCGAGAGCACATGGGGATGTGCGGTGCATCGGCCGAGTCGGGAGGAAGACGATGGCATCGTGGCACTTGGCGGGAGGTCGGACACGGGCTTGCATGCGGCGCAAGTGTCGTCGGCCAAGTCAAGAAGGAAGGCGAAGGCGTTGTGCCCGGCGTGGAGGCTGGACATGCATCGGCATCGGTGCCGGTGGTCGGGGTGTGCGAACCACATCCCGTCTTCGGTGCGGGTTCGGTATCTGAGCCTCAAAAAGCTACCATCGACGATTTCCAGGTTTGGGCCTCAAAACCTGGGCGCGCGGGTTTCCGAGTTTGGGCCTCAAAACTCGGGATGGACGGTTTCCAGGTTTGGGCCTCAAAACCTGGGCTTGCGGGTTTCCGAGTTTGGGCCTCAAAACTCGGGGTGGACGGTTTCCCGGTTTGGGCCTCAAAACCGGGGGTTGGTCCGAAAGGACGGTCGACGCGTGGCGGCGTGGAGAGGCTGGCGCGGCGGCGAAGCTATCCACGAGTAGGCGCGGTGGTCGACGTGACGGCACGTGGCGGCATCCGGGAGGTCGCGTCGAGGCAAAGCTACTGGATGTGCGGGCGTGGCCGTCGGATGAAGATCGTCAGGACTGGACGGTTTTACCCTTGGGGGGTATTTGGGTTGAGTGCTTAATGTAAGGGCATTTTGGTCTTTGGACGTGCGCCTATATATATGAGGAGGGCTGCTAGGGCAGCCGCATCCTTGAGAATCCTTGGACGGGTCACTCTCATTTTGCGTTGTGTGAGACGAGGCTAGGGTTAGGGAGAGACAAGCTCTTGTTCTTGAGCTTTTCGCCATCCAAGCTTTGATCTGCTGGAGTGGCTTGTAGCCCGACACCGAGTGCTTAATGAATCATCCATTCCTCTGATTCCAAGGGTCAAATTCGTGGTGGAATTCGCGTTTTGATTTTGTTCTTCGTGTTCTTCGCATTCTCCTTTTTCTCCACGATTTTCTGCTCCCCCGATCTCCCTCGTCGCTGCGTCTTTTGCGATTCCGTTTGAATCAACTTGTTCTTGGATGTGAGGAGAACATTTCGACTGGAGGAATTCATCTCTACCCTCACGAACAAGTAGATCGAGCCAAAATCGTTTTCGTTCTTCGTTCTTCCCCTTTTACGGTGTTCTTCGGATTTCTCATGGTGTAGTTGGATTGAAGCGATGATATCCTAGGATTAGCTTTCCAACACGTAGAAGAACACTTGGGTGAAGTTTGGTCGCAGCCCCGTTCGATTTGGTGAAGATCCAATCGATTTTGGTTTTGACCCGAGCAGTTTTTGTGCTTTCTGGGAGGTCGCGGACAGTCCGCCGTGGGGTTCCCAGACAGTCCGCCGTAGGCGCGGACAGTCCGCCACAGTGGTCGCGGACAGTCCGGCCATCGGGGCTTCAGCCGAGCAGTGGCTGTTGGCCTGGGGCTTTTTCCCCTCGGGAGACCGGCGGACAGTCCGCCGTTGACAGGCGCGGACAGTCCGCGAGTCGTGCTGAGCGAGTCCAGCAGCGTTGCTATTTTTGCAAGTTGACCGGCGGACAGTCCGCCGTACAAAAGCCTGGACAGTCCGGGAGTTGCACAGGGAGGGTTCAGCAGCTTTGCGGTTTTTGCTGTTTAGCCGGCGGACAGTCTGCCGTTGGTAGGCGCGTACAGTCCGCGAGTTGAGCAGAGGCTGTTCAGCACGTTTGCTGTTTTGGGACTTTGACCGGCGGACAGTCTGGGGTCCCAGGCGCGGACAGTCCGCCCTTGACCGGACAGTCCGGCACCCCCAGCCCGGACAGTCCGCGAATCGGCTGTAGGTTCCGGTCTAGTGCGTTTGCTCTCCCGGCTTTTCCGCTTCGCTTCCGGACTTCTCGTTTGCTCCTAGAGTTCTCCTAGGAACCTCTCTACATATCTTTGCTACTTGTTAGCATCGGTATTTGGAGGAATCCCGACGTAGCTCTCTATCTACGTTTGGGAGTGGTCTTTTAGGCACGAACTTGACTCGGAGTTTTGGGAGTTTTGTTTTGCTCCCTTGTGCGGTGCCTCGCTATGATCCTTGGGATCATCCACCCTCTTTCTAGGGTCGTGGGCATCGCGTTTGAGTCCGAAGCTTTTGGGGTTGATTTTGTTGGGACAGAGGCCGTAATTTCGAGAAGAAATTTTTAGGCTCCCATTCACCCCCCTCTGGTCGCCTTGCTATAGCATTTTCGGTCCTTCAATTGGTATCGGAGCCAGTTAAGGATCTCTCTACCTTAACCAGTTCCGGATCCGCGAAGGCGACCTTTTAGAGTGGTTTGGCTTCCGACGTGGTTTGTCGAGGTGTTGGGCTTTTTCTTTGCTAACACTAACGGTGCTTTTTGATGTAGCACCTAGCTCTTCTTCAAGTATGTCTTTGTCCTTCAGCATGAATGGTTCCATGGACGACATCTTGGGAAGAAGGAGGAGTGCAGTTGATGAGAGGGGTCACGAGGTGAACGATCTGTTGATCCTTCTACGAGATGACGAGCTTTCACCGGAGGATCTTCTATGTCAACTTGGCAAGGCCAAGAAAGGTACTCTCGCTTCGAGTCTTGTGACCTTGCAAAATCTTTATGAGGCTCGATCTAGGAATGTTGAGCTTTGTAGTACTTTGCGTAGAAAGGTCGAAAAGTTGAAATGCTCCATTGCTAGTTTGAAGTCTAGTGCATCTTTGCCTTGCACCTCCTGTAGTGACATGGTTAGGAAGAATGATGAGCTAAGCTTTTCCCTTGCTAGCTTAAAGTCTGAGAATGAAATGTTGATATCTAATGCTTCCAAACCATGTTTAGTTTGCACTGACTTAAGCAAGGACCTTGATTGTGCTAAAACTAAAATAGCCTTGCTAAAGTCGGATGCTTTGTTACCATGTGTTTCATGTGAGTCTTTGCTTGCTGAAATCAATAACTTAAAATTGACTCACTCCACATGTGTAGATGAACTTGAGCATGCTAGGGCTGAAATTGTAGAGATAAATGCTAGGCCTTGTAGCTTGTGCTCTTTGAATAAAGATGCTTGCCTTAGTTCTTGTGCTAATCATGATTTGTTGCTTGATGTGAATGGTGATCTTTCTTCCACCGATTTCATTTGCACATCATGCATTGATTTAGAAAAAGAAGTTTTGGTTTTGAAGCAAATGCGCGATGATATGAGCGCTAAGTTGGTTGAGCACAATGATATGAGTGCCAACCTTGAGAGGGAAGTCGAGCTCTTGCGTACCACATATGCCGAGTGCATAAAAGAGGAGATGGAGAATCTGAAAAACACTCCTTGTGGTACTTGTGATCGCCTCATGTTTGAGAATGAGGTTTTAGCCAAAAGGTGCAAGAGCCTTTGTGCTAAGTCTTTTGAGTCACACATTTCTTCCAACTCCGATGTTGATATTTCCAAGTCTGCATCTTTGCAACCGGAGTTGAGTTCTTGTGTTGCGCGTGAGTCTTTTGACGATAGCACTAGTGTCAAGGTTTTGGATAGCTCTTCCATAGCTACTCCTAACCTTGCTGTTTCTTCGAGTGATGTCCAAGGGACGTCTCTTGACAAGGGTGCTTCTCATATTTTTGGGACTCGTCCTCCCAATCCGGTTTTTAATTGCACCTTTTGCAAGAAGGAGGGACATTCGCTCGATTTTTGTTTTCACCGTGTCAAGCACGAGCGGCGAATTCGGGCTAAGGCTTTCAGGAAGCCGCGTAGCCTTTCCCATGGCACGTGTGCTCCTAGTGTTGGCACCAAGTCTCTTGTTGATGCTTCTTGTTCTAAGCCCCAAGGGACTTCTCACTTGTCGGAGAATGGTGTGCCTTCCAGTAGGCCTTTGTACCATTGCTCTTTTTGTGAGAAAGATGGGCATCAAGAAAGCTTTTGTTATCAGCGTGCCAAACGCTTGCACCAAGCTCGCTCTTCTAGGAAGATGGTGGTTCATAGCCCTTCTCATGGCATGAACGCTTCTGCTCCTAGTAAGAAGCCCATTTTTGTTGATGGGATTTATGACTCCTTTTCTAGTGGGATAGGTCATGATCGTGGACATGCTTCTAGTGCTTCTTCTCTTGGTCCACGTCATGCTTTTCATGATGCTTCTATTGGTTCTTCTACAAAGACCTTGGAAGATGTGTGCCTCTTTTCCCGTGGTACGACTCGTTCTTCTCCTCGAGTTGTCCTTTTGAGGAATGCTTCCAAGGGTGCTTCGCAATTGCATTTGAACCAACATTTGCATCATGCTAACCCACATGATAAGTTGAGATTTGTGACCAAGTCCTGGATTCCCAAGTACATGCTTGCTAACCCTTCGGGATCCAAGACTCGGGTTACTTTGTCCTCTTGTGTGTAGATATGAGGACGCGGGGTGGAGAACATGCGCATGATGGAGCTTGATCTTTTAGATGTGATCAAGAGTTAATGGTTCTCTACACCCCGCTTAGATTTGCCTCCAAAGAGGCTTTTGCTACTCGGTGAGCTTTCATATGCACTCATACCTTGTACATCCATGATCTATGTCTTGTGGTATGAGATGGTTCTTCATGTGCTCACTTGTATAGTTGTTACATGTACATTTTCTTTTGTATCATGTTTTTGCTTTAGTCTAGCATGTGCTATCTTGTATATCATGTCATGCTAGCCTTGTGTATAGCTTTTGTGGAATATCCACTTTTCATGCTAGTCTGTGATCCATATGAAGTTTATGCCATGCTTTACCTGATTTCTCCATGAGCTTTACATGTATAGGTATGATGTTCATTAGGTGTCACTTTTCAGGTGCTAGTTTTGGTTAGCTACATGTATCCTGTTGATATGATTAGTTTGAGCATTAGCCTTTCCTCAATTTTATCATGTTACATGCTTTTGGATCTATTGCTATCATTATCTTGCATTGTAGCATGTGTTGAGACCTAGGCTATGTTTGGGTTGATCATGTCTTTAGGCTGCATTTTGCTCCATAGTGCTTTATCCTGTTGCATGGTAGTCTTGTCTAGTTTGGATTCATATCTCCTTGCGGTATCATTCATAGGTAGGCCTCTTTTGTTGAGTGTTCACCTTATACTTTCATGTGACTAACCGTTTTCGTGGAGACCTTGAGGTCACACTAGACGAGACAATGCCTTGTGTTTTCTTCTGCTTTTGAGTGTGCAGGAGAACAGGAGCCTGGAGAGAGCTTTTCGGCTCACGGACCCGATCCCACTTCTTCCATGACTTGGAGTTCCGTTCGAGCAGCTCTCCAGCGAGCAATAGCAGCACCTGTGGGAGCGAAAGCAGCAGGCGAGGGGGAGACGACTTCGGCAAGGCAGGTGCCCCGAAGATTTCAGCAGTTTCAGGTGTCCCCTTGGGTATCACACAAGCAGGAGGTCATGCGCTTCATGAGGTACCTCTGACCCTCTCCTAAGTTCGGGTTTTGGTACTCTTCTTCTTCGACCCCTTTTCTGCTGTGTGGTCTTTCCGATGTGGTTTTTGCTGGCTGTTCGCTTGAGCATTTCTTGGCTCTTTATTTGTGTCCTTGGTGCATGTTTCCCTTTTAGTTGGGGAAGCATTTTGCTTGTTGTATCTTAGTTGGTCTTTTCTGATACCCTTTTGTTTTAGGTTTTCCTTATAGGCTAGCTTTGCATGCATTTCATCATGTACATCTTGCATATTAGAGCTTCATGTATATAACAATGAGAATGAGATTATGCTCTTTTTGGAATGCCCTGTCTATTCATGATGATGCTTGTAGCTTAGGCTCTTTTTGATCACTTGATACATGTTATGAGCTAAGCTATTTTTTGGCAAATGGTGAACTTGACTAATCAACTATGAAACTTTTAATTTGTTCACTATTGAGATTGGCAACTAGCATGGGTAGGATGTGTTGAGATCACTTGTGCTATCTTTTGTATGCTAGGTTGCTATGTCTCTTGCATTGAGTCATTCACTTGCTTGGATTGTTCATATTTACCTTGTGCTAAAATTTGATCCAAGTCTAAGTGAATTGAAAAGATCGAGATGGGATTGCATGTGTCAGCACCTCACGGTATCAAGACTGTTTCTCATTGCACATTTGAGTTAAACTTGAGCCGTGTAGTGTAAGACCGAAACCGGCGCTTTAAGCTTCCGATTGCTTTTCTTGCATAGGCTTAGCCCGGTTGAAAAGTTAGTCAATGACCATGCTTTTAATCTCTCGCAATCACATGCTTTTAAATATGAACTTGTGTTAATACCGCTGCAATCTCCGATGAAAATTTGAAAATAACACAAGTTTATGCTTCATTCTATTGCATGATGATTGAACTTTGCTAGGGGTAGTTCACCTTTTATACTTGAGTTAGCACTTGGTTGATTTCCTGTCTATCCATGCTAAGTGCTATTTTAGTGGTGAACTCCTTTTCAAATGGCTTAAAACTGCTCATGTGCTTAATTGTTCATATTTCGTATTCACTTGATCAGTTTGAGCCTTTGCTAGCATTTGTATTGATTGCTACACTTTCAGGGCAGCACCCTTTTGAGCATCTTTTCATTCTGATTGCTATACACTTGAAGCTATTGCATTGTGCATATCATGCATTTTTAGCTTAGTGTACATACCCCCAGCTCCGATACACTTCTTGGTCACTTTCAGTGCTTTTCATATCCCCCATATGCTTTTGGTTGATGACTTGTCTTGTGTTTGTGTCAATTTCGTGAAAAATGTCAAAACCCCTCAGCATGTTCCCTTTTGTCAAGGGGGAGAAGTTGTTTGCAAGGGGAGCTTATGTGTTGGCACAAAGGGGAGAGTCATGCATTTTGGGGAGAGCTTTGAGCAAGGGGGAGTTTAGCTCTTTTATGATCTTCTTCACTCGGTATAGCTCTTTTATGTGTCTCAATTGGTATCCATCTCTTGGTATGGAATGCAATTGGTGTCATGAGCTTTGTGCATAGCTTTTGTGTATAGGCTTGCTTTCAGGGGGAGTCGCTTTTGTCTTGCTGCTTCTCCGCGTGCTCCGAGTGTTTGTGCTCCATTTAGTGTTGAGCCTCTCTTGTGGTTTTTCTCAGTCGGTACCGACCCTGCTAGTCGTGTTCAGCCATTTTTGCCTCTGTCTAGAGGGACTAGCAGTTTTTGCTTGGTATTTTCGATTGGTATGGACCCTTCAGCTAGTTGCGTCGAGCCTATGTGCCTCTGTCTTGAGGAACTAGCTGTTTTCACCAATTCTTAGCTGTTTGTGATCAGTTTTGCATTCTTATGCATTGATTCAGCCTCAATTGGTATTGAGCCTTGAGCTAGTGGTGTTGAGCCATTTTCTGCCTCTTCTTGAGGGCTAGCTCATTTTTGACTTGGTTGCGTCGAGCCGTTGCCCATGTCTTTGGGAACCAAGTCTTTTGCTCTGTGTGATCGAGTTTTGCTCTTTGTTGAGTTGTTGCTCCGATCCCTTGTTTGGTTGCGTTGAGCCGTTGCCCATGTCTTTGGGGACCAAGTTATGTCCATTTCAAATTGCCCCTTCTTTAGATTTTTCGGTCCTTCAATGGTCCTTAAATTGGTATGGCATTTGAATGGATAATCTTCTCATGACAAGTGACTTTGTTTTTGCCCTCCGATGGCTTTTGATCACTTGAATGAGATTTTCGGTTGTGGTATCTCAAACCATCTCTTGTGCCTAGTTTTTGTCAATTCAATCATCAAGGGGGAGAAAGAGAAAGAGAAAGAAAAAAGGGGGAGAATTTGACCCAAAACCAAGTGGATAAATACCTTGGTCTCTCTTTTGTGATGATTGATTGACAATTTTATTTGAGATTGGTTTTCGAGTGCCTTTTGGGATTCATGAAACTCTTGTTTATCTTGACTCTTCGGTTGTGTGGAGGCTTTGCCCGCTTTTTCCGTTCCTTTCGTGACCGAGAGCTTTTATTTGGAGTTTTCATGACCCTTCCTCATTTCAAGTAGCCTTGTGTTCGCTTTTGCTTGGCTTTTGGGCTCTTGGATGAGGCTTGCCTTCAAACCCTTCCTTTTTGGTTTTATTGTTAGTCAATGCATTCATCAAGGGGGAGATTGAGAACATATATGATGAATGATTGACTTTGATGAGGAAGGTTTGAGGCTTTTACCCGGTTGAGTCTATATCTAGCTATGCGCTTATTGTTTATGACTAACCGGTGGCGTGAGTTGTGTGGTGTTTCTGTGTTGGTGTGCGTGTGCGACATGTGTCTCTTGGCTGTGTAGATGTGCAGGTGTGGAGCTCGGATACAGTGGTCTATGGCGAGGTGAAGGTCAAGTAGAGACGTGCCGTGCCGAAGGACCCGGTGCGGTGAAGGATGGGCGTGCCGTGCGGTGGACGTGCCATGCCGAGGTACCGAGCGGTGAAGGGCGGACGTGAGGCTTGGACTGGCGGACCAGGGGCCAGAGGACCAGCTGTGGTAGCTGGCACGTGGCATCGGAAAGCGAGAGCACATGGGGATGTGCGGTGCATCGGCCGAGTCGGGAGGAAGACGATGGCGTCGTGGCACTTGGCGGCAGGTCGGACACGGGCTTGCGTGCGGCTCAAGTGCCGTCGGCCAAGTCAAGAAGGAAGGCGAAGGCGTTGTGCCCGGCGTGGAGGCTGGACATGCATCGGCATCCGTGCCGGTGGTCGGGGTGTGCGAACCACATCCCGTCTTCGGTGCGGGTTCGATAGCTGAGCCTCAAAAAGCTACCATCGACGTTTTCTAGGTTTGGGCCACAAAACCTGGGCGCGCGGGTTTCCGAATTTGGGGCTCAAAACTCGGGATGGACGGTTTCCAGGTTTGGGCCTCAAAACCTGGGCTTGCGGGTTTCCGAGTTTGGGCCTCAAAACTCGGGGTGGACGGTTTCCCGGTTTGGGCCTCAAAACCGGGGGTTGGTCCGAAAGGACGGTCGACGCGTGGCGGCGTGGAGAGGCTGGCGCGGCGGCGAAGCTATCCACGAGTAGGCGCGGTGGTCGACGTGACGGCACGTGGCGGCATCCGGGAGGTCGCGTCGAGGCAAAGCTACTGGATGTGCGGGCGTGGCCGTCGGATGAAGATCGTCAGGACTGGACGGTTTTACCCTTGGGGGGTATTTGGGTTGAGTGCTTAATGTAAGGGCATTTTGGTCTTTGGACGTGCGCCTATATATATGAGGAGGGCTGCTAGGGCAGCCGCATCCTTGAGAATCCTTGGACGGGTCACTCTCATTTTGCGTTGTGTGAGACGAGGCTAGGGTTAGGGAGAGACAAGCTCTTGTTCTTGAGCTTTTCGCCAACCAAGCTTTGATCTGCTGGAGTGGCTTGTAGCCCGACACCGAGTGCTTAATGAATCATCCATTCCTCTGATTCCAAGGGTCAAATTCGTGGTGGAATTCGCGTTTTGATTTTGTTCTTCGTGTTCTTCGCATTCTCCTTTTTCTCCACGATTTTCTCCTCCCCCGATCTCCCTCGTCGCTGCGTCTTTTGCGATTCCATTTGAATCAACTTGTTCTTGGATGTGAGGAGAACATTTCGACTGGAGGAATTCATCTCTACCCTCACGAACAAGTAGATCGAGCCAAAATCGTTTTCGTTCTTCGTTCTTCCCCTTTTACGGTGTTCTTCGGATTTCTCATGGTGTAGTTGGATTGAAGCGATGATATCCTAGGATTAGCTTTCCAACACGTAGAAGAACACTTGGGTGAAGTTTGGTCGCAGCCCCGTTCGATTTGGTGAAGATCCAATCGATTTTGGTTTTGACCCGAGCAGTTTTTGTGCTTTCTGGGAGGTCGCGGACAGTCCGCCGTGGGGTTCCCAGACAGTCCGCCGTAGGCGCGGACAGTCCGCCACAGTGGTCGCGGACAGTCCGGCCATCGGGGCTTCAGCCGAGCAGTGGCTGTTGGCCTGGGGCTTTTTCCCCTCGGGAGACCGGCGGACAGTCCGCCGTTGACAGGCGCGGACAGTCCGCGAGTCGTGCTGAGCGAGTCCAGCAGCGTTGCTATTTTTGCAAGTTGACCGGCGGACAGTCCGCCGTACAAAAGCCTGGACAGTCCGGGAGTTGCACAGGGAGGGTTCAGCAGCTTTGCGGTTTTTGCTGTTTAGCCGGCGGACAGTCTGCCGTTGGTAGGCGCGTACAGTCCGCGAGTTGAGCAGAGGCTGTTCAGCACGTTTGCTGTTTTGGGACTTTGACCAGCGGACAGTCTGGGGTCCCAGGCGCGGACAGTCCGCCCTTGACCGGACAGTCCGGCACCCCCAGCCCGGACAGTCCGCGAATCGGCTGTAGGTTCCGGTCTAGTGCGTTTGCTCTCCCGGCTTTTCCGCTTCGCTTCCGGACTTCTCGTTTGCTCCTAGAGTTCTCCTAGGAACCTCTCTACATATCTTTGCTACTTGTTAGCATCGGTATTTGGAGGAATCCCGACGTAGCTCTCTTTCTACGTTTGGGAGTGGTCTTTTAGGCACGAACTTGACTCGGAGTTTTGGGAGTTTTGTTTTGCTCCCTTGTGCGGTGCCTCGCTATGATCCTTGGGATCATCCACCCTCTTTCTAGGGTCGTGGGCATCGCGTTTGAGTCCGAAGCTTTTGGGGTTGATTTTGTTGGGACAGAGGCCGTAATTTCGAGAAGAAATTTTTAGGCTCCCATTCACCCCCCTCTGGTCGCCTTGCTATAGCATTTTCGGTCCTTCAATTGGTATCGGAGCCAGTTAAGGATCTCTCTACCTTAACCAGTTCCGGATCCGCGAAGGCGACCTTTTAGAGTGGTTTGGCTTCCGACGTGGTTTGTCGAGGTGTTGGGCTTTTTCTTTGCTAACACTAACGGTGCTTTTTGAAGTAGCACCTAGCTCTTCTTCAAGTATGTCTTTGTCCTTCAGCATGAATGGTTCCATGGACGACATCTTGGGAAGAAGGAGGAGTGCAGTTGATGAGAGGGATCACGAGGTGAACGATCTGTTGATCCTTCTACGAGATGACGAGCTTTCACCGGAGGATCTTCTATGTCAACTTGGCAAGGCCAAGAAAGGTACTCTCGCTTCGAGTCTTGTGACCTTGCAAAATCTTTATGAGGCTCGATCTAGGAATGTTGAGCTTTGTAGTACCTTGCGTAGAAAGGTCGAAAAGTTGAAATGCTCCATTGCTAGTTTGAAGTCTAGTGCATCTTTGCCTTGCACCTCCTGTAGTGACATGGTTAGGAAGAATGATGAGCTAAGCTTTTCCCTTGCTAGCTTAAAGTCTGAGAATGAAATGTTGATATCTAATGCTTCCAAACCATGTTTAGTTTGCACTGACTTAAGCAAGGACCTTGATTGTGCTAAAACTAAAATAGCCTTGCTAAAGTCGGATGCTTTGTTACCATGTGTTTCATGTGAGTCTTTGCTTGCTGAAATCAATAACTTAAAATTGACTCACTCCACATGTGTAGATGAACTTGAGCATGCTAGGGCTGAAATTGTAGAGATAAATGCTAGGCCTTGTAGCTTGTGCTCTTTGAATAAAGATGCTTGCCTTAGTTCTTGTGCTAATCATGATTTGTTGCTTGATGTGAATGGTGATCTTTCTTCCACCGATTTCATTTGCACATCATGCATTGATTTAGAAAAAGAAGTTTTGGTTTTGAAGCAAATGCGCGATGATATGAGCGCTAAGTTGGTTGAGCACAATGATATGAGTGCCAACCTTGAGAGGGAAGTCGAGCTCTTGCGTACCACATATGCCGAGTGCATAAAAGAGGAGATGGAGAATCTGAAAAACACTCCTTGTGGTACTTGTGATCGCCTCATGTTTGAGAATGAGGTTTTAGCCAAAAGGTGCAAGAGCCTTTGTGCTAAGTCTTTTGAGTCACACATTTCTTCCAACTCCGATGTTGATATTTCCAAGTCTGCATCTTTGCAACCGGAGTTGAGTTCTTGTGTTGCGCGTGAGTCTTTTGACGATAGCACTAGTGTCAAGGTTTTGGATAGCTCTTCCATAGCTACTCCTAACCTTGCTGTTTCTTCGAGTGATGTCCAAGGGACGTCTCTTGACAAGGGTGCTTCTCATATTTTTGGGACTCGTCCTCCCAATCCGGTTTTTAATTGCACCTTTTGCAAGAAGGAGGGACATTCGCTCGATTTTTGTTTTCACCGTGTCAAGCACGAGCGGCGAATTCGGGCTAAGGCTTTCAGGAAGCCGCGTAGCCTTTCCCATGGCACGTGTGCTCCTAGTGTTGGCACCAAGTCTCTTGTTGATGCTTCTTGTTCTAAGCCCCAAGGGACTTCTCACTTGTCGGAGAATGGTGTGCCTTCCAGTAGGCCTTTGTACCATTGCTCTTTTTGTGAGAAAGATGGGCATCAAGAAAGCTTTTGTTATCAGCGTGCCAACGCTTGCACCAAGCTCGCTCTTCTAGGAAGATGGTGGTTCATAGCCCTTCTCATGGCATGAACGCTTCTGCTCCTAGTAAGAAGCCCATTTTTGTTGATGGGATTTATGACTCCTTTTCTAGTGGGATAGGTCATGATCGTGGACATGCTTCTAGTGCTTCTTCTCTTGGTCCACGTCATGCTTTTCATGATGCTTCTATTGGTTCTTCTACAAAGACCTTGGAAGATGTGTGCCTCTTTTCCCGTGGTACGACTCGTTCTTCTCCTCGAGTTGTCCTTATGAGGAATGCTTCCAAGGGTGCTTCGCAATTGCATTTGAACCAACATTTGCATCATGCTAACCCACATGATAAGTTGAGATTTGTGACCAAGTCCTGGATTCCCAAGTACATGCTTGCTAACCCTTCGGGATCCAAGACTCGGGTTACTTTGTCCTCTTGTGTGTAGATATGAGGACGCGGGGTGGAGAACATGCGCATGATGGAGCTTGATCTTTTAGATGTGATCAAGAGTTAATGGTTCTCTACACCCCGCTTAGATTTGCCTCCAAAGAGGCTTTTGCTACTCGGTGAGCTTTCATATGCACTCATACCTTGTACATCCATGATCTATGTCTTGTGGTATGAGATGGTTCTTCATGTGCTCACTTGTATAGTTGTTACATGTACATTTTCTTTTGTATCATGTTTTTGCTTTAGTCTAGCATGTGCTATCTTGTATATCATGTCATGCTAGCCTTGTGTATAGCTTTTGTGGAATATCCACTTTTCATGCTAGTCTGTGATCCATATGAAGTTTATGCCATGCTTTACCTGATTTCTCCATGAGCTTTACATGTATAGGTATGATGTTCATTAGGTGTCACTTTTCAGGTGCTAGTTTTGGTTAGCTACATGTATCCTGTTGATATGATTAGTTTGAGCATTAGCCTTTCCTCAATTTTATCATGTTACATGCTTTTGGATCTATTGCTATCATTATCTTGCATTGTAGCATGTGTTGAGACCTAGGCTATGTTTGGGTTGATCATGTCTTTAGGCTGCATTTTGCTCCATAGTGCTTTATCCTGTTGCATGGTAGTCTTGTCTAGTTTGGATTCATATCTCCTTGCGGTATCATTCATAGGTAGGCCTCTTTTGTTGAGTGTTCACCTTATACTTTCATGTGACTAACCGTTTTCGTGGAGACCTTGAGGTCACACTAGACGAGACAATGCCTTGTGTTTTCTTCTGCTTTTGAGTGTGCAGGAGAACAGGAGCCTGGAGAGAGCTTTTCGGCTCACGGACCCGATCCCACTTCTTCCATGACTTGGAGTTCCGTTCGAGCAGCTCTCCAGCGAGCAATAGCAGCACCTGTGGGAGCGAAAGCAGCAGGCGAGGGGGAGACGACTTCGGCGAGGCAGGTGCCCCGAAGATTTCAGCAGTTTCAGGTGTCCCCTTGGGTATCACACAAGCAGGAGGTCATGCGCTTCATGAGGTACCTCTGACCCTCTCCTAAGTTCGGGTTTTGGTACTCTTCTTCTTCGACCCCTTTTCTGCTGTGTGGTCTTTCCGATGTGGTTTTTGCTGGCTGTTCGCTTGAGCATTTCTTGGCTCTTTATTTGTGTCCTTGGTGCATGTTTCCCTTTTAGTTGGGGAAGCATTTTGCTTGTTGTATCTTAGTTGGTCTTTTCTGATACCCTTTTGTTTTAGGTTTTCCTTATAGGCTAGCTTTGCATGCATTTCATCATGTACATCTTGCATATTAGAGCTTCATGTATATAACAATGAGAATGAGATTATGCTCTTTTTGGAATGCCCTGTCTATTCATGATGATGCTTGTAGCTTAGGCTCTTTTTGATCACTTGATACATGTTATGAGCTAAGCTATTTTTTGGCAAATGGTGAACTTGACTAATCAACTATGAAACTTTTAATTTGTTCACTATTGAGATTGGCAACTAGCATGGGTAGGATGTGTTGAGATCACTTGTGCTATCTTTTGTATGCTAGGTTGCTATGTCTCTTGCATTGAGTCATTCACTTGCTTGGATTGTTCATATTTACCTTGTGCTAAAATTTGATCCAAGTCTAAGTGAATTGAAAAGATCGAGATGGGATTGCATGTGTCAGCACCTCACGGTATCAAGACTGTTTCTCATTGCACATTTGAGTTAAACTTGAGCCGTGTAGTGTAAGACCGAAACCGGCGCTTTAAGCTTCCGATTGCTTTTCTTGCATAGGCTTAGCCCGGTTGAAAAGTTAGTCAATGACCATGCTTTTAATCTCTCGCAATCACATGCTTTTAAATATGAACTTGTGTTAATACCGCTGCAATCTCCGATGAAAATTTGAAAATAACACAAGTTTATGCTTCATTCTATTGCATGATGATTGAACTTTGCTAGGGGTAGTTCACCTTTTATACTTGAGTTAGCACTTGGTTGATTTCCTGTCTATCCATGCTAAGTGCTATTTTAGTGGTGAACTCCTTTTCAAATGGCTTAAAACTGCTCATGTGCTTAATTGTTCATATTTCGTATTCACTTGATCAGTTTGAGCCTTTGCTAGCATTTGTATTGATTGCTACACTTTCAGGGCAGCACCCTTTTGAGCATCTTTTCATTCTGATTGCTATACACTTGAAGCTATTGCATTGTGCATATCATGCATTTTTAGCTTAGTGTACATACCCCAGCTCCGATACACTTCTTGGTCACTTTCAGTGCTTTTCATATCCCCCATATGCTTTTGGTTGATGACTTGTCTTGTGTTTGTGTCAATTTCGTGAAAAATGTCAAAACCCCTCAGCATGTTCCCTTTTGTCAAGGGGGAGAAGTTGTTTGCAAGGGGAGCTTATGTGTTGGCACAAAGGGGAGAGTCATGCATTTTGGGGAGAGCTTTGAGCAAGGGGGAGTTTAGCTCTTTTATGATCTTCTTCACTCGGTATAGCTCTTTTATGTGTCTCAATTGGTATCCATCTCTTGGTATGGAATGCAATTGGTGTCATGAGCTTTGTGCATAGCTTTTGTGTATAGGCTTGCTTTCAGGGGGAGTCGCTTTTGTCTTGCTGCTTCTCCGCGTGCTCCGAGTGTTTGTGCTCCATTTAGTGTTGAGCCTCTCTTGTGGTTTTTCTCAGTCGGTACCGACCCTGCTAGTCGTGTTCAGCCATTTTTGCCTCTGTCTAGAGGGACTAGCAGTTTTTGCTTGGTATTTTCGATTGGTATGGACCCTTCAGCTAGTTGCGTCGAGCCTATGTGCCTCTGTCTTGAGGAACTAGCTGTTTTCACCAATTCTTGGCTGTTTGTGATCAGTTTTGCATTCTTATGCATTGATTCAGCCTCAATTGGTATTGAGCCTTGAGCTAGTGGTGTTGAGCCATTTTCTGCCTCTTCTTGAGGGCTAGCTCATTTTTGACTTGGTTGCGTCGAGCCGTTGCCCATGTCTTTGGGAACCAAGTCTTTTGCTCTGTGTGATCGAGTTTTGCTCTTTGTTGAGTTGTTGCTCCGATCCCTTGTTTGGTTGCGTTGAGCCGTTGCCCATGTCTTTGGGGACCAAGTTATGTCCATTTCAAATTGCCCCTTCTTTAGATTTTTCGGTCCTTCAATGGTCCTTAAATTGGTATGGCATTTGAATGGATAATCTTCTCATGACAAGTGACTTTGTTTTTGCCCTCCGATGGCTTTTGATCACTTGAATGAGATTTTCGGTTGTGGTATCTCAAACCATCTCTTGTGCCTAGTTTTTGTCAATTCAATCATCAAGGGGGAGAAAGAGAAAGAGAAAGAAAAAAGGAGGAGAATTTGACCCAAAACCAAGTGGATAAATACCTTGGTCTCTCTTTTGTGATGATTGATTGACAATTTTATTTGAGATTGGTTTTCGAGTGCCTTTTGGGATTCATGAAACTCTTGTTTATCTTGACTCTTCGGTTGTGTGGAGGCTTTGCCCGCTTTTTCCGTTCCTTTCATGACCGAGAGCTTTTATTTGGAGTTTTCATGACCCTTCCTCATTTCAAGTAGCCTTGTGTTCGCTTTTGCTTGGCTTTTGGGCTCTTGGATGAGGCTTGCCTTCAAACCCTTCCTTTTTGGTTTTATTGTTAGTCAATGCATTCATCAAGGGGGAGATTGAGAACATATATGATGAATGATTGACTTTGATGAGGAAGGTTTGAGGCTTTTACCCGGTTGAGTCTATATCTAGCTATGCGCTTATTGTTTATGACTAACCGGTGGCGTGAGTTGTGTGGTGTTTCTGTGTTGGTGTGCGTGTGCGACATGTGTCTCTTGGCTGTGTTGATGTGCAGGTGTGGAGCTCGGATACAGTGGTCTATGGCGAGGTGAAGGTCAAGTAGAGACGTGCCGTGCCGAAGGACCCGGTGCGGTGAAGGATGGGCGTGCCGTGCGGTGGACGTGCCATGCCGAGGTACCGAGCGGTGAAGGGCGGACGTGAGGCTTGGACTGGCGGACCAGGGGCCAGAGGACCAGCTGTGGTAGCTGGCACGTGGCATCGGCAAGCGAGAGCACATGGGGATGTGCGGTGCATCGGCCGAGTCGGGAGGAAGACGATGGCGTCGTGGCACTTGGCGGCAGGTCGGACACGGGCTTGCGTACGGCTCAAGTGCCGTCGGCCAAGTCAAGAAGGAAGGCGAAGGCGTTGTGCCCGGCGTGGAGGCTGGACATGCATCGGCATCCGTGCCGGTGGTCGGGGTGTGCGAACCACATCCCGTCTTCGGTGCGGGTTCGGTAGCTGAGCCTCAAAAAGCTACCATCGACGTTTTCTAGGTTTGGGCCACAAAACCTGGGCGCGCGGGTTTCCGAATTTGGGGCTCAAAACTCGGGATGGACGGTTTCCAGGTTTGGGCCTCAAAACCTGGGCTTGCGGGTTTCCGAGTTTGGGCCTCAAAACTCGGGGTGGACGGTTTCCCGGTTTGGGCCTCAAAACCGGGGGTTGGTCCGAAAGGACGGTCGACGCGTGGCGGCGTGGAGAGGCTGGCGCGGCGGCGAAGCTATCCACGGGTAGGCGCGGTGGTCGACGTGACGGCACGTGGCGGCATCCGGGAGGTCGCGTCGAGGCGAAGCTACCGGATGTGCGGGCGTGGCCGTCGGATGAAGATCGTCAGGACAGGACGGTTTTACCCCTGGGGGGTATTTGGGTTGAGTGCTTAATGTAAGGGCGTTTTGGACTTCGGACGTGCGCCTATATATATGAGGGGGGCTGCTAGGGCAGCCGCATCCTTGAGAATCCTTGGACGGGTCACTCTCATTTTGCGTTGTGTGGGAGGAGGCTAGGGTTAGGGAGAGACAGGCTCTTGTTCTTGAGCTTTTCGCCATCCAAGCTTTGATCTGCTGGTGTGGCTTGTAGCCCGACACCGAGTGCTTAATGAATCATCCATTCCTCTGAATCCAAGGGTCAAATTCGTGGTGGAATTCGCGTTTTGATTTTGTTCTTCGTGTTCTTCGCGTTCTCCTTTTTCTCCACGATTTTCTCCTCCCCAGATCTCCCTCGTCGCTGCGTCTTTTGCGATTCCGTTTGAATCAACTTGTTCTTTGATGTGAGGAGAACATTTCGACCGGAGGAATTCATCTCTACCCTCACGAACAAGTAGATCGAGCCAAAATCGTTTTCGTTCTTCGTTCTTCCCCTTTTACGGTGTTCTTCGGATTTCTCATGGTGTAGTTGGATTGAAGCGATGATATTCTAGGATTTGCTTTCCAACACGTAGAAGAACACTTGGGTGAAGTTTGGTCGCAACCCCGTTCGATTTGGTGAAGATCCAATCGATTTTGGTTTTGACCCGAGCAGTTTTTGTGCTTTCTAGGAGGTCGCGGACAGTCCGCCGTGGGGTTCCCGGACAGTCCGCCGTAGGCGCGGACAGTCCGCCACAGTGGCCATGGACAGTCCGGCCATCGGGGCTTCAGCCGAGCAGTGGCTGTTGGCCTCAGGCTTTTTCCCCTCGGGAGATCGGCGGACAGTCCGCCGTTGACAGGCGCGGACAGTCCGCGAGTCGTGCTGAGCAAGTCCAGCAGCGTTGCTATTTTTGCAAGTTGACCGGCGGACAGTCCGCCGTACAAAAGCCCGGACAGTCCGGGAGTTGCACAGGGAGGGTTCAGCAGCTTTGCGGTTTTTGCTGTTTAGCCTGCGGACAGTCCGCCGTTGGTAGGCGCGGACAGTCCACGAGTTGAGCAGAGGCTGTTCAGCACGTTTGCTGTTTTGGGACTTTGACCGGCGGACAGTCCGGGGTCCCAGGCGCGGACAGTCCGCCCTTGACCGGACAGTCCGGCACCCCCAGCCCGGACAGTCCGCGAATCGGCTGTAGGTTCCGGTCTAGTGCATTTGCTCTCCCGGCTTTTCCGCTTCGCTTCCGGACTTCTCGTTTGATCCTAGAGTTCACCTAGGAACCTCTCTACATATCTTTGCTAATTGTTAGCATCGGTATTTGGAGGAATCCCGACGTAGCTCTCTATCTACGTTTGGGAGTAGTCTTTTTGGCACGAACTAGACTCGGAGTTTTGGGAGTTTTGTTTTGCTCCCTTGTGCGGTGCCTCGTTGTGATCCTAGGGATCATCCACCCTCTTTCTAGGGTCGTGGGCATCACGTTTGAGTCCGAAGCTTTTGGGGTTGATTTTGTTGGGACAGAGGCCGTAATTTCGAGAAGAAATTTTTAGGCTCCCATTCACCCCCCTCTGGTCGCCGGTAATCGACGAGAACCGAGAAGAGGGTACAAAACAAGAGGGTAAAAGATAAGCAAAGGTAGTCTCATTCCCTTCTATGCACGCGCCATGGCGAAGACTGACATCGAAGGGAGTGACACACCAAGAACACAAGCACCTAAATGACTCGTAGGGTACCTCGACCCATGTGCACTAAATGGCACAAGACGTTCGTAGAATCTGCAGCGGTGCGGTTGTCACCGCGACGATCTAGGAGCGCTTCGGTCTAGAATAGGTACAAGCATACAAGGGCTCAAGTGCGAAGAAGCAAAAGAAGTAAAACGAGGATCCACCTTCCTTTGATCCACATGCCATAGTAGTAGACAGGAATCACCGGAATGGGATCAAGAAGCAAGACTATTACATAAACACGACCAACATGCAAAAAGACAGACTAAAGACGGGGAACTTGGTTCCATGGGGCTTCAATCCACTGTCATTGCAATTGACAATGATTGAAGCGAGAAACAAAAGGACTCGATCCACACCTTACTGGATCAACGAAGATCAAATCAAAAAGGAGAAAGGAGAAGAGCGATCTCCGCATTCACTCAACCGACACACCATGGCAAGGGCTGATGAAGGACGGCCCGATCTTCCGTGAGGTAGCGATAGGTTCGATTGGTGGAGAACTCGACGTTGGCGATCCGGCTTCAAATCAGACACGATTCGAACCCTGCAACCGTTACACCACTGCTCCGTTGGTTATCAACCAAGCACAACTTGATTGACCTCGCCAAGAAGGCTAATCCTGCAAGCGAATCGAAGAACACAAGCAAGAAGGTAAAGCACGCAATCTGAAATTGCAGATATGAATATCACGAATATATTAGAGGGGTTCAAGAACTCGGTTCCAAAGGACTAATCGACACAGTGGAGGAGATCAAGAACGGGGGCCCTGGATCACTGTAAAAGGATTTGTCACCACAGTTACAATGAACGATTCAGTTTCTCGGTGGAAAACTAAACTCAAAACAAAACCCAAGACCTAACGACGGCGGCGGCGGCTAAATATAGGGTTTAGGTCGTCGCCCCTGCTGGACGCGCCCCCTAATGGGCTCTAAGACGATACACGGCCCAACGGACCAAAATACGGTGACGCAGCACCCTGGCAGATTCTGGACGCTGACTTGTTTCGACGATTCCCGTTGACTCCGGACGTATTTTGACGTGATTCCAAAGCCATTGGTTAGCTTATCAAATTATCTTTCCAAGCATATCTGGTTCGTCGAAAACGGAGTCCGTATGCATCCGGGGCGTTGATTTACTCGGGACTGCTCCTGAATTCCGAGGGTGACGTGAAAACTGAGTTGGAGTCGGATTGCAACTTGGGGAAGACCATGGCGTCGGTGAGTCCAACTTGGCGATGTCCTCATCATCCTCCCCTTCTTGAATTGGAGTTGTCCGCGACTCCATGTCATCTCCAAGCTCCTGCAAAAGGTTAGTGACCGCACAATGCGAAACACAATGTATAGAATCATGTGCAGCAACACTAACATGTCGACAAAGCATAGTATAACAAGGAGCATCATTAGTATCACATAACGCAGCAGTAGTAGAAGTTGTAGCAAGAAAAACACCTCCTTTTAACTTAATCTCATTATTGTTAGCAATATTTGTTGGAGGTTATTTTTATTTTTAATCTCTTTAGCATGTTTAATAATATCCGTAGGAGACAAAGGCAGCAAAGTAATTTTCTTGTCCTTATGTATGATAGTGTATGTATTAGTTCTACCATGGTGTAAAGCATCATTATCAAATTCCCATGGGCGACCTAACAAAATAGAACAAGCTTGCATAGGGACAACGTCAAAATCAGCAGTATCATGATAAGAGCCTGTGAAAAAGCTAATGCGTGCTGATTTAGTTACCTTAGTCATACCATTATTATTGAACCATTGAAGTTTATATGGATACGAATGTTGTCGTGTGGTTAAGCCAAGCTTCTCAACCAAATCCGAACTCACCAAGTTGTTGCAACTCCCGCTATCAATGATGGTGAGAACACGACAACCCTGCACAATGAGATACATGTGGAACAAATTGTGGCGTTGGATCTTCATCTCTTCTTCTTCATGTCCCACACGTGTACTCAACACTCGCTGCACAAGAAGACTAGGATAATCCGCAGCAGCAGCCACAGAGTCAATGGTGATGGTCTCCTTGTCGTGATCGTCCTCGATGGAATCTGCAGCAATGTTAGCAGCAAGAGCTAAATCATCTTCAACATCACTAGTACTTACATATCCATCCTCGGTAGCAATGAAAGCACGACGACTGGGGCAATCCTTCATGACATGTCCCATGCCTTTGCATCGGTGGCAAATGATTGTAGAGCTAGACGAGGAAGATCTAGTAGAAGCACCCGAAGTGGCACCTTTCTTGAATTGTGGAATCTGCACACTAGACAATTTACTTACCTCGGAAGGTGTAGACGGCTGTGGTGCAGCAGGAAGCTTGGGCGTCTCCGGCTCGGAACGTTGCTGAAAAGTCCTCCCAGTGTTATACCTAAAAGGTTGGTGTTGTTTGCGTCCCTGTACTTCTCGTTCAGCTTTAAGAGCAAGATGATATAATTGGCTGAACCTAGTCCAATCTTTGTAATCAAGAATATCCTGGATATCACGATTTAAACCACCAAAGAATCTAGCACTAGCATCATCATCATCTTCATGTATACCACAACGTGCTAAACCAATAAGCAATTCTTGATAATATGCCTCTACTCCTTTATCACCTTGTTTTAAAGTTTGCAGTTTCAAACGTAGATCACGTTGGTAATAAGGAGGAACAAAACGAGATTTCATGCGTTGCTTTAAAGTATTCCAAGTTTGAGGCACAGCAGCAGCATTATTAGCATTGCAAAGATCACTCCACCAGAATAAAGCAAAATTAGTAAACTCACTAGTAGCAAGTCTAACTCTATGCTCAGCAGGAACATTATAAGAATCAAATTTTTGTTGAACAGTAAGTTCCCAATCTAAATATGTCTCTGGATCCATATTACCAGCAAAGGAAGGTAGGCTAAATTTAATTTTAGCAAAAGGATCATTATTATTATTATTACCTCCCATACCGCGACGATTGAAGTTGAGGCGGCGACGAGGACCAGCATCAGCATCCGCATCGTCATCACCAAAAGCATCCGCATCTTCGTCATCACGATTTGGTTGAGGGCGTTGCTCAAGCTGCGTAATGCGGTTGACCAAATTGTTCACGTTGCGTGTCAGCTCGGTCATAAGATTGCGTTGTTCATTCATGAATGTCGTAAGCTCGCCTTTGGACACGCACTCATTGAAGTCCGTCGGAATTCCTGCCATTGTTAGAAGATAGAAAAAAACTACAGCAGCAAAGGATTATCCCTATCAACTAAAGGAACCAAGTGGTGGTGGTAGAAGTGGAACTGGAATGCAAAATCACAGGCGGCTTACCACCGTCTTGCCTGTATTCTTACCAACGCCAAACAAGATCAAACCAAAGTGACGAAGCAATCTGTTGTTGAGCATGGGTAACAGTTGCAAGATAAACCTGTGCTGACAGAAGTATATGTGGAGCTATAGGTAGGCACAATATGACAGCAAGGATTAGCAATTAACGAAAGCAGATTAGCAAAGTTCAATAAGTATCCAAAGCACAAGTCACAATTGCTGGCTAAGACGTGTGTAGACGTAGCGCAACAAGATGAAACAAAGAACGATGGAAAGAACTCACAGAACAAGCAAAGAATCTGAATTTTTCTTTGTCCTGAATTTTCCCTTGATTTTCCAAAAAGGTACTAGTAGGAATCAAACTTTTTTTATTTTTTCACTATTTTTTTTTTATTTTTCCTTGAACAAGGATCACAAAAGATGTAACCACAAAAATTGGCGCCTGCAACTGAGGTCGGATGTGGTCTACACAAAATCAGCAAGTTCTCTGAAAAGCGTGCTGAAACCTTGTCAATTTTTTTTATTTATTTTCCCGATTTTTTTTTGGCAATTTGGAGGGACCAAACAGGGCGAAGCCGAGTTTGGGTGAGGTCCAAACGGTGTCAAGAATCGCCACAAAAAATTTCAGATTTTTCGGACAAACGAGCGAAAAGTTATGTCTGTTTTACCGAATGTACCTCAAGTTATGTTTTCTGGAAGGCACACACAAAAATCGGCAGTAAGAGCAACTCGGCAGCGGCAGTTAAGGCAAAGCGACCCGAAACTCCAACACCGATCACAAGATCATGCGTCCTTGTGACTAACAACAGAAGGTAGATGCCAGATGATGTAAGGAGGGCTGCGATGCAGGCAAAAATTAGAGCGGTTGGCAACCTGTCTAGGGTTTGCGCGGCGGCGAGAAATTACACAAGGCGGCTAGCGGGCAAGTCGAGTAATGTGGTGGCTTCGACTTGTTGTTTAGGAACGGTGGATGGGATAGCGGCGAAAACAAAGAAACAGCAACGGGCACGATGAACTACGACGACGAACACAACCTAAACCAGCAACAAGACTCGACCACGGACACAAACTCAACAAAGCGAATCTGAAACGAAATTGCAAAGGCACAAAAGGCGATAGGACAGCGGAAATTGAAATATTTTTTGGCTTTTTGTGGACTGTAGGTAATAACAAATATGAATCTAAGGGCAAACGAGATTATACCTCGCGGGAAACCTGAAAAATCCGATACCAATTGATGAAGGACGGCCCGATCTTCCGTGAGGTAGCGATAGGTTCGATTGGTGGAGAACTCGACGTTGGCGATCCGGCTTCAAATCAGACACGATTCGAACCCTGCAACCGTTACACCACTGCTCCGTTGGTTATCAACCAAGCACAACTTGATTGACCTCGCCAAGAAGGCTAATCCTGCAAGCGAATCGAAGAACACAAGCAAGAAGGTAAAGCACGCAATCTGAAATTGCAGATATGAATATCACGAATATATTAGAGGGGTTCAAGAACTCGGTTCCAAAGGACTAATCGACACAGTGGAGGAGATCAAGAACGGGGGCCCTGGATCACTGTAAAAGGATTTGTCACCACAGTTACAATGAACGATTCAGTTTCTCGGTGGAAAACTAAACTCAAAACAAAACCCAAGACCTAACGACGGCGGCGGCGGCTAAATATAGGGTTTAGGTCGTCGCCCCTGCTGGACGCGCCCCCTAATGGGCTCTAAGACGATACACGGCCCAACGGACCAAAATACGGTGACGCAGCACCCTGGCAGATTCTGGACGCTGACTTGTTTCGACGATTCCCGTTGACTCCGGACGTATTTTGACGTGATTCCAAAGCCATTGGTTAGCTTATCAAATTATCTTTCCAAGCATATCTGGTTCGTCGAAAACGGAGTCCGTATGCATCCGGGGCGTTGATTTTACTCGGGACTGCTCCTGAATTCCGAGGGTGACGTGAAAACTGAGTTGGAGTCGGATTGCAACTTGGGGAAGACCATGGCGTCGGTGAGTCCAACTTGGCGATGTCCTCATCAAGGGCGGTAGCCGAAGAATGAAAGACGCTCGACCTAAGCCAACCTGTAGGGCACCACGACCTCCGTGCAACTAAATTAGCACAACGCTATTCCTACGGCTCATAGCGGTGCGGTTGTCACCGCGGAAGCCGAAGGAATGCAACGGTCAAAGTGGTGCAAGCATACAAGGTGGCTAGGACAGAAGCACGACAAAATAGGTGAAGCCCGTTGGTCATGGCGAAGCAACTCGCGGCCATGAGCTTCACCCAAACGAGTTGGCACTCGTTGTTCCATGATCGTCGTCACCCGTCCCTTCCCCCACTAGACTAGGTCATGAAGGACTATCGTGTGCGGTAATATCCACATTGATACCGAATTGATATCAAGCCCACCATGACCATGCTCTAGGGCTAAAGACAGGAGCTAACACTCGTAGCACTACGAGGCCAACCGAACACATAATCAACAACTACAACGAGGAACGAGTTACGCTCAGCCTTACGACCACAGCGGGACAAACCCACGATCGCAACATCTGAGCGAGGGACGATCCCTCGACCGGCTCGAAGGCACGGTTCACAGACAAAACAAACAAGACCGGCTGGAAGGCACGGTCATCCACCGACAACAAACACACGACCACCTATACGACCAACGCAATAGAGTAGCACATATCCATAGCGATAGAGAAATAGACCGGCACGATGGCTCGGCACAGGCAGGTATATATACAACATATGTGAATAGGTATGAATGTCAGAGCATGATGAACAAGAGAATGTAAATGGGATTGTGTCAACGTCGAGGATGACGTCAACGAGTGTTCCAAAGGTTGGACCTTGACGATGGTGAAGGACGGGCTTCAGCGAAGCGATACCGAGGGTAGCGAGCGCACCCTCGGCCGAATGGCAGCGCGCCGTCGACCGGACCGCTGCACGTGGTCATCCGGTCAGCTAGGCGCGCCTTGGCCGAACTGCTGCGTGCAGTCGGCCGAATCAGTAGGGCGCGTACAGCCGGACAGCAGCGCTGCCTTGGCCGAAATATCAACGCTGGTGGCTGGCCAGCAGCTCGACGCCGTTGATCGAACGCCAAGGCACCTTGGTGACACAGCAATGCTGATGAGGTTAAACCTCCCTGCGAACGTGAAGAATGCGGCACGAAGGCCAGTCTTAGACATGGATTATGACTACAGCAAGAAGGTGAAAGACATGCTTTTGTGTTGTGGAGCTCACCAGCGGCATCAGAAGGGACATGTGGTCCGGTCAGGGAGTGGTGCAGGGCATGGTCGGCCGAACCGCAGGGTGCGGTCGTGGCCAACGGTGGCCGTCGGTGTTGCGAGCGGTCGCCATGGAGGCGCGAACAGTGTGGAGGAGACGTCATCACGGTCGGCGTGGAGTAGTGCTCATGCGTGTCTAGGCCAGAGCCAACCGGGACAGCTCGACACCGACGAGGCGTGGCACGCCTTTGGCAGACAGCCGCAGCTCCCAGAAATGTCGTCGAGGAGCAGCCGGACCAGCGACGTCGCAGCCGCACGATGCGGGGGTTGACCGGGGCGCTACGGCAGTGCAATGTGGGAGCCAAGGCCGACCGGCAACGCGAGCAGCCGGCTGGCAGCGTGGCTGGCGGCGGCCACGACCTCAGCCGGTGCAGACGCGGCGGAGGGCCACTACGGTCGGCTCAGAGCCAGGCGTGGCTAGCTGTGCAGTGGTGGTCAGGTGGAGGAGGACCGAGGTCGCGGCTGTGGCTGGCCGGTGTCGCGGCGTTCTCGCTGGCCTGACTGAGTAGCACCTTCGGCCGGCGTGGCCTCGGCTGGAACTGCGGCCTCTGTGCAGTGGGCTTGGCATCGACTGGAGGAGGAAGCGAGGTCGGAGAAGGGGAGTGGTGCGGCGGCTGGAGGAGGGAGACAAGGAGAGGATTACGGCGGCTATGGCTTATATAGGAGCGCCGGCTAGGGCTTCAAGGGGTTGGACGGTGGCGAACCTCGGCTTCCGTACTCGCGGACGCGTGGCGTGCATCGGCGTCCGTGCCCGGGCGAGGAGAGGCGCGCGCGCATTCAGAGCGCTGGCGGCGGCGTCACCGTCTGGGTGCGGGCGTGACGCCCCTAGGGTTTGGGGAGCCAGCGCGGCTGTCGGGCCTTGGGCCGTGAGCGTGTGCGGGGACGAGCAGGCTGGGCCGTGCACGAAGTGGAGGGGTGAGAGGCCGGTTGGGCCAGGGCGTGGTCGAGGCCCACGCAGGGGAGAGAGGACGAGCGGGTGAGAGGTGGGAGGAGGAAGAGAGTGGGCTGGCTGCCGTGCTTCAGGCCCAGGAGCATGAAGAAGGATTTCCCATTTTGTCTAAAGAGAAAGAGGAGTTCACGGGATGCATCCAAGAGGAGTTGGATTGAAAAACATTCGAAGGGGGTTTGAGATGAATTCCAAGGAAATTTGGAAAGGGGTTCAAATGGAATTTGAGGAATTCAAGAGGAATTTAGACGAGATTCAAATGGGAGGTTTTGGGACAAGTTTCCAAGGGAGCTTTTATTCGAATGGAATTTTATACAGGGGAATTGGGAGAATTTGAAGGGAAGGTCCTTTAGATCTTCACTAGGGAAAACAGAACATGAACCAGTTGGGGGTGAATCCAAAAGATAATTTGGGAATGGTTGAATAGAAGATTTGGAGTGGATTTGTGAACAGGGGTTTGAAAGGAATCGGAGTAGATTCAAAATTGGAAAAGAGGGGAGAAAACGGAAAGGAGTTTCCTCGAGTCATGAATTAATATGACCCCAAGATCTTTTGAAGTCGAAGCAGAGAGATCAAGAAAAGCTTCACAAAGGAGTCGAGGAGGTTGCCACGGATTTGTGCACTCCAACTCTAGACGCGACTCGAACCCTAAACCGACTCGATGACTCGAGCGCACTCCTACAAGCAAAACTATATCTATGCAACATTTCGTGAGGAATCAACTCCACGTTGGCTAGCATTTGACCTAGCAACTACATGTTTCACGCACTGCTCGAAAAAGTTTTAAAAAGCTCGTATTTTTGGTTGGTCAAAAACCCGGGTTGTTACACTATACCCCTGGGCTACAAGTCTGGCCTTGTTTCTCACGACATAGCCATCCTCTCCTTGTTTGTTTTTTAAAACCCATTTTGTTCCAATAGGGTGACACTCAGGAGGAAGAGGGAGAAGAACCCAAACCCAATTTCTCTCAAAATTTTCAAGCTCCTCATGCATGGCATTGACCCAAAATGGATCAGATAAAGCGTGTCCAACATCTCGGGGTTCAAAATCAGCAACAAATGCAGAGTGAGCAAAGTGAGAGATTTGTTGTGACCTAGATCGAGTGACGCGTTCGTGGATGTCGCCGATCATCTGTTGAGGCGGGTGTTGGCGCTGAATGCGTCGTGGCGCCTCCCTTGCTGAAGTAACCTCCCCCTCAACAGTAGCTGGTGCCTCCTCCGGTACAAGCGGTACAGCCCGAGTGGTGGATCACACGGCCCCCATGTAGTAGAGGAAGAAGGATCGGGGCCGCGTGCAGTGGTGGTCGAAGTCGACCCAATTGACACAGCAGATGGAGGAAGTGCTGGATCATCAATCCCTTCAGCACCTTCTTCCTCATCATCAAAAAGAGGTTCTCCAACCTCATGATCACCTACACGCTAAAAACTAGAAGAAGGACAAAGCACGGTCTCGTCAATGGTGACATCGGATGTCTCCATGACTCGGTTAGTATCAAGGTTAAGTACCCGATATGCACGAGTATGATTACCATAACCCAAAAATACACCTTCAGAAGAACGAGACTCAAACTTGTCTAGGTTGTCGTTCTTGAGTATAAAACAGTGGAACCAAAAACTCTAAAATAACTCACTTTAGGTTGCTTCCCAAATCGCAACTCATAAGAAGTTCTTCAAGAAAGCACGGAGAAAAATGCGATTGGAAATATAGCATGCAATGTTTATAGCTTTGGCCCAATATCACCTAGAAGTCCTATGCTTTTCGAGCATCGTCCTGGCCATCTCTACAAGGGTCTGATTTTTCCTCTCTACAACACCATTTTGTGGCGGTGTGTAGGGGGAAGAAAACTGATGCTCTAAACCCAAAGTGTTACAAAACTTCTCAAAATCTGAGTTCTTAATCTCGGAACCATTATCACTGCGAATAGCTCTCATCGAGTTCTTAGGGAACTCGTTCTTAAGTCGCAAGATCAAATTGCGAACAAGATTGAATGTCTCAGTTTTCTCAGCTAAAAAGAAAACCCACGAATATCTCGAAAATTCGTCAACAATAACAAGCACCTACCACTTCCCACCAACCGAGCTCACCCGAGCCGGACCAATAAGGTCCATATGCAAAAGCTCTCCAGGGCGCTTGGTCATAACTTGGTTCACAGGGTGGTGGGGAGCGGCTACCATTTTCCCATGTCTACAAGAATGGCAAACAAGATCCTTTCCATGCACAACTTGGGCAATCCTCGGATTAAGCCAAGTGAGCTAAGCCTTGCAAGCAAGTCGAAGCTCAAGTGACCTAGTCTAATATGCCACTTCCAAAGATCAGAGGAGGAGGGTCCAGCCAAAAGACAACGAGAAATGCCAAATGACTCCGAGAAATTCGCACAAAAGACTTTCCCAAAGGTGACATCAAACACACAAGATTGCCCTGAGGATCCAAAATACGACTGAGATTCGGCTTAAAACGAATCTCATAGTCATCATCAAAGAGATGTGAAACAGAAAGAAGGTTAAAATGCAAGTTAGAAACAAGAGCAACATCACGCAACACAAAGTGCTCATTAACTCGCACAGACCCACGAGACAACACTTTACCTTTGCTATTGTCGCTGAAGGTGATAAACTCCTTTCCGGCAACTGGACTTGCGCATACATGGGTGTATGCCGGATCTTGAGATGATGAGTGATTGTCAACTGGGGTGATGCGCATGTTCTTTGGCTTGTGTTGTGCTGGTGTTGAGCACGAATATGGTGATGAAGGGCAAGGGGAAGGTCAAGTAGAGACGTGCTGTGTCGATGGACCCGGAGTGGTGAAGGGCGAACGTGAGGCTTGGACTGACGGACCGGTGGCCTGAGGATCGGCCGTGGTGGCTGACAGCCTGGGACAGCGACAAGTAAAGACTTCCGTGTGTGTAACACCCCTGGTTTTAAGCGGTAATTAAAACCTTAGTTAAAGTGATCAGTATGCATAATCAACAAGCATCATGGCATAAAAAGATTTCATGTTTAAGGCATAATTGTGATGCTTTACAGGTTTGACTTGAGTGTTGTATGATCATGTGTGATGACTTCCATGTTTGAAGATGTGTTGCTTGACCATGTTCTGACTTATATGAAATGAAAGTGAGAAAACCCCTGTTTTTTAAATGTCTCTTTTTGTCCCCTTTTCAATAAGTCAAAAAGTAAGTCAAATTTCAAAATGGTTTCAAAAGCAAGGTTGTAGCTCTGGTTGAGAGGTACAACTTTGGTATTCAAAGTTTTCAAAGTTTCTGTATAAAAGTTTAAATAGATTTGAAATCTTTCAGACACTAAATTTGACCCCTAAACTAGATTTCAACAACTAAAAAGAATTAGAACTTCGTCCTTTAATCAAAGTTGTAGAAGAGATTAAAAGAAACAACTTTTATTAAGGTAGATTTTCATGTTTCTAAAGAAAATATAGAGTAATTTGGAAAACTAGTTTGAATTGGTTTCAAATTAGAAATTAATTTCCAAACCCTAGTTTTACCCCCATTTGTGTAGTTTAAAAACTAAGCATAATTTTGGTATGGGACCAAAAGCAAAGTTGTAGATCTTTTCATAAGGAACAACTTTTATATTGGTAAAATTTGAGGTTGTTCAAAAAATTCAAAAGTAATTTTGAATCAAAGTTTGAATGCTTTTCAAATTCAAAGTATGATTTTGATTTCTAGGCAGATTTTGGCAATGCTCCTTAAATGAAAGAAGTAGATCCTAATTTTTGGAGCAACTTTTATTTTAGGATATTATCAAGTTGCTTAATGATTTTTGGAAAAGAAAAAAAAGAAATTTTAAAATACCTATGTGCTATGTGCGTGAACAGCAGGGGAAACAGGGCACGGCCGGTGCCCTGCACCCGGACGCCGCCGCGGTTGCGCCGTGGCCGTTCGGCCGGCCATTGGCACGCGCTGCGCGTCCACCCACGTCACCAAGTTCAAGTAGGAGCTGCCAAGCATGCCATTACCACCTATATCGCAAGCCCACATCGCCGCCCGAAACTTTTCTTCTCCTCTGTTTCGTCCAGCAAGAGCAGAGCACAGCCACCATGCTTGTTCCTCGCCGTCGCTCGCTCCATGGCCAATCTAGCCCCGTAGTTGAGTTCGCCATGTCCTTGTCTCCCTTGTGAACCACCTAGATCTAGCTCTAAACTCCGTGAGCCGTCGTGCCGCGGTGTCTTCCCCGTGGCCGGTGTCAGAGCTGCCGCCAACCCTTCACCGTGGCCAAGCCCCTCTAGCGAGCTTCACCCTCTTCCTTCTGCCGTCCGTGCTTCATGGTGATGCCGTGGAGTTTCTTGGCTCAATAGCTCAGTCGCTACCGCCTCGACTGCACCGGACCGCTATCATAGCGCCGGTTCAAGCCGCTGCCACCGCCATGTCCACTGAGCCCCTAGCTTCGGCTCGAACTCGACCTAACTTTGGTGCGCATAGGGTGATTGGAGAGTCCCTGGTGCTAGTAGGCCCAACCCCGAGGTCGCTACCGCGCTCCCCTCGCCAGAGCAGCCACGCGCCGCCGTGCCCGCAGCCCTGCTCTGCAATGGCCGGTGCCGTGCCGTCTCCGAGCCTCAACCAGCTCACCCAACCTGCTAGGGCTTTGCGCGGGGTCTTGTGGTATCCTCCGGTGCATGTCCTGTCGCCAGGGAGGGCTCACCGCCGGTGAACCAGTCGATCGGAGCCATGGCCGCCATGGTCAAGGCCATGGTATGGCTTGGCCGGGCTCTAGTTGACTGGGCCCGATTATCAGTGACAGGGAGTATGGAGAGGGTGAGTATGAAATGTGTTTCCTGTGTTTTATTTCTTTTCAGAAATGATTAATCTATGCTGATTGTTAATTAATTCATAGCTAATTCTTTGTGCATGATAAAATTGTAAGATAAAATTTGTTGTGTTCCTTATGATGTACTCTATCTATGAAAAATATGAAATATAAATTTTTGATAAGTTTTAAATGTGATTTGAATAGGTCATTAATTAATAAATGGGTCTTTGATAATTTTTATAGACTTATTTATAAGTCCAAAAATCATGAAACCAATTTTGTTACTGTTTTCATCATGTAGCTAATCTTCACTAAAAGTTTGAGCTCAATTTGGCAAAGTTTAGTTTAACCTTAATTTCTTTATTTAATTAATAAAGAATGGCTAATAGAACTTTGTTTAGGTAATTAAGCCTTGCTGAATTTTGGTTAGGAATAATCCATATTACCTGATTAACCTTTATTGCCTTAGTATCTCATGAATGATAGTTGTGTTCCATGTGATTAAGCTGTTAAGCATGATCTTGCTTGTAGATCAAGTTTAACACTTGATCTTAATTGTGGTTTGTTTTGGCTGCATGACCAGTGTCTGTTCAGTGGCTATTTCCACTAAGTAAATTGTGTTTTCTGTGAATTTGTTGAATACAAAAGTTGTTGTAAACTTCTATATCCAGCTTGTCCTAAAATTTCATGATTTTAGGCCTGCTAGAGTAGGAGTTATGGTTTTTATAAGTCAGCAGGTCAGATCTGTTCTATCTTCTGGACAGATCTGTGTAATGTAGTTGTTTGAGTTAATTAAGTTATGAACCACCTGTTGACTATAACAGGAAAGTTGTAGTACACTTTATAAGCTTTCTAGATTGTTAAGGATCACCATTTTTGGTGAACCATAGCTCCAGTTATGGCTGTCGGAATTTGGGTCACCAAATCTGTCCTAGTTCTGGACAGAAATATTTATCCAAGTTAGTTGACCTAGCTGCCTATAGAACCAACCCTAGGTGATAATAACAAGTTTGTAGATAATTTGATAAGACTTTCAAATTATCTAGGATCACTCCTTTTGGATGTTGGTAGCTCTGGTTATAGATGGTTCAAGTAGTATGTGTATATCTGTCCAAAATGTTGGACAACTTTTGTGTGTTGTTTGGCTTAGTTAGATGTAGCCATCCTTATGTAAGGAGTATGTGAGTCTTGGGTGACTTTGGGGTTATTGTTTGAAGACCATGGGACACCTCTCATCTTGTGATCCTATGGCTTGAGTGATGTTTTAATAAACTTTAGTCATCTTTAGTTAACCCACCTAAAGGTGCTTGGTGGAAGTTGTATGTGTAGCTAGGAATCTTAGTTCGTAAGTTGCAAGTTGGTTTTGTTGGTTTGCAACTGTATCGCGAAGGAAAGTTGTACTCGACTTTCCTTAAGTTTGTTTAACTTCTGTTATGCAATTGAATTGTCTTGCACCTTAGCATGCATTTCATGGCATCATACTAAGCATACATCCTTTATCTACGTGTAGTATTCGAGAGTGAGAAGTTGGATTGATCAAGCTCCGGATCAAGAAGGTCCAGTTGATCGAGCATCAGAAGAGGAGCCTTGGAGGACAAGCTACCGAGGGAGCACTTCCACTCCAAGATGAAGGAACTAACCTCTGTGGATCCTTCTTGGATCCTAGTTTTCACTGCAACACAGGCAAGCCCCGGTGCATTTAACCCCTTTCTATTTATCACAAAGTTTATACAATGATTTATCAAATGCATTTAAGTATTAGGAGTTGAATGATACCCACTAAATGCATTACCAAAAGAAATTATACCTGTATCATCCTTGTTACCCGGTTACATGAAAATGAATAGATAAGTTGTATGGATCGGGTAAGTCATTTGCTTTGGCCATGCTCAGGGAATCATCCTGAGGAATGACAACTTGATTCTGTTAGGGCACCTCTCTCAGGTACAAAATGGTGGTAATGAAATGAAATTGAGACCGGGCGGGTAACTTGCATCTGGAATGGAGTCCTGGTGTAGTGTTTCCGTCTGTGTCGCTTAGGAACCGATCGTTGTTGGCCCTTGGATCTTGAAGTTGATAGTACCAGCCACATACTGCTGGAAGCCGAACTTCGGCTAATCTAATGCAGGTGATAATTAACCACGCACTGGGAGTGGAGAGATGGCGAGAATAGCATGTACACTCCGGGCATGAAAGCTGGCAGTAAGGAGTACTGTGCTCTCGGGTGACGTGGAGCTATTCCTACTTTGGAGGATCCGGGAGTATGGTGGACATATGTAGATTAGAGTCCTACACATAACATGCACCTGGAGGTTAGAGTCCTGCAAGTGATGATATGTGAAGGTTTAGGGTCGTGCATATGTCGTGTTGTTGAGAAGCCCTGGCCAGGTATAAAAGCGATTCGAATCGTCGTTGCTCTATGAGAAAAGGAGACTTGATCCTCGCACCCTCAACGTAGTTTTAATCTATGGAACTTTGGAAAGGAATGAGAAAGTTTTATGATTTGAATGCTTAGAGTAGAATCTCTTAATAACAAAAGATGTTTTCATAATGTTCAAACTATGATCTAGACTAGTAAGTTTTTTTCTGCAAATACCTTCTCTTTTTCTAACCCCATTTATATCCCCTTAGCCAGCATGACCCTGAAGTCTTTTCTGTTGACGGATAAGTCTTGCTGAGTACCGACAGTACTTAGGGTTTGTTAATTCCCTGTTGTAGGTTTCTAACAGGTGATGTCGATCATGATCATGTCAGTGGGATCGATATGATCTGGTTACTCTTCTTCTCCAACTTAGGTGCTCCGCCTAAGTGTGGTTCTGTAGTCCTGTTCTACTTCCGCAATCTAAGTTAAGTTTATTGTAAAAGTAACATATTCATGTTTTGTAAAGTTTATCTATCTTGCTTCCGCACTCTGATGGTATTTTGTAACAAATGTTGTAATGTTGTAATTATTCCACCTTGCATGATGATGATCCTGTGGTTTGTGGATAGTACGAGGTTCCCTCAGGAACACTCGATAGCTCTTTTCAGTGATGTGGAACATGTGCACAATCATTAGAGCTCGGGGGACGGTGATGTGTGCATGTGGGGTCACATTACCGGGAGGTTCTACCACAGTGTGGACGCGGTGCACGAGCGGTGCATCCCCTCTACGGTTCGGTTTGTTGGTTGAGCCACAGAAAAACCACCGAGTGGACGGTTTCCAGGTTTGGGCCTCAAAACCTGGGTGGGGTTGGTTTTCGAGTTTGGGCCACTAAACTCAGGCTGAGGACGGTTTCTAGGTTTGGGCCTCAAAACCTGGGCATTGGCAGGTTTCTGAGTTTGGGTCACAAAACTCAGGCGACGGACGACGGGTTTCCTAGTTTCGGCCTCAAAACCGGGGGATGGCCCAGGTTTCCCGGTTTCGGCCTCAAAACTGAGGGAGGTCCATGAAAAGGACGAGCAGAGCGGTGGCAGCACGTGGCGGCAATCGGTGAGGTCGCATCGAGGCGAAGCTACCATTTGTGCGGACGTGGCCGTCGGATCACCATCAACTTTGAGTTGGTCAGGAATACCCTTAGGGTTAGCCTGCTCGCTCATTAGCAGTAGGGGTAGAAGGGGAATAATTGTATTAGGCTATATAATGAGAGGCAACCCCTCCCTCCAGATAATCTCAACCATTTGCTACTTTCACTTATGGTTTCCTGCTCTCCCAATCCCTGCCATAGCTACTGAGATCCGCAGAGACGGTGAATCATACCTCTATGTATTTGATTTTTGAGGAAACGAGACCGTAATCTCGTTGTCTCCTCGGGTGGAGAAATTTCAGCTAGAAATCGGGATCGATTCGCGTTTTGAGCTGTGTTCTTCACGTTTTGCTTTTCGTTCTCCCGGTGATTTGATTCGTTCTCCCAATCTGAGGAATGACTTTCGATTCCGTTTGAACTGAGTTGCTCTAGATCGTGAGGTGCATCTTTCCACCGAAGGAATTCACCCCTAACCTCACGAGCTAGTAGATCGATCGATTTTTGTTTCGAATCGGTTTTTGTCTCCCTTGCCCCTAATTCTTCTGATTCACCGATTTGGAGTTAGGTTCGAGTCATGATCTCTTAGGAGTAGCTCACTAACCTCCTTGGAACTCCTCATAGCAAGTCTAAGCCTTAGAGCTTTTGATTCGGAGGAGATCGGGCTGAATCCTCGGAAGAACTGTGCAGTTTTGGGGGCATCAGACACTGGACTCGGGGGCATCGGACGATGAGTTCGTCACATCGGACGCTCAGGTGCCACGTGTCAAAGAACAGTGTTTTTGAAGGAGCATCGGACGCTGACCATAGGACGCTCCGTTGTCATCGGACGCGTCCGAGGGTTGAGCATCAGACGCTGAACTATCACTGTAGCCAGCATCCGATGACTATGTAGTGAGGTTCCAGATTGGGTCATTTTTCATCGGACACGTCCGGTGCTTCTACATCGGACGTTGGCCAGCGTCTGATGCAGTGAGTTTTGCACTGTTTCATCCGCAGTTTGCCCGTTCGACTTCGGATTTGATTTTGGGTTTTTGCGTTGGATTTCTGTTCGCGTTTCTTAACGCAATCACAGAAGATAGGGTTTTAAGCTATCCCCGGTAATGGCGCTAGAAATGCATGTTGGCACTTCTTAACACAATCGCTAAGAATAGGGTTTTAAGCTATCCTTAGCAACGACGCAAGAAGTGCCGTGTCGGTATTTCCTTAACATGTCCCAAAGATGTGGCGCTTCTCTTAGCGACAATGTCAAGTAGATACCTCAGGTATTACCTAACATGTCACAAGATGGCGCCAGAGCCTTGTGATATGCTAAGCATGTACCTCACGATAGTCCCTTTTAGATGGGAGTTTAGGTTCGCAAGCGTACGGAATTATCGTGTAGCATTTCACTCGGCGAGATGCCGAGTATCGTATTTATTGGTTCACTCAAGGAAGGTAGCATATGAATCCGGTTCCTTTGATAATCATAGATAGAATATATAATAGCGATAATAGAGTCAAGAGTCATAGCAAGCGATAAACAGTTGATAGATATGATAGTGGTCAAACACATTCTTGAGCATGACAAAGGGCAAGGAATAAAAAGAGACTAAAAGAATGAAAGAATAAAAGAATGATCCTAATGAGCAGGCATGTTCTAGAAACAGATCATACATAGAATAAGTTAAGTCATGTAACTCTATGATTAGAATTGACTCATATTCTGGATGGTTCGGAAGCTTACGCGAGTACTGGTCTGCCAGCAACCTCCGCAAGAATTTAGACTCCAACACCCTAGCCGAACGTGGGGGAATGCCAAGGACGGACAGGGCTGGCACCACCTGCCGCCATCCCCACTACCGTGGACTAGGAAATGCAATTACCCGGCCTCTACATCCAAGCACCATGCTTGCATGCACAGAACCCACTCAGACTCCCCCGGGTCCCCGACCCTATGGATCGACAGGTAAGAAGCCTGAGCGTACTCCGAGGAGCATGATAAACCCCCATCCTTCACATGAACTAGTTCTAAGCATATCATTATCATGAATCAATCAAACTAATGTTCTAAATGTTAATAATACAATACACATCTAGATCTAGTTCATATCATATATATCATAAACCCTAAGGCCTCCATATATCATAAGAACTATACTCTAGAATGTATATCATAATATTAGCATTAGAACTATATGCTAATTCGTGTAAGCACAAGATGATGATAGACTTATGATCTATATCATACTCCATAACGACAGCATAGAACTCTAATTCATATGAAGAATTGAATCTGAATAGAGTAGGCATGGATTTGGAGACAAGATACTCTGTATTCATACCAAGAATTCTCTCCAAGGAGCCAAGCCCTCCTTGATAGCTCGCCTAGCTCTCTCTCTAAGTACAAAGAACTAGAAAACTACTAGGAAGAGGTAGTGCCCAAGGTGTGAAGCTCAAATGGTGAATGTGTGTTTGATGATATGAGAGAGGCCTCTCCCCCTCTTTATATAGGGTGTGTAGGTCGGTTTCGGAGGGGGTAAATTGCAAATTGTGCCGACAACCGACATGCAGGCATTGATTGCACCGCCTCGGAGAAAGTCGGTGCCAAGTTGCCATGTGAGGGGGGCGGCCGACCCCTGGGTCGGCCGACCCAGGGTGGGCCCACCTCGGCCCAGTTTCGCTCCTGGGCCTTCATCTCGAGCTTCTAAGTTGGTTCCGGTTGAATTTTGTAGCACTTTGGCATGGGCTTTTATTCCTCTTGTTATTTTGCGCATTTTGTCATGTCGGATTGCGCCTTTTTACCCGCTTTCCACCTGTATACATGTTTATAGTCTACAAAACATAATTTTGCAATACATGTGGAATTTGGTTAGCGGTAAAGATATATGTGAGTAGAATATGTATTTTTCTTCCTTTTCATGGATCATGTTGACGGTACAAATATGTCATTAAGAACCGTCAACAAACTCCCCCAAGCTTACCCTTTGCTCGTCCTCGAGCAAAAGCTAAGGAATTGGTTGTTGATCAGGAGTTGCTTCCATGATTATTTTTCACTAATACCATGTTTATAACAAGGTGTCTACCAGGGTTTGAATATATTGGTTGTTTACTCACCCTTGTATCCTGTCACCTGTGGGGCTTATCAGCCTTCTCCAATCCTTGGTTGCTGCATGCTAGACTGGTTTTTCACAGAGATGCTTTTCTTTTGTTCTTAGAGCAGCTTTTAATCCGGAGTTTTTCCGAATTTTGAATTTAAGTTCCTCGAAATGTTTCACATATATTGCTGAATCAAAGACCGGACCATAGGAGATGCAAGTCACAAACTCTGATTTGAGAAGTGCAAGTGTGTGGTATATTTTTTTCGTTCTTTTTGAACTCTTTGCCAAGTCTCTTCTCTTTTAGAATTCTTTTGAGAGTATGGGCTATCTTTTCGGCTAATTCTACTTTGGCGGGCACGTGCCCATTTTTTCCAACATGCCTTTTGGCATGGATATTCATTTTTTTTCTGTGGGTATTTGCATACCCCTAATTCTACCGCGGGCACTTGCCCATTTTTTTTCTTGCTTTCTCTTTTTGCATAGCCCATAGCTCCTTCTTGAAATCTTTTTGAGAAAGAAATTTTGACAAGAGTTTTATTTGATGGATGACAAGTGTGCGTGAATCTCAAATCATAAGTACATGACAAGAATCTTCAACATTGGTCACATCAATTTGACAAAGCTCAATGAATTTAAACATCATGTGAGGATTTTTTTAAGTTTTGGAATAATTCTCCGGATATCAAGCTTTTCTTAAAACAATGTCATAGCAATTCTCTATTTATACCAAGTCATAACTAGCAGTAACTTCAGACTGGATTAAGCATATGCAACCCACAACTTTCAAGTTTTTAAGAGAGCTTCACCAATAAACCCAAATCTTGGTGGAAACTAAGTTATAAACTGGGCATATGTGAGAAATAAAATAGAGCAACTATTCATCATTTCAACTAGGAAGAAATTCATATCTTACATCACATATAAGAGTGGAATTATATTTTTGGTCTTTTTATCATTTTTTTTCATTTTTTTTAGTTGCAAAAAAATAAATCTAAAGGAAATTAAAATTGCATAAAGTAAACATGCTAAATAAAAGGAAAGAATGATGCATGAAACAAATATGCAATGCAAGTTTATCACCTCGATAATGGGGGTCCTCCCCCCAAGCTGGCTCTTGGTCGGTTTTTTTTTTGGATACATACCGATTACCTTCGGTGGAGGCTCAAATTATTTTGAGTCCTTTGAGTGGGACTTTCCTTCCGTTTTCCCGTTTCACCCTGCATGGTTAGTGGGAGAATTCTCGGGTTGTCCCGGGAGTCGTCCCGCACTTTCGGTAGGAATAGCAGCGGTGATTTGAGCTAATTGGGATTCTATCATTTTATTGAAGCTCAGTTGATTTTGAACGGAGGACGTTAGGTTTTCTATTTTTGTATTTAAATTTTCAAAAACTTTATCATTGGACAGCAACTTTTTAGTCAAATTCTCATTAATTTTAGCCTGTCCAAGAACAAAGTCTCTTAATGAAGGTTGATTCGAATTGGAGTTCGAATTACCTTGGAATGGTGGCCGTGACTGGTTATTCCAACCATTGTTCTGGTTGGGGCCTCCTTGTTGGCGGAACCCGTTGTTGATATAGGCTGCATCTTCGCGGGTTTCAGGGCAGTCATTCCCTGAGTGACCGACTTCCCCACAGACTTCACATGTCATGTGTGAGTCTATGGCGTTGACCGTATTTTTGGTATTTTCTTCGTTTTTCTCCGCCAGTTGCTTTAGCAGGAGGTCTATCTTGGCGACCAGCATATCCGTCTCCTTCACGGTATGCATGCCCCTTTGGGATGGAGTTGGTTGTTGCTTTTGCGCCCTCTCGTCACTCCACTCCTGGTGGTCTACCATCTTTTCAATCAGGGCTTTCGCCCCGGGGGTGGTGAGTGAGAGGAACGTTCCACCAGCGGCAGGGTCTAGGTGTCCCTTCGACATGGGAGTGAGCCCATTGTAGAAGTTTTGGAGCACCATCCAACATTCCAGGCCGTGATGGGGACAGCTTTGGATGTATTCTTGTAGCCGTTCCCAAGCGTCAGGGATCGTCTCCGTAGAGTTTTGCTGAAAGTTGGCTATTCTTCCCCTCAGCGCATTCGTCTTGCTGATAGGGAAGAACTTGGCGAGGAATGCCGTGGAGCATTTGGCCCACGTGTTGACAGCTTCCTTATCCTGATAGAACCATCTCTTCGCCTTCCCCGCAAGGGAGAAAGGGAACAAACGGAGCCGAATGACATCAGGAGTAATGTCCTTGATGACAATCGTATCACATAGCTCCAGGAAGTGCTGGAGATGCGCGTTTGCATCCTCGCTTGGCAAACCACAGAATGGGCTTGCCTGCACCATGGTGATCAGGCCGGTACAAAGCTCGAAGTTCTTGCCGGCCGTGTCCACAGCGGGGCCAGTGGCCACGTTGGAGACATCGGGCACGGAGAACTCGCGGAGGGTCTTGTTGTTGTTGACGGCCATGATGTCTTTTATGGTTGGTGCGGTACCGACTGATTCTTCTTGTGGCTGAGTTGCAGAAGGCAGAACGATACGAGATCGTCTAGCCCTTAGGAGTGCCTCGGGATCGTTCGTGTAGTTTGCCGGCAGGGAGAAACCAGTCATTCACTATCCCTGTTTCATCCACAACAGGAAGAAAACAGGCAAAGTTAACCTGCACAACAATTGACTCATTATGCATATCATATATCTACTATTTTTATCTCAGAACCATTTTGATATGTTGACCTTCCCCGGCAACGGCGCCAGAAATGCTTGTTGGCGTTTCTTAACGCAATCACAGAAGATAGGGTTTTAAGCTATCCCCGGCAATGGCGCTAGAAATGCCTGTTGGCACTTCTTAACACAATCGCTAAGAATAGGGTTTTAAGCTATCCTTAGCAACGGCGCAAGAAGTGTCGTGTCGGTATTTCCTTAACATGTCCCAAAGATCTGGCGCTTCTCTTAGCGACAATGTCAAGTAGATACCTCAGGTATTACCTAACATGTCACAAGATGGCGCCAGAGCCTTGTGATATGCTAAGCATATACCTCACGATAGTCCCTTTTAGATGGGAGTTTAGGTCCGCAAGCGTACGGAATTATCATGTAGCATTTCACTCGGCGAGATGCCGAGTATCGTATTTATTGGTTCGCTCAAGGAAGGTAGCATATGAATCCGGTTCCTTTGATAATCATAGATAGAATATATAATAGCGATAATAGAGTGAAGAGTCATAGCAAGCGATAAACAGTTGATAGATATGATAGTGGTCAAACACATTCTTGAGCATGACAAAGGGCAAGGAATAAAAAGATACTAAAAGAATGAAAGAATAAAAGAATGATCCTAATGAGTAGGCATGTTCTAGAAACAGATCATACATAGAATAAGTTAAGTCATGTAACTCTATGATTAGAATTGACACATATTCTGGATGGTTCGGAAGCTTACGCGAGTACTGGTCTGCCAGCAACCTCCGCAAGAATTTAGACTCCTACACCCTAGCTGAACGTGGGGGAATGCCAAGGACGGACAGGGCTGTCACCACCTGCCGCCATCCCCACTACCGTGGACTAGGAAATGCAATTACCCGGCCTCTACATCCAAGCACCATGCTTGCATGCACAGAACCCACTCAGACTCCCCCGGGTCCCCGACCCTACGGATCGACAGGTAAGAAGCCTGAGCGTACTCCGAGGAGCATGATAAACCCCCATCCTTCACATGAACTAGTTCTAAGCATATCATTATCATGAATCAATCAAACTAATGTTCTAAATGTTAATAATACAATACACATCTAGATCTAGTTCATATCATATATATCATAATCCCTAAGGCCTCCATATATCATAAGAACTATACTCTAGAATGTATATCATAATATTAGCATTAGAACTATATGCTAATTCGTGTAAGCACAAGATGATGATAGACTTATGATCTATATCATACTCCATAACGACAGCATAGAACTCTAATTCATATGAAGAACTGAATCTGAATAGAGTAGGCATGGATTTGGAGACAAGATACTCTGTATTCATACCAAGAATTCTCTCCAAGGAGCCAAGCCCTCCTTGATAGCTCGCCTAGCTCTCTCTCTAAGTACAAAGAACTAGAAAACTACTAGGAAGAGGTAGTGCCCAAGGTGTGAAGCTCAAATGGTGAATGTGTGTTTGATGATATGAGAGAGGCCTCTCCCCCTCTTTATATAGGGTGTGTAGGTCGGTTTCGGAGGGGGTAAATTGCAAATTGCGCCGACAACCGAGATGCAGGCATTGATTGCACCGCCTCGGAGAAAGTCGGTGCCAAGTTGCCATGTGAGGGGGGCGGCCGACCCCTGGGTCGGCCGACCCAGGGTGGGCCCACCTCGGCCCAGTTTTGCTCCTGGGCCTTCATCTCGAGCTTCTAAGTTGGTTTCCGGTTGAATTTTGTAGCACTTTGGCATGGGCTTTTATTCCTCTTGTTATTTTGCGCATTTTGTCGTGTCGGATTGCGCCTTTTTACCCGCATTCCACCTGTATACATGTTTACAGTCTACAAAACATAATTTTGCAATACATGTGGAATTTGGTTAGCGGTAAAGGTATATGTGAGTAGAATATGTATTTTTCTTCCTTTTCATGGATCATGTTGACGGTACAAATATGTCATTAAGAACCGTCAACAATTTCCAACTTCGCGCTCTACAGAAATCGGGCTTCCCGCTTTGCGAAATAGCATGAATCATCCACCCATTCTGTCACTAGTTAACTTGCGTGAATTTGAGTGAGGAGGTTTTTGTGGTGTCCCGCTGTGTTCCTAAGGAACATCCACCCATTCTCTTGGGTCATGGACATCACGCGAATTGGTTTTGCTCTTAGGGTTGTTTCTTTTGGGACAGAGGCCTCAACATTTCGAGAGAAATTTGAAGCTCCCATTCGCCCCCCTCTGGTCGCCTTGCTTTAGAATTCTCGGTCCTTCAATTGGTATCGGAGCAGGTTAAGGATCTTCCACCTTAGCCGGTTCCAGATCCACAGAAGGCGACATGCATCGCGGCGTGGGCAAACCGCCGTTTTTCGATGCGACGAACTATGCGTATTGGAAGATACGCATGTTGGCCTATCTTCAGAGCATGGGTGCTTCTGTCTGGGATATTTGCAACAAGGCCGATTACGTGGTTCTGGCTGCTCGTGCTACTCAGCTACATATCGATGAGCACGATGCCAATAGCCGAGCCCGTAATGCTCTTTTCTCATGTTTGAGCATGTCTGAGTTTGATCGCGTTTCTCACCTCCCCACGGCTTAGGAGATTTGGGTGACCCTCATGCGTTTCCATGAGGGAACTACTCAAGTCAAATCCAGTCTCTATGAGTCGCACAAGAGGGAGTATGAGAACTTTCGACACATGCCTGGCGAGAGCATAGAAAGTTTATTCGCTCGCTTTCAGGTCATTGTCAACAGGATGAGGGCTAACAAAGAGCTGTTGCCTTTCGACGATCATGAGAGGGCTCTCAAGCTTTTACACACTCTCGATCGGTCGGTGTGGGACTCCAAGGTTCAGGCGATCATCGAATCGCCTAACTATGAGACTCTCATGTGCGACGAGCTCTTTAGTAAGCTCAAGTCCAGTGAGATTGAGGCCATGGCGAGGGCTTCTTATCAAAATCCTTCTGGCCCATCAATGGCTTTGGTTTCTGGCTCTTCTGCTAACACCTCTGGAGGCTTTGCTTTGTCATCTCTTCTTTCTGTCAAAGAGGAGCAGTTGGAGTTCATGGCGGACGACGAGTTGGGTCTGTTTGCCAATCAGTTCTCGCGGTTCCACAACAACCGCATGAGCCGTCGCCGTGGTGGAGGACGTGGTGGCTGCTACGAGTGTGGAGGCTCACACCACTTCATCACAAATTGCCCGAAGAAGAACAAGCAAGTCTTCGGCAAGGCGGATCACGGGCACAATTACGACTCCGACAAGCGCAAGGAGAAGTACGTCCCCGCCAAGCACAAGCGGAGGGGCAGTTTCAACAAGGAGTACATCAAGGAGAAGTACTTGGAGAAGGCCCAGGCCGAACAGCTTGCCATCTTTGCCACTCTTAGCTACGTTGACGACTCCACTGCATCAAGCGATGACGAGTCCGAGAAGAAGAAGAAGATCGAAGACAAGCTGAACGGCCTCTGTTTCTTCGCCGACAACGAGGGCTTCTGCACCATGGCCCTCGGCGATGAGGTCAATGGCGAGCTGGAGGAGATCCCTTGGGACGACGACGACGATGACACCTCCCAGGTATCTCAAACTCCTGACAAACTCTCTACTGAGGTTGACAAGCTTACTGCTGCTCTCATTAGTCAAGATAAACTGCTTAGGCTTGCCGCTAGAGAGAGAAAGGAGTTTAGGAGGAAGTGGGAGGACGCGGTGAAGGAGCTTGAGTCTATCAAGTCCACCGTTGTCGTGACTGAGGAGGATGAGTGTGAGATGTGCTCCAAGCACATGACTGACCTTCTCACTTTGAGGGGGAAGTATGTTGCTATGGTTGGAGAAGTGGATGAGCTTAGGGCTAGATACTCAGTGCTTGGTGCGTGCAAGTCTTGTGCAGGCTTGCAATCCGAGTTGGCAGAGAAGAATGCCAAGATTGTGTCTCTTGAGAAGGCCAGCTCGGGTAGCACTTGTGTGTCTAGGTGTGCCTTGTGTGAGGGTTTGGAGATGGAGATTGCAAACGTGAAGCATGACAAGATGCAAACCGAGGAAGAAAACACATACCTTCGGACCATCTTGTCATGGGTGTCTTGTGATGAGCCCTAGCTTGGGATGATGATTGCCCAATTCAAACGTGTTGCTGGAGGTCCAGATGTTGGCTGTGCTCAGGGTATGGAGTGTGCTTCCTCTTTTTGTAAGATTGGAGAGTCGAGTGGTCTTAATCCGAGTGAGAAGCCCAACTCCACCACTACTCCCAAACTAACCAAGATTCTAACCAAAGAGCCCCTCAAGCCTAACACCAAGGATGGAGTGTATGAGTAATCTCCGGGAGCTCCACCCAAGAAACAAGTGTGGTGTCCTCAGCCCAACCACCTGAAAAACAAGCTAGACACCATGTCACCTATCCAGGAGGAGCTTATGCCACAAAAGGGCAAAGTGATCCACACCCACTACCGTGAGTACCAACAACCCCCTATGAGAGCGGTGAGGTACCATTGTGAGCACTGTGGGAGAGATGGACACTTGAGGGAGTTTTGCTTTCGACGCAAGAGAGAGGAGCGCCGTGCAAAGGACATGAACAACATGGACATGTACCATCCTTTCCATGATGTACATGTGCCGAATGTTCAAAGGAGAGCTGCTAGGCCTAGAGGTCCAATGCCTCAAGGCCCTAGGCCTAGGCCGCAAGGAGGACGTGCCAGGCAGGAGCCTGCATTTGTGGGCTATGGACCCCGTAGTGGTGGCTTTGTAGTTGAGCGTTACCCCCCACCGCATTTTGAGTATCGCGATGGACGTTCTTCCCTTAGCGGACCACGTTCTCCTCAGCGTGGTGATCGCTTTCCCCGTAGGCGTGCTAGGAATGGTTTTTCTTCAAACCGTTCTTTTGAGCAGCCGGCCCAACACTGGTACACTTCCCATTTTACTCACCCTAGTGTTGGACCGTATGCTCACCCTATGTCTTTTTATTTATGTAGGTAAAACGATTGGAGGACATTTGGTTGGTGGATTCCTGGTGCTCAAGGCATATGACCGGAAACGCCAAGTGGTTCTCCAGTCTTAGTCCAGTTGCCAGAAAGGAGTTTATCACCTTCGGCGACAATAGCCAAGGTAAAGTATTGTCTCATGGGTCGGTGCGAGTTAATGAGCACTTTGTGTTGCATGATGTTGCTCTTGTTTCTACCTTGCATTTTAATTTTCTTTCTATTTCACAACTCTTTGATGATGACTATGAGATTCATTTTAAACCGAATCTCGGTCGTATTTTGGATCCTCAGGGGAATCTTGTATGTTTGATTTTGCCCTTTGGGAAAGTCTTTCGTGCAAATTTCTCGGAGTCTTTTGGCATTTCGTGTTGTCTTTTGGCTGGACCCTCCTCCTCTGATCTTTGGAAGTGGCATAGGAGACTCGGTCACTTGAGCTTTGACTTGCTTGCAAGGCTTAGTTCACTTGGCTTAATTCGAGGATTGCCCAAGTTATACATGGAGAAGGACCTTGTTTGCCATTCGTGTAGACATGGAAAAATGGTAGTCACTCCCCACCATCCAGAGAACCAAGTTATGACCAAGCACCCTGGAGAGCTTTTGCATATGGACCTTGTCGGTCCGACTTGGGTGAGCTCGGTTGGTGGGAAGTGGTATGTGCTTGTTGATGTTGACGACTTCTCGAGATATTTGTGGGTTTTCTTTTTAGCTGAGAAAACTGAGACTTTCACTTTTGTTCGCAATTTGATCTTGCGACTTCAAAATGAGTTCCCTAAGAACTCGATGAGAGCTATTCGTAGCGATAATGGTTCTGAGTTTAAGAACTCGGATTTTGAGAAGTTTTGTGACTCTTTGGGTTTAGAGCATCAGTTTTCTTCCCCCTACACACCGCCATAGAATGGTGTTGTAGAGAGGAAAAACCGGACCCTTGTTGAGATGGCCAGTACGATGCTTGATGAGCATAGGACTCCTAGGCGATATTGGGCTGGGGCTATAAACACTGCATGCTATATTTCCAATCACATTTTTCTCCATGCTTTCTTGAAGAAAACTTCTTATGAGTTGCGATTTGGGAGGCAACCCAAAGTGAGCTATTTTAGAGTTTTTGGTTGCCACTGTTTTATACTCAAGAAAGGCAACTTGGACAAGTTTGAGTCTCGTTCTTCTGACGGTGTATTTTTGGGTTATGGAAATCATACTCGTGCATATCGTGTACTTAACCTTGATACTAACCGAGTCATGGAGACATCCGATGTCACCTTCGATGAGACTATGCTTTGTCCTTCTTCTAGTTTTGAGCGTGCAGGTGATCATGAGGTTGGAGAACCTCTTTTTGATGATGAGGAAGAAGGTGCTGAAGGGATAGATGATCCAGCACTTCCTCCACCTGCTATGCCGATTGGGTCGACTTCGACCACGACTGCACGCGGCCCCGACCCTTCTTCCTCTACTACATGGGGCCGTGTGATCCACCACCTCGGGCTGTACCACTTGTACCCGAGGAGGGACAAGCTGCTGTTGAGGGGGAGGTTACTTCAGCAAGGGAGGCGCCACGACACATTCAACACTAACACCCACCTCAACCGATGATCGGTGACATCCACAAACGCATCACTCGGTCTAGGTCACAACAAATCTCTCACTTTGCTCATTCTGCATTTGTTGCTAATTTTGAACCCCGAGATGTTGGACACGCTTTATCTGATCCGGATTGGGTCAATGCCATGCATGAGGAGCTTGAAAATTTTGAGAGAAATCAGGTTTGGGTTCTTGTTCCTCTTCCTCCTGAGTGTCACCCTATTGGGACAAAATGGGTTTTCAAAAACAAACAAGGAGAAGATGGCCATGTTGTGAGAAACAAGGCCAGACATGTAGCCCAGGGGTATAGTCAGAAGGAGGGGATAGACTATGAGGAGACTTTTGCTCCTGTAGCTCGTTTGGAGGCAATTAGGATCCTCTTGGCTTTTGCTGCATCCAAATGTTTCAAACCTTTTCAAATGGATGTCAAGAGTGCCTTCCTAAACGGCTACATAGAAGACGAGGTGTATGTGAAACAACCCCCCGGTTTTGAAAATCCCATGTTTCCAAACCATGTTTTTAAACTTCACAAAGCTTTGTATGGTTTGAAACAAGCCCCTAGAGCCTGGTATGATAGATTGAAAACTTTTTTTCTTGCTAAGGGTTTTAAAATGGGATGTGTGGATAAAACGCTTTTGTCCTCAAGCAAGGCAATGACACTTTGTTGGTTCAGATTTACGTGGATGATATCATCTTTGGTGGTTCTTCTCATGCTTTGGTTGCCAAGTTTGCAGATAGTATGAGCAGGGAATTTGAGATGAGCATGATGGGCGAGTTGACGTTTTTCCTCGGGTTGCAAATCAAGCAATCCTGAGAGGGGACGTTCGTGCACCAGGGCAAGTACACCAAGGACATATTGAAGAAGTTCGATATGGGTGAGACCAAGCCTCTTCCAACACCCATGTCGACCACGACGGCCCTGGATGCAGACAAGGATGGAGAAGCTGTGGACCAGAAGGAGTACCGAAGTAGGATCGGTCACTGCTGTACCTGACGGCGACACGCTTGGACATCCAGTTCGCGGTGTGTCTTTGCGCATGATTTCAGTCGTCGCCGCGCACCTCTCACCGTCAGGCGGTCAAGCGCATTATGAGGTACTTATGCTTCACACCCGAGTTTGGGATTTGGTATTCTGCCTCTTCCACCCTCTCCCTTTGCGGTTACTCAGATGATGATTTTGCTGGTTGCCGACTTGAGCGCAAGTCCACTTCTGGGACTTGTCAGTTTTTGGGTTCTTCTCTTGTGTCTTGGTCTTCACGCATGTAGTCTGAAGGACCGGATTGGCGACCAGAGGGGGTGAATGGGAGCCTCAAATTCAACTTGTGAATAGAGTGGCCCTTGTCCCAGAAAATCACCCCAAAAGCAAAAGACTCGAGACGACCGGAGTGTTCACGACATACAAGTAGGTGGATGTTGATGGTGCTTAAAGCATCATTTCACCATCAACATTTCACCCAAAACCAAGGTAAAACAACATAAAAGGTAGAAGATTTGGTTTATAACTAACCTATTTCTTCATGTGCATAGTTTCTTATCTTAATGCAGGGAATAATGGAATTTGGGCCAAACAAGAGCACAAGGAGCAATGCCAAGCCACTCTGGCCCACTTGGGCATGAGTAAGGTGGCAGCCGCCACCTATTCCTGGCGACCGCCAGGTCATTCGTGCCAAAAATGACCCAAGCCACGTCATCAATCCGTGGGAATCACCTCAAGCTCAAATCTTGGCCATTGCACACTAAGGCGGTTTGATCCAAGGGCTAAGAAGAGTATCACCTAGATAGTGGGCTTTGGACATGTGTCTAAACCGTAACCGGCCCTCAAACCGACTTGGGAGAGCAAATGAAGACTGTTGGATGAATGGCAGTTGCAACGGACGGCAGTGAGGTGGCGGGCGCCAGGGTTTGGTGGCGGGCGCCACCCTCTAAACCCTAACCGACCTCCCCCTCACTCTATAAGTACCCCCCTAGCTTCCTAGCACTATAAATAGGCCCCTTGAGCTCTCATTCGGAGAGCCTCACACCATTCCTCACCATTTGGTTAGATTAGCACAATTGTTATGCTGGAGAGATTAGAGAGAGTGTGAGTGTCTCACTAGAAGAGGAGCTAGAGAGGAGAAGAGTAGATGTCTGAAGAGTTCCGGAGTTGTCGGAGACCTCTGCTTCTCTCTGCTCTGCGCTTCAACTTTGGTAACTTAGTATCTATTTTATCTTCAAGTATTTATTTTCAGTACTTGTGTGTTTGTTTCATTGCTTGATATTAGTTTCAAGTGCTCTAGTTCTAGTACAGGGCTAGTAGTAGTAGTATATAGATTAAGTGTGGTACTTAGGCTATATATTGCCAGCGAATATGGCTAGGCCCCCGGATAGCTGTGGTAGCAAGCAGGTGGTGACAGCCCTGTGCGCCTTGAATTCCACCACGTAGTTGGTCTAGTTTAACAGTAGGGCTAATTGTGCTAGCGTTCAACCTAAGTCAGTGGTAAAGGCTAGTACGCCCACAGTAGACTAGTAAAGAACTTAAATCACTAGAAGTCTAATAGAACTAGGATCTACCCAAATAGATAGTGCCCGTTCCCTTCATCTATCCTAGATATCCTTACCCCCGTAGTTTTCTCAAAATCACTTCGCGTTCCTCGTGGATTCGATACCCCGGAATACTCTGAGGTGAAAAGCTACAACTGACAGCCGTGCGCTTGCGGTTTCTTCTGCGTGCCACCCGAGGTGTCAACAAGCTTTTCTGGCGCCGTTGCCGGTGATAGATTTCATAGTCTACTCCTAGTAACGGCGTTAGCAAGAGTCAACAAGCTTTTCTGGTGCCGTTGCCGGGGAACGGTAGCTGATTTTTGAGACTAGAGTTAGGATAATCTTTACCCTCTTCGCATGGAGAATCAATCTATCTTACAATTCGCAGCTCCTAAGAGTTCGCGATTAGAGCCACATTTATCATCACAACCTATATATGTCGATAGTTACGAATTGCGCCCTGACTTTATTAACAAAGTCAGGAGAGCATATTTACGGGATCAGAAAATCCCTACACACATCTACGTGAGTTTGAGCAAGTCTGTGCATGCTTGAACATTTCGGGCATTTCACCTGACACTGTCAAGTGGAAGCTGTTTCCGTTCACTTTGACGGGAGCAGCTAAAACATGGCATGCTCGAACCGTGGGAAGTGCTAGAGGAGACTGGGGAACTTTACGGACCAAGTTTATCTTGACCTATTTCCCTGTCCACCGAGTGGTACGACTACGAGTAGAAGTGTTGGCCTTTAGACAAAATGATAAGGAGACATTAGGGGAGGCTTGGGACCGTTTTATTGGTTTAATCAATTCAGGACCCGATTTAGCCATACCCGATCCAGTGCTCCTTCAGCATTTTTATGTCGGTTTAGAGAAAGAGAGCGCTCTTCACCTTGATCATTCGTCAGGTGGAGCGTTTCTTCATCTTTCACCACGAGGTGGAAAGGAGGTTCTTGATAGAATTCTCGAGAATACTCCTTATACTGGAGTTTCCGATGAAATCCCCGAGGAAGAAGTCGTAGAAACCCAAGTTTCAACTATAGAATAACAAGAAGAGCCCGAGTCTAGCTCGTTGGACTTAGCGGAACCTATTCCGTCCACGTCTGGGAGAGAAATTCTTCCAGAATTTTTGGGCGAGATAGAGGATGATGTGTTTTAGGATTACGGAAATGCTATGAACAACTCCGTTCAAGCTCTCCCTTCCGACAAACCACTTCCTGAGTCCTATGATGGAATCTATAGCCGAGAGCGTCTTTTGGAACTTTCAGCTGTCATGAGTCATGAATGGACAATGGAAGCCGAAGTATCAGAAAACATCCCTCGCATAGATAAAGTACCTAGCATAATAGATTGTCGAATTAGGGGCGAAAGGGCCTTTGCCTTTTACGACCCTGTCGTAGGAATTAATGTTCTTGCTAGTAATTACGTATCCAGAACATTCCCCGACCTTCAATGACAACCAACTAAACGGTGTTTAAGTGACCCAAATGGTGACATCTTGGAAAGTGAAGGAATCCTAAAGATGGTCCCCATCCAAGTAGATGGAGCGGACATGGTCTTAGATTTCTACATTTTCGATGTAGTCCTTTTTGACGTCTTCTTAGGACAACCGTGGTCCATACTTCCTTTGCAAGGACCATGTCAAGAGCACTTTAATGCTCAAATCGGTGGAAAAGTGTACTCAGTACCTTTCGTTCGTGCATTAAATTCTATTGCTGAACAACCACCAGAACCAAATCTTCTCGATCAAGCTAGAACCTCTACTCTTCATGAGTTGGCTCAGCCTGATTTTGAAGAAGATTCTGAGTTCTTTGTTGAAGAAGAAGACGAGACAGATGAACCATTTCGCTTAGACGAATCGGAAAAGCCATCTCGACCTTCCATAGAGCTAAAACCTCTGCCTGAAGGCCTGAGATACATCTTTCTAAACGAAGACCCCGAGACTACCGTAATCATTAGAAGTAAGCTACCTGAAGAGGAAGTCCGTAGGTTGACCCTTGTCTTAGAAAAACACCAATTTGTCTTTGGCTATTCACTTCAAGATTTGAAGGGAATTAGTCCAAATCTCTGCACCCATCGTATCCCTCTCGATCCTGAGATACCCTCTTCAAGAGAGCCACAAAGACAACTTAATAACGCTATGCGTGAAGTCGTGAAAAAGGAGGTTCTAAAACTCTTGCACATGGGAATTATTTATCCAGTTCCTTATAGTGAATGGGTAACTCCCGTGCAAGTAGTTCCAAAGAAAGGGGGCATGACAGTCGTTAAGAATGAGAAGAATGAGTTAATCCCTCAACGTACTGTCACTGGATGGAGGATGTGTAAAGACTATAGGAAGCTGAATAAAGCCACAAAGAAAGATCATTTCCCACTTCCTTTTATAGATGAGATGCTGGAGAGATTGGCAAACCATTCCTTCTTTTGCTTCCTGGATGGATATTCTGGTTATCACCAAATCTCAATCCATCCAGATGACCAAAGTAAGACCACTTTCACATACCCGTATGGAACTTAGGCCTATAGGAGCATGTCCTTTGGACTTTGCAATGCGCCGGCATTTTTCCAACGGTGTATGATGTCCATCTTTTCCGACATGATTGAACAAATCATGGAGGTATTCATGGATGACTTTTCGGTCTATGGGAAAACTTTTGACGATTGCCTAGCCAATTTAGACAAAGTCCTTCAACGCTGTGAAGAGAAGGACCTAGTTCTTAACTGGGAAAAGTGTCACTTCATGGTGCGGGAAGGAATTGTCCTAGGCCATCAAATTTCAGAATGTGGGATAGAAGTGGATAAAGCCAAAATCAATATAATTGAACAATTGCCACCACCCACTAATGTGAGAGAAATTCGAAGCTTCTTGGGCCATGCCGACTTTTATAGAAGGTTTATTAAGGATTTCTCACAAGTCGCTAGACCCTTAACGAGCCTGTTAGCAAAAGATGTCCCATTCAAATTTGACGAGGATTGTCTACAAGCTTTCAATATTTTGAAAAAGGCTCTAACTTCGGCACCAATCATCCAACCCCCAGATTGGAATTTGCCATTCGAAATCATGTGTGATGCTAGTGATTATGCTGTGGGAGTCGTCCTTGGTCAAACTAAAGATAAGAAGCATTATGCTATTTCTTATGCTAGTAAGACCCTGACTGGCCCCCAGCTAAACTATGCAACCACAGAAAAGGAACTTTTGGCCGTAGTCTTTGCCATAGACAAGTTTAGATCTTACTTAGTGGGAGCTAAGGTGATCGTTTATACCGATCACTCTGCTCTGAAATATCTCTTCACTAAGAAAGATGCTAAGCCAAGGTTGATCCGTTGGATCCTACTCCTTCAAGAATTTGACATGGAAATAAGAGACAAGAAAGGAGTAGAGAATTTAGTAGCTGATCACTTGTCTAGACTACAAGTCAATAATTCGGACAATCTCCCAATAAATGACTTTCTTCACGATGATACCCTTTTAAAAGTCACATATACCAACCCTTGGTATGCAAACATTGTGAATTTTATAGTCGCCGGCTATGTCCCGCCGAGGGAGAATAGAAAGAAACTGCTATATCAAAGCAGAACGCACCTATGGGATGAACCATATCTCTATAAGGTTTCTGCAGATGGACTCTTGAGAAAATGTGTCCCCATAGAAGAAGCAACAAAAATCATAGATAGATGTCACTCCGCCGAATATGGAGGACACTATGGAGCTTTTTGAACACATGCTAAAATTTGGCAAAGTGGTTTTTATTGGCCATCCATGTACGAGGACACAAAGAATTATGTGAGACGTTGTCCTCGTTGCCAAAAGCATGGTAACATTAATGCCCGAGATGCTATGCCACTCGTGAACAATCTCCAAGTTGAGTTGTTCGATGTTTGGGGTATAGATTTCCTGGGCCCCTTTCCTAAATCCTATGACGCCGAGTATATTCTTGTGGCAGTGGATTATGTCTCGAAATGGGTAGAAGCCATACCCTGTCGAGCAGCAGATGCTAAACATTCGAAGAAAATGTTCAAAGAGAACATCTTTCCTCATTTTGGAGTTCCTAGACTAGTCATTAGTGACAGAGGCCCTCATTTCATAGATAAGAGCTTCCGACATTTCTTAGCTAGTCAAGGAGTCCAACATAATGTAGCCACTGCATACCACCCCCAAAGAAGTGGACAGGCCGAAACGTCCAATAAACAAATAAAGAATATCTTGCAAAAGACGGTAGAAGAAATGGGAATGGGATGGAAACATAAGTTACCCAAACCTCTGTGGTCCTATCGGACTGCCTATAAGACCCCGATTGGAATGTCCCCATACCAACTAGTTTATGGGAAAACTTGTCATCTTCCTGTTGAACTTGAGTTCAAAGCTCATTGGGCCATCAAGAAATGGAACATGGACCTTGACCAAGCTGGCGAAAATAGGAAGATGCAAATTTCCGAACTAGAAGAATGGCGAGAGAAAGCCTATCATAGTGCCAAGCTCTATAAAGAGAAGACTAAGAGATGGCATGATAAACGAATCAAAAATAAAGAGTTCGAAGTAGGAGATAAAGTTTTACTCTTTAACTCCCATGTTTGACTTTTCGGACATGGTAAACTTTGAAGCAAATGGGAAGAACCTTTCAAGGTTGTTGCAACCTCTTCCCATGGAGCCATCACATTAGAAAGTGATGATGGGCAAATCTTCAAAGTCAATGGACAAAGATTAAAAATATTTTATGACATTGATAAAAATGAGCTAAACGAAATTTATATAATTAACTTTGAAGTAGCTCAAGCCCATGACAATTAATGGATGGACCCAGTTTATCCCTTGTCCATTTCAAGCACCTAGTCCATCCAAAACACCGAGAAAGGCCTCTTTGGGCCCAACCAAGCCATTTTGATCTCGGAACTTTGAATTTTAGGAGGCTTACCTTCTCCCGCTCGATGCCCGGCGAAGGAGGAGTGGCGGCCGCCACTCTCAATGACGGTCGCCACCAAACCCTGGCGCCCACCACGCTAGGCGGCAGTTTATAGGCCCCCCTCTACGTGGCAGCCAATCTCGAGCTCGGGAGAGTGAAAGAAGCAGGAGATGAGGACGTGTTAGTTCATCTAAAGCTTATCCCTCCACTTCTCCCACTTCTTAAAAGAAGAACTCCTTCTCCCTCCATCTATTCACAAAGCCTAGCCAAGCCTCCTCCAAAACCATGTCGTCTCCGCGGAAATCTGTGTCCTATAACCCTCAAGGATCCATCTCGTCCTCCACCAAAGCCATCATCCGGTCTCTGATCGATGATGACATGAAGGTGCTTGACGTACCCCCTTTAGCGATGGTGCTGCCTGATGGCACCTATGTCGAGGGGACACCACCGGAGGCTACAGGGAAGGCACCGGCCACCACTCCAGTGGCGGGCGCCACCCCTGCTGGCGCGGCCGCCAGGGGTGAAGCGCCCCCTGGCCTCGCCTCCGCTCCGTCTTCATCCTCCTCCGGTGACGCCACCTAGGAAGAAGTTGAGGACGCCCACCCGGCTGACCACGGGGGAGATCACCCCGAGGAAGTCTCCAGCCGTCAAGGCCATGGGCGATGAGACACCCACTCCATCAACGGCAAAATCCCGGGTCAGCTTTGGCTCGGATAGCCGCACCCGCAGTTACAGCCCTAATCCCAAGAGGGCTAAACTGGAGGTGTACGGCGTGAGAATGCCCGATGGGCATTATGAGAAGAGGCTGCGTGAGCGCGAGGCAAGCACTCATGACTCCAATGGGTCGCTCTCCGAGCCATCCGTGCGCCGCCGTCTCAACCCATCGCCGGCAGGAGTCCCCGGCGAGATGGAGCACAACAGTGGTGAGGAGGGGTTAACCCTCGAAAAACTCGCCGCCGAGGTGAAGAAGCTGCGCAAGGAGAAGAGCGCCTTGGAGGATCAAGTTGCAGAGATAG